>CAMPFS010000001.1:1280064-1880064 GCA_946814055.1 Caenorhabditis sp. 36 PRJEB53466
CCGTTTATTATGCAAAACAAAAAAGGCAAAACGGTTTGGGCCGAACCGGGAGTCGAACCCGGGACCTCTCGCACCCGAAGCGAGAATCATACCCCTAGACCATCCGGCCGCTGAAATAACGCGGCGACCGAGGGCGATGAGGAGAGTGCGGGTGCGCGCCGCCGCCCGCAACAAACCGACCTTCGCTGATGCTCATGCTCGGCCGATAGCGGTTCTTTTTGAGAAATTTGAACTGCATCTTTCTGTCGGATTTCGCCGTGATCGTCGGCGGCGAAAACGGGTAGTTTTTCGGGATGGCGACGGTGACGACGTGCTCGACAGACGGCACTCCGTACTGGAAGACCTCTTGACTAGATTTCATATCAAGTGCCAAGTGTTTCTACGAGCAAAACACTAAAATTACCGTCTTGAGCGTCACATCGAAACACGTTTTCGACGGTATCGGCTCCGTGCGGACCACGTAAAATTGTCCGCTTCCATCGGTTACTTGGGCCTAAAAAAAGTTCAAAAATGTTTTTTTCCAAGTTTGCCAACTCACCACAATATTCTCGATTCGTTTTTCGCACAGGCTACTACTCATTTCTCGTTCGTTGCAAGAAACGGACAAAAATGAACAAAATGAACGTGATTTCGGTTTTTTGCCAATTCTTTTTTCTGCTCGCCCCAATCGACGGTAAGTTGTGTGACGTGGTCATTCCAGAATCGTTGTTTTTTTTTGTTGTGACGTGGCAACCGGTTTTAGGCTCGAAAATTCGAAAATTGATTGATTTTGTGGAAAAAGACGCGCCGGGCGGCCTGCAAACGGTGCCCAACTACAATGAGGAGAGTGTGGCGTTTCGACGCAACAAAAACTTCAATCCCTGTTTGGAGAACGCGAATATCTGCTCGAACGGCGGAAAATGTGCGGCGGAAGGCGGAAAGTACGTCGTTTTTCAGTGGAATTCCTAAAATTTGACCCAAAACATTTTCAGCTTCTATTGTATTTGTCCGGTGACGCACTACGGCAAAACGTGCGAACATTTGGCGGATCAGACGAACTGCGAACGTCATTTGTGCCAAAATAATTCGACTTGTGTCAGGTTTGTGCCACTTTTCTGAAATGTTTCAACATTATCCATTGCGTTGCCGGCCCGCCGACTCCTCACGTAATGCCCGCTGCACGCGCTCTCCTCACTGCCCTCCACCGCCGTCGCTTTCGGACGGAGAGATGGCCGAGCGGTCCAAGGCGCTGGTTTAAGGCACCAGTCCCTTCGGGGGCGTGGGTTCGAATCCCACTCTCTTCAGTACTTTTTTGCTTTCCTTCCTCTTTCATACTTTCCGAGTTCAGCACAAAATCCCGGAGAACCATCGTGAATACGGTCCTTTTGAATCAACTCCGGGTCGAGAAGGGCGCACAAAAGGCCCTGGACGATCGGGAATTGGCGCTGATCGATTTGGAAGTGAATTACGAGTGCATCTGCCAAAAAGGCACGTTTGGCGCGTTGTGCGACGAGTCGGAAGCGGATCGGACGTGCCGCGACGTCTATTGTTTGGGTCGTGGCAAGGGAAAGTCGGACAATAGCGGAAAGTGTTTGTGCGAGTGCGAAAAACAGTTTTTCGGCGAGCGGGTAATCGAATTTTCTTGTTTTCCCGCAAAAATTATGTAATTTTTCGTTTAGTGCGAGCAATTGTCCGCTTGTTTTGACACTTTATGCGAAAATGGAGGCATTTGTCAAGATGTGGTCGACGCGCAAGTGAGTTCTTGTTCCGAGGGACTTTTTTCCGGAATTTTTGCGCAAAGTGCCGTAGGATCTGGTACAAAGTCCGCAAACACCGAGATCACGGACTTTGCGCCGGATTTGACGGCAAATCCCAAAAAATTCCGGAAATTGCAGGCAAAAACGATAAGAGCGGTGTGCAAGTGTCCGGAAAAGGTGGAAATCATTGGGGCTACAGTAACCGGTGCGATTTCTTGCCTACCGTAATCCGCACCAACTTACTTTAAGGTGAAAACTGTGAAACTCTGCACATCCCCACCGGAATCGCAAAAGAACTACTTCCATGTGAGCAAGGCCGAGATTCGTTCACGTTTTTCAAAAAACTAAAGGCAAAGTGCGGCGAGAAGGATTACTGTAGCTTTTCGCAACAAAAAAAACCACGGTTTTTTCCAGAATCGACTTGTCGCTGATGGCCGAAATCGACGAGTTGGAGGCGATTCAAATGGACTATCACGATGGGAACAGTTCGAACGCAAAAATGAGCGTTGGCTGGTGTCAAAACGCCGGAAAATGCGTGGCCGAAGTTGTCCGCGGTGTGTCGTGTGAGATGGCGGCGACCTCACGAAAATCACCACAGTTTCAGTAAAATCGGGCCGCGCGTATTTCGTCCATCGCTGCGAGTGTACGGACGCGCTCTCCGACGGCTACTATTGTGAATATCGGCGGAGCGACGCGTGCTCGTTGCGCCGCGAAGAAGTTGCTCGCGGAGCGCGTTGGGACGAAAAGTGTACGGATATGCAACATGGTGCATGTGTGGATATTATGGGCGAGCCCAAGTGTGTGTGAGTTTAAGTAATCCGAAAATCGGAAGAAAAGCGCACTTTCAGTTGCAAACCCGATTATACCGGCGAATCGTGTGAAGTGTTCGATCCGTGCGCCCGACATCCTTGCAAGCACGGCGATTGTATTCCGGTGAGTCACACCGATCCTACAGTACCCCCGTAATCCTTTCAGACGCCGAGTTCGGCGGATTCCTCGTTCGGCACACAACGTTTCCAGTGCCTCTGTCCGTTATCCGCGAAATTGGACGCGAACAATAGCGATTGTGTGCCGATTATCGACAAAAAGTGTGGTGCGGGCGTGTGTGGGAACGGACGGTGCGTTCCGTGCGATTCGGATATCTCAGCCGCCGACGACGATCTGATGCCGCTGTGCAATTTGAACGAAAACGCGCAAGGATTCCGATGTCTCTGCGAGGCCGGATATCTTCCGCCCGTCTGCAAAGTGCACACGAATCCGTGCCATCAAAATTTGTGCCAGAATAGTGCCACGTGTCGAGTGAACGAGGCGCAAAAGAGCTACGAGTGAGTGATTTTGCACTAAAACCGTTTTTCCCCCCAGAAATTTTTGCGGAATTTTCGAGTCCGCGAGACAAAAGGTCGGAAAAGCAGACTTGCCAAATTACGGGCCGGCCCGGCCCGGTCGGCCCGGCTCAAAAGGCGCGAATTCAAATTTTTGGGGGAAATTTATTTTTTCGGGGATCAAAATTTAAAAAAAAACTACGACACTCCGACATTACGCTCGCGGAGGAAAATTCTACTAGTGCTCAATAAAAATCGTTATTATTTTCTTCTTTTTTAATTGTTACTTTTGCTTTGATGTCAATAAAAACTATTTTTGAGAACTACATTTCTTTTTTATGCTCGATACTTGCAAAATTCGTTAGTTTTACGAAAAACAAACATTTTATTTATTCAATAGTTCAAAATTTGGATTCCCGCTTTTTGAACTGGGCCGACCGGGCCGGGCCGGGCCGGAGTTTTGAAAATTTTGGCCCGGCCCGGCCCGGCCCGTGGCAACTCTGGAAAAAGGTGATAAAAAGTCGGAAAAAAGTGACAAAAAGTCGGAAAAAATGCCAAAAGGTCGGAAAAAAATGCCAAAAGGTCGAAAAAATGCCAAAAGGTCGGAAAAAAGTGACAAAAAGTCGGAAAAAATGCCAAAAGGTCGGAAAAAAATGCCAAAAGGTCGAAAAAATGCCAAAAGGTCGGAAAAAAGTGACAAAAAGTCGGAAAAAATGCCAAAAGGTAGCAAAAAATGCCAAAAGGTAGCAAAAAATGCCAAAAGGTCGGAAGAAATGCCGAAAAGTCGGAAAAAAATGCCAAAAGGTCGGAAAAAAGTGACAAAAAGTTGGAAAAAATGCCAAAAGGTCGGAAAAAATTACATAAAGTCAGAAAACAGATATTTTAGCTTTTGTTACTTTTTTCCGACATTTTTGGTTTTCCGACTTTTTGTCATGGACTCGAATTTTCAGTTGTATCTGCTTGAACGGCACTCGGGGCACACTTTGCGAGACTATCGTCGATTCGTGTGACGCTTTTGGTAGTTTTTGGCCCACACTCGCCCCTTTCTAATTATCGTCATTTCACCGCACAGGAAACAATGTTTGTGAGCACGGAGTGTGCGTGAACGACGAGTATTTCCATCGCGGATTCTCGTGCGATTGCGACGACAATTTCGAGGGTCTCAATTGTGACGTGGCACTTTCCAGCGTCGAAACTCTGTTTCGCAGGGTTCAGGTGACTTTGCAAAATGTTTTTTAATATTTTTCTCGCAAAATGTCGTCAAATCGGATGCAAAGTCTGCAAACACTGCTACGGACTTTGCACCAGACTTGACGACAATTTTGCGGAAAAGCCCTAAAAAAATGCCAATTTTTCTAGAAACACTACGAATATTCGCTTCCGCTCTCCGTCTGCGTCGTCACCCTTCTCCTCCTCTTTCTAATCATTTTGGCCGGAAACAGAGGTCGTGGAGGGCAAAAATTGGCGGAAAATCCATAAAATACATTTTCACTGTACACACACACGCACACAAAAAGGAGCAGAAAAAAGGGGCAAAAAAGCAGACCATTATTGTTGTTATCACAATTTTTGCAGGAGGTTTCGGGGGAGGTAATACGGAGCGAATTATTATTACAAGTTTTGAGTTGGAAAACAATGGAGACAACTGTACCGTTTCAGCTGCAAATCTACTTACAAGGGAAGAAAGGAAGGGAAAGCGCTAAAAATGGGTAATTTATGAGCAGAATAACGGGGGAGGGGAAATTGAGCCGTATGTGTTTCGAGGATTTTCGCGTGTAGGTTACACTTCCAAATGGGCCAGCTGATTGTGGGTCCGCAGGTAACGGGGCGTCGATTTTTGAGGTGTCATACACGGGACCAGCCACAAAAGCTTCGGACCTGAAATTGCGACATTATTGCAACTTTTTATAAAGATACAGTACCTGGCCCGCACACCTGCTTCATCATGGCCACTTTGCTGGAACGGGGCCGTCGCGAGGAGGACAGATAGTTCCGTCCTCGTCTTTGGACCGCTTCCACGGCCGTTTCGTCCGTGAAAATTGCGCCCAGCTGCAAAAAAGTGAGGAAAACAAGGTATGCAATGAGCAGAAATCGCACCTGATCACACGAGACGGCGAGCACAAACAGGCCGAAAAGCGCCGATTCCATTGCCAGCATTATCGAGTGGATTCTGAAGCGAAAATGGCGGTTTTCATGGGAAAACTGTTTCAGAGAACTTACACTTTTGCGTGATGCACATTTTCGCCGTTCGGTCCTTTGATACCCGTCGGACCGTACGCGTCGTGGTAGACCCAGCACAACACGAGAATACTGCAAAAAAAAAAACAGTGAATTCTCAGGGGGAAAATAGGCAAAATGGAGGACTTACAATAGCGAATAGAGGCTGGAGGCGCCGACGTAGAGTATGAATTGTAGAAAATACTTCTGATTGTACTCGCCCACACAATTGTTCACCCACGGACCTGTAGACGAGAACATTGGTAAAAGTTGAGAGGTTTCAAAATCAAAAAATGTCAAGTTGGCGTACAATGGTGGTCCATCTTGCGGATGCACCGTTTGCAGACGCGACAGTGGTGTGCCCTCGGCGGTCGGAGCGAGTCGCACCGTGTACACGTGGTCCATTCGGTGGCCGACGGGCGGTTCAGGTGGTCCCGTCGGAACACCGCCTCTTCGTCCGACTCGTACTCGTCCGACGAGTAATCCTCGTTCTCTTTCGGCAATCTGCAAAAATGGCGATCTTTACGACATCCTCTTCATTTTTCGCTCACTTTGAGTTGGAAATGGGCACGACTCCGGGATCGGAGAGCATCGTGCGCGTGTGTGCCACGACGGTCGTCGCCAGCAGTCCATTGAACACGATTCCGTGCAGAACTGTCCAAATTCTGCAATTTTTTCCATAAAAATTGCGCTTTGGCAAAAACTGACGAATGGCCGAAGGTGGGGAGGAGCATCCAGATGAGAACGACGTAGTCGGCGTAGGCGATCAACGCGTAGATGAAGCAGACGCACACGAGTCCGCACGGATCCCATTTGAACATTTCTGAGCCCTCTCACTGCTTTTTTCGCTCTTCCATCGGGTTAAATTCTGAAAATTACAATATTATCGATTTTTCGAGCTTTATCAATTTTCTAATAATTTTTTCGAGAAATTCGCATCAAAAAGATGCGCAAAAATCGATAGAAATGCAAATTTTCCGGCTGCCGAACAGCTGTGAAATGGGCGGAGACTTAAAGGCGCACGCCTTTTTGTCGGCCGACGGGTCTCGCCACGACCGGCCCCTCTACCATTTGGCACGCTGCCAACCGGCGCGATTTTCGATTTTTTGAACGGAAACAGCTTTAGAAAATCGCTAAAAATTCGGGGAAAACACTAAAGAACCTTGAAAAAATTGGAGAATTTTTAAGGCGCGAATGTACGTCGAATACGACGAAGGATTGGGCATCTCGCCGCCGCCCAACCAGAATTTCGCCTCTTTTATCCCTGATGTGAGTTTTTTCTGCGTTTAAAAATGAATCAATTGCTTCAGGAAGAGTATTCGTACGCTCCGACGGCGAATAACAAGACGACAAGCTTCATTTTCCCACAAAAATTGGATTTGAGCTCTCTTAATCGAGGTAATTCCATTTTTCGGTAGAAATGTGAGCAAAAAAGTTTTCAGATAGAAAAAAGGCGAATAAAAAGAAGCTGAGCCCGATAAAGCCGTATCATGACTCTTCGATCGAACCGCGCAAAAGTGCAAGAAATTTATCGAATTTTTCCGAGAAAATCGGAACGAAAACGGTGGATTTGGACAGTTTTCGACGGGAATTCGACGATTTAGCGGTTGACGTCATCAATACTTCAATGGTAATTTTTTTAACCCAAAAGAAGCAAAACTGCCTCAAAAACCATCAGTTTTCACCAAATTTTAGCAAAAAAGTATTTTTTTTCAGCGAAAATCGGTGCGTAGTGTGTGCGGAAGTGTGACAAGCGACCGCGCGTCGTCCGTCTCGTCGGCCGCCTCAATTTCGCAGAGATCGCTTTCAATCGAGGTGCGAAAAGAGAATAATCCGCCAAAAGAGCCGGTTTTTCAGCTCCGTCGGCTCAACGAGCGAATGCGACTGAAAAGTGCGGAGAAGAGAGCCGAGGAGGCGTCGTTTCACGAGATTCTGAGCGACAGCGAGTTCCGTTTGAGCTCCGATGACGATACGCGACCGTAAGTCACTCGAAACGGTCCCCGGAGGCCTAATTAGCACCGGAATGCGATGAAAATAACTTTCTGAGAACGAAAGGAAAAAATTGACTTTAAAAAATGGAAAAAAATACCTAGAAGAGGGAGAAGAATAGTAGAAAACGTCGGTTTTTGCAGTCCGTCGAGCCAAGCGTCTCTGGCGGAGGAAACAGTGGAAAACGTGCGTCAATTGTCAGAAATGATCACGGAATTGAGCAGTGACGGACGAATTAGAGGCCGACGCATTGCGGAGCACAAAAAGAAGAACGCCGCCACTAGTACTTCCGGTAATTTTGTTATTATTTGCTATTTATAATCACAATCCGGCGATCTTGTTTCTCGCGCTCCACGTGGGTTTGTACATGAGAAGGATTCGAGTTGGGCGGTCCTTGGTGCTCGCTCAGAATCAATCTTTGTCAGTAAACGAACTTCTCCTTTTCACGAGCCTTTCCTTCTTGCCACTTCTGATCTTTTCCAGTTTATTCCCTCTTTTGGCTCTCTTCTCCTTTCTTCTAAGACGTTCCTGATCAGACCGGGGTCTTTCTCGACCGGGGTCTTTCCCCCCTGCTATTTAGACCCCCCTCTCCCCGTTTTCTCCCCCCCTCCCCTGCGTGTCCTTGTGGTGTACACATTCGAACACGATCCGAGAGGGAACGGGCGGCGAGGCGGTTCGTTGTTCGCCGGCTAATGATGGTTTACGCGATAACTACAACCTGATCTTATTTGAATGGCACTGCGCGTGTCGTCTGTGTGAACTTTAAAAAATTCTGAAGCCTTGCGGACCACCGCCTACGTGGTCCCTTTTGGCTAAACGTCTAGAAAACATTGTTGTGTATTTTTGCAGGATTTCTGTCGGACACCTTCCTGACGGGCCTCTACAAAAATCGTAATCCGTCTGAGAATGAGCGGACCCTCGTGCAATCGGATCCGGACGAAAAAACGATTGTGGACGAGGTGTTCGAGGATTTCCGACCGCCTTTTCGGCCCGCAACGCCTTCCGAAGAGACGCCGATCCTCCGATCGGCCAGGGACCAGTCCGTCGGCGATAGTACCGGTACATTTTTGTGATTTTTGAATCAATTATTTGCGTAATTAACACGAGAATTACAAGAAAACACACCCTATAATTAAAGGATTCGACCGGATCGAACGGCCCCGTAACGCGTGCACATCGGTCCCACTGATTGGCGAGAAACAACGGAGCGCAGGAAGAGGTTTGCTCGTTTTGCTTTTCCCCTAAACCGCCGAACGTTTTTGAGACGGCGTGCCAAGCGGTGGCATTCACAAATCGCTGTCGACGATCCAAGTGAGCCCGGAGAAGTTGCGAGAGCTCCAGAAGCACGCCCACATGAATCGATCGCTGCCGAATCTGGAACGATTTGTGGTCCGGCCCTCCACGCGCAACATTTTCAACACGAATCTGGATATTGATGAGATTTGCAAGAAAGGATTACGGAAGAACCAGAAAAGGTGCGTTTTTGGCTCTGTACGAGAAGAACGGTCCCTGGAAAAGGGTGGTATGTTCGGGAATGCAAAACTTGTCCAGTTTGACTGTTATTCAATGTTTAGTCATCACTACTTTCATTCTTTCAAACCATAATCGATCGTGATCACTAAAATCTTCATTTTTGTTCAAGATGAATCACATAGCCAGCTTTTCCTGAGATTTTAAGATACTTAACATGAAAACAGTACCACTCATCTCTAAATTCACTATTTTTGACTTTTGCAGCTCTGAGCGCATATTCGGAGGAGCAGAAGCCGCCAGAAACATCCACGGAGCGCCGGAAATCTCATCGAAAAGCACGGAAAGCTCGCAGAAACTCCGAAAAATGTCGCGCCCGACGACGGCGTCGGCGGCGAAACAAAAGGGACCGCGAACGAGGAGCTCCTCGAGCCGACCCCCTCCGTACTGCAGCACGACGCCGACCGATGGAATACCGTACTCGATAACTACCGTATCCCAAAACCTGCTCGGAACCGTCAAATCGCTCCATCCGGACTGGCTTCCGATAATCCGGCGTCTTCTGAGAATCGACGATCCTTCGGCGGACGTTTGCGCGTTGTTCCGCGCGGAAATCGACAAACAGCAACTCGTTTTGGAGCTGAAATTCTCGAGAAATTGCCGATTGACATCCGAAGAATACGACGATTGCCGCACGAAAATCGGCGTTTTATTCAGAATCGCCGAGAAGTTGGACGAGTTGCGAAGCCGCGGAGGCAACTATTCCCGGGTCCAACAGATCAAACTCATCCATACGGCACTGTTGAGTGCATAGAAATGCTGTCCCTTTTCTGGCGGAGAAATTGAATGTTTAATCGAATCTCCGCCAATTTCCGTAATATCCTCCCATTTTTTTTCCTCTTTTTCTAATTGAAATGTACTCGATATTACTCGTTCAACGAGCTCTTTATCCTTTTTTGTATTAACTGTATTCTTCTGTGTATTTTCGACCCCCTCAGAAAATGCAATTTTCGCCCATTGCCCTTTCACTTGATGCCTAGCCAATCACGATGTTTTGCCTGTTTTTTTCCACACAAATATTGGTCTCTTTTCAAAAGATTGCATTGTTAACCGAGCAAAACAAACGTTCTTTTTGTGGGAACAAAAGAGAAAGGATCGTAAAATCCCGAATTATTTATGCAGAAAAGGTCTTCCATTTTCCAGGTGACAGGACATTTCGCAACCACTGGACGCTTTGCAACCAAAATTTAACAGCAAACTTCAGACAATTGTCGAATTAAATGAACGGCAGCGAACATTGGCCGGTTGCAAAGTGGCCAGACACTTTGCAACCAAATAAATGCGCTCCCGCTTCGCAACCAGTTCAGTTGCAAAACGTACGCTTAGACAAAACGTAGAGCGTTCAATTTTTCTCTCTTGTTTCGTTAGTGTTCGTACAATGATAATATTGAACTAATGGAACTCGAGGAGCAGTGTGGAAAAAGTGCAAGAGCAAATAAAACGAATGCGAATGGCAGAGAGCAGTCTGGCTCTCTGATCGCTTATTTTCTCATTTTTCCACTAAAATTGACGTTTTGCAACTGAAAAATTGGAAATTGGACACTTTGCAACCGAGTTTCGGTTGGATTCTTGAAAGTTTTCTCGCATTTTTCACACTCCGCACTTTTTTCGTTTAATTTTGGCTAGTGAGACTTTTGTCGCAAAATCAGAGATCACTTTTTGCTCTTTGAGCAACTATTGGACATTTTGCAACTATGAGACGTTTCGCAACTAGGAAATAATCAGTTAGGTTGCGAAATGTCCTTCAGTTGCAAAGTGTCCAATAGTTGCGAAACGTTCAACACAAATCAGTAGATTTGTTCGAATAATTGCCACTCAATCGCATTCATTAAAAGTCCGAGTGGTTGCGAAAAGTCCGGTTGCAAAGTGTCCACTGGTTTCTACAAAATGGCGTTCAGTTGCAAAACGTCCATCTCACTTTTCCCCGTTTCTCTGAGAAGATTGCTCAATTCCATTCATATAGAGCCTATAGTTAGTAGTTTTGGTTGCAAAACATTCGGTTGCAAAGTGTCCACTAGTTGCGAAACGTCCAAAACACCTCATTTCCCATGAAACATGGCAGTTTTAATTGGAAAAAAGAGAGAGAGACAGGGAAAGTGTCGGAAACTTTCTCGTTGTTGTTGTTGCTGCTGCTGCACTAGTCGTATACATATTGTCGCATTCTGCGTCCGTCCGTTCCGACCACTTGTTTACTCCCTCTCGCTTCCCTCTTTCTCTCTCTTTCTCTCTCTCTCTCTCTCTCTCTATCCCTTTTCTTCTCCATCTGTTTCTAGTCTTCTCGCACCCCCATTTGACCCTTCTTTTTCGTGCGTTTCGTGCCAAAAATGCGATGAAATTCGCCAACAAATCTATGTTACTGTCGAATTTAAAGGCGCAGCAGATCAAGGGGTTTTTGCCGAATTTCGACGTCAAAATCGGTGATGCGCCTTTAAATTCGACAGTAACACGACGCTTTGTGAATTCATCGCATTTCTCTCGTGTGCACAGCGAAATTACACGTTTTGAGCTATTTTTTCATCAAACGCATCAAATTTCCGCACGTTTCGTGGAATCCAGTGGGCAAACGTCATTCGTCCGTCTCTCGCTTTCGCAATATCAACATTTCCCTGTTGTTTTCCAATTCTGCGCCACGAAGAAGTGTGTCTGGCACGAAGCGTGACTCATTCTCGGTGTATCAAACACCTTTTTTTTCCTTTCTTCTTCTTCTTAAGCTCCGCCCACTTTTGTGCCCGGCCGCCGAATTGCCATGGAAACGTTATCACACGCGTGAATAGCAGGTGAAAAAATGTTCTCGAAAACGAGATTTTTCGCCATTTCACCCAACTTTCGTGCGATATTGGCAATTTGAGAATAGTCTCTAGTCTTATGATCTCTTTTACGTGTCAAATATTGTAGGGTTTCCTGCTATTTTGGTTTAGATAATGCAGGAAGCGGCATCTGTGCCGTTTTCCGCGGCAAATTGCTCTAAGGGTGCCGATTCCGTGCCTGCTACGCGCTGCTACCGTCGCTACTTCCTTGCCACAACCACGCTGCTACCGTTGCTGCTCCCGTGCCGCTCAAAAGCCTTGCTTCCCTCTCATCCCACTCTTTTTTGTTGCACGCCTCTATCCATGCCGGATGCCATGCCGGATCCGTGCGTGACACATGCTCACCCCATGCTACCCGTAGCAACTTGCTGTTCGCTTGCCGCTCGCGCGCCCCACCCTTGCCGAAAATTACCTGAGGAACGTGGCTTTCATGCATCATATACTATGTACAAATTCATGCATCGTTTTCATCTTTTTTTTCGTAGAAATTCCATCTCCACCGGTCAAAACTAGGCGCACAATTTGCAGAATGCTGCCGAATCAAGTGATCTCGCAGCAACCCGGCTACGCCCCGCAGTACGCGAACCCCGGCGGCCAGCAGTTCCAAATGCAGCCGCCGATAACGACGCAGCCGGGAGTGATGGTGCAGCCGGCGCCCGGATCCGTCTGGATGCCCCTGCCGCCGTCGATTCAGGGCGTGCCGACGGGTCTCGAGTATCTGACCTATCTGGACACGATCATGGTGCATCAGATCAAGGAGCTCATCGAGATTATCACCGACTGGGAGACCAAGAACAAGTACGTGCTGAAGAACGCGAACGGCGAGCAGGTAGCGTACTCGAACCACACTGTCCTCTTGTCTACAAACGCTCGTTCCAGTGCTATTATGCGTTCGAAGAGTCCGGATGTTGCGAGCGACAGTGTTGTGGCCCGAATCGCGGATTCGTCATGCACGTCGTCGACAATTTCAAGAGGGTTTGTCTAAAAATACGAAAATGGGTTGAAAGCTGGCAGGTGGAAGCGGGTAATTGGCCGCAAATTTCACCTGTAAACAGGTGAACTATAATTTTTCGAGGCCAAAAACACAAAAATGTCGAGTGCCGCACCGAAAATCGATAACCGCGTAGACCTCCCAGAGTTGAGCGGAAGAACTAAACGGAAAAATACGGAATAATTTTTATCTTTTTTAGAAAATTTTTACATGAAATGTGATCAACTGACGAAATGTATAGCAAAGTGAACTCTGCTCATAGAAAAATAATTGTAAATTTAGCTTTTTATACAAAAAAGTTAAGGGCTGACGGAAGACGGAAGGACATTTTCACGGAACAACTCGAATAACTTTTTTGTGTGAAAAGTTAAATTTACAATTATTTTTCTATGAGCAGAGTTCACTTTGCTATACATTTCGTCAGTTGATCACATTCCATGAAAAAATTTTCGAAAAAGGATAAAAATTCTTCCGTGTTCTTCCGTTGAGTTCTTCCGCTCAACTCTGATACACGGTCTCTTTCTCACAATTTAAGAGGCTTTCAAAAATTGTGTCTCAGGAAGTGCTGACGATCAAGCGTGAGTTCAAGTGCTGGGGCGGCGGCTGCTGCGGAATGCTCGCGTGCATAGGCTGTTGCCAGCAAGAGTGCGTCGTCGAGACGCCGTCGATGGGCGTGATGGGCTCGATTCGACAGCGGTGCGGCTTCATGGCCTCCAATTTCGACATTCTCGACCACGACGGCAACCTCATCTTCCAAATCGACGGACCGTGCTGCTGCGCGCTCATCGGCTGCAGCGACAAGGAGTTTCCGGTGAGTTGACACTTGGATAGCAGTGTTGAGCGGAAGAACACGGAAGAATTTTTATCTTTTTTAGAAAATTTTTTCATGAAATGTGATCAACTGACGAAATGTATAGCAAAGTGAACTCTGATCATAAAAAAATAATTGTAAATTTAGCGATTCATACAAAAAAGTTAAGGGCTAAGGACATTTTCACGCAACAACTCGAATAACTTTTTTGTATGAATCGCTAAATTTACAATTATTTTTCGATGAGCAGAGTTCACTTTGCTAGACATTTCGACAGTTGATCACATTTCATGAAAAAATTTTCTAAAAAAGATAAAAATTATTCCGTGAGTTCTTCCGTTGAGTTCTTCCGCTCAACTCTGTTGGATAGTAAAGGTCGTGTCTTTGTATGAATATTGTGAGCTTCTAGGGGAATGTATGACTCTAGACATTGTTTCGTTGAAAACTCGACATCTAGTACTGGACTTTTGTAGTTGAACACTTTTTTCTGCGACCACCTCCTGGAGTACTGTAGCGCTTGGAAGCAAGCTCATAATATCCATTAAATTCCAACAATTTTCCCATTTTTCAATATTGTAGATCAAAACGAGCAGCGGTCAAGTCGTGGGAGCGATCACGAAAAAATGGGGCGGATGTTTCCGCGAGGCGTTCACCGACGCGGACACGTTTTCGGTCAACTGTAAGTCTCTACAGTAATCCACGTACAGTAGCCCCCCCTATTTGTTGCAGTCCCCGGAGATTTGGACGTAAAACTGAAAGCCGTCCTTCTCGGCGCCACGTTCCTCATCGATTTCATGGAATTCGAGCAGAAGAGCCAAAATCGCAACAACAGCGGTCAGTGAATTCGGAAGAATGTTTGCCGACTAACGATTTGCAGTCTAACAATATTGTCCGTCTCCACCTGTGTATTTGTTGGGGGGTGAGTACAGTTTTTCGATACAATTTATCGATAAACATTTCCAGAAAACCGTGCCGGCTACACTTACTGAGCAAAGCGAACGGATATTATCAATTCGGCGGCAAGAAACTCTTTATCAATCAGTGCTCTGAGCTCTCGCTTCCCTCTCCCTCTCCCTCTCCCTCTCTCTCTTTCTTCTCTTCTATCGAATTTGCCGCCGCGTTTCGAGAAGACGTCGAATTTTTGCGCCCCGACGGCTCCTCCACACTCTTCGACGTCTTCGCCTGCAATTTTATTTATATTGTCTCCAACTTTGACCACCCCACCCATATTATTGTGCATAATGATTTTTGAGCAGCATTCTTTTAAAGAACGTAAAGTTGCGAAAACGTACACTTTTGCGCGAGACATCGGACGGTTTATCGTCGAAAACGACCATCGGCTTCTGTCTGCCACGCCACGCATTCGGGTACGGATTGCCGGGCGGCGTCGGCGATCCCGTCTTTTTCGCGGATTCCGGAGACGACGACGTCGATTTGACCTTCTTCTTGACGCATCCACTCAGCAGCATCGCGATGGCCAGAAGCGCGAACGTTATTCTGAACGTTTTGCGCATAAAAACTGCAAAAAGCTCGGGAAAATCACTTGCAAATCACTCGGAACAAAATCTTGATCATTTTCTTTTGCGCGGACGGAAAACAACATCCGAAATGAACTTTTTGTCTCCACCGCGTACACGATTACGCAACGTTTGACACGTTGAAAATGAAAGAGAAGAGAAAAAACGTTGTCAAACTTCTGGGGCCTGTATCTCGCGAACCAACGATTGTCCTAAAAAGTTGTCAGGAGAAAAATTGTAGCAAATTTGCTGCTCTACAACTTTGTAATTGATCATTTGCACCGAGCACGTCTAGTTTCAGCGATACAGACCGATTTTTTCGAACAATGCATTTATCGGATGAGCCAAGCATCAAATATTGTTGTTTTCCAATCGAAAACTGGAGCCCGAGTCCTGATCGACTGGTTCAACTCTTCCGAATCGTCGAAAACATTTCGCTATTATCGGTTTCCACACATTTTCCATAAAAGATAACAAGTACGAGGCTTGAATGAGAATCGGCGTCAGCACGACGTCTGGATAGACTTCCGAGAATAGGCACTGAAATTGGAAACGTTTTGCGGGTAAAATAGCTTGATTTCAGCCAGAAATTGTTCGAAAAAACCTACATCCTCGACGGAATCTCGTGAAACGCCCTTGAAAATCAAATCAATCAATTCTCGTGAGCATGACATCTGAAACAAACGTTGAAATGCTCTTTTGACACTGGAAAAAGCCGAAACCAATTTAAAGAACCCGAAAAGAAGTGTCTGATTGCAAATGTACTTTTCCGACGCTTTCCGATAATGTTGTCGGAGAAATATGTGCAGGACTACGGATACGAATAGAAAAGTGTCGAGGAGAACAAAGTATGTCTGTAAAATTGAGGGGTCGGAGATGAACAACTTTGTGCCGCGTCCAAAGTCTCGGAAAACCAGCAAATCTCGCGGATTTTGCAGTCCAAAGTCGGCAGAAAAGCTGAACGAGTGTTACCGTACACCATAAAACTACGGTATTTTTTTGAAAAAAATTAAATTTTTTTCGACAATATTTGACATTTTTTTAAAATTTCTTGGGTAAATTTTTCAACGATATTTTTTTGAAAAAAATTTAAATTTCTCGACAATATTTGAAATTTTTTTAAAATTTCTTGGGTAAATTTTTCAACGGTATTTTTTTGAAAAAAATTTAAATTTCTCGACAACATTTGAAATTTTTTTAAAATTTCTTGGGTAAGTTTTCAACGGTATTTTTTTGAAAAAAATTTAAATTTCTCGACAATATTTGAAATTTTTTTAAAATTTCTTGGGTAAATTTTTCAATGGTATTTTTTTGAAAAAAAATTTAAATTTCTCGACAATATTTGAAATTTTTTTCGAATTTCTTGGGTAAATTTTTCAACGGTATTTTTTTGAAAAAAATTTAAATTTCTCGACAATATTTGAAATTGTTCAAATTTCTTGGGTAAATTTTTCAACGGTATTTTTTTAAAATTTAAATTTCTCGACAATATTTGAAACTTTTTTTAAAAATTTCTTGGGTAAATTTTTCAACGGTATTTTTTTGAAAAAAAATTTAAATTTCTCGACAATATTTGAAATTGTTCAAATTTCTTGGGTAAATTTTTCAACGGTATTTTTTTGAAAAAAATTTAAATTTCTCGACAATATTTGAAATTGTTCAAATTTCTTGGGTAAATTTTTCAACGGTATTTTTTTAAAAATTTAAATTTCTCGACAATATTTGAAATTTTTTTAAAAAAATTTCTTGGGTAAATTTTTCAACGGTATTTTTTTGAAAAAAATTTAAATTTCTCGACAATATTTGAAATTTTTTTAAAAAAATTTCTTGGGTAAATTTTTCAACGGTATTTTTTTGAAAAAAATTTAAATTTCTCGACAATATTTGAAACTTTTCGAATTTCTTGGGTAAATTTTTCAACGGTATTTTTTTGAAAAAAATTTAAATTTCTCGAGAATATTTGAAATTTTTTTAATTTCTTGGGTAAATTTTCAACGGTATTTTTTGAAAAAATTTAAATTTCTCGACAATATTTGAAAATTTTCAAATTTCTTGGGTAAACTTTCAAAAAAAACCGTAGTTTTATGGTGTACGGTAACACTCGTTCAGCTGTGCGCGCACCCCGGATTTACCGCAATTTTCTGCCGACTTTGGACTGCAAAGTCCGCGAGATTTGCGGGGTTTCCCGAGACTTTGGACGCGGCATTGCGAGAAGTTCTCTAAAGCTCACCAAAAGCATTCGAACAACATCTCTTCGGCCCTTTTTCGAGTGGTAGAGCCATGTAATCAGGGCCAAGTGAGAAACGAGAAGAATCAGATAGAAAACGCGGCGAATCCATTGCAAAGCCTGCCGTCCGATCGCCGCAGAACCGAGCCGAAAATGGCCGAAAAATCGTCGAAAAGCGAGAAGAATGAGTAGAAAATGGTGGAATTGGGTGAATGCGTAGGTGTAGAAGTAAAAAATCGAATAATAGAACAAGAAGAGCAACGACCACAGTGCGCTGGAAGTTTTCGCCGCGTTAAAACGGAGTGTCGTTGAAATTTCCGCGATTTTTTTGGGCGAAAACCCGAAATTTCATCGGAAAATGAGAAAAATGAAGTAAAACAGAGAATTTCCGAATTGTTTATGACAGAAATTAGCGTTTTGCCGACAAAAAAGCGCGCATTTTTTCATTTTTCTGTGAATTTCAATTTCTCAGTCATTTTTGCATTTTATGCGCAGTCTCTGTGCTCAAAATGACCGCCTGCGTCTGCTGAACAATCGAGAGCGGCAACTGTTTTCTCAAAATTTCCAAAAGTTCCGTTTTTTCAAGCCAAATTTAAAAAAAACACGAAATTTCTCTTCGAATTTTCACTTTGCTGAACGAGTGTCACCGTACAAAACTACGGTATTTTTTTGAAAAATTTACCCAAGAAATTTGAAAAAAATTTCAAATATTCTCGAGAAATTTGAATTTTTTTCAAAAAAATACCGTTGAAAAATTTACCCAAGAAATTTGAAATATTTTTTTAAATATTCTCGAGAAATTTAAATTTTTTTCAAAAAAATACCGTTGAAAAATTTACCCAAGAAATTTGAAAAAAATTTCAAATATTCTCGAGAAATTTAAATTAAAAAAATACCGTTGAAAATTTACCCAAGAAATTTGAAAAAAATTTTTTTAAATATTCTCGAGAAATTTAAATTGGATTTCCCGCAATTTTCTGCCGATTTTGGAGCGCAAAATCCGCGAGATTTGCGGGTTTTCCGAGACTTTGGACGCGGCATGCGAAGATTTAGGCTCCACGACGAGGAATAAACTCACTATTCGCACACATTGATCAGCAAGAAGAGTGCGATCGTGGAAGTGAGAAAAGAAAAGTATAGTTTGGGAATTGTCGAGTGAAAATGATTCAGAATTTGCGAATAGACAGACTGGAGAGGAAACATTCTCTTCAAACACTGTTCGCTTTTTCAAACCCACTTTCTGCTCCTGAAACTTGTTCATTTTGCGTGTGCCCCAAAAAAGCGGGAAAATTGCCAGGAAGACGATAATATAGGAATAGAATACGGTCGATGGAAGTGTTGAATGTCCGTTCGACTCTTTCATAAGTCTCGGAAATAAATAGGAAACGTTCAGCCAGCACTCGCCGATTTCCTCCTCCATTCTGATTGAGATATTGTAGGAGGCAACATGGGTTGCGCAGATGTGGAAATACGCAATTTTCACCTGTTTTCTGGACAATTAGTCTGACCAAAGATCAACTTTTTCGCATGACATCAAAGCCGCTTTCGAGCGTTAGCTCAGCCGCATCCGAGCAAACACTTTGAATAGGACTCACCTTTGAAACCGCGAAAAATGAACCGTTTCGACGAACGTTTGATCAGAGAGCATATTTTGAGCAGGAACAAGTCCCAAGTTCTTCGTTTCTAATCTAGTTTGGAGATTTCGTAATCTAGCTAGATGAAAATTTAATCTAAACTAAATCTAGCTAGATTTGACCGAAAGGCTAATCTAATTAGATGAATTCTGCGCCTAATATCAGTGTTTTTGACAATCTAATTAGAAAATTTATCAGTCTGTAAGCAGTAAATCAGCAATCTAACTAGGTCCGGTTCGAAACGCGAATTATCTAGCTAGATTAGAAACGATTTCTCTGAGTGATGGTGTTTGAAGTTTTTGCAGAGTATTTGACAGAGTTGAGCGGAAGAACTCAACGGAAGAATTTTTATATCTTTTTTAGATAATTTTTTCATGGAATGTGATCAACTGACGAAATGTATAACAAAGTGAACTCGGCTCATAGAAAAATAATTGTAAATTTAGCTTTTCATACAAAAAAGTTAAGGGCTAACCGAAGACGGAAGGACATTTTCACGCAACAACTCGAATAACTTTTTTGTATGAAAAGTTAAATTTACAATTATTTTTCTATGAGCAGAGTTCGCTTTGCTATACATTTCGTCAGTTGATCACATTTCATGAAAAAATTTTCTAAAAAAGATTAAAAAAAAGATGTTCAATAGTGGAACCTTTGAATGTTTCTGGACCCTTAAATATTATTTATTCAATTCAAATAAAACATTCTATGATACGTTTGTCATGAAAGTTGTCGGTTCTGTAGAAGTGGAAATGGATACATCGTCGACACCTCCGTCGAGCATCTGACATCCGAGCATATAATAGAACGATTCACCGCCCGGAACCATCAAAGCAAACTCGGCGAGGCTCTCACAGACTCCCTTCAAACGTGACAATTGACGTTCGTTTTTTTACGCCAAAACCGCCGCCATACCTCCCACGCATCCGACATAGTTTTCAATTGTTTGAATGAATCGGCGGGGAGATTTCGAAGAATTTTAGTCAGATCCGAGAGCACTTTCTTGACATTTTTTCCGCTTGCAAATTGGATTTGACAATTGACGACGGCCAGAATCGAGAGGAAAAAGAGGAAGAAACGCATTTTTAGGTGGAAAGGGGTTTCGGATGGAAACGGCTTGCTTTTGTGCTCACAAAAGACGTGGAGCTATTGATATGGAAATCAAAAAAAAAAACCAAGAAAATCGATTGAGCGACACTCGCTTCTCCACTTTTGTTTGCTGCCTCCGACGGTCTCGTGTGCGCCGTTTGGCACGCGCCGAAACAGCGGCCGGATGGTCTAGGGGTATGATTCTCGCTTCGGGTGCGAGAGGTCCCGGGTTCGACTCCCGGTTCGGCCCAAACCCGTTTTGCAGACCTTGAACTAGTTTCGATACAAAATGCAAAATGCAAAATGCAACTTTTAATCTAAACCGAAATCCGTCAGGATAGGATTAGGGAATTTCGGGATCGATCCCCCCAGAAAAAGTTGATTAAACTGGTAACGGAACGCGTCCGTTTCGAAGGGCAAAGAAGAAAAGAAGACGTGTGGGCGGGGTCGCTCGCTCGGATGCTTCTCTCTTAATCCGCTTTGGCAAGCCAAAGCAGCCCAAGATTAACCTGGTTTCATTTCTCTCACTGAAAGCTTAGTTATTCTAGATCCTGCTTCGCCGACTTTTTCCGTTTCGAACATTATTTTTAACGAAAATGTTGATTGAGACGTTTTGCAACCATTTGCACTGATATTGTATGACGTTTTGCAACCAAAACATACTTTGCAACTGATTTTGGTGGCAAAGTGTCGAAAATGACGCGAATTTCCACGAATTTTTGTTCCGTCTTCCGTTTTCCGTGTTCCGTGATGCCGCGTCCAAAAAGTCTCGGAAAACGCGCAAATCTCGCGGATTTTGCAGTCCAAAGTCGGCAGAAATTTGCGGGAAATCCGGGGTGCGCGCACAGCTGAACGAGTGTTACCGTACACCATAAAACTACGGTATTTTTTTGAAAATTTACCCAAGAAATTTAAAAAAATTTCCAAATATTGTCGAGAAATTTAAATTTAAAAAAATACCGTTGAAAAATTTACCCAAGAAATTTGAAAAAAATTTCCAAATATTCTCGAGAAATTTACATTTTAAAAAAAATACCGTTGAAAATTTACCCAAGAAATTTAAAAAAAATTTCCAAATATTCTCGAGAAATTTAAATTTTTTTCAAAAAAAATACCGTAGTTTTACGGTGTACGGTAACACTCGTTCAGCTGTGCGCGCACCCCGGATTTCCAGCAATTTTCTGCCGATTTTGGAGTGAAAAATTCGCGAGATTTGCGCGTTTTCCGAGAATTTGAGAAAAATTTTCTTCCGTCTGCCGTCTGCCATCTTCCGGACTTCAAAATTCCATTTCCGTTCAACTCTGCCATCAGCTCAGCAGCCAAGACACTTTGCCACTGATGTCGGTTGCAAAGTGTCCACCTGACATCACTTTCTGCTTCCACACATCCCGGTGTGTTCTGAACTTTTCAACGTTCCCTTTCGAATGTCTCTTCTCGAAGGTGTCGTGTCGTCTCGTCTCAAATGTCGACGCTTCTTGACACTATGACGCTCAATTAACTCGGAAAGAAGGCGTGGGGCAAGCAAGCCGAACAGCCTTCCGGACTCTTCATTCTTATTTCTCCTCCTCCTCCTCCTCCTCCTCCTCCCATTGTTCGCTCTCGCTCCGTCCATTCGCATGGCCGCCTGAAGAGAACACAACAGTAGCAGCAGTAGGAGATTATAATTTCGGGCCGCTTCTTCTTCCGGTCACTTTCTCCGCGTTCTACCGGAGAAGGATTGAGGATTGATTGTTTGGTACTTTTTCGCGCACTTTCCTCGTCGAACACACGAATAATTGAGTCGCGCGCGCGCGCGCTTTATTGCCAACTTTATTCATTTTCACATTTTCACTATTGCCCCTGTCTGTTGCCCGCATTTTTGCACACTTTGCAACCAACTCACAGGTAATAATTTTCGGCAAGCGAACAGCATGTGTCACGCACGGATCCGGCATGGCATCCGGCATGGATAGGGCGTGTAACAGAAAAGATCCCTGTCTGTCGCCCACATTTTTGCACACTTTGCAACAAACTCACAGGTAATACTTTTCGGGCACGGGTGGGGCGCGCGAGCGGCAAGCGAACAGCATGTGTCACGCACGGATCCGGCATGGCATCCGGCATGGATAGGGCGTGTTCAGCATCCTTACAGCAATTTGCCGCGGAAAACGGCACGGATGCCGCCGAAAATTACTTGAGAACTTACTTTGGTTGCAGAGTGTCTCCGGTTGCGAATAAAAGCAATTTCTCCTCAAAAGTGTACTTTGTACTGTCCTTTTTCTCTGCCGATTCCCGCCAAAATATCTTCAAAAAGCCGCTAGCGCTCTTTCATCATTTTTGTTTTGTTCGAGACAAAACCAAAGCGTTTTGATGTTTGAAGTGTCATCATTCCGCGCGCGCGAGAGAGAGAGAGAGAGAGAGAGAGAGAGAGAGAGAGAGAGTTTCCTGGAAGAAAGCATAGTCAGTCTTTAGTCGATTTCGATTTCGATTATGAACATCCTTCACACACCCGTTTATGTCGCTTTTTGATCTGGATCTTTTCTTCGATTTCCCGATTACTGTACTTCTAAACTCTGTGCTCATTTTTGTGTTGCAGAATCCGCCTCCTGAATGCCATGAATCCGTGGACACTTGTCTGCCTGTTCTTCTTCCTCAGTCCCCCGGAAGTGCTCATTTTGGCCGAGCAAAACCTGACGGATATGCTGGCGGCGAATCCGTTGTTGGCCAGAATGTCAATGTTTCAAGATTTCGAGAACACGACAATAGCGCTGCCGCCCGAAGAGGAGATCGACGAGGAGGAGGAGTTTATTCGAAAAATGGTCGGTTGTAGACTTCACCGATGCACCATGGTTCTCAAATTTTTTTTGTGAACACTTGACATCTAGTATTGTATTTTTGCAGTTGATCACTTTTTTCTAGAACAACTCTCCGGAGTACTGCGGCTCGGCGAAGAAGTTAGTCTAAGGTCTGCACTTTGAAGAGCTACAGTATTCCGGGGAGTGGTTTTATCAAAAAGTTGTCAACTACAAAAATGAAATTAAATTTATATTCTTTAATTTTCTAGTTGACAACTTTTTTGTACAACAACAACCTGGAGTACTGTAGCTCTTGGAAGTTTGAAGCCAGTTTTGGTCAAGTGAATTTCAACGCCAACTTCCAAGAGCTACAGTACCCCGGAGAGTGGTTGTACAAAGAAGTGATCAACTACAAAAACGGTGCACTAGACGTCAAGAATTCACAAAAAATGTTTTCAGAACTATAGGACATTCCTAAACTCGACAATACCCGTTCAAAGTTCGCAAATCCACCAAACTTGCCAATTTGTCCACAAAAAGTTCAATTTTTTTTACAATTTCCAGAGCACAAAGCGCTCCTCAACGCGTGAGACCGTTTCGGACAATTTTGACGAACGATATCGTCAGATGAATGCGTCGCTTTTCGATGAGGCGGATCCGGAGAGCGGCGATCTGGATTATCGGGATCTGGATTTCGCGGAGACGGCCGAGAATCGTCGGACGTCTCCCGATGACCTGGATCTTCAGAAGGCCATTCACGATGAGGTTACTGTCACTGCCACGTCATCATTCTCGCCGACGTCTTCACCGTTCGCCGCCAGCTCTTCGTTATTCGAAACGCCCATCGTTTCGGCGTCGACGGATTTTTCGACGGAAACCACTGAAACGGACCGTGGAGCATTTTCAAGAAGTTCACCGTACTTTAAAGGTACACACCTTCCAGAAAATTCCAGAACCAACCCAATCGTTTCAGCCTTTCCCTCAACGCCCACTTCGCAGTTCGTCAGCTCTTCCTTCGATCCGATCTCCTCCACGCTCACTTTTTCTTCGTCACCACCTTCTGCTGACTCTTTCGAGTCTTCTGAAGCGTCAGAAGCTCCAGAAGCCTTCACACTGTCCGGAGAGTTCCTCCCAACCTCATCGGAAACGTTTGAATCGCACGCCGACGATCCGAACTCGTCAGATGCACCGTCACGGAGCGTCGTAGACGAGGACAAGTTCTTTTTGGATCCAGAAGACAGTCTCGACGTCGACAACGACGTCGAGGACATTTCGAGTGTGGCGCCCGAAAAAGAGGACGTCACGACGACGCCGACGGCAGCCGGAATTTCAAAGGCCACGTTTCAGGGATCGAGTTGGCCGCAGTTGGCACCGCTGCTGCCGCAGAAACGACGGCACGACGAGAACGACGTTGTGCAGTATAACGGTGGGTTGAGCAGCGCGTAGCAGCGCGTAGCAGCGCGTAGCAGGCACGGAATCGGCTCCCCCTTACAGCAATTTGCCGCGGAAAACGGCACGGATGCCGCTTCCAGTCGGCAACTTGCCGAAAATTTCCTGCTGCCGCGTCCAAAGTCTCGGAAAACCCGCAAATCTCGCGCATTTTGCAGTCCAAAGTCGGCAGAAATTTGCGGGAAATCCGGGGTGCGCACAGCTGAACGAGTGTTACCGTACACCATAAAACTACGGTATTTTTTTGAAAAAAATTTAAATTTCTCGAGAATATTTGAAATTTTTTTGAAATTTCTTGGGTAAATTTTTCAACGGAATTTTTTTGAAAAAAATTTAAATTTCTCGAGAATATTTGAAATTTTTTTGAAATTTCTTGGGTAAATTTTTCAACGGTATTTTTTTCGAAAAAAATTAAATTTCTCGAGAATATTTGAAATTTTTTTCAAATTTCTTGGGTAAATTTTTCAACGGAATTTTTTTCGAAAAAAAATTTAAATTTTTTTCGAGAATATTTTTAAATTTTTTTAAATTTCTTGGGTAAATTTTTCAACGGAATTTTTTTCGAAAAAAATTTAAATTTCTCGAGAATATTTGAAATTTTTTTAAATTTTTTTGGGTAAATTTTCAACGGTATTTTTTTGAAAAAAATTTTTAATTTTTTTCGAGAATATTTGAAATTTTTTTAAATTTCTTGGTTAAATTTTTCAACGGTATTTTTTTGAAAAAAATTTAAATTTCTCGAGAATATTTGAAATTTTTTTCAAATTTCTTAGGTAAATTTTCAAAAAAATACCGTAGTTTTTATGGTGTACGGTAACACTCGTTCAGCTGTGCGCGCACCCCGGATTTCTCGCAAATTTCTGCCGACTTTGGACTGCAAAATCCGCGAGATTTGCGTGGTTTCCGAGACTTTGGACGCGGCATAAAGCTCCTAATGGATGAAAACATGGTGCATCGGCGTTCTTCGTTGTTTCGAGACGTACGGAAGTGAAAAATGACGTTTACGCACCGTTTTTTTTTGCCTAAAAGCGACGTTCCTAATCCGGAAACTCTTCAAATACTCGAAAAATGTGGAAAATTGCCTCCTCGGGCCAATAATAGTGAAAAGCAACAGAAAAAGTGTACACTTTTAATGGAATTTCGATGAAATCGCTCTCTCTCTCTTTTTCATAATCTTTTTCAATAAAAGACTTTGGACGCGGCATGAGCGCGCGTTTCCAGTGCGTTGACGCAATTCTCGTTGCAGGCCGCTACAGCGTCTCGGCCACCAAATACTACGTGGACAATCGTGTCGACGGAGAGCACTACGAAACGCTCGTTCCCGAACTGATCGAGGACACAATTCAGGAGAATACTGTAGAAGAAGTGGTCAGTTTCTCGAGCACCTTCATCTTCATCTCGGTTTTCGTTGCAGGACCCGTTTGCGGTGGAGCGAGAGATGAAGAAGGCGGCGAGAATGCACTCGGCAAAAACGCAAAGTGTTGAGGATCCGTTGGACGGGCTAGAGGTACGAGAAAACGAAAAAAAACGAAAACGAGTTGAGGTGAATATTGTCGTCTTCCACAGAAAATGATGATTCGGGATCGCGAGCGACGGCTCGGCGACGAGATTCCCGAAGAAGAGAGCCTCACGATGCGCACCGATACGAGCGGAAAAAAGTTCGAGCGGCGGAAGACTGTTTACCACGGCAAAAAGGTTTTTTTTCGCCTTTCTAGACACCCCCCACTAATTTTTGGCGGTATTTCAGACGACTGTAAACTTGTGGAACAGAAATTTGTACGGCCACGACCTCATCCGATTCCCCGGCGCCATTTTCGATGACCGGTTCGATGAGCCGAGGAGGAAATCGGACAAAAGACGCGCGGTCGCCTCGCGGATCGTGCTGTCCAGCGAGAAAGAGTGGAAGAGTTCGTGTCGGGCGGCGGGGGACTAGGTTTCGCAAGTGGTGGCCTAGGTGTTTACACCTCGAAAGCCTTGAGTTAGAGTTTGCTGGCGGTGGCCTAGAAATTGCATGCTGGCCTAGTATTTTTCACTAGTGAAGTCAAGATGGCCTAGGAATCCCGTTCGGTAGCCTAACTTTTGCAAGATGAGCCCCAGAAATCGAGCGGTGTGGCCTAACTTTTGCCGGTGATTCCCGGTGGCCTAGAATCCCGTTCGGTGGCCTAACTTTTGCAATATGAGCTCCAGAAATCGAGCGGTGTGGCCTAACTTTTGCCGGTGATTCTCGGTGGCCTAGAATCCCGTTCGGTGGCCTAACTTTTGCAAGATGACCTTTGTTTTCCTCCAGAAGCCCCAGAAATAGAGCATTGTGGCCTAACTTTTGCCGGTGATTCCCGGTGGCCTAGAATCTCGTTCGGTGGCCTAACTTTTGCAAGATGGCCCCAGAAATCGAGCGGTTTGGCCTAACTTTTGCCGGTGATTCTCGGTGGCCTAGAATCCCGTTCGGTGGCCTAACTTTCTCCCAACTTTCAGATCCGCGGCCACGTCTTCGAAAAGTGGTGGCCGGAGTGACGACGAGCCTTCAAAAGCCGGCCGAGCAAGTGTATGGCAACGAAAAAGAGCGAAAGACTACGGTAAGTGTCGGATCCTAGGCCACCAACTTCTTCTTCCTCTTCTTCTTCCTCTTCAGGAAGACGTCGAATCGGTGTGCTTCAACAGCAAAAAAAACACGGCGCTCGCGAGCACGTCGCCCTTTGAAACAGACGAGAATGTGACGAAATTGGAGTGTCTCACCAGATGTGCCAAGTTTGTCTCCGAGGTACAGTAACCGCGCTCATCTACAGCGTGCCTTCCAGAAGTCTCGATTGTTTCGCCACAACCTACTCGGTGCCGCTGGCCACGTGCGCAATGTACGGACAAATTTACGAGCTGCAAAAAAGTGCGATCCGCAGTCAGGGCCACAGTTTGCATCGGAAATTGTCGAAGACGACGCTCCGCTGCGTTCGCATGTTCGTCTCGAAAGAGTTCTTCGACGCCGACGCCTTTGACGAGGAGGAGAGCGAAGTGGAGAGGTACAGTAATCCGGCGACGCCTTTCCTTAATGCCGCGTCCAAAGTCTCGGAAAACGCGCAAATCTCGCGGATTTTGCAGTCCAAAATCGGCAGAAAATTGCGGGAAATCCGGGGTGCGCACAGCTGAACGAGTGTTACCGTACACCATAAAACTACGGTATTTTTTTGAAAAAAATTTAAATTTCTCAAGAATATTTGAAATTTTTTTCAAATTTCTTGGGTGAATTTTTCAACGGTATTTCTTGAAAAAAAATTTAAATTTCTTGAGAATATTTGCAATTTTTTTCAAATTTCTTGGGTAAATTTTTCACCGGTATTTTTTTGAAAAAAATTAAAATTTCTTGACAATATTTGAAATTTTTTTAAATTTCATAAGTAAATTTTTCAACGGTATTTTTTTGAAAAAAATTTAAATTTCTCAAGAATATTTGAAATTTTTTTCAAATTTCTTGGGTAAATTTTTCAACGGTATTTTTTTGAAAAAAAATTTAAATTTCTAGACAATATTTGAAATTTTTTTCAAATTTCATGAGTAAATTTTTCAACGGTATTTTTTTAAAAAAATTTAAATTTCTCAAGAATATTTGAAATTTTTTTCAAATTTCTTGGGTAAATTTTTCAACGGTATTTTTTAAATTTAAATTTCTCGACAATATTTGAAATTTTTTTAAATTTCTTGGGTAAATTTTCAACGGTATTTTTTTAAATTTAAATTTCTCGACAATATTTGAAATTTTTTTCAAATTTCTTGGGTAAATTTTTCAACGGTATTTTTTTGAAAAAAATTTAAATTTCTCAAGAATATTTGAAATTTTTTTCAAATTTCTTGGGTAAAATTTCAACGGTATTTTTTTGAAAAAAAATTTAAATTTCTAGACAATATTTGAAATTTTTTTCAAATTTCATGAGTAAATTTTTCAACGGTATTTTTTTAAAAAAATTTAAATTTCTCAAGAATATTTGAAATTTTTTTCAAATTTCTTGGGTAAATTTTTCAACGGTATTTTTAAATTTAAATTTCTCGACAATATTTGAAATTTTTTTAAATTTCTTGGGTAAATTTTTCAACGGTATTTTTTTAAATTTAAATTTCTCGACAATATTTGAAATTTTTTTCAAATTTCATGGGTAAATTTTTCAACGGTATTTTTTTGAAAAAAATTTAAATTTCTCAAGAATATTTGAAATTTTTTTCAAATTTCTTGGGTAAAATTTCAACGGTATTTTTTTGAAAAAAATTTAAATTTCTAGACAATATTTGAAATTTTTTTCAAATTTCATGAGTAAATTTTTTCAACGGTATTTTTTTAAAAAAATTTAAATTTCTCAAGAATATTTGAAATTTTTTTCAAATTTCTTGGGTAAATTTTTCAACGGTATTTTTTTAAATTTAAATTTCTCGACAATATTTGAAATTTTTTTAAATTTCTTGGGTAAATTTTTCAACGGTATTTTTTAAATTTAAATTTCTCGACAATATTTGAAATTTTTTTCAAATTTCTTGGGTAAATTTTCAACGGTATTTTTTTGAAAAAAATTTAAATTTCTCAAGAATATTTGAAATTTTTTTCAAATTTCTTGGGTAAATTTTTCAACGGTATTTTTTTGAAAAAAAATTTAAATTTCTAGACAATATTTGAAATTTTTTTCAAATTTCATGAGTAAATTTTTCAACGGTATTTTTTTAAAAAAAATTTAAATTTCTCAAGAATATTTGAAATTTTTTTCAAATTTCTTGGGTAAATTTTTCAACGGTATTTTTTTAAATTTAAATTTCTCGACAATATTTGAAATTTTTTTAAATTTCTTGGGTAAATTTTTCAACGGTATTTTTTTAAATTTAAATTTCTCGACAATATTTGAAATTTTTTTCAAATTTCTTGGGTAAATTTTTCAACGGTATTTTTTTGAAAAAAATTTAAATTTCTCAAGAATATTTGAAATTTTTTTCAAATTTCATGAGTAAATTTTCAAAAAAATACCGTAGTTTTTATGGTGTACGGTAACACTCGTTCAGCTGTGCGCATCCCGGATTTCCCGCAAATTTCTGCCGACTTTGGACTGCAAAATCCGCGAGATTTGCGCGTTTTCCGAGACTTTGGACGCGGCGGCATAACTTAGAAAAAAAGCTCAAATTGTAGCAAATTGTCTAGAGAAGACAAGAAAATATCAAAAGTGCTGGGAGTGCCTTTATAAAGACATTTTTGAGCTTTCTTTAAATGAATGGCCATTTCGCTATGCGCCTTTAAAGCTACAGTACCCCTTAAACTCCATCAAAACCTTTTCCGTTTGCAGTTCGCCGCCCTTTCTGCGTCTCGTCGAAAAAGACGCGATCGACGGCGTTCCGTCCGTCTCGGCGTCTCTCCTCTTCGCCCAGAAACGTGAGTTGTATATGACCGCCGTCGGCTTGCCTCTCTCACCGCGGGGGTATAGCTCAGTGGCAGAGCATTCGACTGCAGATCGAGAGGTCCCCGGTTCAACTCCGGGTGCCCCCTACTCTACTTTTTGCGCTGCTTTTTTCCTTCTTCTTCTTCGATCTTCCGTGTTTCAGCACGATGCCCCGACGGTCAGGATGTGATTTTTGTGCGTAGTGATGACGTGGAGCGCGGAAATCACGCGGAACGCCGAGATTACGTCGAAATCTCCGAAGACGACTGCGTGTTTGCGTGCCTCACAAATACTCGGCCGGGCGGTGGAACTTCCGATTGCACCGCCATCGAGTACGACAAGACACGTGGATTCTGTTTTCTGATGATGAGCCGGTCGCCCGGTGACGTGGCAATGACGCCGCGGCCGGTGCATCCGGTCACCACGTACGAGAAGATTTGCATTCAACGTGAGTTCGATTCGGAACCAGGGGTGTGCGGAAAATATTTCGATTTTCCGAAATTTTCCGATTTTCCGAGAAATTTTCGGAAAATTTTCCGACGGAAATTTCGGCAAAATTTTCGGAAAATTAGTGTGGATTCAAGGTCAATTTGTCCGAAACCACCGTATGCTTTTTAAAGGCGCATCACAACATTTTTGGAAGGGTCTAGCAGCGAGCGAGCGTCTTTTTAAATTTGATTTTTAAAATTTGGACCCGGAGAGCTTCTCTCGGCTAATTTTTTTGCAAAAAAATATTCCATTGCTTGGCTTCCGCCCACTCAAGTGATTTCAAATCATAATAAGCATTTTTTTTTGTATTAGAACGTTGTTTAAACACTTTATTGAACCAATGAACAAGTGAGTTTTCCGATTTTTCCGATTTTTCCGAAATTTTCCGAAATTTTCCGAAAAAAAAATTCGGAAAAACCGATTTTCCGAAATTTTCCGAAAAAAAAATTCGGAAAAACCGATTTTCCGAAATTTTCCGAAAAAAAAATTCGGAAAAACCGATTTTCCGAAATTTTCCGAAAAAAAATTCGGAAAAACCGATTTTCCAAAATTTTCCGAAAAAAAAAATTCGGAAAAACCGATTTTCCGAAATTTTCCGAAAAAAATTTTCCGCACACCCCTGTTCGGAACAAGAAATGCTCATATGGACAACTCGTTTTTTTTTTTGCAGAATCCTCGGCAAACAAGTGCTCGGGCGGTCAACCGATTCGACACCGTCAAAGTGTGCTCATCGGACATCTCGTGGATGCTCACTCGGTCGGCTCCGCCGCCGAATGCGTCGATTTGTGCATCGAGAAGCACACGATCGGATGTGTCAGCGTCATGTTCTATGCAAAGGTTCGTTTGATTGAAATCTGAGGGGTATTGATTGAAATTACTCTCCAGGAAACCACTTTGAACTGCATTTTGAACGACGCGACCAATTTGGACGATCCGGACTCGTTTTTCATCGAAACCTCCACAATCGTCGACTTTTTCTCGATTCAAGACTGTCTCGGCATCCGAGAAGTCAATCGGAGGGCCAAGAAACGGTAATTTGCGACCGACGGTCACTTTCAAAGCGCTGTATCTCAGTTGCTGGTGGAGATATCAAAAAATTGTCAACTGATAAAATGTTCATTATAAAATTTTGCACATTTTATCAGTTGACCACTTTTTGATATCTCCACCGGCGCCTGAGATACAGCGATTTGAATCGACGCTATATTTGGTTGTACGTCGTTTCGATCATTTTTCCATAGAAATGTCCAAAATCTTCAAATTTCCAGGCTGTTCCAAAACCGAACCGAACAATTGGCGCGACTTCGTCGAAAAATGGCAAGGATGTAAAAAAATGTCAACTTTTCTCATAATACGACCTTTTGACCAGCGGGTTTTCAGCATTCAATTGATTTTCGAAACATTTTCGATATAAACGCTAATTTATAACACTTTTGGACACTTTGGAATGTGTTAATTAATAAATTGTTCAACACGTCTCTTTTGTCAGGAATCAGCGCTGCCACGTGGATTTTTGTGGCTTTTTGTCGGACCCATACTTTGCAGAAATGTTGGGCTTGGACTGAGGGCCATTGGGACCAATTTTCAGCCCGATCGGATCATCTGGACCCGAGATACGCAGATTTTTCGACAAAAATTGGCCAGTAATGCACATATCTCGGGACCGGATGATCGGATCGGGCTGAAACTCGGTCCGAATGGCCCTCAATCCAAGTCCAACAATTCTGCAAAGCCTGGACCCGATCGGATCACTGCAAGAGTGTTTGAAAAGTCCAAAAAGCCCCCCGGGGCGAGTGATTCAGAAGCCGAAATCGTGTGTGTTTCCATGGAGATTTGCACCCCGAATCGGGCTCATTTTCGCCGCCCGAATTCTCCGCCGACGACTTTATAACGTCGCAAATGGCTTTTTGCCTTTGGACGTCTTTTTATAGAGAACTACAATATTTGTGGGCTGGGGGGTCTTGGAGTGATGTTTGTGTTTACTGCCATGGTGCCGCGAGGAACTCGTATAATTTTGTTGTTTTCCGGCTACATTTCTCGATTTTCTGCACTTTTTGCGTTTTTTTTTTCATATTGCATAACCAGCTTTATGCCAATTTTTCGCGATTATGAAAGAGAGAGAGAGAGAGAGCGATTTCATCGAAATTCCATGAAAAGTGTACACTTTTTCTGCTGCTTTTCACTATTATTGGCCCGAGGAGGCGCGTGGATTTCAATTTTCCACATTTTTCGAGTATTGAAGGGTGTCCGGATTAGGAACGTTGTTTTTAGGCAAAAAAAACGTTGCGCAAACGTCATTTTTCACTTCCGTACGTCTCGAAACAACGAAGAACGCCGATGCACCATGTTTTCATCCATTAGGAGCTTTATGCCGCGTCCAAAGTCTCGGAAACCACGCAAATCTCGCGGATTTTGCAGTCCAAAGTCGGCAGAAATTTGCGAGAAATCCGGGGTGCGCGCACAGCTGAACGAGTGTTACCGTACACCATAAAACTACGGTATTTTTTGAAAATTTACCCAAGAAATTTGAAAAAAATTGCAAATATTTTCGAGAAATTTAAATTTTTTTCAAAAAAAATACCGTTGAAAATTTACACAAGAAATTTTTAAAAAAATTCAAATATTGTCGAGAAATTTAAATTTTTTTCAAAAAAAATACCGTTGAAAAATTTACCCAAAAAAATTTAAAAAAATTTCAAATATTCTCGAGAAATTTAAATTTTACCGTTGAAAAATTTACCCAAGAAATTTAAACAATTTCAAATATTCTCGAGAAATTTAATTTTTTTCAAAAAAATACCGTTGAAAAATTTACCCAAGAAATTTAAAAAAATGTTCAAATATTCTCGAGAAATTTAAAAATTTTTTTCAAAAAAATACCGTTGAAAATTTACCCAAAAAAATTTAAAAAAATTTCAAATGTTCTCGAGAAATTTAAAAATTTTTTTCAAAAAAAATACCGTTGAAAAATTTACCCAAGAAATTTGAAAAAAATTGCAAATATTGTCGAGAAATTTAAATTTTTTTCAAAAAAATACCGTAGTTTTATGGTGTACGGTAACACTCGTTCAGCTGTGCGCACCCCGCATTTCCCGCAATTTTCTGCCGATTTTGGACTGCAATATCCGCGAGATTTGCGCGTTTTCCGAGACTTTGGACGCGGCATTAGGGCCGAGTTTTTGGTTCATTTGAAACAATCCGACAGCCGATCGGGCCCAAACTTGTCTGGACCTAAAATTGCATGAAGAAACCTTGTGATATCCGAAAAAAAACAACTTGTTTTCATCCGTTTTCTCTCACGATGCCACCCTCTACAAATCTGGGAAACCTTTCGGGCGGCGCGAATGCCATAATCCTTATTCCCCGTCGTCTCTTTTCGTTCTTTAGTCGGAAGAGAAGCTAGAATTTTGAAAAACTGCACAAAATGAGCGTTTTTTCATGCTCGAACGGGTCTTCTTCTTCTTCTTCTTCTTCTTCTTCTTCTTCTTCCTACAACCTACTCATTTGATATTGTTGTCGATTCAGGTGTTTCAGGTAGCTCTGGCTCTGGCAAATGCGCCGTCGAGTCAACAATGTGTTGGCTCTTTGCTACGTTTGCCTGGCCCTATTTCTGTTCGTTCAAATCCAAAAACACACGAGTTTCCGATCGGAACAGGTTGGAGAACAATAGTATTCGTTTCCAAAACAAAAATGTTCAGATGCCACTGCTCCTCCTCGGCTCTCCTCTGAATTGGAGTGCTAAAATCCATCTGGAAAATGTGGAAATCATCGCGGAAGAATGTGCTTGTAGATCGCAAAAATCCGAGAAGATTCATGACTTTTGCTACAAGTTACCAGAGGTATATTCCAGAGTTGAGCGGAAGAATTTTTATCTTTTTTAGAACATTTTTTCATGAAATGTGATCAACTGACGAAATGTAGAGCAAAGTGAACTCTGCTCATAGAAAAATAATTGTAAATTTAGCTTTTCATACAAAAAAGTTATTAGAGTTGTTGCGTGAAAATGTCCTTCCGTCTTCGATTAGCCCTTAACTTTTTTGTATGAAAAGCTAAATTTACAATTATTTTTCTATGAGCACAGTTCACTTTGCTAAACATTTCGTCAGTTGATCACATTTCATGAAAAAAATATCTAAAAAAGATAAAAATTCTTCCGCTCAACTCTGGTATATTCCCAAGAAACAATTGAAAAAAAACCGAATAGAATTTCGATTAGAATCCAACGAAAACGGGCCGAAAATTCGATTGCAAATGGCTTGAGGAATGGCAAACAATTGGTAAATCTTTATTTTCGGACGCCGCTCAAACATTTACAGAATCCACCGCACCAACTATTATCGATCTGAAACATTTGCCGGAACCAGTCTTTGTGACCGCTTTCAATGAACCTTTTCTGCAAAATGGCAAACGATTGGTTCGTCTTAAAGAGTTTAGCGCTTTCAGAGTTATCAGGTTCCAAAAGCCAAAAAAATGATTTTTTTTTCCCCCGTTTTTTTCCCTATTCAGCAATGTCAAAAAATTGAAAAAAAAAACCGGAAAGAAATGCATCGCTCACAGGGTCTCGCAGCGATTTCCCGGACGCGTGGATTTACGAGTGAATTTACGCAAATTTTTGTTAATTTTTCACCGAAATTGCCCGAATTTTCCCGCTATTTCCGACCGGTTTTCATCGAAAAGCTCAACGTTTTGAACGATATGACGAGGCGCTCGAAACTATCCAACAAAAAAAAAAAAACGAATTCAAGCAAAGTCGGTCGGAAATAGCGGGAAAACGTGGCAATTTCGCATCAGTTACCATAACAGATAAATAAGAACTGAAATTCCGTTGAAAATCGATTAAAAATCGATTGAAAATAGCGGGAAAATGTGGCAATTTCGCTGAAAAATTAGAAAAATTTTCGTAAATCCACTCATAAAACGTCTCTCACAGTAGTCGCATGCATCGCGTCCGGGAAATCGCTGCGAGACCCTGCGATGCATTTTTTTTCCGTTTTTTTTTTCATTTTTTGACATCGCTGAATAGGGAAAAAAACGGAAAACAATAATTTTTTCATCGCCTGAATAGCTCCATTACTCTGGTTTTGAGAAGCAAAAACAAATGAAATTCAGATTTCCTCGATACGAAAATTGGGATTCCACAATACAATCGTTTTATACAGTTTGGGAATCAAGGAAAAACGATTGGAAGAGCTGAAAGAGGTTTGCAAAATATCGAACCAAAAACCTAAGCCAGTGAACAGTCACCGTTAATTTTGGTATAATTACCCAAGTTGAGGTACGAACCTGGGAATGACTTGCAGAAATTTAGCGGTAGCTTTCTAATTTTGGGGCAAAGTGACTAAAAGTGGAAAAATCGGATGTGAATTGATGGATTTATGCCAATGATTTGGGATCAGGGCCGGGATTTTCCGTTTACGGTGGTTTTTTTGTGATACAAAAGATTTTTCTCGATTATTTGTCTAAAATCAGAAATTATTTAATCGATAAGAACAAGATTAGGCATCAAAAGACACCAAAACGTTCTAAAAAATACGATAGGAATTATAGAATTGTTAGAATTATATTCAATTGTATTCTAGTTTTCATTTCCTTAGACAAAAACAGTACACTTCATGGATTTTACGGATTTTACGGCTTCTTGAAACCGTAAATTTGCGGTTTTACGGATCCGTTAAAAAAAAATTTAAGCCCCACCCTGACGGTGATGCCAAACAGTTGGCCACGCCCACACAAGGTCGGATCTGCCGTGGCGGAAGCCACGCCCACGAAAGTATATAAGGTCGTCGAAACAAGACATTTGCACCAGTGTTGAGCGGAATTCCGTCTTCCGTCTTCCGTCTTCCGTTTTCCGGGAGAAAAATTTTCTTCCGTCTTCCGTTTTCCGTCTTCCGTTTTCCGTCTTCCGTTTTCCGTCTTCCGTTTTCCGGGAGAAAAATTTTCTTCCCTCTTCCGTCTTCCGTGAATTTTTTTGTTCCGTCTTCCGTCTTCCGTTTTCCGTTTTCCGTCTTCCGTCTTCCGTTTTCCGTCTTCCGTTTTCCGGGAGAAAAATTTTCCGCTTAACTCTGCTCGGAAGGTTGTCCTAAAAAGAATAATCTTACCTGGTAAGGTCTTGAGAGAGCCCCCAAAAAGGCTCACGTCGCTCATTGTTTCCCCCTTTGCCTTTTTCCACTTGAACCAAAGGGGTAAAATGGTACGTCGATGTGATGGTTCAATAAAAAATTATCGGAAAATTGAGAACAAGTCCAATATCGCAGTGTTTTGCGTTTTTTTTTGGCTAATCAGCGTCTGCTTGGTAATGCGTCTGCTCGGTAATGCGTCTGCTCGGTACTGCGTCTGCTCGGTACTGCGTCTGCTCGGTACCGCGTCTGCTCGGTACTGCGTCTGCTCGGCATGCTTGTACATACTAAATAAACGTTTTCCAATTCTCAGACCGCTTGCAATCTGGAAATTCGTAATTTCAACTTTTCAAAGTATCCCGGATACGTGGCACACTTGAAAGACTATCGTTGGAAACCGATAGTAATCGCCGAGACGTTGCGCGATTTCGGCGCCATTTGGTACCTCGACTCTTCGGTAATTTTCGAGAAACTCAACGTCTCTCACGTCTACGATTTGATCAAATGTCACGGAAGTGTGCACGAGAGGTGCGTCGATTTGTTCTGAAAAACGTCAAAAGCCACACAGTACAGTGTTGAGCGCAAGAATTTTTATCTTTTTTAGAAAATTTTTTCATGAAATGTGATCAACTGACGAAATGTAGAGCAAAGTGAACTCTGCTCATAGAAAAATAATTGTAAATTTAGCGATTCATACAAAAAAGTTAAGGGCTAATCGAAGTCGGAAGGACATTTTCACGCAACAACTCGAATATAACTTTTTTGTATGAATCGCTAAATTTACAATTATTTTTCTATAAGCAGAGTTCATTTTGCTCTACATTTCGTCAGTTGATCACATTTCCGGAAAAAATTTTCTAAAAAAGATAAAAATTCTTCCGATGAGTTCGTCCCGCTCAACTCTGCCACACACTATACATAACCGGATTTTGAGAGCGCCCATGTTGTCCAGTTCGGTTCGGGACGTGCGGGAGAGCCGCGAAAAGCACGAAGACGGATGGAATCGCGAGATTTGGGAGCGGAACCTGAGAGAGTGCCGCAAAGGCCAGTACTTGTTGCACGGCTACAGTGGACACGGCATTCTGTCCGTCACTAATCCGGGTTGGGCGTGAGAAAAAACCGTCAAATGTTTGTCCGAGCTGAATTGATATATTGTAGGCGTCTACACGTATTTTCCGACGAATCCGCACGAGTTGAGCAAGAAAAAGGCAAAAATGTACGACGCCGGATTCGTTTTTGCGGTCAACACCCGTCAGACGATGAGCGATATTGTCAAGTGGTAATTTTTGAGACTTTCTGGAACAATTTCCAATTTTTTGTCAGGTACTTTTTGTGCGCTCTTCAAGAAGATTGTATGGCTCCGAAAGGCGCATCTTTGGGGTGCAGTTTTCGGGGAGACGATCGATTCACAGAGTATGCGGATTGCCATCGGTGGGTTTCTCGATTTGAATCGATATTGTAGAGCTAGGAGTTGTGGTATTGGTCTGAAAGTTTTTTTTTGGTATTATTGACGTCAAATACTTTATTTTTGTAGTTGAGAGTTTTTCGATAGGACCACTCGCTGGAGTACTGTAGCTCTTGGAAGTTGGGACTAGGGTTCAAGGCAGAAAAATTGCGATTCTAACTTCCAAGAGCTACAGTACTCTAGGCATTGGTTGTAGAGAAAAGTTGTCAACTACAAAAATACAGCTCATATATTGATTGTCATTTTTGTTGTTGACAACTTTTTTGTACAGTCACTGCCTGGGGTACTGTAGCGCTTCAAAGTTAGGATCGCAATTCTTCTGCCTTAAACTTGTCTCAACTTCCAAGAGCTACAGTACTCCAGAGAGCGGTCCTAGAAAAAAGTTGTCAACTACAAAAGTCTAGTACTAGATGTCATGATTTCATAAATCGCATTGTAAAACCGAAAAAGTTCCAGATTCGACCAATCGATAATCAATCTCGTGTTGGCCAACCAATTCTGGTACGATCGGAGGTATTATGTCAGTGAAATTGTCGATTTTTTCCACATTGATCGAGGCGGATCTTCCGGTCATTTCGACAAGGATTTGCAATGTATTTGACCCGAAAATTGTCTAAATTATTCCGTTTTCAAATCGATCTCTTCATATTTTGTGATTTTTCAACTGTGTATGGGTTTCTTGTGATATTTTTGTGTTTTCGCATAAAATGAATTGACGAATGTGCTATTCAGAGGACATTTCGCAACGAAACGTTCAGCAGTTGTGAAATCGCCTGAATTCGTTGAAATTTAGTGGTTGCAAAGTGTCCAGTTGCAAAATGTCCAACACAACTGAAATCTTTGACCTCGACGCTCGAGACTGCGAAAGTGTGATACGAGGCGGACGGCGGTGACGAGATTTCTGGATGTAATAGTAAAGGGCCGTGGTTGCAAAGTGTACATCGGTTGCAAAACGTCCAGCAGTTGCAAAACGTCTACTTTGAAACATTTAAACTTGACGAGCCAAGGATTTGGTTGCAAAGCGTCCAAACTGCTGGCCCGCCTTACTTGATCCTCTGAAATCCGATGTCTTGGTTGCAAAGTGTCCAGACCCCGTCGGACACTTTGCAACCGACCCTTTTCAATGATTTTGTTGTCTAAACTCGTGGTGGTGTCCACTCCGTGCGCTCAACTTTTTATTTTATAGATCCATTCCCTCAATCATCCGCAAGATCTTCACTGGATACTTTCGAGCTCTCTCTCTCTCTCTCTCTCTCTCTCTCTCTCTCTCTCTTCTTCTTCTTCTTCTTCTTCTTCTTCTTCTTCTTCTTCTTCTTCTTAATTCCATCTCGGCACATTGTAACAAAAGGGACGGACGGCAGCTGACACACGGCTCCCCGCGAGCTTTCCGCACCTACTCTCGCTCTCCCGCAACACCAAGAAAAAGAGAAAGAGAAAGAGAGAGAGAGAGAGGAAGAGGGAGAAGAAGAAGAAGAAGAAGAAGAAGTTGGGGGAGTGATTGGAGACTGGAGCCACACTTTATGCTCTTTGAATCATGCTTTTTGGCGGTTATGTCAGTACTGTCTGGAAATAGGATCATAACTCAAAAATGACGCGTTTTTGAACTATATTGTCAATTACAAAGTTGTGTAGCACAAAATTTGCAACAACTTTTATGTTAACAACTTTTTGAAATATGTATTGGTTCTCGAGATACAGGCCTGCGAAGGCAAGATATATTTTCAGCGGCTTGTAACTCAAGAACCAATTGTTATTTCAAAAAGTGATCAACAGAAAAGTTGTAGACAATTTTCAGTTTTCCAACTTTCCAGTTGACACTTTTCTTCCAAAATGCTTCATTATCACGATAGTTCGAGTTCACGTGAGCACATCGGAGATATATTCGGATTGGACGCCACGTGGCTCCACTTCAACCGAATTTGCTGCCTCTTCCGACTCCTTAGACGCTATTTTGACTCTGCAAACCCATTTTTCTCATTCTCTACTCATTTTCACGTCCAAACCTGTTGTGAGCATCGAAAACAAAGCCGAAATCGTTGAGAGCATCCAATTGATATTGTGAAATCACCGAAACGGCGCTCTCCTCCGAATGCGGCCAATCCGATCGAATGCTCCCATTCGAATCGTCATTTTCGCAACGGGTCACGTCCAAATCCGACTCGAAATCGCTCATTTCCACCTAAAACGGGTTACCATCGTTGCAAAAAGCCGTTTCCATCTACCGTAATCTGCTCACTCATCCTTCTCGATTTTTCTTTCAATTTTTCAATCAATTTCGTAGAAATAAACGCTCTAAACGGCTCGGAAGATTGTCGGTTCACGTAAAAATGTCCTCTCAGATGCGCGCCCACACCAGATTCTAGAATAGAGGCGAACGAAGCGAAAATCGAAACGCGAAAATGTTATTCTCTGGCGCATCGACGGCAAAACCGAAAAAGGAGGAGAAGAAGGACAAGCGGAGCGATCGAGGTGAGAAATTAAAGGTGGTGTCCAACGTGACATACAACATATTTTTAAAATAAACTTCGAAGTGGGGCATTCACTTTCCCAAAGTCCCGAATTACGAAAAAAATTCCCCGATTTTTAAGATTTTTTTCAAAAAAGTTAATGGTACCGAGAGAAGTACACGGTGAAATGGAAGAGCCGGCCTAGATTTTTCAAGTCCCCGGATGGAATTCCCTTTTCTTCCGAATTTTTTCCGTTTTCATGCAATTTTCTTAAATTTTCAATCGTTTTTCCACTGAACACACTTATTTGCAATATTTTTAAAAAAATTTATAATTTTATCTGTGCCGTGACGCCAAAAAAATTCGATAATCTGAAACTTTTTGTTGTTTTTTTCCGGGTTTTTTTCGGTCAATCTTCGGTTTGCGCGCTGAAAAAAATAAATAGAGTTTTACAAAAAGTGGCTGAATTTCTGAATTTTGCTGAATTTTGAAAGTTTCAGATTATCGATTTTTTTGGCGTCACGACACAGAAAAAATCATAAATTTTTTTAAATATTGCAAATATGTGTGCTCAGTGAAAAAAACGATTGAAAATTTAAGAAAATTGCACGAAAACAGAAAAAAATCGAAAAAAAGGGGAATTCCATCCGGGGACTAGAAAAATCTAGGCCGGCTCTTCCATTTCGCCGTGTACTTCTCTCGGTACCATTAACTTTTTTGAAAAAAATCTTAAAAATCGGGGAATTTTTTTCGTAATTCGGGACTTGCATGGCCCACTTGGAAGTTTATTTTTAAAAATATGTTGTACGTCACGTTGGACACCACCTTTAACGAGAAAACTTGGCGAGAATTCAAGGATGGTTGCAGACGAAAAGTACGAGCTTCAAGAGCAAGTGCTCATCCGCTGGGCGAACCATCTGTTGGGAACGGAGCGGCTGACCGACTACAAGAGTCTCCAGGACGGCTCGAATGCCATCTTCGTCTATCAGGCGATCGTCGGGCAGTCGATGGCAGTGCTCGGCAGCCCCGCCGACGATTGGCCCAACATTTTGCAGTACGTCGGCGACGCGAAAACCAATCCGGCCGAGGTGATCGAGGGCCAGCAGAAGGCCGTGCTTCAGGCCTGGTGGCAACTCGTTCTGTTCTTCTGGAAGAACCGCGCGCCCGCGCAGTTGAGGGACGAAAAGGTACGCGATTCGGTTGAGAACCGGCAGAGAATGGGCTAGAACTGAAAGCAACACATCGAAAACGGACAGAAAGGCGCTGTTCGCAAGGCCGCGACGTTCACCAAACGTTTGATCCTCAGTCTGTGCATTTTTGCGTGTCGGTGTTGCTCTGCGTACAGTGCATTTTATGTTACGCGCAAAGTTCCTTTTTTTTAGTTGTTCATGAATTTTTTCCAAATATTCATCTCTTTAAAGCGTTTTTCTCCACTTTCTCCCTCAATTAGACTTTTTTACAGATTCTAGATGAAGTAATACGCGAAGAGAAGTCGATGCGATGAAAAGAAACGCGTAAGTAAGTGAAAGTAAGGTTTTATTCAGAAAATGCACGATTTCTCGAAAAACGTGACTAGATTTTCTAATCTTTTGGTTTAAAAAGTTCACTAACATGACTGTGAATGTTTTCGAACCAAAAAGAAGTAGAGTGACGGCTCAATTTCGCGGAAAAACCGATCGCTTGCCGGAAAACAGTGAAATTTCGTTGAAAAAAATGTTTTTCTGCTTCTGCGAACTGTCACTCTGCTTTTTTTTTGGTTCGAAAACATTTACAGTCATGTAAGTGAACTTTTTCAACCAAAAGATTCGAAAATCTAGAAACGTTTTTCGAGAAATCGTATATTTTCTGAATAAAACATTGCTTTCATTTACTTACGCGTTTCTTTTCATCGCGTCGACTTCTCTTTTTAGAAAGTTCACTTACATGACTGTGAATGTCTTCGAATCAAAAAAAAAGTAGAGTGACAGCTCGCTTTCGCGTAAAATTTGGTCTTTTGCCGGAAAACAGTGACATTTCGTTGAAAAAAACATTTTTCTCAAAAACCGTCTCTAGATTTTCTACTTTTTTTGTTTAAATAGTTCACTTACATGACTGTGAATGTTTTCGAACCAAAAAAAGTAGAGTGCCAGTTCGTAGAAGCAAAAAAAAAATTTTTTTCAACTTAATTTCACTGTCTTCCGGCAAACTATCGGTTTTTCCGCGAAATCGAGCTGTTACTCTACTTTCTTTTGGTTCGAAAACATTCACAGTCATGTAAGTAAAGTTTTTTAACCCAAAGGTTAGAAAATCTAGTCACGTTTTTCGAGAAATCGTGAATTTTCTGAATAAAACCTTACTTTCACTTACTTACGCGTTTCTTTTCATCGCATCGACTTCTCTTCGCGTATTACTTCATCTGGAATCTGTAAAAAGGTCTAATTGATCTAGAAAGGAGAGAAAACCGCTTTAAAGAGATGAATATTTGGAGAAAATTCATCAACAACTAAAAAAAAAGAATTTTGCGCGTAACATAAAATGCACTGTACGCAGAGCTACACCGACGCGCAAAAATGCATACCATTTATCTGCGAAGCCGCGCCGTGGCCGCAAAGTAATTTTCCACTGAAAACGTGGCCTAACTTTTCAAAATCGACCCCGAGCTCGCTCAATTTGCATTGCAAAACGAGTTTCTCAACAGAGCGCCAATTCTGTGCGGTGCCCCTATAATATGAGACGTTTCGGGTGAAAAAAACTGTGCAAACTGTCGCTGGCAAGACGTTATAATAATAATAATAATAACACATTTATTCTCTTCAGCCACCTAGGAATAAAATTAACAACAACAAAAAAGAAAGAAGAGAAAAAGAGGGCGTTGCGAAACGAAAAGAGACACGAAACGCGCGTGTAGATCAGAGTTGAGCGGAAGAATTTTTATCTTTTTTAGAAAATTTTTTCATGAAATGTGATCAACTGACGAAATGTATAGCAAAGTGAACTCTGCTCATCGAAAAATAATTGTAAATTTAGCTTTTCATACAAAAAAGTTATTCGAGTTGTTCCGTGAAAATGTCCTTCCGTCTTCGATTAGCCCTCAACTTTTTTGTATGAATCGCTAAATTTACAATTATTTTTCTATAAGGAGAGTTCAGTTTGCTATACATTTCGTCAGTTGATCACATTTCACGAAAAAATTTTCTAAAAAAGATAAAAATTCTTTCGTGTTGGTGTCGGCCAAAACGATCTCTTCTTTTTCCTCGTTGACCAACCCGCCTATCTTCCAAAAGGCCGCGAACGCTGGAGTGTCGTTCCCGTCCGCTCGCACAGTCTGTTTTCCGCATTTTCAGTTGTCCGAGGCGATAAAGCAATGGTGCATCGAAGTGACGAAGGCGTACGACGAAATCGACGTCTACGATTTCACGTCTTCGTTCCGTGACGGCCACGCATTCAATTATCTCATCCACTCGTACGAGTACGTTCCTCCTCTCTCTCTCTCCATCACGGCCTTCACATTTTTATGCGTTTTCAGCAAAAAACTGATTAATCTTGCGAAGACGGCCGAAATGAGTGCAATCGATCGGATCGAGAACGCGTTCGCCGTCGCCGAAAAAGAGTGGGCGGTCCCGAGACTGCTGAGTCCCAGAGGTACAGTTTTTGCACTTGTAACTGTGAAAAATGATTGAACAGCTACTGTCAAGTTGCAGTTTTTCGGCGATGTTATTGTAGATTCACTTTTGCAGGCGTTTGAAAGGAATATGAAGAGATGCAGAGTGCGGAGATATATTATCGGCCTAAAAAGGCTTCCACCCATTATTTGACGCCTAGTACTTGATTTTTGTAAAAGACAACTTTTTTCTACGACCACTCCCTACGGTACTGTACGACAAATTCCAATTCTAACTTTCAAGAGCTACAGTAACCCTGGAAGCCGTTGTACACAAAACTTGTAAACTACAAAAGCGAAGCTCACATTTAGTACTATAAATTTGTAGTTGACACCTTTTTCGTAAAACCCATGCCTGGAGTACTGTAGCTCTTGGAAGTTGGGGCTGAACTGCGCATGCTTCGAATCGGCGCCAACTTCCAAGCGCTACAGTACTCCAGAAAGAGGTTGTCCGAAAAAGATGTCAACTACAAAAATCAAGTAGAATGGGTCAAGATTTGAGTGTCAAACTAGTACAGACTCTACCCCAAACCACTATAAAAACCAGAAATTTCTCTCTTTCATCATGGGGGGGGGGTCTCCCATAAAAACTGTTTTTCTCTCTCTCTCTCTTCTTCTTCTTCTTCTTCTTCTCCGTTCATCAGCGAGAGAAGGAGAGAGAGAGAGAGTGATCAGAAAGTAGAAATGCAGACGGTAAAACCGCCATTACGCAATTCGCCATCGCAAATCGGATGACCCCCTCGGGCCGTCTATCTCTATCACCAAGAGAGAAAGAGAGAAAGAGAGAGAGAGAGAAAGAGAAAGAGAGAGAGAGAGAGTGTGTATCTTTTCGAAAGTATACGGACTGCCCATACCCATAGAATTGTACAATATCCGTTCGCGAAATTCCAGTCACTTTTTCGATTTTTGTCCAACAAAGTTGATCGTTTCATTCGACCTCCGTGTATCCGTGTAACCATACAATAGTCGTTGGCAACTTTCCAAAGTTTGGTGACGATTTTTTTTCGGTTGCCATCCATTTAACACTTTTTTTTGCCGCTCGCAAACAAGGCACCGCAAAAGAAGAGAAAAGTGAGTGAGTCAATAAAGTGATTACCCATGAATATTGTACAATTCTTTGCGAGAAAAAAATGGTCCTCGTCCCGTGAACTGTCGGCTGCACGCTCCCTCAAGCCTTTTTGCGTGCCGTCGGACGTTTTTTTTCGTTTTTCGGTTTTTTCGACATTTTACGAGAAAAAAACGGAATTTCTTCACATTTTAGAAACTTTTGCGAGTTTTTTGTGGCTCTCTGTGTTCGTTTTGATCGGAATTCCGTCTTCCGCCTTCCGCCTTCCGCTTTTTCGAAAAAAAAAACCGTTTTTTCCCGCTGCCCACAACTTTTTGAGTTGACAGACCCGTGTGCGAACTCCTAATAACTCTTTTCTCTCTCTCTCTCTCTCTCTCTCTCTTGTTTCATCCTTTTTGTCAACATGAGCCATGAAGTGTGCGCGAGAAAGTGTGTCTCTAGCTCTTTCTCACTGTTTTTCTCGCAAATTTTGTGATATTCAAGAGATTAATGCGGTCTCAACAATTTTTGAGACTCCTACAAAGTGTGGATTACGGTAGTATACTATGATCTATCAATATTTATCCGGTGACGTCTTCTTCTTCTTTCTCTCTCTCTCTCTCTCTCTTTCCGATTCGCTTTCTTTGGGACAAGAGAGTGACAAACAACATATTTTTAAAATAAAGTCCAAGTGGGGCATTCACTTTCCCAAAGTCCCGAATTACGAAAAAAAATTCCCCGATTTTTAAGATTTTTTTCAAAAAAGTTAATGGTACCGAGAGAAGAACTACACGGCGAAATAGAAGAGCTGGCCTAGATTTTTCTAGTCCTCCCGGATGGAATTCCCCTTTCTTCCGAATTTTTTCCGTTTTCGTGCAATTTTCTTAAATTTTCAATCGTTTTTTCACTGAACACACTTATTTGCAATATTTAAAAAATTAATGTTTTTTTCTGTGCCGTGACGCCAAAAAAATCGATAATCTGAAACTTTTTTTTCCAGTATTTCCGGGTTTTTCGCTCAATCTTCGGTTTGAAAAATAAATAGAAAGAGATGGCTCAATCATTTCCTGAGTCTAAATTAAAGTTTGCGAGTTACAGAAAGATATATTTTTCAAAGTAATGCGAAAAATCCAAAACTTTCTATTTTCAGTTTTACAAAAAGTGGCTGAATTTTGAAAGTTTCAGATTATCGATTTTTTTGGCGTCACGGCACAGAAAAAATCATAAATTTTTTTTAAATATTGCAAATAAGTGTGCTCAGTGAAAAAACGATTGAAAATTTAAGAAAATTGCACGAAAACGGAAAAAAATTGGAAAAAAGGGGAATTCCATCCGGGGGGACTAGAAAAATCTAGGCCAGCTCTTCCATTTCGCCGCCAACTTTTTTGAAAAAAATCCTAAAAATCCGGGTAATTTTTTTTTCGTAATTCGGGACTTTGGGAACGTGAATGGCCCACTCCGAAATTTATTTAAAAAAATATGTTGTATATCACGTTAGACCCTTTTTTATCGGATTTTTGTATTTTTGTCGGATAACGTCTGGGCAACGTGGCAAAAATTAGAACAATACGCATAAAAAGAAAGAAAGCGGCGGCGGCGCCGTCGTCGAAAATGTAATACAATTGAATCGAAAGTGCTTTACAACACTCTGCAACCTTGTCCGTTCGCTCGTCCATAACACAATCGTAATCGTAAAAGCATCGAGACGTGCACACAGGTGTCATTGCGCAAATTTATGCGAACGATTCAATTACCGTTTTATGCGATCATTACCAGCTGTTCTGCACCAGGTCTCTGAAGCTTTTCCGGGCATTTTAGTGCATTTCTCTCGACTTTTCTCGCATTTCTTGTGAGTTTGCAATTAAAATGATCGAAAACGTCGCAAAAATATGGGCAAATATTGTAGTATGTACACTAAATATTGTAGATCTCCACAGCGAGCAACTCGATTCTCACTCGGTGCTGTGCTACTTGATGAACCTGTATCTGGCGATGATTTCCAATAGTAAAATCGAGGTACCGTACCCAGTTTTTTTTGTGTCGCTACAGTAACCTACCGTAATGGTTTAGGGCGAAATAATCGAAGCGCAGCAGCAGAAAGTGGCGGCGCTTCATGCGAGTCACAAAATGCAATCGCAACCTTCCACATCTTCAGGTAAATCTCGTATAATATTAAAAAGCAATTTGAAATTATATATATATTATAGGTCTACAAATTCCACAAACACCGCCAGGCCATCAGAATCCGCAGCTCTCGGCCGGGCATCCTCTTGATCGGGGCAAAAGTTTCGAGCAATCTCTAGAGGTAAGGATTACGGTACTTTTGGTACTCTCCAGGTGTACGTGTACATCTAGTAGATACAGATATTTAAAGCCAAAACCAACGACGTTTCCAGTTTTTTCCTGATAATGAAATATTGGTCAAGTTTGAATGACTATTGTAGAGCTAGTAGACGTCCCATTGTGCTGAAAAGTTTTAAGTGAAAACTTTAGGTCTAGTACAATGTTTTTCTAGTTGACCACGTTTTTGTACGATCACTTCCTGGAGTACTGTAGCTCTTGGAAGATGGGATCGATTTGTGCAAACTTCCAAGAGCTACAGCAACTTTGCGAATGATTGCACCGAAAAGTTGTCAATTACAAAAATAAAGTTCATGTCAGGTACTATAATTTTGCAGTTGACAACTTTCTCATACAACCACTCCCTGGGTTACTGTAATTTTTGCAGAGTCAAAGCGAAGTGCGTTCGCGTAAATCGTCGTCCTCGTCGCAAAAGTCGGGAAAATCGAAAAAAGTGCGTCGCGAGGAGCAGTTGGCCGAATTCAAATCGTGCATCGAACAAGTGCTCACGTGGCTTCTCGAGGCCGAGGACGAACTCGCCACGCTCGTCTCGATGCAACGGACCGAGCTGGCGGCGGTGCGCGCCCAATTCGCCGACTTTGAAATCTTCATGTCGAGCCTGACCGACAGTCAGGACACGGTCGGACGCGTTCTTTTGAGGGGCCAAATGCTGAGCAATAAAGCGGAAAACGAGGAGGAGAAGGAGGCGATCGGCGGCAAACTTCATCTGGTGAACACGAGATGGGAGGCGCTGAGAGAGCAGGCGATGCACGAACAGGCACTATTGCAGCAGCAGATCAACCAGTTGCAGCAGAGGTAATTTTGATTTTTTTTTAAATGATTGTTTTTTGTTTTTTTCGTTTTTTTTACGTCAAAAAATCCAATTCAGCGATGTAAAAAAACGAAAAAAACGGAAAACAAACATACGCTGAATAGCCCCATTTCAGGATAAGGCTGGCTAACGTCTATTTAAATGTGGTGTCCAACTTGACATACAACATATTTTTAAAAATAAACTTCAAAGTGGGCCATTCACTTTCCCGAAGTGCCGAATTACGAAAAAAATTCCCCGATTTTAAAGATTTTTTTCAAAAAAGTTAATGGTACCGAGAGAAGTGGTGCACGGCGAAATGGAAGAGCTGGCCTAGATTTTTCTAGTCCCCCCCCCCCGGACGGAATTCCCCTTTTTTCCGATTTTTTCCGTTTTCGTGCAAATTTCTTAAATTTCAATCGGTTTTTTCACTGAACACACTTATTTGCAATATTTAAAAAAATTTATGTTTTTCTGTGCCGTGACGCTAAAAAATCGATAATCTGAAACGTTCAAAATTCAGCGAAATTCAGAAAAAATCAGTCACTTTTTGTAAAACCGAAAATAGAAAGTTTTGGATTTTTCGCATTACTTTGAAAAATATATCTTTCTGTAACTCGCAAACTTTAATTAACACTCAGGAAATGATTGAGCGATCTCTTTCTATTTATTTTTTTTTTCAGCGCGCAAACCGAAGATTTAACGAAAAACCCGGAAAAACACCAAAAAAAGTTTCAGATTATCGATTTTTTTGGCGTCACGGCACAGATAAAATTTTAAATTTTTTTAAATATTGCAAATAAGTGTGCTCAGCGAAAAAACCGATAGAAAATTTAAGAAATTTGCACGAAAACCGAAAAAAATCGAAAGAAAGGGGAATTCCATCCGGGGGACTAGAAAAAAATCTCGGCCAGCTCTTCCATTTCGCCGTGCACCACTTCTCTCGGTACCATTAACTTTTTTGAAAAAAATCTTTAAAATCGGGGAATTTTTTTTTCGTAATTCGGGACTTTGGGAAAGTGAATGGCCCACTTTGAAATTTATTTTAAAAATATGTTGTTTTTCCGTTTTTCGTTTTTTTACATCGCTGAATTGGATTTTTTGACGTAAAAAAACGAAAAAAAAACGGAAAACAATCATTTTTTCCACAGCCTATGAGACTACTATTGTACCACCAACATTTTGCAGTGAACTCGACGCGATCAGCCAGTGGCTCGACGCGACACACCTCGAAATCGAATCGTTCGGCGCGCTAGCGTCAGACTCGACGCTAGCGCTCAAACAAATCGAGGTGCACACGAAATTCCAGCAAAAACTCAACAACTTCCAAGAGACCATCGACCGACTCGAGAGCTTCGTGGCCGTCGTCGACGAGGAGAACGACGTGTCGGTGGCGAATCTCGAAGACGCGCTCAGCGCGGTCTCTGTCCGCTGGGCGCACGTCTGCGAGTGGGCCGAGAAACGGGCCGCCAAGCTCGACGGCCTCGCGGATCTACTCGACCGCACCAACGAGGTGTTCGAGCAGCTGTCCGATTGGCTCACCGACCGCGAGAATGAGGTCTTGGGGCTGAAGTCGGCGCATCATTTGGAGGACGAACTACAAGTGGCGCAACAAGTTCGACGCCTTCAACAAATCGAAGAGGCGTTGGAGGCCGAGCACGCAAGTTTTGTGAAGCTTTCGCAGTTGTCGTGCGAGCTCGTCGCTCGGCTCGACGATAGTAATGGCGCGGCGGCGAACGACGTGCGCACGAGTCTGGACTCGATCACTCAGCGATGGGACAACCTTGTCGCGCGCATCGAAGAGCACGGAAAGACGCTCGTCAAGAGCGGAAAGGCCGACGTAAAAGTGCTCGAGCAGCACAAAAAGTCGGAAGCGCTCTCGTCGGAGGGTCTCTCCACCGACACCGAAGGCGAAGAGGTCAAGAATCAGCTGGTCGACAAGTTCCTCCTGCACATCTCGAAACTCTCCCACGAACTGGTGCCTCTTCAGGCGTGGTCCGAGCACTTTGAAGTGTCGCGACGTGCGGATCACGTCCGAAAAATGATGAACACGTGTCAGGAGAAGCTGATTCAGATCAAAGATCAAGAGGCGCGAGTGAATCGGCTGCAGCTCGAGCTGGAGAATTTGCACGCGGCGAAACTCAACGCGAAACAGTTGAAGCGGGCGAACGACGCGTTCGAGCAGTTTGCGAAGGGATGGGCGCGCATTGTGACGAAGATCAGCGAGGCGATGAACGTGCTGACCGGACAGGCGAACGACGGAGGCGAGGAGGCGGCCGTGGCTGCGAAGATCGAGCAGTGGATCGAGGCCGTCGATAAGTGCGCTTTCTTTTTTTTTTGGCCGCCTAGTGGAAGAACTCAACGGAACAATTTTTATCTTTTTTAGAAAATTTTTTCATGGAATGTGATCAACTGACGTAAAGCATGTAAAGATGTAAAGCAAAGTGAACTCTGCTCATAGAAAAATAATTGTAAATTTAGCGATTCATACAAAAAAGTTATTCGAGTTGTTGCGTGAAAATGTCCTTCCGTCTTCGGTTAGCCCTTAACTTTTTTGTATGAATCGCTAAATTTACAAATATTTTTCGATGAGCAGAGTTCACTTTGCTATACATTTCGTCAGTTGATCACATTTCATGAAAAAATTTTCTAAAAAAGATAAAAATTCTTCTCGTTGAGTTGTTCCGCTCAACTCACCGTCACCCATCCCAATTGCAGAGTCATCAACGAACTCTCGCAATTGCCCGTCGCCGAACGCCGTTCGCGAATCGAAAAACTCGAGCAACAACTTCAAGTTCAGGACAAAAATGTCGGTTTTATCGAGAAAGACATTGTGAAGAAGGCGATTCTGAAGAAGGGACTCGAGATTGCCGGAAAGCGACTGGCCGCGCTGAGAGAAGACGGCAATTCGGGCTACGGAGAAGGAGAAAAGCATGTGACTTTTGAGAAGGAGGAAGAAGAGGTTCCAGTAGAGATGGTTAATGTTCAGGTGAGTTCTAGTGGCCCCTTGTGGTCCCTCATGCCGCGTCGTCGCGGATTTTGCAGTCCAAAGTCGGCAGAAATAGGCGGGAAATCCGGGGTGCGCACAGCTGAACGAGTGTTACCGTACACCATAAAACTACGGTATTTTTTTGAAAATTTGCCCAATAAATTTTTAAAAATTGCAAATATTGTCGAGAAATTTAAATTTTTTTCCAAAAAAAGTTGAAAAATTTACCCAAGAAATTTGAAAAAAATTTTAAATATTGTCGAGAAATTTAAATTTTTTTCAAAAAAATACCGTGGAAAAATTTACCCAAGAAATTTGAAAAAAATTTCAAATATTCTCGAGAAATTTAAATTTTTTTCCAAAAAAATACCGTTGAAAAATTTACCCAATAAATTTGCAAAAAAATTTCAAATATTGTCGAGAAATTTAAATTTTTTTCAAAAAAAATACCGTTGAAAAATGTACCCAAGAAATTTGAAAAAAATTTCAAATATTGTCGAGAAATTTAAATTTAAAAAAACCGTTGAAAAATTTACCCAAGAAATTTGAAAAAAATTTCAAATATTCTTGAGAAATTGAAGTTTTTTTCAAAAAAATACCGTTGAAAAATTTACCCAAGAAATTAAAAAAATTTCAAATATTCTTGAGAAATTTAAATTTAAAAAAACCGTTGAAAAATTTACCCAAGAAATTTGAAAAAAATTTCAAATATTCTCGAGAAATTTAAATTTAAAAAAACCGTTGAAAAATTTACCCAAGAAATTTGAAATATTTAAAATATTTTTCGAGAAATTTAAATTTAAAAAAACCGTTGAAAAATTTACCCAAGAAATTTGAAAAAAATTGAAAATATTCTCGAGAAATTTAAATTTAAAAACCGTTGAAAAATTTACCCAAGAAATTTGAAAAAAATTTCAAATATTCTCAAGAAATTTAAATTTTTTTAAAAAAATACCGTTGAAAATTTAAAATATTGTCGAGAAATTTAAATTTTTTTGAAATAATACCGTTGAAAAATTTACCCAAGAAATTTGAAAAAAATTTAAAATATTCTTGAGAAATTTAAATTTAAAAACCGTTGAAAAATTTACCCAAGAAATTTGAAAAAAATTTCAAATATTCTTGAGAAATTGAAGTTTTTTTCAAAAAAATACCGTTGAAAAATTTACTCAAGAAATTTGAAAAAAATTTAAAATATTCTTGAGAAATTTAAATTTAAAAAAACCGTTGAAAAATTTACCCAAGAAATTTGAAAAAAATTTCAAATATTCTCGAGAAATTTAAATTTAAAAACCGTTGAAAAATTTACCCAAGAAATTTGAAAAAAATTTAAAATATTTTTCGAGAAATTTAAATTTTTAAAAAAACCGTTGAAAAATTTACCCAAGAAATTTGAAAAAAATTGAAAATATTCTCGAGAAATTTAAATTTTTTTAAAAAAATACCGTTGAAAAATTTACCCAAGAAATTTGAAAAAAATTTCAAATATTCTTGAGAAATTTAAATTTTTTTCAAAAAAATACCGTTGAAAATTTACCCAAGAAATTTGAAAATATTCAAATATTCTCGAGAAATTTAAATTTTTTTCAAAAAAAATACCGTAGTTTTATGGTGTACGGTAACACTCGTTCAGCTGTGCGCACCCCGGATTTCCCGCAATTTTCTACCGACTTTGGACTGCAAAATCCGCGAGATTTGCGGGGTTTCCGAGAGACTTTGGACGCGACATCAGAAAAACAATACATTACAGAGCGAGCAATCGCTGCTGAACGAGCTGGACGGTCCGTGGAGCACAGTCGGCGACGTGGAAGCCATCGAAAAAGATTTGATTAGAGCGGAAAAGGCGGTCGAGACAGCGAGAAACGCTCGAATGAGCAACGAGACGGTCGAGAAAGCCGAGACGCGGAAGGCGGAAATGGAAGAGAAGCGGAGGGTTACGGTGGCCGCGCGGCACCGATTCTCGACCGCCGAGCAGACGTTGACGGAGGTCGAACGGGCCGTCGATCGACTGACCGCCTCGGATCTAGAGATTGCCGACCTGAAACGAGGACTCGAGAGGGAATCGGAGAAGTTGAGCTCGCGTGCGGCGCAGAGAAAAGAGGCGGAACGGACGGCCGAAAAGATGGTGAGCACGGACGACGAGCTCGCGGAGCACGTTGTCCGGAGCACGCGCGAGGCGATCGGACGCCTCGGCACGCGGTGGAGTCAACTGGAGAAGAGCATCGAGGAGCGGTTGGAGAAGGCCAAAAGGGACCAGAACGCGTTCATTCAGAGTGGGTCCAAGCCTAATGTCGATTCAAAACTAGATATCTCAGCTGTGGGTGGAGATATCAAAAAGTTGTCAACTGAACAACTGTTTATTAAGAAATTGTGCACATTTTGTTAGTTAACAACTTTTTGATATCTCTACTGACAACCGAGATACGTTGCTTTGAAAAGACAATATCAATAAAGAAAACTTCAAAGAGTTACAGTTGTCCGGGATGGGATTGTAGACGAAAAATGTCAACTAGAAACACGCAATTTACATCTGGAACTTTATTTTTGTAATTGACAACTGGAGTACTGTAGTTCTTCGAAGTGGAGACTGTACAGCACATGATTCAAGCGGGTCCCAACTTCCAAGCGCTACAGTACTCCAAAGAGTGCTCGTCGACAAAACTTGTCAACTACAAAAATAGTGTACTAGATGTCAATAATACGCAAAACAATTCTGAGCCGCATCCGACGTCTCCTAGCCCTACAGTACCCGCTAAAAGTGGAGCTTTCTCAATAGAGCGCACTTGCTTCACTTGTTCCCTTGCACTCTTGTCTGTTTTTTGGGCGCTTATCCCGATCACCCAAAGAAAAAAAAAAGAAGAAAGAGGATGAGAGAAATGTGCGGCGGAAAAGGTTCTTGAAAAAAAAACCGTGCGGCTCGGCGAGCAAATATTTGTGTGTGTGTGTGTGTTGGCATTCCGAGATTTCGGCGGATTTACTCTACGGGCCACCACCACCATCACCTGATATTATTGTCGAATCAAAATATTGTCCGACTTTAGACGCTTCTAGAGACCTTTTTCCCTCCGAATTTTGCATTTCAGAACGCCTACGCGAAGGCGAAGAAGCGCTCAACGAGATCAAATCGGCGATTGAGGGAAAACGAGAGTCTCTGGACGCAGAAGCCGCCGCCGAGCATCTTGATGTGAGTTTTTACTCGATTTTAGAAAATTTTGGCGTAAAAATATCGTTTTCCAATCGAAAAATGGTTCTGTTTCGCTGTTACGCCGAGAAAGGCACTTTGGCCCAGTCTGACGATAGTGGCTCGTAGAAAAAATGAAATAACTTGACGAAACGTTGGAACGGTGAAAAGTTGTCAACTAGAAAGTTATAGAGCATAAAAATACCTTTTGATTCGTTTTTTAACTTTAAAGAAAGCTTTAAAATTAACAAAGATACACTAGTTTGAAGATAGATGCAATCAGTCAACGAAGTCAAAAAGTGCACTTCAGTAAAATGGAAGTATTTCTGTTTCGAGCAACAATGGTGAAAATTAATCAACTACAAAGATTTTCAGCATAAAATTTTCTTCAAATTCGTTTTTTAACAGTCAAAAAATATTGCGAATTGACCGAGATACACAAGTTTGAAAGTGGACTATTTTTCTAAAAAAAAAATTTCATTCGAAATTTTGTCAGCACCTCGAAAGTTCTCTCGACAACATTTCGTCGCTGTTCGGCGAGATCGGCTCCCTTCCGATGGACGACGGATCGCGGCAGAAGCTGGAGAAATTGGCGGAAGCCAAGGACGAAATCGCCATCCGAGCCAATGAGGCACTCGCCGCGCTTTCGAGGACCGTCTCCGAGTGCGAGGACTTTGAGAAGCAGATTATGATGTTCCAGGTGAGCGCTAGGACACTTTGCAACCGGGCGACGTTTTGCAACCGTCGCGTTTTATCGAGAAAAGTGGTTGAAACGTTCAAAAAGCGTGTTCAACTCGCAATCGGGACGTTTTGCAACTGAAGTCTTGGTTGCAAATCCTCGTTTAGTTGCAAATCGTCCAGTTGGAGTCATTTCGCAACCAGGACACTTTGCAACCACCGGACGACGTTTCGCAACAACATATTTACTGAATCTTATGTAAAAGTGGTATTTTGTGTTTCCTAGTGAACGTACCACTTTTACATAAGATTCAGTAAATATGGTTGCGAAACGTCGTCCGGTGGTTGCAAAGCGTCCTAGTTGCGAAATGACTCCAACTGGACGATTTGCAACCAAGACTTCAGTTGCAAAACGTCCCGATTGCGAGATAAAAACGCTTTTTGAACGTTTCAACAACTTTTTTCGATAAAACGCGACGATTGCAAAACGTCGCCCGGTTGCAAAGTGCCGGCTAGTTGCGAAACGTGTCAGCCTCACGAATATTATCGATTTGTCAGAATTGGAGCACGCGAATCGGATTCCTTCTGCAAGCCCGCAAATCTGCCGACATTTCGGCGTTCGACATTCCGCACGAGTATCACGTACGCGTTTGTTTGTTTGTTTGTGCTCACAATTTTACATTTCCACAATATTCCCGCCAAAAATACACAGTAATCCGTGTTCAGGAAGAGGTGGGAAACGAGCCCGAAATGATACCGGTAAGAAATGAAAATCGATTCGAATGTGTTTGAGTGGAAAACTTTTATTTAAAACGCATGTTTCGACTGATATATTGTGAATGATTTGCATGGGTTTCTTTCGTGATTTTCAACACCGAAAAGCCTGTTTTCCTACAGAAATTGAGTCGAGAATTCGATGAATGGAATGGAAAACTGAACGAGATGAACTCGTTGGCAATGGAAAAAGAGGATGCGGTGAGGATGAGAGAGCAGTTGGATCACGCAAATGTGAGTGAAAGCTGTTCAACGTTTGACCGCTTGTTGCTCAATGGCTATTGTAGATTTCAAAAAATGAGCAACAGGAAAAGTGTTGGAAATTCCATGCTCAACAACTTTGTAGTTGAACACTTTTCCTGAAAACTTTTAGTTTTTGAGTTGCGCCCACTTTTTCAAGCACTCTTCATTTCAGGAAACAATGTGCGAGTTGCGTCGCAAGTTCAACGAGTTTAAGCGTCCGAAAGGCTTTGAGGAAAAGCTGGAAAAACTGGTGGCGACCCTTTCAAACATTGAAATGGGACTGGACGACACGACGGGAATCGACGGCGCCGAGTGCGGGGGCGCGCTAATCGAGGTGCGCGCGCTCACGCGAATGCTCGACGCAGCCCAGGAGCAGTGGAAGGATCTCGGCGAGAATCGGGAGCAACTGGTCAAGGACAAGATTCTGGACGACGAGTCGGGAGCGGAGAGCCTCCGGAAGCTGCACTTCGCGAAGACCAAGTCGAAAGAGCTGTACGAGCGGAGCTCGACGTGCGTCGAACGCCTTGAGGACTGTGTGGAGATGTTTCAGCGGTTGAGGACCGAATCCGACGAGATCGAATCGTTTTTGGAGGCGATGGAACGACGGCTGGATGAGTACGCGGCCAGCGATCGGCCCGAGGAGGAGGCCGTCGTGAACGAGCTGATCAGCGAGTGGAACCGCAACGAGGCCGCCATGAACAACGCGGCCCATCTGCAGAGGCAGTTGAAGTGAGTTGCCAAACGAAACGGGCGTTGCAAACAGGGGTGTGCGGAAAATATTTCGATTTTCCGAAATTTTCCGATTTTCCGAGAAATTTTCGGAAAATTTTCCGAAAATTTTCGGCAAAATTTTCGGAAAATTAGTGTGGATTCAAGGTCAATTTGTCCGAAACCACCGTATGCTTTTTAAAGGCGCATCACAAAATTTCGGAAAAAAAAACTGACAATCGGAAAACACTGGACCCGGAGAGCTTCTCTCGGCTAATTTTTTTGCAAAAAAAATATTCCATTGCTTGGCTTCCGCCCACTCAAGTGATTTCAAATCATAATAAGCATTTTTTGTATTAGAACGTTGTTTAAACACTTTATTGAACCAATCAACAAGTGAGTTTTCCGATTTTTCCGATTTTTCCGAAATTTTCCGAAAAAAAAGAAATTCGGAAAACCCGATTTTCCGAAATTTTCCGAAAAAAAAATTCGGAAAACCCGATTTTCCGAAATTTTCCGAAAAAAATTTTCCGCACACCCCTGGTTGCAAAGTGTCGAATCGATTGTTTTTCAGTGAACGTGCGGTGAGGGTGAGCGACGAGGTGCTCTCGCTGAAACGTCTCCGCGCCGACGCGCTCAAAAATCGCCTCAACTCGTGGTGCCGCACAATTCAGGAGATGTCCGAGGACGACGAATCGGCGCTTCTCGAGATCGACGCGCTGCACCACAACATCGAGACGGCGCTGAACGAGGTGGCCGACGGCGAGCCGACGCTCATCGCCGAAAAATTGCGGTTCTTGCGCGCCGACCGCGATCGGCTCTCGTCGAGAACTCGCAAGTTGGCGGCCAACAATCCGCACCTCGTCGCCACCTCGTCCGACGTTTTGACGAGTCTGAACCGGAAGTGGAGTGAGCTGGAGCAAAAGTCGGTGGCCCCTCCTCCGCCGGCGCCACAGCTCAAAGACGCGCAGCTCAGCGAGAGCGCGCCGTTCGAGAAGAGAGTCGACGAGCTTTTCGAGCTCTTTGAGAACCTCGGAGCCCAACTCGACTTTGAGGGATCGCCAGTCAGTACGGCGAAAGATTATCAGAAGCGGGTCGACGACTTGGACTCGTACTTGGACGAATATCGACCGCCTCTCGATGACGTCATCGAGGAAGGACGCAAAATTGCGCAGACCGGCAGACTCGAGCTGCAGACGCACGCGGCAATCGAGAAGTTGGACGAGCTGGCGAACAAGATCGAGGAAATTGAACACGATTTGGATAGACATCGCGATAAAGTGGCGCCGCTCGTCGAGCAGCAGGAGCAGCTGAAAAAAGTATGAATTCTCTCAATTTTTATCTTTTTTTTTAGAAAATTTTTTCATGAAATGTGATCAACTGACGAAATGTAGAGCAAAGTGAACTCTGCTCATAAAAAAATAATTGTAAATTTAGCGATTCATACAAAAAAGTTAAGGGCTAACCGAAGACGGAAGGACATTTTCACGCAACAACTCGAATAACTTTTTTGTATGAAAAGCTAAATTTACAATTATTTTTCTAGGAGCAGAGTTCATTTTGCTATACATTTCGTCATTTGATCACATTTCAAGAAAAAATTTTCGAAAAAAGATAACAATTCTTCCGTGTTCTTGCGTTGAGCTCAGAACCTGTTCAAATTTTAATCGATATTGTAGCGTTAGACGATGCGCTATGAGTCTATAGACTTTTTTTTTCGAATCTTGACATCTAGCCCTTTGTTTTTGTACCAGATGACTTTTTTGTCCGGGCCCTCTACGGCGTACTGTAGCGCTTGGAACAAATGTCAACCTTGAAGCGTACGAATTAGACTCCCTTCTTCCAAGCGCTACAGTACTCCTGGCAGTGGTCCTAGAAAAAAGTAACCAACTACAAAAACACTTGACTAGATGTCAAGATTTCACAAAAAAATTTTGAAAGTCCTAGCGCATCGCTGAAATCTACAATATCCATTCAAAGTTCCGCCCCCCCACCTCGCAACTATTGTCCGTTTCCAGGACATTGACTCGTTCCTCCTTGTCCTGGACGTGTTCGCCGATCGAAATCTCGAAGACGTGGATATTGGCAAGTCGACGCGGAAGGAGCTCGCCGAGCGCGATGCTCACATCGCCTCGTTGACTTCACGAGCGACTGCCATTCATTGTGCACTTCCCGGAAAAGGTGCGCATATACAATATTGAGTATTTGAGTGGTTGCGAAACGTCCGCCAGACCGGCTAGGCTATGGAGCAGAGATGTTGGGAATTCCGTGTTCCGTGTTCCGTGTTCCGCGTTTTTTTCAATATTTTTTCCGTGTTCCGTGTTCCGTATTTCCGTGTTCCGTGTTCCGTGTTCCGTAGAAATAAGTTTTTTCCGTTTTCCGTGTTCCGTGTTCCGTATAAACTATATTTTCCGCGGAAAAATGCTCGCCTCGTAGATCAAATTTATCTCCGGAAAGATTAGGACAATTGACGTTTTGTGGTCAAAATTTGAAAATTTTCGGATTCGGACCATATTCGTGAAAAGTGGATTCCATTTTCAGTCGTTTTTTGACTGTAGTTGTTTACTGTTGTGTTGTTGGTTTTGTTATTTTTTTATGAAATTTTTCAGTAAAAACTTTCACATGAGTCAAACAGCTGCCTTGTCAGTCAGATAATCGAATTAAACAAAACATTATTTTTTAAAAAAATCACTGGAATTCTCTTGAAAACGCTTTTTTTCCGTGTTCCGTAAAAATTTCCGTGTTCCGTGTTCCGTAAAAAAAAAAATTTCCGTGTTCCGTGTTCCGTAAAAAAAAAAATTTTCCGTTTTCCGTGTTCCGTGTTCCGTAGAGTAAAATTTTTATTCCCAACATCTCTGCTATGGAGCGGTTGCAAAATGTCCCGATTTCCAGGTCCCTCACTCCAGGACAATAGCCTCGACGAGTTGCGCGATCGGATCGAGAAATTGGAGGCGAGACTGACGAAAACGGAGAAATGCGAGCGAGCGGCGGCACCCAAAAAATCAGAGGCGCCCGAGGAAAAGTCGTCGCCGGACCGCACGAGCCGAAGCAGTCTTCAACTGGCGATGGAGGCCTACGGAACGGCCACAGAGGACGACAGTGTCATCAGCGAGGCGGGGACCGCCGTGGTCCGCTCGGAAACGGAACCGCAGAGAATCATAATTCTGCCGGACGAAAGTACCCGAACGATTGGGACCGCGCCGGAAAAGATTGCCGAAGTGTCGACGGCGGAATCACTGGAAGCGCGGCCGGCAGCCGAGGCGATCGAACGGACCGTCCGCGAGGTGCCCGTCGATGTCTACGAGGAGACTGCCAATATTTCGAGTGGAGACGAGCTACAGGTATCATTTATTTATCCATAAACTTATCGATAAGCCTAAACTTTATCCAGCAGACCCCCCAACCACCGGATTCCGACGCCGAAATCGCGTCGATGTTCGAAGTGCTCGATGCGATCGAAGACGCGCACACCAATTTTGAAGAGTTTCCATTCGACTATCTGGATTCGGCTGAAAGCGATCTGAAGGTGCCTCAAACTGATTTCGAATATTTGATATTGTGAAACCAACGTTTTCAGAAGACACTGACACAACTGGAATCGTGTGAAAGCACGCTGGCAAAAAGCGAAATGACGATGAATATTGTTCAAGCGGAAAGTGCACGAGAAAGAATTACGGTAGGTCGGCACTACCGTAATCCTAATTTTTGACATCTAGTACTGTCGTTTTGCTGTTGATCACTTTGTTCTAGACCCACTCTCTGGAGTACTGTAGCTCTGGGAAGTTGGGATTGCATTTCATATTCATCGAGCCAATCCAAACTTTCAAGACTTACAGTACTCCAGAGAATGATTGTATCGAAAAGTTGTCAATTGCAAAAATATAGTACTCGATGTGAACTTTATTTTTGCAATTGACAATGTTTTGATACAATCACTGCCTTGTGTGCTGTAGCGCTTGAAAGTTGGCGCCAAAAATTGTTCCGCCCAAACTACTTCCCTGGGCTACAGTACCCCGAAAAGTGCCCGAACGAAAAAGTTGTCAACTACAAAAATCAAGTACCAAATGTCAAGATTTCACAAAAAAAATTTCTAGACCCATAGCACATCGTCTAACGCTACAGTACCCAATAAAAGTTGGCCGTTTACAATGGAAATGGGAAAAGTCGGCAAAACCTTGCTAGAACTGGACGTTTCTCGGCAATTTTCATCACAAAACTTTTCAATTTCCCATCCTCTGCCTCTTCCCGACCCAATTCATCGACAATATCAATTCCAGATGCTGCGTCGGATGGCTCTTGAGCGCAAAGAGCACAAACTGCCCAAGTTTAACGAGGAGTGGAAGTCATTGCAAGAGGTTCGCACGGAGAAAAGAGGGGGGGGGTCCCATTCGAATAGTTGTAATGTCGAGAGGGTTTCCCCCCCTCAAACCCGAGGGGACCGGGCACACTCACCGATTATCAGATACTTTGACTCGTCGCCGCCCGACCTACACTCACACTTTTATTCCGATTTTAACACGAGATTTCGACTAGTTTCACACGAGATTTCTGCGTTCATAGACGTTTTGCAACTGATGGACACTTTGCAACTAAAAGACGTCTTGCAACTAATGGACACTTTGCAACTATTGGTTGCGAAATGTCTCAAATTGTGAACTGTCTATTCCTTTCTACCGCAATTTTTTAAAATTTCCAAGTTCTAGTTCCAAAAGCCGCCATTTTGCCACCGGGACGTTTTGCAACTGATGGACACTTTGCAACTAAAAGACGTCTTGCAACTAATGGACACTTTGCAACTATTGGTTGCGAAATGTCTCAAATTGTGAACTGTCTATTCCTTTCTACCGCAATTTTTTAAAATTTCCAAGTTCTAGTTCCAAAAGCCGCCATTTTGCCACCGGGACGTTTTGCAACTGATGGACACTTTGCAACTAAAAGACGTTTTGCAACTAAGATACTTTGCAACTATTGGTTGCGAAATGTCTCAAATTGTGAACTGTCTATTCCTTTCTACCGCAATTTTTGATAATTTCCAAGTTCCGGTTCCAAAAGCCGCCATTTTGCCACCGGGACGTTTTGCAACTGATGGACACTTTGCAACTAAAAGACGTTTTGCAACTAAGATACTTTGCAACTATTGGTTGCGAAATGTCTCAAATTGTGAACTGTCTATTCCTTTCTACCGCAATTTTTGATCATTTGACAGTTCCGGTTCCAAAACCAGCCATTTTGCAACCGGGACGTTTTGCAACTGATGGACACTTTGCAACTAAGATACTTTGCAACTATTGGTTGCGAAATGTCTCAAATTGTGGACTTTCTATTCCTTTCTACGGCAATTTTTGATAATTTGCAAGTTCCGGTTCCAAATGCCGCCATTTTGCCACCGGGACGTTTTGCAACTGATGAACACTTTGCAACTAAACGATGTTTTGCAACAAATGGACACTTTGCAACTATTGGTTGCGAAATGTCTCAAATTGTGAACTGTCTATTCCTTTCTACCGCAATTTTTGATCATTTGACAGTTCCGGTTCCAAAACCAGCCATTTTGCAACCGGGACGTTTTGCAACTGATGGACACTTTGCAACTAAGATACTTTGCAACTATTGGTTGCGAAATGTCTCAAATTGTGGACTTTCTATTCCTTTCTACGGCAATTTTTGATAATTTCCAAGTTCCGGTTCCAAAAGCCGCCATTTTGCCACTGGGACGTTTTGCAACTGATGGACACTTTGCAACTAAACGATGTTTTGCAACAAATGGACACTTTGCAACTATTGGTTGCGAAATGTCTCAAATTGTGAACTGTCTATTCCTTTCTACCGCAATTTTTGATAATTTCCAAGTTCCGGTTCCAAAAGCCGCCATTTTGCAACTGGGACGTTTTGCAACTGATGGACACTTTGCAACTAAAAGACGTTTTGCAACTAATGGACACTTTGCAACTATTGGTTGCGAAATGTCTCAAATTGTGGACTTTCTATTCCTTTCTACCGCAATTTTTGATCATTTGCAAGTTCCGGTTCCAAAAGCCGCCATTTTGCCACCGGGACGTTTTGCAACTGATCTGCAACCGGTTAATTTCAGTTAATCCAACTCGCGGACCAGTTGGTCGACGACGCCGAACGATACGAATCCGACAATATTGCGACGATGGACCGCAAATCGGCGCCGATTCTGCTCGGCGAGCTGCGCAAAAAAGTGGCGAGCGCCGAGCGGCCGGTCATTGATTTGATGAAGAAATTGTCGCAATTGGTCCCGCGAATGCAGGACGACTCGCCGAAATCGCAAGACGTCCGCAAACGGGTCTACGGGCTCGAGGACCGCTTCCGAAAAGTGGGCCAGGCCGAGTCGGCCGCCATTTCGACGGCGCTTTCAAGCGCGCTCACCGAGCCCGAGCTCAACTCCGAACTCGCCGAAATGCGATCGTGGTGCGAGTCTGCGGAGAAGGAGGCCGCGCAAAATGTGAACTCGCTCGACGGAGACGGTCTCGAGAAGTTGGACGGACGGTTGGCGATGTTCGCGAGGGAACTGCAGGAAAAGTGAGTGTAACTTGGGATCGGGACAGTTTTGGATGAAATGATCAATTACAAAGTTGTAGAGCATGAAATTTTACACAATTTTGTTGTTGATCACTTTTTGAAATAATCACTGGTTCTTGAGATATGTGCATCTAAAAAAAGAATTTTTCTCGTAGTATTTTATGTTAATGCTATTCAGAAAAAACGCTTTATCTCAGAAATAACGCTTTTCTGATTAAAATGATCAATTACAAAGTTGTAGAGTGTAAAATTGTCTGCAACTTTTCAATTGATCACTTTTCAAAATAATGATCAGTTCTCAAGGATACACGTCTTCAAACACAATCAATTTCAGAAAAAGCGACATGGTGCAGCTGGAAATGGCGAAGAACATGATCATTCCGAGTCTGAAGGGCGACGCGCATCACGATCTCCGTCGTCACTTCTCCGACACGGCGAAACGAGTGGCGATGGTGCGTGACGAGCTGAGCGACGCGCACAAATGGGTCTCGGCGTCGCGGGAGACGTGCGACGCGTTCTGGAAGGACATTGACGCGCTGGAAGGGCTGTCGCGCGACGTGGTTCGGAGGGCGAACGCCATTCGGATGGCCGTCATTTACACGCCGTCGCGCGAGAACGTCGAGGGGTGTCTGAGAGATGTGCAGAGGTTGAAGGCCTCTGTCGGCGACATTAAGAAGAGGGTACAGACGGCCAATCTGCCACCGGCTATCAAGTTGGCCGGCAGAAACGCAAAGGTACGAGTTTTTACTAGAGAAATCCCAGCGCCACGGAACCCCAGCCTTCCAATCAAGAATTCCCTTGGCGCAATTCGAGTCGGTGACAAAAGGTCGAAAAAAAAGTGACAAAAGGTCGGAAAAAAGTGACAAAAGATTGGAAAAAAGTGACAAAAGATTGGAAAAAAAAGTCAAAACATCGAAAAAAAAAGACAAAAGGTCGGAAAAAATGCCAAAAGGTCGGAAAAAATGCCAAAAAGTCGGAAAAAATGCCAAAAAGTCGGAAAAAATGCCAAAAAGTCGGAAAAAATGCCTAAAGGTCGGAAAAAATGCCAAAAGGTCGGAAAAAATGCCAAAAGGTCGGAAAAATGCCAAAAAGTCGGAAAAAAAGCCAAAAGGTCGGAAAAAAGTGACAAAAGGTTGGAAAAAAGTGACAAAATGTCGGAAAAAATGCCAAAAGGTCGGAAAAAATGCCAAAAAGTCAGAAAACAGGTATTTTAGCAGTTTTTCCGACCTTTTGGCATTTTTTCCGACCTTTTGTCACTTTTTTTCCGACCTTTTGTCATTTTCTTCCGATCTTTTGACTTTTTTTTCCAACCTTTTGGCATTTTTTCCGATCTTTTGACTTTTTTTTCCAACCTTTTGGCATTTTTTCCGACCTTTTGGCTTTCCGACCTTTTGTCGCGGACTCGCGTAACGCGTAATTCCGGAGCGTCGTTGTAGAGAGTTTCTCATTTAAATTTTCTCATTTTTTTGCATTATCCCCATCGTTTCAGAACCAATCAGTGTCAAAACTTATGAGAATGATTAGAAATGAATAAAAATGAAATGTTAACTGCTTCGTCATCAATTTCGAAACGTTTTAAGTGAAAATTACAGCATTTTTTTTCCTTTTCAAATCGAAATTTTGCCTCAATTATCTCAATTCTGTATATTTTTCGACGGTTGAGCGCTTAAAAGATGCGCAATAAACTGCTTGTTGACTCGATTCGGCAAATAATCGTTAAAACTCTGTTTTTTTTCAGTAGTTTTCGACAAAATTCCTCAATTTGGTCAATTCCGAACGAATCTGCTCCGTTTTGCGCTTAAATCAATGCTTGTAAAAGAGAGAAAATAACAAAATTTGAGTGTTTATTAAGAGAAAAACGAAAGAATTCTGGTTTTCAATTGAAAAAAGACGGTGGATGCAAGCGCGCCCCATTGACAATTCGCTTGCGCATTGGAATGCTGGGGGGTTCCGTGGGCCAGCTAGGTTTAGTCGAAAACTAAAAGTTAGGCCATGAGCGCATTTATTTTAATTTGCAGCGAGTGGTCCAGGTGCTCACCGAGTCGGCCTCAACAATCGCCGACTGTCACGATCTGAGTTCGTACCTCCGGGACGAGATGTCGGAATCCGGAGGCGACACTACGGAATCGCGGAGTACGGTAGTCGAGATGAGTCCGCAGCACGCGAAACAGAGCTCGAGCGCCTCGAAAACGCCGTCGGCCGGATCGGAAGAGGAAGAAGAAGAAGAAGAGGAGGATCGGACAGTGCACGCCGACGACGACGACGAGCAACAATCGGAAGAGGACCGCAAGACGTACTCGCGCGAATCGAGTTCCACTCTGCCACGTGGATCCGGGGCGCCGGATCCAGTGGCCATCCAGCTGACGCACACCCGTCACTGGCTGCACGACGTCGAACGGGACGCCTCCGTCACTGTCGATTTGTCCGAATGGCAGCCGGCTCGCGAGCTCTGGCAGAGCATTCAGGGCATTGTCGACGAGATCCGGTTGCGAAGTGTCCAGGTGACTGGCGCTCACGACGCCAGCCCGAATCGGCAAGTGCGCCAGCAGGCGGCACAGTTGGTAAGTCCGAACTAGAACTTTGCAAGCAACAAGAAACGTTCAGCTGACCGAAATGCGTCGGACGATCGACGGATGCGAGAAGCGGTGCGTCATCCTCAATCACATTTCCGACGTGGCGCGTCAGAACGAGACGGCGCGCGCCGAGCAGGAATCGTGGCTGAAGAGCGCGTTGGACGTGATCGGCGAGCGACGAGTCGAAGAGTTGACCGAGGAAGCGGTGAGGCACGAGCTGGCGGCGCTCGAAAGAGTCGTCGAGCAGTTGGAGGAGAGAAAGGACAAGATGCAGGAGATCAACACGCAGGTTAGTTCCACGAAAAAGGTTGGAAAATAATCCGTAATGCGTCGATTTCAGGCGCACAAAATCGTCGACACGTACACCAAAGACGAGGCGCACAACTTGTCGCATCTGCTGAGCCGGCTCAACATGAGTTGGACCAAGTTCAACGACAAGTATGTCTTTTGTTCTCATCAGAGCTAACAAGATGGGCGTGGCCTCGGCGGCCAAATGGCGTTTTCATGAATTGAGCACGTTTTCTCTGATTTTTGTCGTCAAAGGCGATGAAAAATGATTGTTCGACATGAAAACACACTAATTCTCAGAATTAATGACGTTTTGGCGCATTTTTCGCGGATTTCGTTTTTTCGCCTTCTCATTTTGCGTTTTCTTGACCGTTTTCCGACAGAATTGGTTTTCAGAATGATAAATCACGTAAATACAAGCATTTTGAGCGCTCGAACCGCGAAAACTACCGAAAAGCAACTGAAATTCACGCAGTTTTAGCCAAAAACCTTCAAACGGATAAATGTAATGTGCGACTTGACCAAATTTGACGCTCTTGCGCTTAAAAAATTCTATCAAGAGACAAATGAGAAATTATCGATTTTTCGTGGCTAATCTGGCGAAAAACACAAATTTTGCTGTTAAAATTTGAATTTCGCGCCAATGTATCGCTCTATTGTCAGCTCTGAGGAGACCGTGCCCCCCAAACCCTGTCGCTTTTCAGCATCCGCATCCGTCGTGCCGTGCTCGAAGCGTCGCTCCGTTCGCGCCGAGACTTCCACTCGGCGCTCGCCGAATTCGAGCTGTGGCTGGGACGGCAGGAGGCGAGTTGCGAAAGACTGGCGCGGGAGACGGCGAACGTGCAGGCGATCAAGGACGCTTCGCGACGGAAACACTGGACGAACGGCTACAAGACACTGAGCGCGGAGCTGAATGCGCACGAGGACGTGATGAAGAGTGTGGAGAGCATGGGCAAAATGCTCGTCGAGGGGCTCGAACCGGGCGGCGAGAAGGCCGAACTGCAGAAGAGAGTTGTGGAGACGGCGAGGAGGTGGAGTGCGGTCAGGAAGACCACCACTGAGATCGGGTCAGTTTTAAAGGTTTTGAGCGTTTCCTCCAATCCTGGACGTTTTGCAACCGAGAGACACAAAGCTGTTTCCTGGTTGCAAACTGTCTTCAAAATCCACGGACGCTTTGAAACGGAAGAATTTTTATCTTTTTTAGAAAATTTTTTCATGAAATGTGATCAACTGACGAAATGTATAGCAAAGTGAACTCTGCTCATAGAAAAATAATTGTAAATTTAGCTTTTCATACAAAAAAGTTAAGGGCTAACGGAAGACGGAAGGACATTTTCACGCAACAACTCGAATAACTTTTTTGTATGAAAAGCTAAATTTACAATTATTTTTCTATGAGCAGAGTTCACTTTGCTATACATTTCGTCAGTTGATCACATTCCATGAAAAAAATTTCTAAAAAAGATAAAAATTCTTCCGTTGAGTTCTTGCGCTCAACTCTGTTTGAAACCATAGCAAAACGTCGACTCTTTCTCTACATTTCTCTAGATTTCTCTCGATGGCCTAGCTTTAAAACATTTGGTTGCAAAACGTCCTCCCCCTCTCGAAAACTGTCCAAACTCACTCATTTCAGAGAACGTCTGGAAAGGGCGGAGCAAGAGTGGGAGAAACTGTCCGACGGGCTCGCCGAGCTGCTCTCGTGGATCGAAACGAAAGCGCAGAAAGTGATGGAAGAGCAGCCGGTGGCCGGCAGTCTCTCGGCCGTCATGCAACAGGCCTCGTTCGTCAAGAGTGTGCAGCGGGAAATTGAGACGAGGACGAGTTTGTACAAGAGTACGGTAGAGGAGGCGCACTCGTTCCTGATGCAACACGACCTGCGGCCGAAATTGCACAGTCCCCAAGTGTTGGACGACGATAACGAACAAGAGGGTTCGGTTTTATTATTTCAAATAAACTTTAGACACACCCCAGAGAGACTAAACTCATTTGTCAAAAAAGTTTATTTTAAACATTTCGCTGCGGCGGAGCCGAGGTTCTGAGGTTCCTGAGACATTACACTAATAAAAGTGCTATTATTGTCGAATTCACTAGAGACAATGGAAGCGGCAATTCGAGGTTTGAACGTTTTGAAAACAGTATTGTTGTTCTTTGACTATTTAAACAGTTGAGAATGGGTACTGGTTAGAAACAGGAGCATATCTCGAAAAGCGACAAATTTTCGGGCGAAATGATCAACTGCAAAGTTGTAGAGCACAAAATTTGCAACAACTTTGCAGTTGACAACTTTTTGAAATAATCACCGATTCTCGAGATAAAAGTCATCAAAGACAGCCAATTGCAGAGCTCGCCAACTTGGAGCAACGCCGCCGCGGGCTCGAGATCAACGCAAATTGCGAGAAGCTCAAAAAGAACTGGGCGGAGCTGGGCGTCGAAGTCGAAAGTTGGGACAAACTCGTGCAGCACGCGATGCAACGCCTTCAGGAGCTGGAGCGGAATCTGGCAGAGTGCCAACTGCATCTGACGTCATCGGAGAACGAGATCGAGTCGATGAAGGCGGTGGAGAAGATCCATTTGGAGGATCTGAAGATTGCCCGCGAGGAGACGGACCAGATCAGCCGGCGCATCGATGAAGTACGCCTTTTTGTGGACGATGTGAACGACGCGGCCGCCCGCTTGCTCGCCGAGGATTTGAAGTTGGACGAGCACGCGAGCGGACAAATCGAGCACGTCAACAAGAGGTTTGCGCATTGGGAACTGTCTCAGAACAAAAAAAGAAACGGTAACTTTTTGCAGGTACACCACACTAAAACGCGCGATTCGAATCCGTCAGGCGGCGGTTCGGAATGCGGCCTCCGACTTTGGACCCACCTCCGAACACTTTCTCAACCAATCGGTCACTCTTCCGTGGCAACGGGCCATCAGCAAATCGAACCTTCTCCCCTACTACATCGAGTGAGTCTGATCGAGTTTTTCTTGCTTTTTCCAGTTGACAACTTTTTTGTCGGCGGGCATTTTTGAGGTTGGGACAGCAACATTCGCGTGCAAAACTAGTCGTAACTCACGGTCTCCCAGGGGGCGCTAATGCTAAACACAGTGCGCTCGAAAATTGCGGAGTGTCGTTGTAACTTTTTTGAAAATTTGCACGTCTAAAAATGCACTTTTCTTTCTTTTTGACTTGAAAAACGTCTAGAAAACAATATTTTACTGTGCGGAAACCGTTCTTTACACAATTTAGAGTTTTTTATGTTTTTCGCATTTCGTCAAAACTTCAAACCTTTATATTTCAGCTCATTTTGCATTTCATGAGCGCAACAAACGATAAAAATGTTCGCTGAATCTTTTTTCACAAAATCTAGGTTTCGGCGGTTAGTTTTCTTGAGCAGTTTTCGAAAACCATTCGAAAAACATCAAAATCCAGGCCAAAACGTTAAAATCGAAATAACTCGGCTAATTCTCAACGATATGCGAGATTTCTGTTACCAAAACGTAGCTATTGAAAATTATTTAAAAACTAATCGAAAATTAATTAATCGGCCGCCGCGTAAATCGACACAGCCCGCGTGTTGCAAGTGCGCCCCATTGAATCATCATTCGCGCCGTGGGAGACCGTGTAACTTCCAAGCGCTACAAAAAGCAAGTACAAGACTTCAAGATTCCGCAAAAACAAAGTTCTAGAACCGTATGACGTCTCCAAGCCCTACAATGCCGATTCAAATTCACTTGCTTTTCAGACAAACAACGGAGAAGACGCAGTGGGAACACCCCGTGTGGGTCGAGATTCTCAAAGAGCTCTCGCAGTTCAACCGCGTCAAATTCATCGCCTACCGGACGGCGATGAAGCTGCGTGCGCTGCAGAAGCGTCTCTGCCTCGATCTCGTCGACCTGCCGCTGCTGGAGAAGGCGTTCGTCCGTCTGAAGGGACTGTCGGCCGAGGAGTGTCCCGGACTCGAGGGCATGGTCTGCGCGCTGCTGCCCATGTTCGAGGCGCTCCACGCAAAATATCCGCATCAGGTGCAGAGTGTCTCGCTCGCCGTCGATGTCTGCATCAACTTTTTGTTGAATCTCTTCGATCAGTGAGTGCCGTTGTTATCGATTATTTTTCGATAGACGCGCGCGCGCCACGGCGACCAAAAGACGCGTTTTCTGAAAATTGCCGCCATTTTTGTGTTTGATATCGACGAAAGAAGACATTAATGAGAGAAAACATTGAAATTTTCGTGAAAACGCCGCGTTTGAGACGTTTTTGGCATATTTCGCAATACGCTCTCCGCGGCCAATCGCCGCCGCAATTTCGGAATTTTCATACCGGCCGATGTGGATAGTTTTGAGACGAAGTGAGTGTCGGAAGTGATTAAGCACGTTAATACAAGTATTTTAAGCGTTCAAACGGCAAAAAGTATCGGCGAATGACTGAAATTCGCGCATTTTCAGCACAAAACTTGAAAATCGATTGAATTGATTCAATCTCTGAATGAAACCTGCTCGTTTTAAGCTCAAAAAGTGCGCGATGATTAGTTTAACAAAGTTATGCGACTAAATCGTCGAAACCCGTACAAAATTTGGGTGATTTTTGACGAAAAACATGAAAAATAGGGGGTTAAATTTCGAATTTCGCGCCAAAATGGTGATAAACTGTGCACGCTGGCCCTACGTTTTTTTTAACGCATTCATCTGCAGATCACGCGACGGAATAATGCGAGTGCTCTCGTTCAAAATCGCTCTCATCGTCTTTTCGAATATTCCGCTAGAAGAAAAGTATAAATGTAAGTGATTGGCGCGCTCAAACACTCAGAAAATCGTTTCAAATTTCAGACCTGTTCAAACTAGTCTCTCAGGACGGTCACGCCACTCAAAAACAAGTGGCCCTGCTCCTCTATGATCTTATTCACGTGAGTGCATTTACTGAAAAAAATTACCAAAAAAAAAGAGAGCGAAAAAGTTCAGATCCCTCGACTCGTCGGCGAATCGGCCGCTTTCGGCGGCACCAATGTGGAGCCGTCGGTGCGCTCGTGCTTCGAATCCGTTCGCTTGGCGCCCACCATCTCCGAAGGCGCTTTTATCGATTGGGTCCGCAAGGTAGGCACACAGAGACCAGTACTTGGATAATTCGCTTCTTTTGTTGAAGGAACCTCAGTCGATCGTGTGGCTAGCTGTTATGCATCGGCTAGTCGCGTCGGAGAATACGAAACACGCGGTGAGTGGTTGTTTTAGATTTTCAAGTTACTCACATTGTCGACTCTAAGAAAATCGCTTTCTTTCGACACCTGTATCTCGAGAATTAATGATTGTTTCAAAAAGTGGTCAACTGAAAAGTTGTTGCAAATTTTGTGCTTAGCAACTTTGTAGTTGATCATTTTACCCGAAAATTTGTCGCTTTGCTCCAGCACGGTCTCCAGAGCTGACAATATGAGCGTGGCCTCGGCGGCCAAATGGCGTTTTCATGAATTGAGCACGTTTTTTCTGATTTTTCGTGGTCAAAGGCGATGAAAAATGATTGCGCGACATGAAAACACACTAATTCTCGGAATTAATGACGTTTTGGCGCATTTTTCGCTGACTTTGCTTTTTCGCCTTCTCATTTTGCGCTTTCTTGACCGTTTTCCGACAGAATTGGTTTTGAGAATGATAAATCACGTAAATACAAGCATTTTGAGCGCTCGAACCGCGAAAACTACCGAAAAGCAACTGAAATTAACGCAGTTTTAGCCAAAAACCTTCAAACGGATAAATTTGATTTGCGACTTGACCAAATTTAACGCTCTTGCGCTTAAAAAATGCGTAATAACCTCTACAATCGGTCTATCGAGAGACAAATGAGAAATTATCGATTTTTCGTGGCTTATCTGGCAAAAAACACAAATTTGGCTGTTAAAATTTGAATCTCGCGCCAATGTATCGCTCTATTGGGCGGGGCGCACTTGCGCGTCCATTGTCAGCTCTGGAGACCGTGTCCAGTTTCTATTCAGGACTCACTAAGTGGGTTTGAACCACTCTTACTATAAGGATGTGTTGTGTTCTCAGGCAAAACACAAATTACTCGATTACTCTTTATTTTTAAGAGACTTAAAAATACAACCGAATGCTGTGTAAGCTCGGGGAAAATCTATACAACTGAAATGATGACAATTCAGCTTGATGTGTGAGAGAGAGAGACGCAGAGAACGCGCGCTGTGTGTAAACTCGCGCCACACATTTGCTTACGGTTTTAAACTTGTGGGTCTGCACCCAACACCTCCCCTTATAAGAAACAAACTAGGGATTGTGGTGAGAATGAATATGGGTAAGAGGGAATAGGGAAAACAACAATTTAAGTCCTGTTACTCGGATCGAATCTGACGACTGGTTTCCTCTCGCGTCCACTCCGACGCAGCGGCTCTTCCTCTTCTGGCGCTCCTTGTGCTTGACTCAAATGTGGTTGACCTGATTGTCCCTGATTCGCGTGTCCCTGACTCGGTTGTCCCTGACCTTGTTGTCTTTGACTTTGCGATCCTTGGCTTTGCGATCCTTGAGGTGATGCTCCTTGAGGCAGTCCTGGTTGTCCGGTATCTCCTTGCATCGTGACGTCTGTTCTCGCATTCTCCGATCTCGTTCCAGTGGTGGAAGTGTCCTCCTTTCCCTTCACGGTCTCGTTGAAATAGAATCCATCACACGACAACTCAAAGATATCCTCCATCGTTGACCTCCATCGATCCTCCTTGCTCACTCCATTTTCAAGCACTCTCGGTTTCAGCTGATTAGCATGAACCGTTCGTTCACGTCCGTCGTTCAGACTGACAACGTACACCACACGACCGCGTCGTTGAATAACCGTAGCTGGTATCCAAGACCACGAATTGTGTTCGAAAATCTTTGTGAAGACTGCGTCGTTCACATCGAAAGTTCGATTTTTCACTCCGTTATGTTTGTCAAACTGCTCCTTCATTCCCGGACGGGAATCCGAACATTTGTTCAACATCGGAACCAGGAGAGACATCTTCGTACGAATACGTCTTCCGAAATGAGCTTCCGCCGGCGTCAAACCTCCAAGTGTATTAGACGGTGTCGACCGGTAATGGAACAAATTGCGACATTATTTCCGGGTTCACATTCCCCTCCCCTTTCAACTTCTTCAAGCCTCTTTTCAGAGTGTCTACGAAGCGTTCAGCTTGCCCGTTAGACTGTGGGTGGAATGCAGGAGACCGGATATGTTCAATTCCGTACTCATGACACATATTCACGAATTCTCTGGAAACAAACTGTGTTCCGTTATCCGAAACCAACGCCTCGGGATATCCATGAGAACTGAATATGCCTTTCAGCGTTCGTACAGTAGACACGCTCGAGATTGATTTAACAATCGCTACCTCTGGCCATTTTGACTTTGCATCAACCACTACCAGATAGTACTGTCCGTTCTCGGGACCTGCATAGTCAATGTGCACTCTTTGCCAAACACGTTCCGGTGTGTTCCAAGGCTCTAGTGGCACTTTTCTCAGCGTTTTTCCGTGGATTTGACAAGTGTTGCACACCGCAACCACTTTTGCAATGTCCTCATCCATTCCTGGCCAGAAAACAAACGCTCTCGCGAGTTGTTTCATCCGTACCATGCCCGGATGTCCTTCGTGCAATTGCTTCAGAATTGTCTTCTGCAACATCTCCGGTACGACAACTCTTTCACTCATCATTACGCAGTCTTTCACAACGGACAACGACTGCTTGATCGAGCTGAACTTCTTCAATTTCCCTTCCAGTTTCTTTGACCAAACTCCTCGGGAAATACACTTGATAACTTCCTTCAGAACGTTATCTTTTTCCGTCTCCGACTGTACGTCTTCGACTCGAACTGGTAGTCTTCGGACAGCAGACTGCAAAGATCCTTCTACATCCACTTCCACTTGAGCTATGACCATATCCTCATTCTCGGATGGCATCTTCTGAATCATTCGCGACAGCGCATCGGCTTGTCCGAAATCATCGGTCTTCACGTATTCGATTACGAAATCATACGCTAGAAGAATCGTGGACCAACGCACCAATCGATTCTGCGAGTGTACTGGAATTCCCTTTTTACTTCCAAAAATGGAGAGCAACGGTTTGTGGTCCGTTCTCAGTAAGAACTTTCTACCGAACAAGTACTTGTGGAATCTTTTCACTGCAAATATCAATCCAAGGCCCTCTTTTTCAATCTGGGAGTAGTTCTTTTCCGCAGAATTCAAAGAACGTGCTGCATGGGCAATCGGTTTCTCCGTTCCATCGGCAAAGCGATGACTAATAACGGCTCCAATTCCGTAATCGCACGCGTCAGCTGCCACAACAATCGGAATATTCGGCTGGTAATGTGTCAGATTCAGGTCAGACGACAGGACGTCTTTCAACTTCTGAAAGCCTCAGCCTCTTTCTGAGTCCAAATCCAATCACAATCTTTCATGAGCAGTTTGTCGAGTGGACCACGGAGCGATTTCATATGCGGAATGAACGCACTGTAGTACGTGATCATTCCCATAAAACTCCGCAACTCCTTTTGGTCCTTCGGCTCACACATGCCCTTGATCACCTGCACCTTTTCCTTGTCTGGTCTTCTTCCATTCTTATCAATGATAAAACCCAAAAATTTTATCTCCTCGCCGAGAAAGTGACATTTTTCAATTTTCACTCTGAAGCCATATTCAGAAATCCTCTTGAACAACTCTATCAAATTCTCCATGTGCTCTTTTCCAGTTCGGCCAACAACGATAATATCGTCGAGATATGCCGTCACGCCTGTCAGTCCAGTGATCATTTTGTCCATGATCCGCTGGAACACCATCGGCGCCGTTTTTGCCCCGAAAGGAAGTCTCTGGTACTGGTAAAGCCCACGATGTGTGTTTACCGTTAATAACTCCTTTGACTCTTCGGCCAGTTCGATCTGCAAGTACGCGTCCTTGAGATCAACTGTTGAGAAAAACTGTTCCTCCGTTCAACGTCGCGAACACGTCTTCTGGCGTCGGAATTGGGTGATCTTCATCTTCCAAAGCTTCGTTCAAGCCCGTTTTGAAGTCTGCACACATCCGCGTGTCCCCATCTGCTTTCCGCACGCACACCAAAGGTGCCGCCCACGTACTGTGGTTCACCTTCTTGAGAACTTTCAGACTTACGAGTCTGACCAGCTCTTTGTCCACTGTTTCCAAAGCTCCGTATGGTACCGGACGCTTTGGTTTGAACACCGGCGACGACCCAGGTTTCACAGTCAGCACTGCCTTTTTCCTTAGTACATCGCCCCAGTCCTTCTTTGAACACTTCCGGAAATTTTCTCTTTAATTCCGCTCGAAGTGTTTCCGTGTCTGGACTCTTCACTTCGTTTACCATCAACCCTAGGTAATACGACATTTCCGTCGATTTCCCGATCCAATCTAGCCCTAGCAGATTGCCTTTCTCGCGGACGTACACAAAACCAGAAGCTTGCGAGCCTTTCAACGTGAAGTTGACGTTTGCTCTTCCCAACAATTTCAAGTCATCACCGCTTGCGGATGTCACTCTTGTTGCGAAACTCTCCAGTTTTGGTTTACCGATCTTGATCCACTCGTCTTTTCCAATCAAAGTAATATCGGAACCAGTGTCAAGCTGGAAATCCACCGACCTGTCATTTATGTCCGCCGTGACGTACTGTCGTACAGCGTTCACGTGTCTGTTTAGCTTCACGTTCTGAGTTTTCCTCGTGCCACTCTTCTTGCTTTTACAGTACTTTGACATATGACCGCTCTGTTGACAATTGAAACATTTTGTCAGTTTCTGTTTGCAATCCGGCTTTTTATGGCCCTTTTGCCCACAATTCCAACAAGCTTCCTCTTGTCCCCCTGAACGATCTCGGTCTCTCGTTGGTTTCTTTCCTTTTCCGTTTCCTCTGGAGTGTACCGCTCTTACAGCCGGCTCACTCTTCTCCATCTCTGAAACCACACAATTCTGTCTGTCCGCTTTCTGCCACTCTTCGCAGAGGTCGTTTATCGTGACAGTTTCTTCTTTTTCCCACTTCTGTTCCACATATTTTATGAAATATGCACGGATAGCCTTGTCTTTCGACCCATCTAACCCTTTTAACCAGAAGAAGACTTTCCATCCGTCGATGTCGATCTTGTCCAGATTTGCTGCTTCGCACATCGCGTTCACCTTGTTGGTGTACTCTACCGTCGAGTCACCGTCCCGAATAATGTTCATGCACGCAAATCTGTGGGAGAAAATACTTTTCTTCACGTCAAACATCTTCCTCAAAAGTCCGACAGTCTCCTCAAACTTCATTTCGGTGTGTTTCTTCGGACAGATCCGCTTAGAAAACTGCTCATACACCTCGTCCGAAAGTTTACTCACAAGCAACGAAACTTTCGCCTCATCCGGCAAATCTTTTCCCTCTTGGTCGAACGCAGTTCCGTGCCGTTCATACCACCTCGAAAACGTCTTCTCTGTTTCCAGATCAAACTGGAACTGTGAAATCCTGCCGCTGATCACATTTATCAGCTGTGATTGCGACACGTTTGACTCGCTTTGGCTCACCGTTCCCGGATTGCCATTGATCTTTCCAGATGACATGGACTTGATCAACTTGTCAATCGATTCTTGATGCCGAGTTGCCTGCAACTGCATTTGCTGTTGCGTCACTTCGATCATCTTCAGCATCTTCTCCATCATGTCGCTATTCACCGCCATTGCAGGTTAACTGGCACTGACGAGAATACACAGAAAAAGTCACCGCCGTTTATACTGACACGGGTACTTTCTGCTCACAAGATTTCACCACCGTTTTTTAGCTGTCGTGGTTACTATTCTGTGTTAACTGGCACTGACGAGAATACACAGAAAAAGTCACCGCCGTTTATACTGACACGGGTACTTTCTGCTCACAAAATTTCACCACCGTTTTTTAGCTGTCGTGGTTACTATTCTGTAGAACAAGAATCGCGAGCGAAATCGAGTTCGAAATCTGATCGCCAATGTTGTGTTCTCAGGCAAAACACAAATTACTCGATTACTCTTTATTTTTAAGAGACTTAAAAATACAACCGAATGCTGTGTAAGCTCGGGGAAAATCTATACAACTGAAATGATGACAATTCAGCTTGATGTGTGAGAGAGAGAGACGCAGAGAACGCGCGCTGTGTGTAAACTCGCGCCACACATTTGCTTACGGTTTTAAACTTGTGGGTCTGCACCCAACAGGATGTCACCAAATTCATCGCTTTTTTTTCAGTCCAAGTGCAACGTGTGCAAAATGTTTCCGATTGTGGGTCTCCGCTACCGCTGCCTCTCCTGCTTCAACCTGGATCTCTGCCAAAACTGTTTCTTCAGTCAGCGAACCGCGAAACGGCACAAATTGAAGCATCCGATGCAGGAGTACTCGGGAAAGACCACTTCATCGGATGACGCTCGCGATTTCGCAAAAATGATCCGCAACAAGTTGAGATCGTCGCGACGACAACTCGCGTATTTGCCGATTGATGTGAGTAACAACCGGTGAACTGCGAAATGATTTCAATTTTTGCAGGTGGCCGAGGAGGGAATTCCGCTGACGTGTCCGCCGGCGAAGGTGACGAATCAGGCGACGGAGCAGCTGAACGCGGACACCGCCCAAATGACGGCTCATCTCGCGAAACTGAGCACGCAGCACGGCGGAGCAACTGGCGAACACATGGAACCGGTGCAGAGCCCGCTTCAGATCATCAATCAGGTATGAGAACGTCGAGTTTAGTCATACAATATCCAAAAGCAAAAAAGTTTCTTGAAAATTAAACGCTCAACTTTGAATAGATATTGTAGCGTTAGACGGTGTGCTATGAGTCTAGAAAATGTTTTGTGAACTCTTGACATCTGGTACTTGATTTTTGTACCTGACAACTTTTTTCGACGACCACTTCCTGGAGTACTGTAGCCACTAGAAGTTAGGACTTGCTCGAGCTATGTGAAATGTGATCCTAAATTCAAAGAGCTACAGTACTCCAGGGAATAGTCGTCGAAAAAAGTGGTGAATTACAAAATTGTAGTACTAGACATGAACTTTATTTTTTTAGTTGACAACTTTTAAGTACCATTACTTCTAAGCGTACTGTAGCTCTTCAAAGTTTGCAATCAAATTCATGTGGCTTCAATTAACAAGTCCAAACTTCCAAGCGCTACACTACCCCAAAAAGTGACCGTACAAAAATGATGTCGACTAAAAAAATGGAGTAGCAATTACAAAGTTGTTCAGCATAAAATTTCCAACAATTTTGACGTTGACCACTTTTGGAAATAATCATCGGTCGTCGAGATGTAGTCAAATCAGATCACACCCTCCTCTTTTCTCAATTATATTATACATTTCGCCCGTTTCCACACCCAACCTAAATAGTATTGGGAAACGGGAAACCGAGATCATCATCTCCGAGTCGTTTTTCACTTTTTCTCAGTGATTAGAGAACAAAAATGAGCGCAGAGACGCAGACATTTCCCTCTCTCTTTCTCTTTCTCTCTCTCTTTCTCTTCTTCTCCCAATCGACGACAGTTTTCTCAACACTCGCACACAAATATTGTCGACTTACAAAACTGTTCACAATGTGTAGTATTATTAAATTGCTGAGAAACAACCGCAAAAAGTATTACGGTAGTAGTAGTAGTTGTACAATAGCCGGAATTGCGGATGATACGACCGACCGGTATCTCAAGTGCGAAGAGTGTAAATGCTCAAGACACTGGGTATGGCCTTGCGATTTTTCGTGCTCTAAAGAAAACAACCGCTCATTCTTCGATCCTTTTTGCAGGTGGAACAATTGCAACGCGATGAAATGGACCAAATGTTGCATCGGTTGCAAGTCGAGAATAAGCAGTTGCGCAAAGAGTTGGAGTGGAAACGTGGCGCCGTCAGCACGCTCGAAATTGACAGGTTCGGAGGGGACGACTGAAAGAAAATGTGGTCATACATTTTCAGAAGCTCAAAAGCTCGTCACCACGATCGGCGAAGTGAGAGCCGCGGTGGGACTCTTCCGCTGCGCAACGGAAGGAGTGTCGTCTCGCTGAAAAGCACGCAGAGCCAGAATGATGTGAGACAGGGCGCTGCGATTTGAAGCCTAACCGGATTATGATTCAGGTGATGGACGAAGCGAAGGCGTTGCGACAGCACAAACAACGGCTCGAGCACCGTTCGCGAATACTCGAGCAGCAAAACGAGCAGTTGGAGATGCAGTTGCAGCGCCTCAAAAAGGTCATCGACGCGGTGAGTCGTTTTGCGCGTCGTTGAAACTTTTCGAGATTCCCTAGCTGACCGAAACACATGGAGTGTTTATGGGGGGACCATTTGACCAGACTGCACAACTTTAACAGGGGACAACATTTGGCCTATTTCACACGCAAGTGCGCCCCGCCAAATAGAGCGATACATTGGCGCGAAATTCAAATTTTAACAGCAAAATTTGTGTTTTTCGCCAGATTAGCCACGAAAAACCGATAATTTCTCATTTTTCTCTCGATAGACCGATTCGATAGGCTATTACGAATTTTTTAAGCGCAAGAACGCTAAATTTGGTCAAGTCGCAAATCACATTTATCCGTTTGAAGGTTTTTCGCTAAAACTGCGTGAATTTCAGTTGCTTTTCGGTAATGTTCGCGGTTCGAGCGTTCAAAATGCTTGTATTTATGTGATTTATCATTCTCAAAACCAATGCTGTCGCAAAACGGCCGAGAAAGCGCAAAATGAGAAGGCGAAAAAGCAAAGTCCGTGAAAAATGCGCCAAAACGTCATTAATTCTGAGAATTAGTGTGTTTTCATGTCGAAAAATCATTTTTCATCGCCTTCGACGACAAAAATCAGAGAAAACGTGCTCAATTCATGAAAACGCCATTGGGCCGCCGAGGCCACGCCCATATTGTCAGCTCTGGAGACCGTGCTGGAGCAAAGCGACAAATTTTCGGGTAAAATGATCAAGGCCGCTTAGCATTATGACTGATTTGCCGGCGAGCGTCCAGCCGGGGAACTATTCCCAGCAAAGGAAGCTTCCGTTTCCGTCCTTCGCCACGGGGAGGCTTAGTCATTGAAGGACATCAGGAGAATCTGCAGCTACTTGCCCCAACACACACACACACACACACAAAAGAAAAAGAGCATTATTTCACGGATGCCTGTGCCGGATTCATTTTAGATAAGCGCCCTGCGCCCTAGTTTAGATTAGTTTACCGCCCGACGCCCCTCTCAAACACACGTCTGAACAAGGCTCCTGCGACGAGGTCAGTATCGGTGGGGAGCGCACTTGCAACCTTCACGATCGGCGCCTTTTCGAATCAACTACCGGAAAAACTGGGTCGTTTTTTCGCAAACTTTTCTACATATTTGAGAGTTGACGAATTTTCAAGCGAATAATCTCATGCTTTCTCTTGCAGCAAAAGCAGTCGGCGCCGGTCCCGACGGCCACCACCAACTCGCTGGCGCGAGGCGGCGGTCCCGACGCGTGGACGCCCGAAAGAGCTCTTTCGTCGGCGCGGTCCGGCTCGCTCGTCGCCGGCGATACGATCCACGCGAATCCGATGGCCGTGGACGAGGAGGATTGCGACGATCGGCCACGTGGCAGTTCGGTCGGCCAGATGCAGAACCTGATGAACGCGTGCGACGATTTGGGCCGCGCCATGGAATCGCTCGTCGTTTCCGTCGTTTACGATTCCGACGAGAACGACGACTAAACGATCGATTGATTTGTTTGAAAATGTTACCTAGTCTTAATACAATTATATTGTTGCTTTTTTAACGACCTAATTTATACGCATTTTTTTGGTTTAATAAACGATTTTTTTAAATATGTTTTTTTACTACATGGGGGTGGGGGGGAGTTGGGGAAGAGAAAAAAATAAAGAAATTTAGTGGATGTAAAGAAGAGAACAAAAGGGGCAAAACGGCAAAGGAACACTACTTTTAAGCGGATAATTCGACTTTTTTTTAAATGAATCTTATTCATCAGATTCTCCTGCTGGGGCCGATTTTGAGATTTCTTTGGGGGGGGAGCTATTGAACAGAAAGCAGAAGAAAGTAAAACGGGAGACAAAAATATTGCGTTCTTGCTGGGAAACTATAATAATAATAATAATGATAAAGAATAAATAAATCTCTAGTAATTCGAGCGGCTATTGTAGCTATTGTAGTCGCGATGGTGCCGGTTCGATCCGGATCCTCCCGACGAGGACGTGTACTGCTGCGGCTGTTGCCAGTTAGCCGAAGAGGAGGACGAAGATGTTCCGCGCACGTCCGACGCGGAAGATGCGGAAGCGGAAGCCGCCGCGCCGCCGCCGCCGCCGCCGCCGCCCGTTCCCGTCCAGTTTGTGTCCATTGTGATCTGGCCGTTCGCGTCGAGACCGCCCCACACTTGGCTTTGGAACGCTACAATATTTTGAGATTGAAAAATGTATCAAACAAAAAGCTATTTCGCTCAAAAACTAACCATTATCCTGGAATCTGAGGGCGGACGCCGGAGCCGGATAGCTCTGGTACCCTCCGATCGTCGAGGCCGTCTCGTACGTGGTTCCGTTGCCACCGCGCGAGTAGTTGCCGCTCCGTTGCTCATAGACTTTTCCCGAAGAAGCGCTCATCTGATGATTGGCCGATTGGATGCCGTAGGCGGTTGCCACGTGGCGTGCCGATGGAATCTGCTGCTGCTGATGACGTCCTAAATCATCTACGCCCGTTGGCATCGCCTTTTCAAACTTTCGCCGCTTCTCACCCAAAGACGAGTCCTTCCGATAGGTTCTCCGATCGTCCACGTGCACTTTCGTGGCTCTCGGCGGCGAAAGGATGAGCGGCTCCGCGGCGGGTCGACGTCTCGTCGCCGCGCCCCCATTCTCCGCCCGCGCCGTCGTCGTCGTTCTCCGATCCGTTCCACGGTATTTGATGCCGTTCTCTGCAGCGAACGCCGCCTGCTGCAGAGCCAGTTTCTGTTTCGACAGCTCAATTTCCAGTTTGGCCCTTTCCACCTTCTCCGCTTCGAAGCGGATCTTCTCCCGCTCGCGCTCCATCTCGAGCCGTTCCTCGCGTAGGCGGTGCTCCTCCTCTTTGCGGCGCAGCATTTCGAGCATCTCCTGCTCGCGGCTCTTCCGATGATCGTCTCCGCGGCCTCCTCTAGACACCACCTCCTGATTCGGAACTCGACGCGACGACGGCACCGGAATCGGCTCCCGACGCCCACGCACTTCGTCACGCGACGCCGACCGATGCGAATAATCCGAGCGATCGCGCGGGTACTGCTGGTGCTGCTGACGTGGATTATGGTGGTAGCTATTGTTGTTCGTATTGTTCGAGCGATGCTGATATTGTTGATTCTGATAATGGTGGTGATGATGCGTGGGCGGCGGCGGTGCCACGTGTACCGGATTTCGGCGAAGTTGCGAAGTGGTGATGCTGCTCGGAATGCCACGTTCCACAGATCGCTGGATTCCTCTGCAACCGCTGAAACAGATAATAATCGGGGGTCTACATGATTTTCATCTTTTTAAAAATATCTTTTTCTATCCCTACTTTCAAACACAGCTTGTACTCGAAATTAATGGAAACACGCAAGTTTTCACATGTTTCTAAAAAACACACGTTTCGGAGAGTTTTGAATGCTCAGTTTTCGGCTCAAAATGTGAACAATACATCGGTACTTCACTTCAAGCCCCGGTAAAGTGCCAATTATCAAAAATTTAACAATTTTCCCACAAAAATTGTGTTCAATTACTGTTCGTGTCTACCTCGTGTCGACTCTCGCCGATATTATGAGCGAGTCCCGCCCGCCACGCGAAGTCCTAGCCGGTGGGGACCGTACTCGCGAGTTCCGTGGATGCGTCGCCGCGGCTGCGATGGTCCGTCTCGAGTCGACCGCCGGTTCCGCATAGCTTTCCGTGGCGGCGCGCGAAGACGACGAACCGGTGCGGCCCGTCTGGTAGACTATCGGTTTGCGGTCCCTGCGCTCACTCTCGCGGTCCCGTCGCTCGTCCCGCTCCGGCGCCTGAATCACCGCCCGATTGTTGGTGGTGGTGGTTTTGCGAGGGCGTCGTTCTTCGTGCTGTTCCGGCGCCTGAATCACTTGACGCTGCTGCTGTTTCGGCTCTTCCGGCGCTTTAATAATCGCCCGTTTCTTCTGCAATTGCTCCTTTTCCTTCTCCTTCTTCTTCTTCTCCGCCTCTCGTTTTCTCTCCTCGTGCTCTCGCTTCTCCTGGGCCAATTTTTCGGCGGATTCGGTCAGCGACGATTCGGATACCTGCAAATTGCACAATTGTCGGCGAAAATCAACAAGAAATTGTCCAATTTTGACCAAAACTTCAGGCTTTTTTTTAAAGAACATTTTTTAATTTTCCATACCTTTTCCACACGAAGCATTCGTCCATCGTAATCTTTGCGATGGAGGCCCGTCACGGCGAGCTCCATTGCTTCGGGCTCCGCGAACGAAATGAACGCAAAGCAATTCTTGATTTCGCCATTGATCGGCTTCGAATTGAAGATCTTCGCCTGCACCACTTTTCCGAACTCGCTAGCAAGCTGCTGAAAATGGGAAAAAGGCTAGAAAGTGTCGAATCGGTGGTACGATTCCAGGGCAAAATTCCTCAAAATCAGGAGGAAAGCGGAAATTTGTGGAAAAGGCGTGCCGGGAGGTTTTGAAAAGCGACCTAATTCCTTGTTTCCCAAACACATACACGTTTTTTTTTTTGGAATTTGAACGATGAAATTGTTAGTCTCGAGAGATTTTCAGCTGAAATATCTTGATGTCGTCAATTTTCCGCAGACATTCGATTTTCCAAACATTCAGAGCGGCCTAACAATGTCTTCCGATAGTCCCACTCGGAACATTCCACGTCTTCAGCGCCCTAACGTTCATAGCGATCCAGCTACGAATAAAGAACGCGTTTTCTCCCGTTTTCCCTCAAAAGAATGGTCGTCGGCGTTCACAATTACCTTCACACTCGACGCCTTCGTGTTCGGCGACATTCCACGAATCCAAATCGACGTCTTCTTCGAGTCGTCCGTGAAGAGAATCGTGCTCGAGTCGGCCGCCGCCCAAGTGATCAGCGACGACGACGCAGATGACGTGGCTTCGGTGGTGGCCGTCGTGGCAGTTGCACTCGGAATTTTCTCCTCTTCTTCGATGGGCTCCTCCTCCTCGTCGAGCGGATCCTCGAGCAGTTCCTCGTAGTCCAAGAAGATCTCGTCGTCCGGTTGGAATGCGTGGCCGATCGGCATCTCTTCCTCTTCTTCTTTCTCCTCCTCCTTTTTCTCGTCTTTTCCTTCTTCTTCCTCTTCCGAATCCTCCTCAAACTCATCCTCTCCTTGCGGCGATTGGATCGCCTTCTCCTCTTCGTTCAATTTCGGCTCCATCGGCTCCAATTTCTGCTCGCCGAGCTCTTTTTTGTGCTGCTGCTCTTCTCCGTCCGACATGATGCTCAATTCCTGCGAATCTTCCTGCAGAATCGCCTCTTTCGGTCCCGCTGGCTCAGTCTTCACGACTAAATATATCGTCCGTTGAGAGTGCGTTGATTGCATAGAAAATGGCCCCCGCCAACCAGAAAATCGGCACCCAATTGGGGGAAAATGTGTCACGTGCAAAACCATAAAATCTACCCAATAAGCGTTCGTAAAACGTGCCTACCTTGTTCGTCCTGCTCTTCGAGCTCTTCTTTCGCCGCTTGCGGCTCTTTCGGTTCTTCGGCACTCATTTCCGTGGCAATCTTGCTTTTGACACTCTTCGAAATGCGCGAATTTGAATAGTCGGCGAACACGTGTTGCTCTGGATTGATTCCCGCTTGTCGCAACGCCTGAAAAATCGATATTTTTGTTGGAATCTCTCATGGAATCGTGAAGAAGCGATGAAGTTTTGCTAATTTTTGCTTGAAAAAACTTGTTTTTGAAAGCCCGGCCTGGCCCGCCCTTTTCCACTCAAAATCCTTTAAAAAAGATCCCCCCGCGGAATAGATTCTTCTTCTTGGCAAAAAGCGAAAAGTGCGAAGGAGGCTATTCATCAAAACGGCTCTCGGCGCCGCGCCGCCGCCTAATTCATCACTTTTTCCCCTTTTTGCGTAGGCGTCCATGTATACACAAACATTGGCCTCATCAATGTGCTGCTGCTGATGCTCTGCTGGCGGGGGCGAAAACAACGGGGCGGCCGAGGATGGAAATTGGTTTAAAATTTCGCCCAAAATTCCAGCATTTTCAACACAGCTCCAGTGGTAAACAAAGAACGTGGGCCAGCGACGAAAACTATCACGCTTCTTTCTGCACGCAAAAAAAAACACACACACAATTCCGGTAAACACTCGACTTTCCGCCTTTTTCTCTCTCTTCCTTCCTTCCAAACATGACCGCCTCAAAAGTCGTCAAAATGAGAGAGAGAGAGAGATGGAGACGGAGAAGAAGGAGCAAAAAGAAGAGGGCGTGGCTCCTGCGGCCTTCTGCTCCGACGGCCTCCCAGAGTCTCCTTCTCCTTCTTCTTCTTCTGCTTCTTCTCCGTTTTCGTTTTCGATAAGGACGGAGAACGCTTTTCTCTGTTTTCCCCAATCAAGTAATGCTCGCCGAGCAGCATCAGCGACAAATCGCCAAAATCGTCTGTGCTCACGGAGCCACCATTTCGACGACCCGGGCGACACTTGAACGTGCTCCGCTCAGCCTGTTGGCCACCGATCCCACGGCGACCGTCGTTTCCGATGCGAAACTCGTTCGGATTCTTGTCGAGGCGCTCCGCCGGCAAGACATGAGCATTATCGTCTCCGAATCTTTCGATCAATGGGCCAGATTGGCCGCCGAGGTGAGGCAAAAACATTGCCGATGGCATCTTTGAACTCGAAATTGAAAAAAATCATGTGGAATTTCCGTTTTAGGCTCTATGAGCTCCTTCATCAAATTTTTGAACATTTCCACCCCAATCAGATTATCCGATCCGGAAATGCCTCGAAAAGTTTCAACGCAAATCTACGCAGAATTTTTTTTCAATTTCCTCTTAAATTCTGCATAGATTCCCGTGAAAAACATCGACATTGATCGTTTTTTAATCGGCAAACTCCCTCCAACACATTTCTAGCCCAAAAAATCCAAAATCTGCGCATTTCCAGGCGAAACGTCTCGGACTCATCTCGTTCGTCGAGGCGGCGTGTCCGTCGACCATCAGCATTTCGTGCCACGCGGCGCTCTCCACCGGTCGCATCAATCCAGAAGTCACTTTTCGAAAGGTAACCCCGGTATTTTGAGCAGCGGGAAAAGAGCAAAAATTGTATACTCGTCCCCAGTTTGCGTGTGTCGGAAAAGGACGGCGAAAAAGGGAAAAGGAATAGACAAAACAGCGGCGAAAACACATGACATGCACACTTTTCTCTTCTTTTTACCCAGCTATTATCGGTTATAAATGTGTGTGTGTGTGTGTGTGACACCATTCAAACTGGAAGAGCTCCTTCTTTTTCTTCTTCTCCCCTTTCTCTTTTATAAATGAGCATAAGAGCGAGACGACGGCGCGCCGCCACCGCGAGCTGTCATAAAATGGCAAAAAGGGATGGAAGCAGAAGAAGAAGAAGAAGAAGAAGAAGAAGAAGAGGAGGGAAAAGTGGTGTGTTTTTGCAGGTTCTCCGAATTGTCGTTTCCGGAAAAGTGATCATGTGTCGAGCAGTTTTCGGCGATTCGCTCAACGAGTGTCGCGACGGCGGAGGCACCGATTTCGAAATGGATCGATACACTTCCAGGTGCTTATTTATGAATTTTAGGCTTGGTTTGAAGAATGCTCAGTGAAAATGTCAGCCCAATTGAGAAAAAACTGATCTGGGCATGTATTTAAATAGGTCAGATACTCCAATCAGGTTGAACTTTTCTTCACCAAGCATACTTCAAGCCAAGACTAGTACTCGTGCAAAGTTAGGATCTGATCGGACATTCTACAATATCATTCGGGTCAAAATCCTGACTCCAGAAAACCGGTTTCAACCAAACTTTGAGCCCCAAGCTGAATCTAACAACGTTCTCGCAGAAAATGATCACACAAATCGTCGATTACAGGTTCTTTCTGAAGCACAGCAATCTCGAGAAGGCGTTCGATCAGCTCGCCTCGTCCGGCTATCGGCTCATCCATTCGAACACGTTTGCGCCGTCGCAAATGCCAAAACACGCGTCAAAGGACGACTCGCAATTCATTCACCACTCGCAATTCGTTTTTCATCGTCAGCCCAAGGTACCGGGGTTCTTTTATTGTGGCGGACTGGGCGCGCTTTTTGTGCACTGCGCGGAAAAGCTTTTACCTCCCTCCTCTTCCCATTCTTTTCAAATCGAATCAGAGTTTTCGGGTGCGGAAGCTCTTTTCAGTGGAACACAAGCAAACCTTTTAGGGGGACGCTGTGAGAGCTCCAAAAGCTCCTAAAAGCTTGTCGCAATCTTTTATAATTATGGGAGAAAATGCGCATTTCCGGCGGCGTCTTCCGGAATGCAAACTTTTGCGAGCAAACATTCGCTCTCCAGAGGCCCACTTTCACTCGGGGAAAAGTGATACGTCTTCAATTTCTCGGCCGTCTTTTTCTCTTCGCCAAAAAAAAAAAAAGAAAGAAAAGAATTCGCATTCAGCACTTGTGTGATCGAATTAGCGTGACGAATGAATGAAAAGACGGCCGGATGAGCCGAAATGGGAGAAAAGAAGAAGAATGGAGTGGAATGGCGGCTAACGAGGACGGAAATCCGCGCAGCTTTGTGCACTTTTCCCCCTCAAAATCAGCTGAACAAGTTGGGAACGCAACGCTGAAAATGAAAATGTCAAAATTAATTGGAAACTACAACAAATCCGTTGAACTTTAACAAAATCATCTCGAAAATGTCAGCAATCCACCAATCTCAACCCAAAAATGCCAAAAGCTTAAAAGATGAAGAAAATCTAATTTTACCCATACAAAGCGCGTCAATGTGTCGCCCAATGCACATAATTCCCGTATTTCTCGGCTGAGACACACAAAAAACGTCCAATTTTTCAGTTGTCGCCACCGGAGAGCAACGTCATCGCCGCCGGCGCCGCCCCGAGCTAATCCACGTGTTTTCGCGATTTTTTTTCGAATTTTTCAGTATCTTAGCGAGTAAATGAAGTCGAAATGGAATAAACATTGAAAAACTCACTCTTTGGAGACGAATAGTCAGCACCACTTTGATTCCTTGACTGTCGATTCCGCGCTTGTCGAGCTCCGCCTAGAAAATTGACGAAATTGACCGCTATTTCGGGAGTCGATAATTTCGGGCACTTTGAGAGCGAGATATGAGCCAATAATATGCGATGGAAATGTGAGAACGACAATAAAATGCAATTCTAGGGGGGATATTCCGGAAATGTCGTTAATTTTTACCTTCAACTCGTTGACGCGCAACTCCGTGAGCAATTTGCCTTCCGCGCAAGCAATCTTGTCTGGAATTTCGAGTTTTCGAATGGAAAACAGCAGGAGAAATGAACAAACTTTGACGAAAAGTCGGCATTTTCTCGCGTGAGCCACGCAAAAATCGATTCGGTCTCCGTGGATTTGGGGCCGTGACGGTTGCCCCCGGCGACCGACACGTATCGATTTTTGCGTGGCGCCACGTCGCAGATCACACGAAAACAATTTTGGCGCAAATTTGAACGAAGCGCGTCGGAAAACGGCGCCAAAAACTCGCGAATTGTGGCTCCATCTGACTCAGCTAGCGTTAGTGGAGGACACTTTGGAGCCTCGTACTGCGCGCTGTTTAGCAGAAGAAAGTCGTATTTGTTGGATTTAAATCGATTTTGATAGAGAATCCAATAAATATCGAGGGAGAAATAATGTAAAGCAGCCAGAACGCAAAAAAAAAATATGATGAAAATATGATGCTGCTTCTTTGATTTTTCAGAGTAATATTTCAGATTGTTGGCTGAAATTAGAGAATTTTAGAGGAAATGTTCCGGAACTCAATTTATACAGTAATTTATTTAAAAACCCGAAAAAACGGAAGAAATAATCGCTTTTTGTTGTTCCCTGATTATATTATACCGATTCATGCAATATTTAGGCGAAACTGTGAAGCTCCAACTCCTCCGGCTCTTCCAGGAACTGACAGATCGAGTCGACGAAGAACGTCGGATCGTCGGCGTGGATCCAGTGGTTTGACCAGGCGGTCTCCGCGAATTGCACCTAAAAAAGAAGAAGCTCATCAGCACTTTCTAGAACACACGACGTTTCTTACGTTGGGGAACATTTTCTCGATGACCTGCTTGTGGCCGGCCGGCAGGAATCCACTTCCGGACGCGCGCTGGAAGAGCGTCGGACCGTCGAACACGCCGAAACGAATGTTGTGGCTCAGCAGGTAGATGTACGTATCGTCGATGACGTTCAGGTTGCACGTCCACACCGCTTTTCCGTTCGCGTCTTCGCCGAGGTTGCCGCGCACGAACTGGTAGAGCAACACTTTGGAGACCTTCTCGCCGAGCTCCGCCATCACCTCGTCGCGGCTCTTGTTCATGTCCGTCTTGATCATGTGCTTGATGCAGTCGAGGTATTCTGGAAGTGAACGTCTGCTATGAATCGTCGTGAAACATCATCTTTTTGGATTCGGTGTCCCACGGTCTCCAGAGCTGACAATATGGGCGTGGCCTCGGCGGCCAAATAGCGTTTTCATGAATTGAGCACGTTTTCTCTGATTTTTGTCGTCAACGACGATGAAAAATGCATGTTCGACATGAAAACACACTAATTCTCAGAATTAATGACGTTTTGGCGCATTTTTCGCCGACTTTGCTTTTTCGCCTTCGTCGCCGATCGCCCCCTCAAAACAGCACTTCTCCTATTGCGCTTTCTCGACCGTTTTCCGACAGAATTGGTTTTGAGATCGATAAATCACGTAAATACAAGCATTTTGAGCGCTCCAACCGCGAAAACTACCGAAAAGCAACTGAAATTCACGCAGTTTTAGCGAAAAACCTTCAAACGAATAAATCTGATTTGCGACTTGACCAAATTTAACGCTCTTGCGCTTAAAAAATTTGTAATAGCCTATATAATCGGTTTTCTCGAGAGACAAACGAGAAATTATCGGTTTTTCGTGGCTAATCTGGCAAAAAACACAAAATTTGCTGTTAAGATTTGAATTTCGCGCCAATGTATCGCTCAATTGTCAGCTCTGGAGACCGTGTGTCCCGCTCCCACTCACCAGCTCTCTTGAGCGGATATCCGAGCGGCGACATGTCCTCGACAATGAGATTCTTGATGCGCGGCGCGTACTCGGGCGTCGTCGCCAACTGGGTGACCGTCTTTCCGCCCATCGAGTGTCCGTGCAGGTTGACCTGCTCCTCGCCGGTGACTTTGCGAACCCAATCGATGAATCCGACGAGGTCGTCGGCCATTTCCGGATAGCTCATCGAGGCGGCCATCGAGGATCCGCCGTGATTGCGGTTTTCGACGGCGAACACCATGCATCCGAGCCGCTTGCTGAGCTCTTTGCCCACTCGAATCCAGTTCTCCTTGGTGCCAAACAGTCCGGGCACCAGGATCAACGGCGTGCCCTGCGATTTCATGTTGCCGAAGGTGAGATTGGCCAGCATCATCTGAAAATCGGATCATATTTGCTCTTTAGTCGCAACTTTTCCGGGTCTTACCGATGATTGCGAAGAGGAGAAGCGTTTGGCGGCTTTCAAAAACGCAGAGTTCATTCTTATGGTCCTAGGAGGTTGAGAACAGTGTAAAGTTGACCCGATGAGCCGTCAATTTTATAAGGTGCCCATATCATTTGCATATCAATAAGTCAGACAAAAAAGGGGGCGTGGCCTCTACTCTATTCAATATTCAGATGATAACGCGAAGTTTGTTCTTTGGTTTTGGATGCAAAGTCAAATTTGAGAATGAAAAAGACATTGCGAGACTGTGCTGATTTTGCACAAACAATAATAAAATTGTGGAGTATGCAAAACTGTCAGGCCTGCAAAGTTTAGGGGAATTTCAAACATTTTGCGGTCAAATTTTGTTTTTTCAATTGAATTAGTCATTGTCTCGGAAGTCATACTCGGCGACAAGTCTGAAAAAAAAAATCGATTTTCCATTACCGTTTCACAATCAAACGCGCGCGCACTGTCTCCCCAACAGCTAATGAAAAAAATATATAAAAAAAAATTGAGCGCCGCGTTAAAACGGAGTGTCGTTGAAATTTCCGGGATTTTTTCTCCGAAAACCCAAAATTTCATCCGAAAATGAGAAAAATGAAGTAAAAGAGAGTATTTCAGAATTGTTAAAGACAGCTGTGACCTTAAATTAGCGTTTTGCAGACAAAAAAGCGCGCATTTTTTCATTTTTCTGTAAATTTCAACTTCTAAGTCGTTTTTGCATTTTATGGGCCGTCTCTGTGCTCAAAATGACGGTCTTTGTCTGCATAACAATCGCGAGAGGCAACTGTTTTCTCAAAACTTCCGAAAGTTTGTTTTTTCAAGCCAAATTTAAAAAACGAAATTACTCTTCATATTTTCACGGGAGCCAAACGGTGCATTTCGGTCGGTAAAAAAATTCTGAATTTTTAGAGGATATACCGGGAAGTCTGGCGCATAATCTGCATACACAGTCACGTAAAAATGCACAACTCCGTATGGAAAAGCTTTTAAAGCACTAAAAGCATCGCAACAGGGTGATTTTTCGACGGGAAATTCGTGTCACGGTTGCGAAACGTCGGGGAGCCTAAGAAACTTTGACGATTTCTTGGCACGCATTCTACGAGACCCAGTGTTTTCGAACAGCTCTCCGCTTTTTCTTTATCATCCGAGCAATTTTTCCACTTGTAAGGCCAGACATCACTCGTCTGTATTCAATTTGAAGAATTGGGACCAAATTTCAAAGCGCCGCGCATATTCCCACACATTTAGATCGGGTCGCGTTCCCCGACAGTCTCGTCATTCAAATTCCATTTTTCAATAGACTCTCGTTTCGAAATGTTCACTTTTTTGTGGTGATCTGTGGTCATTCGGATTGAGTGTACGGTGCATTTCGAGCAATCAAACATCTGAAAAATGAAGCAACAGAAATTAAAAAACATCAGTCTCTTCGCAGCTAATTTGATCGGCCAAACTTTCACTTTTCGTTGTTTTAAAAATCAAATCGTTTGAGATGTGTTGCGTCGTCCCTCAACCGGATTTGTGTAAAACAATGTGTCTGGCAAGGCTGTGAACACTTTTTTTGCGGATTCATCATAGTACGTCATTTTTAGGTGCAGAATGTCTTAAAATTGAGAATTTACTTTTTCAGCCGTATTAAGCAGACTTGCAACGGGCCGGGCCGGGCCGGGCCAAAATTGGAAATTTTCCGGCCCGGGTCGGCCCGGGAGGATGCACCTAAAAATTCAAAGCGAACTAGAACTTCGAAACGAACATAATTTTATAGACTTAAAAAGGCAATGTTATAGCATAAAAACCTGTTAAAAAATAGAAATTGCTGTTTAAAGTCGCAAAATTTTCACAAAAATTACGAAAATTCTCTCAAGAGTGGGCGGAGCCGGGCCGACCGGGCCGGGCCGGGCCGACGATTTGCTGGCCCGGCCCGGGATTTGGCAAGTCTGGTATTAAGCACGAAATTTCAGGGGAAATTGATAAATGTTTGCATTTTTTCACACACACTCTCGCTCCGGACAGCGAGCTTATCATAACCCTTAAGAGCGGCGGACGGCGGCGGCCGGATGGTCTAGGGGTATGATTCTCGCTTCGGGTGCGAGAGGTCCCGGGTTCGACTCCCGGTTCGGCCCAAACGGTTTTGCGGATTTTTCGTTTGTTGTTACACCTTCTCTTATCCGCCTAAAAGATCTGTTCAAGTCGAAAAAGTTTTTGTTGAGTGCCAAAGGACACGAGTGTGTGTAAAGCTTTTTGTCGTTGGTTGCGCATGCCGCTGATAAAATCTCTACACACACACACACACCTGTCACCTTCACGGCTATTGCATAATCTAATCTCAGCTTCACAATCAAGTCCACGGCGCGGTGTCACACACATTAGCACTATAAAAGGTTGGTGGCGGGCGAAAAGTCGAAGTCATCAGAGGGATTTGCGCAAACGTCTGAAGAGATGTCTCGCTTCCTAGCCGGCACGCTTTCCGCCATTTCCGGCATCGTCATTCTGGGATCACTCGTCATCGCCGGCGTTTTGTTCAACGACATCAACACGCTCTACTTCGATGTGATGGATGATATGCACGAGTTCAAGGTGAGCCTTGGTTAAAGTCCTGAAGTTTAATTAAAACTTTTGAAATACACTAGGAATTACTAGGAATTCATTAAAATTTTTATTTCGTCAATTTCAGTTGCTCGCCGACGACGCGTGGAACAAAATGATCGTTGCGAACCAGGGCGCTTCGTCCGGAGCCGCCAACGGTCTCAACCTCGATTCGTTGTTCCGCAGAGGAAAGCGTCAATCCGCGTGCAACTGCGGCCCCCAGCCGGACAACTGCCCCGCCGGTCCACCAGGACCAGCCGGAGAGCCGGGAGCACCGGGAGACGATGGCGCGCCAGGACAGGCCGGATCGAACGGACACGACGGAGTGCCGTCGCCGATCGACGCGTACGCGCAGCACGAGTGCATCAAGTGCCCCGCCGGAGCACCTGGACCACAGGGACCCGATGGATCGGCCGGAGCGCCAGGACCTAACGGACAGCCGGGAGCCGACGGATCCGCTGGACAGCCAGGAGCTCCGGGAGCGCCTGGAGCCCAGGGAGACGCCGGAGCACCAGGAACGGATGGAGAGGCCGGAGCGCCGGGACCGGCTGGTAAGAACGGACAGCGCGGAGCCGGAGCCCCAGGACCACAGGGACCAGAGGGACCAGCCGGAGCACCAGGAAAGGATGGCGCCAAGGGAGAGGACGGTGCTCCGGGAGCTCCGGGATCCGAGGGAATCGCCGGCGCGCCCGGAAAGGACGGAGAGTCCGGACCGCCGGGAGCCGCTGGCGAGAACGGAGCCGAAGGCGCTCCGGGAGCCGACGCCGCCTACTGTCCGTGCCCACCGCGAACTGTCGGCTACGGAGAGGTCGAGCAGCCGCAGGCCGCGCAGAGCGGATACAGAAGACGTGCCGCCAGAAGACTGTAATTCCGCCGATTTTCTGCCTTTGGGATTTTCTGTACATTTCTGCAAAATAAACTGTTTTTCATGGAAATTTTGTCGATCTTAATTACCTAATTTTTTTTTCTGGCGGAGAGGGTCAGCACGGGCTGAACTGATGGCAGAACTAGCTATTAATCAATTTTTCATCACTACTATCTACTAAAAAATAAAGGAAATCAACAATGAACCAGGGGTGGAAAACAGAAAGATCGGGGAGCGAATAGAGGGAAAAATCAATGATTAGTGAACATTTCGGAGAGTCGTTGTCTTGAATCGGTGCTCGAAAGGGTCCACGCTGTGGCGATTCCCAATCCGACGAGTGCTCCGACGCCGGAGGCCTTGAGTCCGTACGGCGAGCGGTAGATGGCTCCGGTGAGTGCTCCGGCGCCGAATCCGTTCAGTTCGTCTTCTGCGCGCACCGATCTGAGGCCGATCTCGAGGGCAGAATACATGAAAACGATGGCGCCGGCTGGCTGCGCGAATCCCGAGCCGTGCTTCGCCGTCGCGTTCACCATACGCGTCATCCACGCCTTTCCCGCCATTTTCCGCGTTTCCGGGTTCAGCAGCTCGCCGAGAGCTCCACGAGCACATCCGACACCGAAAGCGCCGCCGACTGCCCAGCTAAAATCAAAGCGTTTCGGTTCCTCTTCAATTTTTTCAAAAATTACCCTATGTGTCCGAGCGCAAACTCGAATTTTCCCTTTCCGGCCACTCCGCCTTCGGGCATAATGTACTGAGGTGTTTGCGAGACAAACATGGACGGATCCATCTGGACGTAGGGCGTCATTTGCCGCGAAACGTTCACTCCGGCCGATTTGAGCTGGTCCAGGGCGAGCACGGGCGCCGCCGGGAACGGAGAATGCTCGTGTGCCGATGGTTCTGGCTGAAAAACATGGAATATTGCGGAAAATTGCGGAAAACTGGCGAAAAACGCACCGCATTCGAGGTGTCAAACGCTCCGGGCACCGAAAAATTCATTCCACCGCTGAGATCGATCGGCGCCGACGATGGACCGACTGACGACGATGGAGTGTCGTTGGAGCTGCCGCCGAATCCGAACCAACCCATTTTACTGAAATTTTTGCAAATTTAGGATTACATCATTTCGAGTTTTTGACGATTTCCGGCTCAAATTTTTTAGAAAAACCGTGAAGCTTGTATAGCAATCGAAAGAGCAATGTTTTCTCTACACAACCATATATAAAATGTACAGAAATTCTCGCGTTTCGGGCAAAAAGTTGGGGTTTTAAATTTTAGAAGAATGGAAAATTCTTCGCAACGACGCTCCGAAATAACGCCGCCTATCGTTGTAAACTGCGCGCAGGCGTTATTTCGGAACGTCGTAAGAAATGATTTTTTCCAGGTCTTGCCCAATTTTGCTTGTTTTTGAGGATTTTAAGTGCTTTTTAGATTGAAATAAATATTTGAGACTGTTTCTAGCTTTTGGATCGTGTTTGGAATGTCTGGAACGTCTGTGAGTGTCTTAAAATTTTGTTTCAAAAATCGTTTGCATCAGTTCCTGGGAGAACGTCTTTAAAAATTATCTGCAGCGAGAAAACTCTGAAATTTTGCTTAAAAAACGTTAGAACTCAACTATTGTCTAGTTTTGGCTCTCGAGAAAAACGTTTCGCCAAACAATTGTGTGCTCAACCTGGCTTGCGGCACAAAAAGTTGACGTTTGTCTACAAATTTTGCAAGAGAATTTCGTAAGTTCCATTCCTTGAAATGATGAAAAGTTCCCACATCAAAAATCATAAATCTTGTGCCAGACACCACGTTTTCAGCATCAAAAATCAACGAGACGTTCTGAACTCTAAACATTTCAGATTTCGTAATCAGACTGTTCAAATAAAGGTCATTTTGTCACATGCCATTCCCAGACACATGACGCTATTGCTTTCGTTTTCAGTCAGTTCAGTGTTCTCTGTGCTTCTCGGCGCCCCGATCGGATCCCCTCGTCGTCTGCCGTCTCTTCACGTCTCGCCCTTCCTCGAGACTTTTTCTCCGCTCCCCGCCCGTCGTCACCCCTCTTTTTTTCGCTCATTTCTTATCTTTTTCTCATTTCCATCCATCCATCCGTCCGTTTCGTTCTTCTTTTTCCTCTTCGTCATCAAGTAAGAGCACTACACAAACTCGTTCTTTGCACACACGAAAGTTTGAGCTGTTCCCCTCCGCCACCGAATTTTTCTTCTTCGTCTTGACTCTAGAGTGCCCAAGATTGAATTTCAACTGATTTTTTTTGCAGATCCACTACTGAAATCACATTAACAATGAGAATCTGGTCCAGCGAACACACTTTTGAGTGAGTTGTCACTTTGTTTTCGACAAACAATCACACACATTTTGAATTGCAGACACGAATGGGAGACGGTTGCGATGGCGGCGTTCAAAAAGTACCCGAATCCGCTGAACCGCGCCGTGACCGGCATCGACGTCGTCAAACAGACTCTCGAGGCGGGCAAAATACTGACGGAACGGATTATTCAGTCGCATTTCAGCATTCCCTCCTGGGCCACAAAAGTACGCCGATTTTTAGTTCGAGAGTCAAAAAGGTGTTCTTCGGCCGAAAAAAAAAACTTTGGATTCACACACACAAAATAGTGTCAGTTGTTTGTCGACCTAAAAAAAATTTTGACATATTACAGCTGACAGGCTTCTCCGGCACACAATATTCGCACGAGTACACGGTGATCGACCCGACGAACAAAGAATTCTCGCTTACCACCCGAAATGTGAGAAAATCGGGGATTTCTCGATCTTTTTCTAAACAAAACATCACTTCAGCTCAACGGCTCCTCATTCCTGCGAGTCGACGAGAAGCTGACGTACAAACCGGACGTCGAGGATCCGAATAAAACGGTGCTGAAGCAGGACGTCATCGTGACGATCACATTGCCCGCGTTCGCCGACTATTGCGAACGCACGTTTCTGAGCATTTACTCGCAAAACGCGAGCAAAGGACGGCAGGGCGTCGAGTGGGTCATCGACAATCTCAAAAAGGACTTTGAAGTCATCTCCAGCAAGGTTCGTCTCGGCCTCGAATCTGAAAAAAGGCACTAAAATCGATAGAAACTCAAAATCTCGCATCGCCACTGATTCTACTGGCATATTTTTTTGGAAAATTTGAAATTTCAACGCGATTTTGCGACGGGGGAACTCTGCTCGTTCTCTGCTCCGTCTCTTCTGCCCCCGTTTCCCTTTTTTCCCAATTCTTCCACCAACCGGATCACTGACACTCACGCGACTGATAAAAATTTGTGTGTGTGTGTGTTTGGCTGATCGCTTTGGTCGAACTTTGTTGTGTTCGACACGAGACGAGAACAAAAAACGGCTTTTTGGCCTGTGATCATAGAAGGGGGCACAAAATACGGGGTTCAACCGATTTCTTATCACGAAATCACTGGAAATTTTCATTCTTTCGCACAAATACAAAGCAAATTGCAGGTGAGCTCAGAAGTGCACGAAATGTCGGAAAAAGTGCGATCATGGAGTTCGAAACCCTCGTCTCCGCCCTCATAATGAATCAATTGTCCTTTGCCCACCCAATTTTAGTGATCCAATATAGAATTCCTAGTCGTTTTGCTCGTTCTGCACCCGATTTCCGTTGTTCGACCAATTTATCCCCGTTTTAGGCCCAACTACATGTGTGTCTTTTACGATTTCCGTCTTTTCTCTCCACAGCTTTATCATTATCACTATTATCCGTTTTTTTTTTTCTAATTTTTCTCCATCCACCGGCTCGGGTTTACCACTTTCTCCGTTGTTTTCGAACCGAAAATCCTCCTCCCCCCAAAGAAGAAGAACAATAATAGTCATTTTTCTCTGCGATCCACTCAAAATGTACATTGTTTTCTGTGACTGAATTGAATAATAAAGCAATATCACTTTCTTGGAACAGTTTGCAGGCCTTTGTGAACGGGTTTTTCCAATTCTCTTTTGTGAATCTTGTTTTCAGGACATTTCGCAACCGGACACTGCAAATCGTCGAACATTTTTCAATTTCTAGAACCTTCTAACCAGACTTGCAACGGGCCGGGCCTGGCCGGGCCAAAATTGGAAATTTTCCGGCCCGGGAGGATGCACCTAAAAATTTAAAGCGAACTAGAACTTCGAAACGAACAATTTTTTAAGTTTTTTTTAGTAATTTTATAGACTTAAAATTTTATAGACTTAAAAAGGCAATGTTATAGCATAAAAACCTGTTAAAAAATAGAAATTGCTGTTTAAAGTCGCAAAATTTTCACAAAAATTACGAAAATTTTCTCAAGAGTGGGCGGAGCGATTGATTGCAACTCTGGCACGCCATTTTAGCAATTTTGCCGCACGCGGTTTCCTCTTCCTTCATATTTTTTTTGCATATTTTCTTTGAGGTCTAACTTCCGGGCCGACCGGGCCGGGCCGGGCCGACGATTTGCTGGCCCGGCCCGGGATTTGGCAAGTCTGCTTCTAACATAGTCAACGTGTAAATCGACTTTCCTCCACAAAACTGGTTGCAAAGTGTCCTCCCAGTTGCGAAACGTCCAAGCGTGGGTGCAAAGTGTCCGCGCGGGACTAAAAAGTAAAGTTCCCGTCGCTTTTTCGTCTGCAAAAGACGTCGCGTCGGTTGAGTTGACGTGTCGAAAGAATAAATTGAATTTCGTTTTCGAAATGCGAAATGCGCGCCAATCTGTTGCATCTTTTCTCTCGCCGCCACACAGATTCAATATGCATGAAAGAATTGAAATGAAATCTCGGCGGTTTCATTCACCGCACACACAAAAAGTCCTTTTAATATCCAATGTCCTCTCGCCTACACACAGCTTTTGTCGCCCACTGGTCCACTCGTACGAAAGTCGATTACCGTCACTTTTATTCTCGGCAACTTTGTGCTTTGAGGTCTGCGACGCGCCACGAGTTCAGACAAAATTCTGTGTTGCGACTTTTTTCGAAAACTTGTTAGGGTCCTATGGGTCAGCATTGGAAACGTCACTTCGCGGGCGTTCCCAGACCGATTCGTGTTTCTAGTTTTCTGGTTTAGCACCAGAGTTGAGCCGAAGAACTCAACGGAAGAACACGGAAGAATTTTTATCTTTTTTAGAACATTTTTTCATGAAATGTGATCAACTGACGAAATGTTTAGCAAAGTGAACTCTGCTTATAGAAAAATAATTGTAAATTTAACTTTTCATACAAAAAAGTTATTCGAGTTGTTCCGTTAGCCCTTTTTTCACGCAACAACTCGAACAACTTTTTTGTATGAAAAGCTAAATTTACAATTATTTTTCTATGAGCAGAGTTCACTTTTCTATACATTTCTTCAGTTGATCACATTCCATAAAAAAATTTTCTAAAAAAGATAAAATTTCTTCCGTGTTCTTCCGTTGAGTTCCTCCGCTCAGCTCTGTTTAGCACTCGTCCAAAGCCCCCCTTTGAAGATGTTATTTGAATTAGCGCTGGGCAATGGGGCCTGCCCTTATCCTGGACTTTTGGCCCACTTGCAATGATCCGATCGGGCCCAAACTTTGCAGGCTTCTTGGACGCACATATCTCGGGACCAGATGATCCGATCCGGCTGAAACTTGGTCACAGTATACAAGAAGCCTGCAGAGTTTGGGTGCGATCGGATCGTTGCAAGTGGTTCAAAAGTAGAAAAGAGTTTTATTGAACGTTCATTACCACACAATTTGAATTGACTAACAAGCCCAACTGATCCATCTTTTGCTCCCTGCCCCCCGGAAAAAGGGAAAAGAAGGGCAAATTGGAGTTGGCTTGCTCAAATCATCATCCAATTATAATATTAGCCACCCCACCCCCACGCCTCCTTTCTTTCCCGCGTTGGCCAACAATAACAAGAAGAAAGATGTGAAGGAGAATCGAATTGAATTATCAAATTATTCGCCCCACGACGACAATTTATTTATTTGTGTTGTTGTGTCCCGTTTCTAAAGTGAAAGATGGCTCGGAAAGATATCGGCGCGCGCAAATTTCTCGAGATCGAAATGCAAATGAGCGAAGAGCAATGAGAAATGAGAAATGGAACTTAATGTTGAAATATTTCCTTTTTCGGCGGAAACGTGTCAAAGTGACACGAAATAAAATGAAGTTTCGAGTTTAGTTCCCGTTCTGTGCAAACGTTGATATTAGTTTTGCTTCAAACAAAAAGTAGCCAACCAAAACCTTTGCGTAAGCTGAAAATGCAGCTGAAAATGCGAATTTTCGGGAAAAATGCAGCTGAAAATGCGAATTTTCGGGAAAAATGCAGCTGAAATTGACAGAATTAAAGGGTTTTGCCTTTCTGCGAATGTTCTAGTCGAGAAAAATGAGCGCGCCCTGAGATTACGGTAGATTTAAAGGCGCAGTGCCGATGGGAACAACTTTTTTATCCGAATTTCGCTTTTTTCTCGTTTAATTTGAAAGAAATTAATAAAAGTCCAACGAAAACAAGCTTTTCTCTTTTTTATAATCATTTTTTCTACTCGAAAACAAGCAACAATCAAAACTAGACGAAAAACAACGCAGAAAGGTTACGGTAACTTTAAAGGCGCAGGACAGTTTTCGAAAATGCGACAACCCGGAAATTCAGCGAAGCATTAGGGAAACTCAAGTAACTGAGCAAAACAACGACGAAATCGTTCAAAAAACGTCGACGTTTTGCTTTTTCCGCTTTTTTTGTCGAATTTGCTTTCAATCGGTCCGCCTGCCTAGAAATGCGACGCCAAACTACGAGCACATGTGTTTGCGGCTGTTTCGGTGATCAATGTGTCACTCAAACACTCGTAAACATCATTTGATCTCTGTGACAGGTGCGAACGGTCACCGACCCGGCCAGAAGAGCTCGCGCGAGTTTCGCAACGCCGCCAGTCTCTCGGCAGAACGGTCCTCCTCGACATCTTTTTTCTTTCCTCCTCGTCCTGCCTGCCTGCCGACCGCTTTGCTATTTCAGGTATCCAAACGGCTTGGGACGGGGGGTGGTGCTCCCCCGTCTCATGGTTTCTTTCGCAACTGTTTGGATGCCTGTTGCTATTTTTGTTCCTGCCACATGTGCCCAAATTCTTAATTACCTGAGGCCCTGTACGACTCCTGAAACCGGACATTTTGTGACCGAAGCTTTGAAACTATTGTTGGTCTATTCTCTTCACAGTATCTGTATGCTGCTCATTTTTTCCGACATGCTCTCCGCCCGCATTATCCTCCTCGATGACCCCTCCTCCCTGATCCGCCGCATTTGTAATGGCAATAAGCCAATCGGACACCTCCTCTGCGTCTCCGCAATTGTCCACCCTTTCATTCAGCCATCCGTGCGTCCGTTCGGCTAGTCTTCTCGGCTAATAGAGGGAATAGTGCGAAACCCATCCGTTGGTTTGATTTGTCCGCCTCCCGCATTTGGTCGAAACCAATTTCTTTTTTTCCGCTTCTTCTTCCACCCGTTCCGGACCGGTTTTTTGCCGTTTTCGCACCATTTCACTCACTGTTCTCGCAGGTTTTGCTTGCGCATTTTTGTCGTTTCTGTCCTCGATAAAAGTTAGGCTCACTCCCGGCGTGCCTTATCAAAAACAAATTTTTCGCCGCCCGCACTTAAACTTGTGCGCCGTGCCAGCAATCGTGGAGCCCCACAAAATTCCGAAATTGGTCGGAAGATGTGAATTTTTCAATTTTTCAAGTGGCCTGAGGTCAAAACGGTGCCGCGCATATTCTCGACTGATTTTCGATCACCTCGACACTATCCATAAAAGTGTGTCTTGACGAACAAGTACTTTGTAGATTGCTTTAATTTTCAATTGAAATAGTCTCCGTGCGACGACGGAACACTCTCGATTTGGCGCCGCGCGGCAAAAGCCGAGAAATAGAGATTTGTCTAGAGATTCGGAGATTGTCAAGTGAGAAAACTGTGTGGTGTCTGTTTAGTTTGACACTTTTTCAAGAGGCCTCCCACAACTTTCCGATCCCATTAACCTTGGAGAATCGGTACTTTTCTCGCGTTGAAAGTGTGTTCAATGTAGCGTATTCTCTTCTTCTCTTTCTTCGTAAAAGCTTGTTGTTTCCACTGATTTCTATCAATTGGAATTCTTCTATTTTTGTCGTTCTATCCATCTGGCTCTGGCTATTGTATAGATCCAGATCATTCAAAAAAGCAAAGTAGGAGAAGAAGAAGAAGAAGAAGAAGTGTAATACTGAATGGCAATTGCGATGCGATCGAAAAAAGTTTTTCCTCAAGACGATCGGATCCAATTGACTGGCCACATTATATATGTTTCTTGGTTTTTTCATCCAGAAAATTGCCGTAATTCTCCGCCTTTCTCTCACTTTTTGTGTTGTTGCGCCCACAACGATATTGTCCACTTGGTTTTCTTGGCCGCCCGCCCGCGCACACACGCGCACCTGAATGTTAGAATTGAGAATGGCAATTATGCGTTTTTCTCTCTCTCTCCCTTTTTCTTCTTCTTCTTCTTCTTCTTCTTCTTCCTTTTTATTATTCGTTTCGCAAAATGTTTCCAGTTTTGCAAAGGTGTCGACGGCAAAACAAAGTAGTTTGAGAACGTTTTTTTGTTTTTTTTGGAGGAGGAAAAGTTGGTCACAACTTTGAAAAATTGACACAATACAATTGTGGCAGACAGAAAGAAAAACAAAATTTTTTGACATTCGACTTCAACACACGCAATTTATTTTCTCCTTTTTCAAACGCGTTCGCTTTCTAATCCGTCATTCTCTTTCCCTTTTTTTTTTTTTTGGAATGGACCCCAATGGGTGCCCCCCGGCTCAGTGGCTCCCAATGGACCGCCCGTCTTCTTCTCCTTTTTCCGTTTGTCATGCTTCTGCTCGCGAGAGAGAGAGAGAGAGAGAGAGAAAGAGAACGTTTGACGCCTATTACTCGCACAATTCGGTTTGGTGGTTTTGAAAAATGAGGCGAGAGGGAAGCGGTCTGGTCACTGGCGTGCGGCCAAACGAGGAAGAGCGCTGCCCGTTCCGGTCGCGTTTTTAGTCGCGTCTTCCCGCGTTTTCACACCCAAATTTTGTGCATGCCCCATAGTTTTGCCATGAATTGGTCCTGAAATGTAAGAAAAGCCCATCAAAGCCGAAAAGTCTGAGCTGTGAGGCGTGTTTTTGAATTAAGTTTGCTTTTTTTGCGGGTATCACGCAGTTTTTGGCTAAACGATAGAAATTCTAGAGAATCCAACTTTTTCTTAAACTATGCTACATAGTCTATGCACCAGAGTTGAGCGGAAGAACAGGGAAGAATTTTTATCGTTTTTAGAAAATTTTTTCATGAAATGTGATCAACTGACGAAATGTATAGCAAAGTAAACTCTGCGCATAGAAAAATAATTGTAAATTTAGCTTTTCATAGAAAAAAGTTATACGAGTTGTTGCGTTGGCCCTTTTTTCACGGAACAACTCGAATATAACTTTTTTGTATGAAAAGCTAAATTTACAATTATTTTTCTATGAGCAGAGTTCACTTTTCTATACATTCCGTCAGTGGATCACATTCCATTAAAAAATTTTCTAAAAAAGATAAAAATTCTTTCGTGTTCTTCCGTTGAGTTCTTCCGCTCAACTCTGCTATGCACTATGGCCGTAAAATGTCACGTACATGTGTCTTCAATTTCAGGCCAGCATCTTTATGCATTCAGGGAAATTTTTCGTTGTGAAGAAGCTTGAGAACTTTGCCAACTTGCACTGGACCTTTTTCAAAAACTATGCACTGATCAGCGAGCTATACTACTCATTTTGAATCTACAAAATGGCAAAAAAAGTACAATAGGTGATAGCTGCCGGAACATTTTTTTTAATCGTCGACATTTTTGTGCAAAACGAGAGGAAATACACGTTTCCCAACCGACATTTCGCTAATCGGCAACTCTTAAAAGCGTCAATGAATCTTTTGACAAATCACAACCTTTGGCACTTTGGCGTTTCCACTCCAATTGCTATGTGCTCCCCCCCTCCCTCTCCCTCATTTTTCTTTCCTTTTTGTTCATCCGTGCCGGCCGGTCAATTAATCACACTCAAAGAAAAGAGCAGCATTGGTTGGAGGGCAGCATTAAATCGCCTCGAGGCACTTTTTGTGCGTCTCGTTTTTTTTTGCTAGAGCAGTTTTTCGATAGTAAAATCACACGTTTTGCATTTCCTCCACACCCAAACTTTTTATGAGCGAGTTCTCACACAGGAGAGAGAGAGATAGAGCGAGAGACGGAGAGCGTGTAGTACAACACCTCCGGACAAGCGATTCGAGGATCGGCATGTCGAAAATAATCGGAGAGGGGGACAAGTGTCGTCGTGTTAGCTGTTAGCTGTTAGTCTCGAGAGAGAGAGAGAGAGAGAGAGAAAGACGGAAAGACCAAACCAATTGGTCTCGATTTCCTTGTTTCTGACGTTTTTGACAAGATTTGCAATTTTCGATCACGTTTTTTTTTGAAACCTCTGTTTTATTCCTGGAAAAACACATTTTCTAAACCTAGGAGACAAGGCTCATACGATTTTTGACGTTTTTCGCACATAATCTTGGTTGCGCTCCCTGAACTTCCATTCTAGACTCAGCGTGACGGGCCTGCACTTTTGGGCCACTTGTATTGTTTCGTTAGGACCGAAACTTTGCACGACTATCAAACCTGAAAGTTTTAGGCCGAAAGCCCGAACCTTCTGCAAAAATCAGAAAAGGTTTGGGCCTTAGATAGGCCCGATCAGTGTGAAACTTGAACCCAAAATAGCTGAATTCAAGTCTGGAAAGTCTGCAAAGTTTGGGCCCGATCGAATCATTGCAAGTAGGCCAAAAAAACTTTAAGCTCAAAGAAAACGAAATTTTGAAGGCGGCTAACGATAATCTAGTCGTCATGATCGTCCGAATCACCTTGTTCTTTTGTTTTCCACCGCCCCCTCCCAATTCCGTTCGCGAACATCAAAACACGATCCCGTTCTCGTTCGTTTCTCGGGCAAATGAACCCGGAATTGGTCGAGCGACGAGGAATCATAACAGTCAGGGAAGCGGAAAAGTTCGTTAGCCGTTCGGGTAGAGTCGTTCATTTCTTTGCGAACATCGAAATTCGGAATCATTCATTCACTCGCACTTTGGCCGCTTCCCTCGTTTTTGCCGATTTGTGATGCGCATGAGAGGAGACGAGAAGGGAGGACGAGATTGGTGAACTTTTTCGATACGTTTTCTCAGATTTCTGACCTCCTAACCAGAGTTGAGCGGAAGAACTCAACGGAAGAACGCGCGGAAGAATTTTTATCTTTTTTAGAAAATTTTTTCATGAAATGTGATCAACTGACGAAATGTATAGCAAAGTGAACTCTGCTCATAGAAAAATAATTGTAAATTTAGCTTTTCATACAAAAAAGTTATATTCGAGTTGTTCCGTTAGCCCTTTTTTCACGCAACAACTCGAATAACTTTTTTGTATGAAAAGCTAAATTTTCAATTATTTTTCTATGAGCAGAGTTCACTTTGTTATACATTTCGTCAGTTTATCACATTCCATAAAAAAATTTTCTAAAAAAGATAAAAATTCTTCCGCGCGTTCTTCCGTTGAGTTCTTCCGCTCAACTCTGCTCCTAACGCTCTTGATACTGTAGACGCTGATTTCGATCCATTTTGTACCGGGTCTGGAGTGGAAGCAATTTGCAAAATTGAAGTGGTGTTGGCACTTTTCTGAAAGCCCTCTGAAACGCTAGAAATCCTAGATAATCGTTCGACAGAATGCCCAAAAAAAAGTACTAGAAGCTTCCAGAGTAGGGTGTGGAAAAATGTTCGAAATCCGGTCCAACTCGTCTAATGCGTTCAACAAGAACAATGTTTTTCGGCAACTTCTCTAGTCCGTCCGGAATGTAACAAACGCTTTGCTCACAGAGGCCGTGAGGCTCTCATTCCCGCGCGCGCGCTTCCTCTCCCTCTCCCTCTCTCCCTCTCTCTCTCTCTCTCCCGGGAGTGAGCCACCTGTCATTTTCTTTCCTCTCTCCGTCTCTTTCTCTCTCTCTCTCTCTCTCTCTCTCTCTTCCCCTCCATCATTTTCTCGCTGTTCTTGTCTCATTTTTGAACCCAAAAAGCGACATCCATTCGGCGCAGTGGATATTGTCACTCACTTCTTTGTGTGGTTTTTGTTCAATCAACTGATGAAAGGCGGATTTTCGAAACTTTATCACCTACAAAAGTGACGCGATCACAACAACGTTAAGATTAGTCCGCTCGTACCAAAAACGGCATCAAACACCTGCACATCTTCTTCTTCTTCTTCTTCTTCTTCTTCTTCTTCTTCTTCTTCTTCTTCTTCTTCTTATCCACCACGTAATCCTCGAAAAACAAATGCTATAAAACTGCTCACATCCACTTTCCCATAGCGTTATTATTCTTACGAAACATTAGTTTTGACTGCTAAACCCCATCAGAAAAAGGAGGCGAAGGGGGGTATTAGTCATCAGTTTCGTTTCGACTAAAGTACTCCTTCCGGACCCCCTTTTCTGATTTCGAAATGTTCGAGAAGAAGAAGAAGAAGAAGAAGAAGGAACTTTCTCTCTCTCTCTTGTTTTTATAGTGTCCAAATGTTTTCCCTTTTCTTTCTTCCCACAATGTTTACCAAAGTTTCGGAGGTGTCAAAAAGATCGCGTTTTCCTCTTCCATCCGAATATTGTCGTTTTATTCTCGCCTAGACCAACGCACCCGGCCGAGGGTCTTCTTCTTTCTCTTTTTGTCCAGCAGAAGAAGACACCTGTCACACATCAGCCGTATTCTCGAGAAAGAGAGAGAGAGAGAACCTTCTCGCTCCTCATCCATCTTAATTATGAATATACGTCCCCCGCACACACTCTACCATAAGGAACCTTTTCTTTTTTTTTTGCCACGTTTGGATTTTTCGAGAATTTTTCTTAAAAGGACAGGGAACCCTTCAAGAGCATCAAACTGCTAACAGGGAAGAGTTTTCCCCCATCTGAGTTTTCTAGGCCACAACTTTAACTGCGCGCTGTTCCGTTTCGAGGCATTTTAGAGAATTGGGACTCGAATAGTGAATGTGGCAATAGGGAGGCAATTCAGATAGATGTTGAGGGTTCGCTGGTTCTTTAATTGTTCTTTTCACCAGACTTGCCAAATCCCGGGCCGGGCCAGCAAATCGTCGGCCCGGCCCGGCCCGGTCGGCCCGGAAGTTAGACCTCAAAAAAAATATGCAAAAAAAATATGAAGGAAGAGGAAAACGCGTGCGGCAAACTTGCTAAAATGGCGTGCCAGAGTTGCAATCAATCGCTCCGCCCACTCTTGAGAAAATTTTCCTAATTTTTGTGAAAATTTTGCGACTTTAAACAGCAATTTCTATTTTTTAACAGGTTTTTATGCTATAACATTGCCTTTTTCGTCTTTTTTTCTATTTCTGCTGGTTTTTACAATGAATCTTCGTAATTGAAGCAAAACTAGTTCGCTTTGAATTTTTAGGTGCATCCTCCCGGGCCGACCGGGCCGGAAAATTTCCAATTTTGGCCCGGCCCGGCCCGTTGCAAGTCTGCTTTTCACACTTTCACAAGACTCTATTGTCCACTTTTTCACATTTCACTGAACCGGAAACGTTTTTTGTTGTTGTCTGAAATCGATGACTCATCTCTTTTCTCATGAACTTTCTTCTTTGTGCATTTCCACGTCTCTATTATTCATTCATTCTTTCGCTTCGTCCAAGTTTTCTGTTTTTGAGCTCTCCCCCTTTTTTAATCGAATGTTTGGAAAACGCGTGTCTTCTCAAATTTCATATTGGTCACCTGCGAAAAGGAAAATGATCCGATTGGGACCAAACTTTGCAGGCTCGGTGGACTTGAATTGAAGTGGCTCCGGTCCCCCGGGATATACTGGTTTGAGATCCGATCCACATGTCTCGGGAGCGGATAGTCGGATCGGTTTGAAACTTGGTCCCAGTATAGTTCAATTCAAGTCCAAAAAGCCTGCACAGTTTGGGCCCGATCGGATCATTGCAAGTGGGTCAAAAGTGCAGGCGCCTCGGCAGGCTTTCAGAAATGTCCAGACACCCCCCGGCCCTTGATTCAAATTTCATGTTTTTGAAAATGGAAATTCGAGCTCTCTCCTCGTTTTCTCTCGTTTTCCGCTCGCCCACTTCACTTTTTCGACACTTGTCGCCGCGATTCGGACCGACAAGAGCCGCAGCAATTTTTCGGCGGCTATTTTTGGTATAAAAGTGAGGTTGGAGCGGCTTGGAGCACCTAGAGTTCAGAAACGAGTTCAAAAGGGGTTTGGCGGCACGTAAAGCACATTTTCGATTGAAAAGTGTGAGATTTGAGCCCAATTTGGTGCTAAGATTTAAAAAAAAAGTGAGCTTGAGGGCAGAAAAACACTCTGCAACATTGATTTTAATGTTCCCTTCCTGGTTTTGGACTATCCGGTTCAACTTTTGAAACCATTTTTGTTGTTAACGACTTGATCGGAAGCTTTTGGATGCACCATATTGGTCCATCCATATAAGTACAGAAAAGACGGCGACAGACGGTCATCCTAACCCACTCCAATCCAATTTCCGCACTCATTTTCTTTCTTCCCCGTAATTTCACCCAATCAACCATTGCCTAGGTACATGTGTTCGTGATGGTAATTTGTGTAAACCTTGAAGTTGGTAGCGAAAGCTTAATGTTGTCTAGGGGACCGGAGTTTTTCGGTTTTTGTTTACCGCTCACCTGATCTCTGAAATGGGTTTTCTCTCGCTTAACACTGTCTCTTTATCAGTGTTAGTTGCGCGGCTGAAATGATGTTGACCGCCGGATAATCACACTTATGACACGTTTGAAGAGGTGTGAAGGCGGCTTAACTGATAAGTACCCCCCGCTCCTCGTGGCGGTCCTATCACACTTTTCGTTCACGCGCACGTTCCAAACACTTCACACACATTTATTCAATTGTCCGCCCCCTCCGGCCACCACCCGCCAACACATGGCCCCTATTCTTCTCTTCCGTTGCGTTCCGTTTCACAAAATCGTTCAATCTTCGTGCCACTTCTTTCCCAATCAAATTGCCGACGTAAACTCTGTGAGCGAAAACGGTTTGTTGAATGGATATTGTAGAGCCGGGAGATGTCCGTTTGGCCTAAAAAATTTTTCAGATCATCTTGACGCCTAGCACTTGCTTTTTGTAGTTGACAACTTTTTTGTACGAACACTCGCTGCGGTACTGTAGACCGTTAAAGCTGGCATAGTCTTTTAGTCAGTCTGAACTTCAAAGCGCTACAGTACTCCAGAAAGTGGTCGTACAAAAAAGTGGTCAAGTACAAAAATGAAGTACTAGATGTCAAGATTTCACAAAATAAATTGGAGACCTAGAGCTTTTCGCAGCAGCTCTACAATATCCGTTCAACACGTTTTGCGCTACTGTCCGTTCGCATGACGTGTCCTGCAAAGATTGTGTCTGTTATCTGAATGTCATCATGTGTGTGCGTGTGTGTGCGTGTGCGTTTGTGTGTCTGTCATTTTCTCATATCACACTGGTAATTACACCCCAAAATGACCTAGATAACCCGCCACCACCAGCACCACCCAAAACCTCTTTTTTTTTTTTTTTTGGTCTCACAACTCCTATTCTCCCAAACTGGTTTCGAATATTGTAATCGTGCGTTTTTCATGTATAGACGTTACATTTCGAACAAAAAAAAATGTGGTGATAAGAAAAATGGCGACTAGCAGGCGCCTAGGCACCCAAATTGCGGTAAAAGACGGTTTTCGCCCAAAAAAAAATGGTTGGACGTTTTGCAACCAGTTTTTAAAGCGTTTTCCAGAAAATTCCATCCCACCCGCCAGGCGTTCGATCAAATTTAGGGTAAATAGTGTGTGTCTAGTATGTGTGCATAGGTTATATTTATTTGTATATATATTTGTAAGAGCGACAAAAGTGAAGTGGAACCATATCAGCTGATTGATGACAAATTCGAAGCCGGTCAGGTCAGGTGTTCGTGGCGGTTCGCAGTTTGCCGCCTGCTTGCGGTCAGCTTGCCCCTCAACTTTATTCCTAGACAAGAAGACCGCGTACTAACCAGAGTTGAGCGGAATTCCGTCTTCCGTCTTCCGTGGTTTTTTTTGTTCCGTCTTCCGTCTGTCGTCTTCCGTGAGAAAAGTTTTCTTCCGTCTTCCGTCTGCCGTCTTCCGTAAAAGAATGTTTCTTCCGTCTGCCGTCTTCCGTCTTCCGGGATTTTTTCTTCTTACCGTAAAAGAGTAATAGCTTTTCAAAAGCCATTTACTAGTCCCGAAGAACGCGAATTTCCACGGGCAGTACCCAGATCCAAAAGTTTTGTTGCTTTAGTTATTTTTTTCAAAAAAAAAAAAAAAGGCTCTGAATTGACGATTTTTTGTTCCGTATTCCGTCTGCCGTCTTCCGGGAAAAAAGTTGTCTTCCGTCTTCCGTTTTCCGTGTTCCGTAAGAAAAATTTTCTTCCGTCTTCCGTCTGCCGTCTTCCGGATTTCAAAATTCCATTTCCGCTCAACTCTGGTACTAACCAAGTGGGACCAAAGGAATTATCGGATTCGGCGAGTGTTGGTCCCGCTCGTCCACTCAAGTACTTGTCCCGACAACTTGATATTCCCGCCCGTCCTCAATGGTCCTCCACAAATGGTGCGGCCCCCTTTTATGGAGAGATTCGATTAAGAGCCTCCTCCTCCTCTTCTTCTTCTTTTTCCTTTTCTTCTTCTTTTCTCTCTTTCTCTGACCAAGCACACTTAATTAATTTAATGAAGTCCCGTCTCTTGAGAGCTCTGGGGTTGGAGCAAGAAAAGAGAAAGATGAATTCTTCTTCTTCTTTGGGTTTTTTTTTGGTTTTAGTTCTAGTTAGTAGTCAGTCAAAGATTAGTTCATTTTATCAGAACTTGACCGTGCCAAATGTTTTCCCACAATTTATTTATCGGGGCAAGTTGTTCCTAGAACCATAATCGAAATAATCCAATTTTCGTCATTCCCATTCATTTCGGAAAATCCCTCGAGAATCGCTCTTTTTGTTTTTTTGTCCACAATGCGCATTACTCATCATAAATCCAATCAATCTTTTCTCCTTTTTTCACTTCTAATATTGTCTTCTTCTCAATCAAATCCTCCCAAGGATCAAAAAAGAAATGTACAATATATATATATGTTCCGCGAAGAGAAATGGGGCGGGGGGTCTTGATAAATGGGAATTGTGATTCGTTTTCGTCTTCCAAGGACTTTTAGCGGTCCCCTTTCGGTTTTGTCCCTTTGTCGGCATTCAAAGAGCGAGTCCAACACACTTTTTTGATGGATTGAACACCTCTCACACACTGTTTCTCTCCTTTTTTCCCCCTCAATACACAAACAGCCCTTGCCCGTTGCTATTCTTTTCACGTTTGCTCATTTTTTCGGTTTCTCGGGTTCAGAGCACTCGTGAAACTCAGATTTTTCTTTTTTTGACCTGAAAAGGGCATGGGACGGTTTGCAACTGTCGAACATTGCCATAACTCTACTATAATCTTCAATATTGCTCACTTTTCCGGTTTTTGCGGATTTTCAATTTGTTAATTATATTGATTTTTGATTTGAAACAGCGAAAACTGCAATTTTTACGTTTTGCAACTGAACCGGGACACTGTGCAACCACTTATTCAAAATTGGTTCGGTTGCAAAACGTCCCTAACACGTTTGAAAGCTAGAACCTAAATTTGTTGATTCGAAAAAGTGTTGACTAGTCGGTTTGCAACCGAAATTGCACAGTTTCAAAGTGTCTACTATCAGTTGCAAGCCAGGCTGGTTGCAAAACGTCCATTCCTCTATTTACTCGACAGTTTGTTTAGTTTAGCTCATGGAATTTGCCCAAAGCCAAGCCCCGCCCCCTTTTTTTGTGTGTGTGTGAGCAAACTGACACCTACGGATCCACCACACATAATTTGATTTGCCGCCGAACTTGGAGCTCCTTCTTCTTCTTCTTCTTCTTCTTCTTTTCCGTGTTTGTGGTGAAATGAATCCGCAACTTCCTTCTTCTTCTTCTTCTTCTGGAAAATAGACGAAACGGATTGGAGGATAGCGTCATTTTGAACAAACAGAAATGTTTCACTCGGTCTTCTCTTTTGATGTTTCATCTTTGCATGTTAGGAGGGGGTGATAAAATTCCCGGAACACACTAGGAATATTGTAGATTACGAAGATTTGTCATCGAAGACTTCCGGTTGATCAGTCAAGCACACTTCCTTCTCCTTTCCTTCTCCTTTCGCTTTTCTGACATGAGATTCATTACGAAACGTGTTCGTTAAGTACAGAAAACGCAGATTGTGCCGAAAAATCCAATGATGACAGGTTATCAGTGTTGAGCGGAATTCCGTCTGCCGTCTTCCGTTTTCCGTCTTCCGTGGTTTTTTTTGTTCCGTCTGCCGTCTGCCGTCTTCCGGGATTTTTTTTTCTTACCGTAAAAGAGTAATAGCTTTTCAAAAGCCATTTACTAGTCCCGAAAAACGCGAATTTCCACGGGCAGTACCCAGATCCAAAAGTTTTGTTGCTTTAGTTATTTTTTTCAAAAAAAAACCGGAAAAAAAGGCTCTGAATTGACGATTTTTTGTTCCGTATTCCGTCTGCCGTCTTCCGGGAAAAAAGTTTTCTTCCGTCTTCCGTCTGCCGTCTTCCGTAAGAAAAATTTTCTTCCGTCTTCCGTTTTCCGTGTTCCGTAAGAAAAATTTTCTTCCGTCTGCCGTCTGCCGTCTTCCGCATTTCAAAATTCCATTTCCGCTCAACTCTGCAGGTTATCCTCTTTGTTTCCAGTTTTCCTCCAACCCGGAGGTGTCATCTCTCTGAGAGGGGGTCTGCTTTATTTCCATTTCGGGGGGTCATGTTTGCTCTCTCTCTTTCTCTCTTTGCTTTCACCTAAATTAGACAAACACTCTCTCTCTCTCTCTCTCTCTCTCTCTCTCTCTCTCTCTCTCTCTCTCTCTCTTTCCCTCTCATTTATCCGTTTCCGATCTCCGAACGGACAGCGTCGTCGATTTTTAATGCACTTGCACTTGATTGGGTGCAAGTGCAAAACGCTTCATATTTTATGGGAACATCGATTTTAGCCCTTCAAATCTTGTCAGATTTTGGACTCGCAAAGGCCCTTGGGATTGAGCAAAAGTGCATTCGCATTGAAGTCTCTCTGGTTCCGGTTTCGGTTCGTCATTGCGCTTTTTGTGCTTCACTGCGCGGCCTTAGTCGGATGCTGAACTTTTTTCAGTGTACTTTTGGCCGATTAAGTGCAGTGTGCAGTGTTTTTTGAACTGTGCTGCTCCAGACAGCCAAAATAATCGTCGGCAAGTACGTGAACACGTACTTTCTATGTACCCAATGTACACCTGAACTTGACCGTCACGCTTGCTGCTCGCCGAGCACCCACTCTCTCCCCTTTCCGTCGCAACCAGAAATGTATCGATGAATGTCGATGGATTTTTCGAAATCTCAAAAGTGTCCGAACGAAAAACGACTATACTATTAAATTCACGTATTCCACTCTCTCTCTCTCTCTCTTCTTCACTTTCACTTTCTCTCTCATTGCTCCAACCCGGAGCACGCGATAAATAAATAAATTTGGTCACCCAACCACCCTCCCCCTTTTCAATTCCATTTTCACTTGAAATGCGTTCTTCTTCTAAACCTCTTGCCTCTTTTCTGTATATTTCTTTGGGAAACCAATTTTTATTGATATGAATGATTTGCAGAGGAATTCGAAAAAGAGACCGAGTAGATAGCAGCAGCGAAAATGCGATAATCGGAAGAAGAAGGAGAAGAAGAAGAAGAAGAAGAAGAAGAAGGAGAAAGAGAGAGAGAGAGAGAGAGAAAGAGAGAATGACGGATCGGAGATGTTCGGTCCTCTGGAAGATGATACTCACACTTGCCCTCTTTCTCTCATTAGCCACCAATCACGCACAGGTACGCTACGTTTTATGGAGAATTTTGAGGCAAAAGAACACAACTCTTTTTATCGATAATTTATCAATAGTTTCTCTATACATTTTTTCAGGCGAACGGTGAACTCGAGTTCGATGACGACGAATCGCCGACGATTTCGACGAAGGCGTCGCCGATGCGACGAACGTACACAAACGAGTGGGCGGTGCGGATAGCGGGCGGAAAGACGGACGATGCGGACCGTCTCGCCGCCAAGTACGGGTACACTAATCTGGGTCCCGTGAGTTTTACACTACCGTTTTTAAATGTGTCGTTTTGAGCAAAAATAACGAGAAATCGATATGGCGCGTCCGAAAAGTCTCGGAAAACGCGCAAATCTCGCGGATTTTGCAGTCCAAAATCGGCAGAAAATTGCTGGAAATCCTGGGTGCGCACAGCTGAACGAGTGTTACCGTACACCATAAAACTACGGTATTTTTTGAAAAAATTTAAATTTCTCGAGAATATTTGAAAATTTTCAAATTTCTTGGGTAAATTTTCAACGGTATTTTTTGAAAAAATTTAAATTTCTCGACAATATTTGAAATTTTTCAAATTTCTTGGCTAAATTTTCAACGGTATTTTTGGAATAAATGTAAATTTCTCGAGAATATTTGAAATTTTTCAAATTTCTTGGGTAAATTTTCAACGGTATTTTTTGAAAAAATTTAAATTTCTTGACAATTTTTGAAATTTTTCAAATTTCTTGGGTAACCTTTCAAAAAATACCGTAGTTTTATGGTGTACGGTAACACTTGTTCAGCTGTGCGCACCGCGGATTTCCCGCAAATTTCTGCCGACTTTGGACTGCAAAATCCGCGAGATTTGCGGCTTTTCCGAGACTTTGGACGCGGCAACAGCAAGAAATAGCAAGGGGCGCGGCAACAGCAAGAAAAATTTTGCAGATAATACCGGGTGACGAGTTCTACTTGTTCCGCGACGAGCGCAAAAAGAATCGATCGGCACGGAAGGCGCGAAGTCTGTCGGCGAATCAGTTGCAGCACGAGGAGGAGGTGATGTGGATGGAGCAGCAGGTGGCGAAGCGGCGGGTGAAACGCGGATTCCGGAGGGTCCGACACACGGACGACAACGAGATTGTCGAGGACGAGGGCGCGCAAGTGAGCAAGTCGAGGAACAGAAAACATCCGGATCCGAACGATCCGTTGTGGACCGACATGTGGTACTTGGTACGTTTTTGCGCGTTTTCAATGTAACCCACAGATGAACAAAGACAATTTACGTGTTTGCCACGGCTACCAAAAGTGTAGAAAGGGGCGTGGCCTAATCTGAGACGCGTTTTCTGAAAATTGCCGCAATTCCAGCACACTTTTCCGCCATTTTTGTGTTTGATATCGACGAAAGAAGAGACATTAAAGAGAGAAAACATTGAAATTTTCGTGAAAACGCCGCGTTTGAGACGTTTTTGGCATATTTCGCAATACGCTCTCCGCGGCCAATCGCCGCCGCAATTTCGGAATTTTCATATAAATTTTCATGCCGATCTGGATAGTTTTGAGACGAAGTGAGTGTCGGAAGTGAATAAGCACTTTGATACAAGTATTTTAAGCGTTCAAACGGCAAAAAGTATCGTCGAATGACTGAAATTCGCGCATTTTCAGCACAAAACTTGAAAATCGATTAAATTGATTTTTGACAAAATTTGGGTAATTTTTGACGAAAAACATGAAAAATAAGGGGTTAAATTTCGAATTTCGCGCCAAAATGGTGATAAACCGTGCACGCTAGGCCCCACGCCCCTTTCTACGTTTTTGGTCGCCGTGCGTTTGGAAGATGTATCAAGCTATTCAAAGTGTCCAACTAAAACCCCATATTTTCAGAACCGCGGCGAGCACTCGGACTCGTCGACGATCCGCATGGACCACAACGTGAAGGAGGCGTGGGACCTCGGCTACACGGGCAAAGGCGTCGTCGTGACGATTCTGGACGACGGTCTCGAGCGGACGCATCCGGACATCTCGCCCAACTACGACGAGCGCGCCTCGTACGACGTCAACGATCGCGACAACGACCCGATGCCTCGCTACGAGTTCTCCGACGAGAACAGACACGGAACACGGTGCGCCGGAGAGGTGGCCGCCATCTTCAACAACAGTCTGTGCATTGTCGGCATTGCGTACAACGCGAACATCGGAGGCATTCGGATGCTCGACGGCGATGTGACGGATGCGGTCGAGGCGGCCTCCGTCGGCCATAACGCTGATTATATCGACATTTATAGGTGAGAGGGAGACTGAAACTTGTTGCAAAACGATCTCCAACCCAATCCTTTTTTGCAGTGCCTCGTGGGGACCGGACGACGACGGCCGAACAGTGGACGGACCGGCAAAGTTGACGCGAAGCGCCTTCGAGAAGGGCATAACGATGGGCCGAAAAGGGAAGGGATCGATATTCGTGTGGGCGTCGGGCAACGGCGGAAAAGACGCCGACTCGTGCAACTGCGACGGCTACACCAACTCCATCTACACGCTGTCGATCTCGTCGGCCACCGAGAACGGCAACATTCCGTGGTACTCGGAGGCGTGCAGCAGTACTCTCGCGACGACGTACTCGAGCGGCGCCACCGGCGAAAAGATGATCGTGACGACAGATTTGCACCACGCCTGCACGAACATGCACACGGGAACGTCTGCGTCGGCGCCCCTCGCCGCCGGAATCGTCGCGCTCGCCCTCGAGGCCAACCCGAATTTGACGTGGCGAGACCTGCAGCACATTGTGATTCGCACGGCGAAACCGATCAATTTGCGCGCGGGCGATTGGACGACGAACGGAGTCGGCAGAAATGTGTCGCACTCGTTCGGCTACGGATTGATGGACGCCGGCGCGATGGTCAAACTGGCAAAGGCGTGGAAGAAGGTCGACGAGCAGCACCGCTGCCGACAATTTTATCCCAGCCGATATAAGTGAGTGTGGGGCACGGTCTGATGATTCAATGGGGCGCACTTGCAACAGGCGGGCTGTGTCGACTTACGCGGCGGCGGCCGATTAATTAATTTTCAACGGGAGTTCGCGCGTTCTTTCCATGTTTTCTCTACAATACACCTATTTTTTGTACGCTTGGAACCTGGCGTCGAATAATTAGAGCACTAGCTACGTTTTGGTAACAGAAATCTCGCATATCGTTGAGAATTAGCCGAGTTATTTCGATTTGAACGTTTTGGCCTGGATTTTGATGTTTTTCGAATAGTTTTCGAAAGTTGCTCAAGAAAACTAACCGCCGAAACCTAGATTTTGTGAAAAAAGATTCAGCAAACATTTTTATCGTTTGTTGGGCTCATGAAATGCAAAATGAGCTGAAATATAAAGGTTTGAAGTTTTGACGAAATGCGAAAAACACGCTAAAACATGAAAAACTCTAAATTCTGTAAAGAACGGTTTCCAATCAGTAAAATATTGTTTTCTAGACGTTTTTCAAGTCGAAAAGAAAGAAATAAAGATCGTAAACTCGAATTGAACTGCATTTTTAGACCTGCAAATTTTCAAAAGTTACAACGACACTCCATAATTTACGAGCGCACTGTGTTTAGCATTAGCGCCCCCTGGGAGACCGTGTGGGGGGCACAAAATGTGTTGAAAAGCATCATGTATTATTGTATTCGAGGTGTTCAGGAACATTCCGAACGGCAATCGCCTGCAACTGCAACTGTACAGCGACGGATGTTACGGTGGAGGCGAAGAGACGAAAGTGTCGTACGTGGAGCACGTGCAGGCGATCATCACCCTGAAGGCGCCGAAAAGAGGCGATCTGCAAATCTATTTGACTTCTCCGTCGGGTTAGTTGCGAGAATTTGCACAAGTTGGGGCATTTTTTGCAAAATTTTCATTAAAAACCCCGTAATTTTGCAGGCACCAAGTCGACGTTGCTCACAAAACGTGCGCGTGACACGTCTCGCTCGGGCTTCACCGATTGGGCGTTCATGACGACGCACAATTGGGGCGAACAGGCGGCCGGTCTCTGGATTCTGGAAATCGATAATGACGGTTGGGACGGTACTTTTATTCCGCCACTCTCCCCGGCTTTTTGACTAATCTCGTCCGGCGTTTTCAGACGCGGAACTCGTGAAATGGGAGCTGGTGCTGTACGGAACCGACCGGGAAACGGGCGATTTCGGAGGGCAGCACGCGTCGCCGTTGGCGGTCCGCTCCGTTCAGATGGAGGCGACGTCGTCGGCGGTGCCAGTCGATCTTCTCGTCGCACTTTTAGTCTTTCTCACAAAAACTGTCGTTTAAGTGAACATTCATTCGATTGATCTCTCATATCTTATTTTTTTTGGCAATTTGCTGCCCCAAAACTTTTAGGCCCCCACTCTCTCTCTCTGAATACGGTACAATTTCGGTTTCTGTACATTCCGACACTCGTTTTTTTTTTGCTTCCCCCCTTCTTCCAAACAAATTTCCGTTTTAGTTGTTTTTGTGATTTTTTGAAAAACTCACCTTTTTTTTGGTGCTCGTTGTCTTTTTTCGCCCCCCTTTTCCCCCCTTTTCCCCCTTTCGCCCCATTTTTTTCACACGGATCTAGTCCATTGAACTACTTTTTTTTTCAGTGTACACTTAAATTAATATTTATAGTTTTGCCCGTTTTTTCGAAAAAACATAAAATTTAAAGCATCCTTTTGGGAGCCCTAAAAGGGGGTCAAACTGGAACATTTCTATGCTCTTTGTACTGTATTGAAGGTGGTGTCCAACGTGACATACAACATATTTTTAAAATAAACTTCGAAGTGGGCCATTCACTTTCCCAAAGTCCCGAATTACGAAAAAAATTCCCCGATTTTTAAGATTTTCTTCAAAAAAGTTAATGGTACCGAGAGAAGTACACGGCGAAATGGAAGAGCTGGCCTAGATTTTTCTAGTCCCCCCGGATGGAATTCCCCTTTCTTTCGATTTTTTCCGTTTTCGTGCAATTTTCTTAAATTTTCAATCGTTTTTTCACTGAACACATTTATTTGCAATATTTAAAAAAAATTTATGATTTTTTCTGTGCCGTGACGCCAAAAAAATCGATAATTTGAAACTTTCAAAAATCAGCAAAATTCAGAAATTCAGCCACTTTTTGTAAAACTGAAAATAGGAAGTTTTGGATTTTTCGCATTACTTTGAAAATTATAACTTTCTGTAACTCGCAAACTTTAATTAAGACTCAGGAAATGATTGAGCGATCTCTTTCTATTTATTTTTCAGCGCGCAAACCGAAGATTGAGCGAAAAACCCGGAAAAACCAAAAAAAAAAGTTTCAGATTATCGATTTTTTTGGCGTCACGGCACAGAAAAAATCATAACCTTTTTTAAATATTGCAAATAAATGTGTTCAGTGAAAAAACGATTGAAAATTTAAGAAAATTGCACGAAAACGGAAAAAAATCGGAATAAAGGGGAATTTCATCCGGGGGGACTAGAAAAATCTAGGCCAGCTCTTCCATTTCGCCGAGCACCATTTCTCTCGGTACCATTAACTTTTTTGAAAAAAATCTTTAAAATCGGGGAATTTTTTTCGTAATTCGGGACTTTGGGAAAGTGAATGCCCCACTTCGAAGTTTATTTTAAAAATATGTTGTATGTCACGTTGGACACCACCTTTAATATGTAGATTTTGTGAACACCTTTTACATTTTTACGATCTTTACCCAAAGCTAAAGCCCCCCTTGCCATTTCCAATTCACCCCAAAATGCCTAACTTCCTCCTCCTCATCCTCTGCATTCTGGCGCTTCTGCAAGGAACCGTCGGACAGAATGAGCACAAAGTGATGGGATACAATATCAGAAGGGTACTCTTTATAATAATATTATATTTTTTAAAGCTGATTTCAGCAAGCCTGCGAGTTGGCTCGATGCAATTACCCTAGAAAATGTTCACTTTTTTAAGGAGACAGACACGATTTATTCAAAAACATCATTTCTTTTGTAAATGTGCTCGGAAGAATTGAATGTTTTGCGTCCGGACGGTAATTCGGAAATATGAAAGTATCTATGAATCATTTGACTTGACGTCCGAAATGACGGAAACTGAGAAGGCGTGCTCTGGAAACGAGACAGTGTTGCTCAAATTGATTTTGTTTTCGGTCGCTTACCAGATTCCCTCTGTTCTTGGCCGTTTTCTGGCTGTTGCCTGCGTTTTTCTTGGGCGGCATTTCTAATCTGAAACTCACCGATTGAAGAGGAAGACGAAGCATTTTGTTATTTTTTCCTCATTTTTCAGGAACACTTACTGAAGCGACCTGTGGAATTGACGCAGAACGGGCGGCCAACCACCGGATCTTTGAACGATGTTTTGGATGCATTTCGAGCTATTCATCTCTGCAGACGCAAGATGCACTATGAATTGGAGTTGGACTGAACTGAAACTGAAAACGATGAATTCGTGTCTATTCAAACGCATTGTATAGCATCAAAAGTTGTATAATATTTGCTCGGAGTTTACAGCGCCTCAAACAGTTTGCTACGCAATATATTTTATCTTCTTCTTTTGTTTGCCAATAATTGAAGCTGTACTTTTAAGAGTGCATAGAAGAATTGTTCGCTCACGGCCTATCGCAGTTTCAGAACTATCGGAATAGGCCAAGTGGGTCAAAAGTTCAGACCACTAAATAGGTTGAGCATTTTCGGGAAGCCATTTCATCGTTTTCTATAATAATGTCCAAGAGTACCAATTTTTATTGTTACAATCACGGTCTCCAGAGCTGACAATATGGGCGTGGCCTCGGCGGCCAAATCACGGTCTCCCACGGCGCGAATGATTTCAATGGGGCGCACTTGCAACAGGCGGGCTGTGTCGATTTACGCGGCGGCGACCGATTAATTAATTTTCAACGGGAGTTCGCGCGTTCTTTCCATGTTTTCTGTACAATACACCTATTTTTTTGTACGCCTGGAACCTGGATTCGAATAATTAGAGCACTAGCTACGTTTTGGTAACAGAAATCTCGCATATCGTTGAGAATTAGCCGAGTTATTTCGATTTGAAGGTTTTGGCCTGGATTTTGATGTTTTTCGAATAGTTTTCGAAAACTGCTCAAGAAAACCAACCGCCGGAACCTGAATTTTGTGAAGAAAGATTCAGCGAACATTTTTATCATTCGTTGGGCTCATGAAATGCAAAATGAGCTGAAATATAAAGGTTTGAAGTTTTGACGAAATGCGAAAAACATGGAAAACTCTAAATTCTGTAAAGAACGGTTTCCAATCAGTAAAATATTGTTTTCTAGACGTTTTTCAAGTCAAAAAGAAAGAAAACTGCATTTTTAAACGTCCGGGACATTTAGAAACCGCGACATTTCGAAACCAATTGAGTACAAGTATTTAAAAATTCAAAAAACCGCCAAACTCGCCGCATGGACAGTAATTTTTCGTATTGCTCAGGTTAAAAATATTGCTCAGGTTAAAAATGTGTTTTTTTTTTCTGCTGGAAATAGATGTTTTTTCACTGTTTTTTCGGCTTTGTTCTGTGTTTTTGTCGAACATTCTTATTATTTTTCATGATCCGCTTGCTGGAAATCGTATTTCTTGTACAGAATAACGCCGAAAAGAGTACTCCGCCCGTTACATCCGCACAACGGATTCACAATGAGACCTGTCAAGCTCCTGGCCGACGGAACTGAGTTACTACATTGCTCGGAGAGGTGAGTGTTTCGATATGTAATAATAAAATGAACAGAAAATAATTAGTTATAATCAACAAATAAGCAAGAAATTGTTTTCAGAAAGATGAAGATTGCGTGCAATGCGCTCGGAAGAAGATATAGTTACGGATCGATTTAAATTTCGAAGCCTCACGTAGGCCACGTTGCGGATGATAATATTGTAAAAGTAAGTTTTGGAAATAGTTATTATTGAGAAGAAATAAGATTTCAGTTGCAGGCGAAAATCGCAAGAGTGCCGCTCGGAATACGCAGATATCTCCACGAGACATTTTCCACGAAGCTAAAATGAAGCATGGCGTCCGACGTGTCATGATTGCCGGATCTGTTTCTGCTCTCAGTCGCTTGATCAGTAGGCAACGGGATGAAAAGTGCGCGGACACTGCGACTATGGATTCATGGATCCGAGGAAAAATGGCAGAAGACAACGGTGAAATCAAAAAACACAGAAATACAAGAAAATCTCGTTTTTCAGACAGAGGAAATTTCTTGATCTTTGATAAAATTTGCCCACAAACGAACTTTCTTCACGTAGCATTCGGCAACGAAGAATTTGTTCTCAAAATCTTGGAAGAGTCGAGTATAGTGTTGTTGAGTGACGGAACTTTTGCAGTTGCTCAGAAAAAAAAACGGAAAGGTAAAAAATAAAACATTTACAAAATCGTTTCGTTTTTTTTTCCAGTTTGGAGACACATTTGTCCCTACAGTTCACGTCTTAACGTCCTCGCGCTCCACGGGCGGTTATGATTTTGTTCTGACAGAACTGAAAACGAAGATTCCGAATTGGAAACCAACTGATTATCTTGGAGGTTTATTGCGGTTCCACTTATTTGTTCAAAATTCATGATTCAGACCTCAAAATTGGACAATCGAAAGCATTAAATTCGCCGTTCTTTCTGCTATTTCCATCTCCTTCAAGCCTGACATCGAAAGATGAAACAGCTGAAACTGGACGATCTGACAAATTCGAACAGTTTTCTATGCGTTCATAGCTATGAACGCATATGTCACCGAAAACATTGGATCTTCGCTATTAGGATGCATCACCGGTTGATGACTATAACGGAACAAAAAAAAGAAGGCGAGTGCTGTATGGAAGGATAAAAGCATTGTTTGGCAAGAAGCAATTTTATGTTAATAAAACAAATTAACGTCATTACGCACACACGAAGTTGGAAAATAATTGTCAATGTCGAGAGCATCTCAAGATTTTCCGGAAATCTGTTCGCTTTCCCACCTTCTTCTCACTTCTCGTCACTCGTGAACACTCCCCTGACGAGTTGTTTGAACTCGTCGGCCACTTGTTGTCCTTCCAGAACACTCCATTCTCCATCGGCCGAATGTCTAGCTCCAGTGAAGAACGGCTGAACACGGCTGAACTTGTCGCCTCGATACAAAACCACCGATGCTCCGTCCTCGTTCAGGTGCTCTCTGAGGCTCTTCAACATTCGCTGAATCCTCCGCTCTCCGTTCTCCACTGTCCACGGCTTCCTAACATTCCATCCGCATCGTCTTCGGTATTCTTCGACGAATTGCTCCAAAGTCCACGTTCGATACGCGTCAAACTCCATACGGTTCTGGTCGATGTGCCCCAGAATGATCTGTGGGACCTGTCCAAGACGGCATTGCCAGTAGCACCGACAACTTCTAATGGCGAACCATTTGTCGAGGGGAAGAAGTGTTACCTTGACTTCCACGTGGCACTCCTCTGCGTTCCTACCGTCGAGCTCCCCGGACAGAAGAAGGTTCGTGGGCTCCGGGTCTTCGGGAAGTGTCATGGATGCTTTGAAGACACCCTTCACGTAGCTGCTCTCCTTCTTCTTCTTCTTCTCCTCATCTCCTGACGCCTCCAGCGCCCTCGAAAAGGCGCCGGCCTCGCCCATCCGCATCGTGCTCCTCTGCGCCACGTGCTCCTTGATTTTGGGCCACGGATTCCATCGGATCCAGATGCGTCCGGCGTGCCGAAACGCCTGCACTTCCAACCGACTCTCAAACTCGGCCACGTACGCCGGCACCTGCCGGAACGTCACGAATTCGACGTCGTCGAGCAGTTCGGGGTGAAGCTTGACGTAGTTGAGAAGGGATTCCATGTTGTCCTCCCCGCTGCCCAAGTCTTCGTGCTCTTCCTCTGGAATCGGAATCGGGAATCGGAGCGAAGAGAGGTCCGAGATGAGCAGAGTCGGTTTGCGGCCACAAGTGACTTGGCTGCAAATCAAAATTTAGTGGTGATATATCATCACTTCACCGCTCCTGCCCCCTGAGAAAAGCCCGCGAAGTTCAAATGGGGCCCCGCCCCTTCGGCGTTCAATTCTTGCAAGTAGCGCGCGCAGTTTTCGCAACTCTGCCGCACGCATTTTGCTCTTCAGTTCGACAGTGAAAAAACAAGTGAAAAAACATTCGTTGTCGGTTTTTAGTGCTCTTTTTTTCAGAAAAGAAGATGCAACAAGGCGACAGAATACGTTTTGATAACAAAAAAATAATTTTCTGCTTTAATTTTCCAGAATTCGGGCAGTGTTGCGAAAACTGTGCGCGCTAATTGCAAGAATTGAACGCTGAAGGGGCGGGGCCCCATTTGAACTTCGCGGGCTTTTCTCAGGGAGCAGGAGCGGTGAAGTGATGGTACTTAAGCGCGGTCTCCAGAGCTGACAATGGGCGCGCAAGTGCGCCCCGCCCAATAGAGCGATACGTTGGCGCGAAATTCAAATTTTAACAGCAAAATTTGTGTTTTTTGCCAGATTAGTCACGAAAAATCGATAATTTCTCATTTGTCTCTCGATAGACCGACTGTATAAGCTATTACGAATTTTTTAAGCGCAAGAGCGTTAAATTTGGTCAAATCGCAAATCACATTTATCCGTTTGAAGGTTTTTCGCTGAAACTGCGTGAATTTCAGTTGCTTTTCGGTAGTTTTCGCGGTTCGAGCGCTCAAAATGCTTGTATTCACGTGATTTATCATTCTCAAAACCAATTCTGTCGGAAAACGGTCAAGAAAGCGCAAAATGAGAAGTGCGGTTTTGCGCCAAAACAAATGCGCCAAAACGCGCCAAAACGTCATTAATTCTGAGCATTAGTGTGTTTTCATGTCGAACAATCACTTTTCATCTCCGTTGACCACAAAAATCAGAGAAAACGTGCTCGATTCATGAAAACGCCATTTGGCCGCCGAGGCCACGCCCATATTGTCAGCTCTGGAGACCGTGTAAGCCTCGTGGAACACTGCCAAACATGGCAAGGTAATCTGCTCGTCAAGGGGGTAACTTTGAGAAATTTAGGAAACGGTAGTTGAACTTTGATGCCTCTCCGACACTTTCAGAATCTTACTCATGCAACTCAACACCTGACTAGCAGAGTTGAGCGGAAGAACTCAACGGAAGAACACGGAAAAATTTTTATCTTTTTTAGAAAATTTTTTCATGAAATGTGATCAACTGACGAAATGTATAACAAAGTGAACTCTGCTCATTGAAAAATAATTGTAAATTTAGCTTTTCATACAAAAAAGTTATTCAAGTTGTTGCGTAAAAAAAGAACAACTCGAATAACTTTTTTGTATGAATCGCTAAATTTACAATTATTTTTCTATGAGCAGAGTTCACTTTGCTATACATTTCGTCAGTTGATCACATTCCATGAAAAAATTTTCTAAAAAAGATAAAAATTATTCCGTGTTCTTGCGTTGAGTTCTTCCGCTCAACTCTGCTGACTGGTTTGAAAATGAGCGTCTAGCCAATCTACACTCACAAATGGCGATCCCTCGCGTAGTATCCAACAGTCGTCACGGACAACTTGGCTCCGCACCTCGTTCCTCTAGAACTCTTCATTGGAACTTCTCTCACGGGCGGACCAAAATGGCTTCTAACACGAAACTCGGCGTTCGAGCTGGCTCAGAATTGAGAGCAAAAAGGGGGAAAGGGAGGGGGGAGCTCTGTTTCTTGATCGAAAATGATGGGAATGAAGGCAGAAAAGATGTGGTGTAATAGGGAGGGAACAAAAAAACCGTTTAGTGCTGATTGAAAAAGTGTAATAAAATTGGACAGTTTCCGGTGAGAAATGAAGAAATACTTGGAAGACAAGACAATGAGCAGACTTTTGTGAAAATGCGGTAGAAAATGTGCTTAGAGTACAGTATTTCATGTGGTTTTTTTTTCGAAAATCACCAGAGTTGGTCTAAATTCACCTTTCAGTTCATTCAGTTTTGAAGTTGAAGTGAAACTCCCTTCACATGTTTCTTTGGATGGATATTGTAGACTCTGGAGACGTTCGGCGGCTCTGAAAATGTTTTTTTTAACATCTTTACGTCTTCTAACTCTTTTTTGTAGTTGACAACTTTTTTGTACGATCACTCCCTGGCGGACTGTAGTTCTTGGAAGTTGCTAGAGTTACAGTACTCCAGAAAACGGTTGTATAGAAAAGTTGTCAACTACAAAAATGAAGACCGTATTTAGTACTACAATTTTGTAGTTGACATTTTTTTCATACGATCACTTCCTGGAGTACTGTAGCTCTCGGAAGTTTGGACTACCGCAACGCACGTGCATTTTAGTCCGAACTTCCTAGAGTTACAGTACTCCAAGAAATGGTTGTACAAAAAAGTTGTCAACGACAAAAATATAGCACATAAGTAGAACTGTATTTTTGTAATTGACAACTTTTTTGTAAAACCACTCCCTGGCGTACTGTAGCTCTAAGAAGTTAGCCGAGGTTAGCAACTTCTCTTAATATCAAAGACCTACAGTACTCCAAGGAGTGGCAGTACAAAAACGTCGTCAATTACAAACAAGAAATGAAGCATTCTTCTCGATTGGTCCCTCCAAGATCCAACTGAGATGTTCCTCAACAATTACACTCGCATGGAAAGTTCTCGGCGTCAGGTTTGGATTGAGATAAGCGACAAAGAGGTCGTCCACCTGGAAATGTTGTCTGAAAAAGCACGGTCTCCCACGGCGCGAATGATGATTCAATGGGGCGCACTTGCAACACGCGGGCTGTGTCGATTTACGCGGCGGCGGCCGATTAATTAATTTTCAACGGGAGGCCGCGCGTTCTTTCCATGTTTTCTGTACAATACACCTATTTTTTTATAAGTCTGGAACCTGGCGTCGAACAATTAGAGCACTAGCTACGTTTTGGTAACAGAAATCTCGCATATCGTTGAGAATTAGCCGAGTTATTTCGATTTGAACGTTTTGGCCTGGATTTTGATGTTTTTCGAATAGTTTTTGAAAATTGCTCAAGAAAACCAATCGCCGGAACCTAGATTTTGTGAAAAAAGATTCAGCGAACATTTTTATCGTTTGCTGGGCTCATGAAATGCAAAATGAGCTGAAATATAAAGGTTTGAAGTTTTGACGAAATGCGAAAAACATGAAAAATACTATGTTTTTCGTTGACAAACGGAGAAAAAGGCGCGCGCAGCGACCGAAAGTTAAAGGCGCACAGACTTTTGAGGTGGCGCGGGTCTCGAAGCGAAATGAAAGAACGGTCGCGGCAGGCGGGATTTTTATTCGAAATGTCATTCTACGGAATTTGGAAGGTCGTTTTGTCATTTTGGACAGTTTTTTTTTTTGTGGTATAGAAAATTGTGTTCGAATTTTATTTGATCGATATTTGACGAGAAATTCGTCGAAAATTGTGATTTTTACGTTTCTTATGTGCTTTTCGTGTGCCCGGAAGGGTAAATCAGAGTTTTTAGGTGCGGTTTACCGCTTTTTCGATCGGTTGAAGATGGGAGACAATGACGTCCCTTCTGCTGCTTTCGCAAGTGAGCAACAACAACAAGGCGGGCGTTTCGTCGGACGGGAAGAGGAGACGGATCGATGATGAGGAGTACGAGAGATCTCGGTGGTTTCGATTCGAGGGTAGCGCCAGAGGCCATGGTGGTGCCCGTCAAAACAGAGGCCGTGGATCGTACAGAGGAGAAGTCGAGCAAGGTGAGAAGAAGCGAATGACTTTGGATTTGAGCGAACTGAATAAGAGCTTGGCTCCTCCTCCTCACTTCAAGTTAGAGAACCTTAAAACGGCGTGGCCCTTTATAGAAAAAGCGAGGTTCGCCGCCACGTTTGACTTTAAGTCGAGGTATCACCATATAAAGATTCATGAGAAGTCGCAAGACTTGTTAGCCTTTTCTTTAGTAAATCCACCCGAGGCCCCATACTTCATGTTTAGAGCATTACCTTTCGGGTTGGCTACGGCCCCTTGGTTGTTCACAAAAATCTTTAAGACACTAGTGCATAAGTGGAGAGAGGGGGGAATGGAAGTGATTCTTTATTTGGATGACGGCCTCATCCTAGGCGAACAGCACGAGAAGTGGAAGAGGCGGTAGAAGTGGTGAGAAAAGACCTGGAAGAGGCGGGAGTGTGTGTGGCCGAGGAGAAATCCGTTTGGACGCCTTCGCCAGTGTTCACTTGGCTAGGATACAGATGCGATCTGATCGCGAGAGAAGTCCGTGGGACTGAGAGAAGGATAACCACGTGGCGTGGGGCTCTGGAGGAGCTGAGGAGGAGCCCGGCTCCGTCGGTCCTGGACCGAATGAAGTTTCTCGGATGCCTGGCATCATTTGAGATCGTTGCAGGAGACGAAGGCGTGGCGAGAGCGCGGCATCTGATGCGGACGGCCGGCGAGGCTCAGCAAAAGAACGTGGCGACGGCGACGAGGAAGAGAAAGTCGGAAGGTGAGGAGAGAGAACTACGATTCTGGGAAGAAAGAGGCGAAGAAGTGTTAAGAAGACAAATAGAGGAGAAAGAGCCGGAATTCGAGTGGTTTCTGTACACGGACGCTTCGGCAAAAGGAATTGGCGCGGTGCTGAAGGATAAGAAAGGAGAGACAGTCTGGAAGATGACAGAGAGAGGAGACGCGGAATTTGAGAAGGAATCGAGTGCGATGAGAGAGCTGCGGGCCGTAGAGTGGGCCACAGCCAAGCTAGGAAGGGAGATAGAAGGGAACATCCAGGTGCTAGTGGATAGTCAGGCAGCGGTCAGCATTCTGAGGAGAGGCTCCATGAAGACAGAGTTGCACGCAATTGCGGAGAAAGTGTGGGAGCATCTGTATGGTGTGGGAGAAAGCGTTTTCTTGTGGATTCCGAGGGAACTGAACTGTGAAGCAGACGAGGCAAGCAGAAATTTTGATTTCGATGATTGGGGAGTGAAAGAGAGGGTTTTTCACCTTGCACAGAGACTGTGGGGGAAGCTGGAAGTTGACTGGTTCGCGGATGCGAAGAACAGAAAGACGAGATTGTTTTTTCCAGATATCCGGAACCGGGCACCAGTGGCGTCGACGTTTTCGATCACATCGGACGAGCGAGGAGAATGGGATCTTCTTGGTGGGTGCCCCCACCAATACTCATCCCGAAGTTAATGGGAGTTGCCCGAAAAAGAGCGTTTGCGAGGGGTCCTAGTGGCGCCAGTCTGGAAAAGCCATCCGTCTTTCCAGGCCCTAGTGGATCGTAGAGGAAAATTCATCGGGGCAATCAAAGATTACCTAATATATGAGAAAAACGACGATATCTTCGTGTCAGGAGAGGGATCTAGGTTTTGTGAAGCTACCAACTCAAAATATTGTGGATCGAACTTCATTCTAGCTTTAGTAGATTTTAATTAGAGCAGGCCCCGGGCTTTGCATTTGGTTTCTACCTAACTTATTACCGAAACACCTACTTGTTGAATGAAGGCTGCAATATGAAACTTTCCTTTTTCGAAGTGAGGAATCAGAAAAACATATTCTCTAGAAGCGCAGCGAAAAGAGAATACTATGTTTTTCGTTGACAAACGGAGAAAAAGGCGCGCGCAGCGACCGAAAGTTAAAGGCGCACAGACTTTTGAGGTGGCGCGGGTCTCGAAGCGAAATGAAAGAACGGTCGCGGCAGGCGGGATTTTTATTCGAAATGTCATTCTACGGAATTTGGAAGGTTCCCGGCCCACCCACCCAACTAAACGAAAGAAATCAAGTGTCAAATTGTTGCAGAAGGCGCAAAACGACAGTACGTGAAGGATTTGGAGGCGCAGGCGGGGAAGCAGCTGAAACACCTTGTCGACGTGCTGAAAGTGGCGCCGTACGAGTCAAAGGCCACGTCTACTGCGAGGGCATATCGCGCGGAAAATGTGAAACGAAACGTTTGGACCGAGAAGATGCAGCTGCCGAAGAACGAGTCAACATTCCTGCTCTACCTGATGGAGAGAGGGACGAAGATCGGAAGCAGCGCGCTGTCGAAGATCTCGGCGGCGTATCAAGCGGCAAACGATAGGATTTCCAAGATTGGAGCGGCTTTCGTGGCGGACGTCATCAAGATGAAGAGAAGGCTCGAGATTCCGTTGAAAAAGAAGCCAGTCGAGGTGACTTTGGAGGATGTCGAAAAGATCACACAGTTGGCGATGCAGTCAAACAGTCCGGCGGGCGATCGGGATGCCTTGCTGGTGATTCTGTCGTTCCATGTGATGTTGAGGGCGTCTGAGGCGGCGGAGATCAAGTGGGACGGTGTCACTCAAACAGGAGATCTGATCGAGGTAATCGTTGAGAAGGCGAAGAACGATCAGATGGCTCTGGGACGTCGATCGTACTTCAACTACAAACCGGGCAGCGACGCGGATATTCTGACGTGCAGGTGGCGACTCAGAAGCAAGAAGAAGACGTGCGAGTACGTGTTTTCGAAATTAGAGGGATCCAAACGTCTGTCGAAGCAATCGATCTCGGCCCTGGCTTCGAAGATGCTCAAGGCGATCGGGAAAACGGAAGCGACGCACCACGGATTCAGACGAGCTGGAGCGAACTACTTGCGAGCGAAAGGACTTTCGATGGAGGAGGTGCGGTGCAGAGGACGTTGGAGATCAGCAGAGGGACTACAGAGGTACTTGAAGGACATCCCGGAAGCCCAAGGATGCAATTCAACGGACAACGGAGCTGGAAGGGAAGCGGACGAGTCCGAATCGGACGAAGAATGAGAATAAGGCGCCGAATTTCTCGTATCTGTACAATTCGTTTGTTGTGTTCGCACATTTTGTTTGTTTTTGGTTTTGACTGAGTTAGAATATCGTGTAATATTGAGTATTAATAGTCAATTGTTTGTGTGTTTTTTTGTGCGTGAGAGCCCAGTTGGCTCGGTTAAAACGACCTAACTTATTACCGAAACACCTACTTGTTGAATGAAGGCTGCAATATGAAACTTTCCTTTTTCGAAGTGAGGAATCAGAAAAACATATTCTCTAGAAGCGCAGCGAAAAGAGAACTCTAAATTCGTAAAATATTGTTTTCTAGACGTTTTTCAAGTCAAAAAGAAAGAAAACTGCATTTTTAGACGTGCAAATTTTCAAAAAAGTTACAACGACACTCCGCAATTTTCGAGCGCACTGTTTTTAGCAATAGCGCTCTGGGAGACCGTGCACGGATAGGCGAACGACGACGTTATGAATGAATTAAAATGAAGTGAAATCGAATTCAGAAATGCAAAAAGTCACGCATTTTCTCATCCATTTGTCGGGAAAATGAACTCTCGACAGTGCCACTGCAGACTTCATCGGGGTCATTAATGTTAGGAGGAGCCGGAAGATATTAGACAGTGGAAAAGTTTATCAATAACACATTTATTTTCACGAATGGCTCCTCACAAAGCCAACCGTAATCACATTTTGACAATGGTAATGCACTGATTCTTGACCTGTCTTCCGGAATCCTCAACCGTCCGGGCTGCCTCCTTCACTTGACCTTCTTGAACTTTTTGATGCACACTGGTGGTGGTCGTCTGAATTTCATGCAATACTGTACATTATTGTAAGCCTAAAACTCACCGAAACTTGCTCGCCAACACGTTTCGCCGCATTCATTTTCTCCCGAGACGCGTTGAATTTGTTCATGCCTGTCTTGAAAAGTGGTCGACGGACTGAGCGAGCCACTCATCTTTTAGCCCGGAAAAATGTTTGCTCAACTTTTATAGACAATAAAAATGTCACGTCTTCTCGTCTCTGTGAGTCAAGCCAATAAAAATTCGTGGCGCATTTTTGCTCATGTTTGATTTGGATGTTCATACTGGGCGGCGGAGGGACAGTTCACATGTGGCATCGTCAATGGAGTTGAGCGGATGAACACGGAAGAATTTTTATCTTTTTTAGAAAATTTTTTCATGGAATGTGATCAACTGACGAAATGTAGAGCAAGGTTAACTCTGCTCATCGAAAAATATTTGTAAATTTAGCTTTTCATACAAAAAAGTTATACGCGTTGTTCCGTTGGCCCTTTTTTCACGCAACAACTCGAATAACTTTTTTGTATGAATCGCTAAATTCACAATTATTTTTTTATGAGCAGAGTTCACTTTGCTATACATTTTGTCAGTTGATTACATTCTATGAAACAATTTTCTAAAAAAGATAAAAATTCTTCCCTGTTAAGCTCTTCCGCTCAACTCTGATCGCCATGTTTCTTTGGACCCATGGATCCGGGACCGTCGAGACCATCGGACACTATTCCAGGGCCATCCAATTGTGCGTTTGTCGAAATCATTCACAACTCGAACCCAATCTACTAGAATTAAACGCGAGAATTCTGAAAGTGTGGGCTCGAGAATAGGCTGCTTGAAATTCTTTGCTATGTCTAAATTACGCAACAGTGCTCATGTCAATTGCCCGCTAACTGATAAGAAGTGAGTATAAAAGCGGTCGACAGTGTCCACAAGCGGTACCGCCATGATTCAACAGACAAACTCGTCATCTTCCACTCGCCACGTTTCTTCGGACCCTTGGATCCCGGACGGCCATGCTTCGTGTGTCGCCGTGGAGACAATCGGACACTATTCCAGGGACATCCAATTGTGCGTTTGTTGAAAATCATTCTATCCCACTACAAGCAGTAATCGCTTTCCACGGCGACCAAAAACGTCGAAACGGGGCGTGGTCTAGCGGCGCGCACGGTTTATCACCGTTTTGGCGCGAAATTCGAAATTTAACCCCCTATTTTTCATGGTTTTCGTCAAAAATTACCCAAATTTTGTACGATCTCGACGATTTAGTTGCATAATAGCACTTTTTGAGCTTGAAACGAGCAGGTTTCATTCAAAGAATGAATCAATTCAATCGATTTTCAAGTTTTGTGCTGAAAATGCGCGAATTTCAGTCATTCGCCGATACTTTTTGCCGTTTGAACGCTTAAAATACTTGTATTAACGTGCTTAATCACTTCCGACACTCACTTCGTCTCAAAACTATCCAGATCGGCATGAAAATTTATATGAAAATTCCGAAATTGCGGCGGCGATTGGCCGCGGAGGGCGTATTGCGAATGATGCCAAAAAACGTCTCAAACGCGGCGTTTTCACGAAAATTTCAATGTTTTTTCTCTTTAATGTCTTCTTTCCACGACCTCCAGAGCTGACAATGGGCGCGCAAGTGCGCCCCGCCCAATAGAGCGATAAATTGGCGCGAAATTTAAATTTTAACAGCAAAATTTGTGTTTTTTGCCAGATTAGCCACGAAAAATCGATAATTTCTCGTTTGTCTTTCGATAGACCGATTGTATAGGGCTATTACGAATTTTTTAAGCGCAAGAGCGTTAAATTTGGTCAAGGCGCCAATCACATTTATCCGTTTGAAGGTTTTTCGCTGAAACTGCGTGAATTTCAGTTGCTTTTCGGTAATTTTCGCGGTTCGAGCGCTCAAAATGCTTGTATTTACGTGATTTATCATTCTCAAAACCAATTCTGTCGGAAAACGGTCAAGAAAGCGCAAAATGAGAAGGCGAAAAAGCGAAATCCGTCGAAAATGCGCAAAAACGTCATTAATTCTGAGAATTAGTGTGTTTTCATGTCGAACAATCATCTATTCATCGCCTTTGACCACAAAAATCAGAGAAAACCTGCTCAATTCACGAAAAACGCCATTTGGCCGAGGCCACGCCCGTATTGTCAGCTCTGGAGACCGTGTTTTGTCGATGTCAAACACAAAGATGGCGGAAAAGTGTGCTGGAATTGCGGCAGATTTCAGAAAACGCGTCTCAGATTAGGCCACGCCCCTTTCTATACTTTTCGTCGCCGTGGCTTTCTGAAATGATGATTCTGAAAAAGCGTCGGACGCCTAAAAAAGGGGACTTTCCTAGTTCTCAGATTGTAAGAGAGACAAAATATTTCGCAATGGGAATTTCCTAACAGAGGCGCTCGCTCTAGAGTGACGTGCTGCGAGCGATGATTGTACTTCCTCAAAGCGATTAAATGTTATCAAAATGCGCTTTTCAGCACACCCATCACCATCAGTCAACACGAACTGCCCCTACTCGAATACTACCGGGAAAACCTGCCACTCGACGTCGCCAACGACGCGTTTAAAGATGATGAGCCGCTCGAAAACAATATGGAATCACTTCTCAGCCACCTCCACAATAATCAACATTTTCTCGAGGACAAAGATGTCGTCACGTTCCGACAAGTATTGAAATTGGTTGCCGCTTCCGGAAAAGCACTAAAAGTTCACGCATTCCGCCTTCACGGAGTTATCTTCGTCGTCTGGAGCCCCGAATTTATCGGAACGCGTGCATACGCCTGGTATGAAATCATTATGGGATTAGGCTCACGTTTTGCCGAAATCTTGACCTCGCACAAACCAAAAGGCACATATCACAAAGGAGTTTTCAAGGCGACCGTCCAGATTGGAGACCAACTTCTGACCGTCTGTTATTCGGGAGAGGTGGACGGACGGAACAGCAAGGGCGACCATTCCGAAATCAAAACGACGACCTTGTCCTTTTACAAATTTCTGGAAAGGAGAGGAAGCGAACACTACTGGCAGTGCCGGCTCGGCAACGTGAAGCAGTTCGTTGTGGGACGTCTAAACGAAGACAAAAAGTGTGCCGATTTGATTAAGGATTGGACGCCGACGATGTTCCTCACACACACGTTCCATAATGCAACGATATCTGTGAAACAAGGCGAACGTCGGCTGCAGCGGTTTCTCTTTGATCTTCAAATACATCTGAAGAACGATGGTGATAAGGTTGTCCTGGAACGATCCGAAGAACGTGGCGATGGAAATGACGAGTGGAATGTCGAAGAGTGGAAGAGAGTTCGTTCTGAGCAAGTGTCCGGTCAGTTCGAGAAATTGGTCAGAAATGTGTTCACAACGAACTAATAACGGTCTCTAGACAAAATTAGATATCAAAATTTAAAGTTTTTAAGATTTGAGATGAAAAAAAAATCGATAACTTTGTACAGAACGACGAAAATTGTTCAAATTTATTTATTAACTGAATATTGGGCCAAGGCCACTGAAAGAATAAGATAATACAAAAGATTAAAAATGCAAATGACAAACTTTTTAAATGAAAACTCAAGAAAATCCTATGAAGCTTTCTAAGAAACGGGGGGACTTCTTCAAGTACTGAACCTCTACGCGGTGAAGAAGATCGAACAAATGACGTTTTCGGCTGTGAATCAGACCACTTTCAATTTAAAAAAATGCTGAAAATGTCATCTGGCCAACAGTACACAGTCTCACGCGGGTCGCTGAGATTCACTTCTCCTAGGAGACCTGGCGGCTTGTTTTCGATCGATTCCGATCGGAAATGAGTATACAGAGACGCTTCGAAATTTTTTTAATCTAATTGCCGTACTTGCGACAAGTGTTCGGGAGACCGGAAAATTACGAAATTGTGAGCTCACTTTTTTGCCATGGTCTCCCAAGGGGCGCTATTGCTAAACACAGTGCGCTCGTAAATTGCGGAGTGTCGTTGTAACTTTTTTGAAAATTTGCACGTCTAAAAATGCAGTTTTCTTTTTTTTTGACTTGAAAAACGTCTAAACCGTTCTTTACACAATTTAGAGTTTTTCATGTTTTTCGCATTTCGTCAAAACTTCAAACCTTTATATTTCAGCTCATTTTGCATTTCATGAGCGCAACGAACGATAAAAATGTTCGCTGAATCTTTCTTCACAAAATTCAGGTTTCGGCGGTTAGTTTTCTTGAGCAGTTTTCGCGAAAACTACTCGAAAAACATCAAAATCCAGGCCAAAACCTTCAAATCGAAATAACTCGGCTAATTCTCAACGATATGCGAGATTTCTGTTATCAAAACGTAGCTAGTGCTCTAATTATTCGACGCCAGGTTCCAGGCGTACAAAAATAGGTATATTCTACAGAAAACATGGAAAGAACGCGCGGCCTCCCGTTGAAAATTAATTAATCGGCCGCCGCCGCGTAAATCGACACAGTCCGCGTGTTGCAAGTGCGCCCCATTGAAATCATTCGCGCCGTAAGAGATTACTCAAAACTTTGAAAAACGAACGTGCTCAACCTGATTGAACTTCACGTGGATTTGGCGAAAAACGAAAAGCAAAGGTCATAGAAAGATGACAAGTTGGAAAAGTGGTTATTTTCCGATCTGCAGCTTCATTTCGCTGTTTTCTCGAATTGAAAAAGTGAGTTGAACAGAAACGAGGTTCGTGACGAAGAAACGCGTGAAACTTGCAGACTTTCGATTCTAGTGGGCGGTGTGAGGAAAGCAAAAAGGCAAAATGGCGAGCAAGACGAAGGGAACGAAAAAAGAGACGGGCGGCGGCGGCGGCGAGAAGAAGTCGAAGACGAAGACGACAAAGAAGAAGGCGAACCTTTCGGTGTCGAAGTCGCAGACGAGCACCGATCAGAAGGAGACGGTCAAGGAACAGGTGCAGAAGACGCAGGCGACCGTCGACGAGCCGCCGAAAGAGCAGAAGAAGAAGGAGCCGGCGGCTGCGGCGGCGGCGGGCAAGAAGAAAAAGGACTTCAAAGTGGACGCCACGCAAGAAGACGGAAAGGTACGCACTTTCAATTTTCTCTGTTTTCCTCCTCGACTAGCGCCTTCTTCCGGCCCACGTTCTCCAGAGCTGACTGACAATATGGGCGTGGCCTCGGCGGCCAAATGGCGTTTTCATGAATTGAGCACGTTTTCTCTGATTTTTGTGGTCAACGGCGATGAAAAATGATTGCGCGACATAAAAACACACTAATTCTCAGAATTAATGACGTTTTGGCGCTCATTTTTCGTGGACTTCGCCGCCCAAAAACCACACTTTTCATTTTGCGCTTTCTTGACCGTTTTCCGACAGAATTGGTTTTGAGAATGATAAATCACGTAAATACAAGCATTTTGAGCGCTCGAACCGCGAAAACTACCGAAAAGCAACTGAAATTCACGTAGTTTTAGCCAAAAACCTTCAAACGGATAAATTTGATGTGCGACTTGACCAAATTTAACGCTCTTGCGCTTAAAAAATTCGTAATAGCCTATACAATTGGTCTATCAAGAGACAAATAAGAAATTATCGATTTTTCGTGGCTAATCTGGCAAAAAACGCAAATTTTGCTGTTAAAATTTGAATTTCGCGCCAATGTATCGCTCTATTGGGCGGGGCGCACTTGCGCGCCCATTGTCAGCTCTGGAGACCGTGGCCGCCTGTGAAAGTTCAAAGAAAATTGTAATTTTCGTTTTTGCAGGACGGTCCGAGCGGTATGGATGTGCTCGTGAAGGACGATAAGAAGCCGGTGAAAATGGACGATGGATACGAGGATTTCGGACCCGGCGCTCAATAAATTCATTATGTCTTTTTGAATAAATGTTCATCGATCCAAATCGTTGTTTTTTCTGTTATACACGGCCTCCTGCGGGACAGTCGCTTTTTGTAGCGAACTACTAAAAAGAAGAAAAATAAATGCGATATGAGTTCCGAAAATGTATTCTCGAATTTGTAAAATGATCACCTTTCTTTTCGTGTTTTTAAGCTTTTTATTTTTTTTTCTTTTCTGCTCTTCAACGAATTGTTTTGGCGAATTCTGAAAATGCCGTAGTCTACTAAACCGGGCGACATTACGACACTCCGAAGGTCGGCGTCCAGTGAGCATTATTTCTGAGTAGAAAATGCTTGAAATAGCGTGAAAGTGATCATAAACGAGCTATTGAATGAAAAAATCTATGTATCATTGTAATAAACAAACTAAACGATTGTATGGAGCGGAAAAATGGGTCAACAAAGTGAAATCAGAGAGCGGAGATTTCGGGAGGCTGAAAAACATGGAGGAGAGGAAAAAAAATGGAAAATTCATCGAGAAGACATGGAAAATAGGATGGGGTGAGCATTTTTTTTTTTTTGGTCATGTAAATACATATACAAACTTCTGAATATCAGAAGGCGTGCGAGTCGAGTTTTTGGGGATAAACAGGCAAATCAAAGTCGCGAACTTTCTTCTTCGGTGGCAAGATTCGTCAGCTCTTCCGGGCTCAAAATCGATTCAGCTGAAGTTGGCAAAACACATTAATTGACGTAAAATTGACAATGAGACTACAATTTCCAACACTACACGGCGACCAAAATTGTAGAAAGGGGCGTGGCCTAATCTGAGACGCGTTTTCTGAAAATTGCCGCAATTCCAGCACACTTTTCCGTCATTTTTGTGTTTGATATCGACGAAAGAAGACATTAGAAAGAGAAAACATCGTAATTTTCGTGAAAACGCCGCGTTTGAGACGTTTTTGGCATATTTCGCAATACGCTCTCCGCGGCCAATCGCCGCCGCAATTTCGGAATTTTCATACCGGCCGATGTGGATAGTTTTGAGACGAAGTGAGTGTCGGAAGTGATTAAGCACGTTAATACAAGTATTTAAAGCGTTAAAACGGCAAAAAGTATCGGCGAATGACTGAAATTCGCGCATTTTCGCCGCAAAACTTAAAAATCGATTTAATCGATTCATTTCTGAATTAAACCTGCTCGTTTTAAGTTTAAAAAGTGCGCGATGATTAGTTTAACAAAGTTATGCAATTACATCGTCAAAATCGTACAAAATTTGGGTAATTTTTGACGAAAAACATGAAAAATAGGGGGTTAAATTTCGAATTTCGCGCCAAAATGGTGATAAACCGTGCACGCTAGGCCACGCCTCTTTCTACGTTTTTGGTCGCCGTGCACTACAACAAAATCTACGGCACTCACTGGTGAATCTCGGCGACACCACACCCTCCTCACCGCTTTTCTCCTCGGTCGACGAGTTCAGATGATGGTGTTTCAGGTCGGGCGTCGAGTACAGAATTCGGCATGTCACACGTGCCATTCCGTCTGAAAATAACGATCATTTTGAATACACCCGGCAAAAAACTGGCTTTAATTGGGAAAGTGTGAACGAAAAATCAATGATTTAAAATGACACTTTCCAGAGATTTCCTCCAGTCACAAACAACGATTTTATAGCGAAAAATGAGTGAATTACCGTTAAGATTCAGCAAAAATTGCGGAAGTGTCTTGGGTTTTTTGAAAATGAAATAGAGAATGAGGCCGACGAGCACGAGGCCCACTCCGACGATTGTGTGCTGAAAAGAATTGATTGTTTTTCTAAACAAAACAGTTTCTAAAACTCGAAATTACCGTGGTCTCCTCAACGAACGGCACGACGACCAGTGCAATAGTGATGAGCCAGAAGAGAACGGAAAAGATGATGGGCACTTTGATGGCGTCCGCGGCCACCGGAATCTTTCGGTATCGGATCCACATGAGCGCGGTCATCGTGAAGAATCGCTGGCCGAACATCACGAATGCGACGTAGTTGATGAGCGAGTTCGTGTCCACAAAAGTGACGGCGATTGTGCAGAGGAGTTGGAAGAGGAGCGCCGCGCGCGGACTGTTCGACTCTTCGTTTATGCACGAGAGGAACGTCGGCAGATGGCCTTCGCGGGCCGCCGCGTGCGTGAATCTTAAGATGCAAATCAGAGTTGAGCGGAAATGGAATTTTGAAATCGGGAAGAAATTTTTTTTACGGAACACGGAAAACGGAAGACGGAAGAAAATTTTTTTTCCGGAAGACGGCAGACGGAAGACGGAACAAAACCTCCGGTTTCTCCGGTTAAAAAAAAAATAACTAAACAACAAAACTGCCCGTGGAAATTCGCGTTCTTCGGGGGCTAGTAAATGGCTTCTGAAAAGCTATTACTCTTTTACGGTAAAAATAAAAAATCCCGGAAAAACGAGGGAAAAGCGATTTGCGCGCCAAAAGAGAGAAACTGTCTCTCTCTCTCTCTCTCTTGTGGCGCACGCAAATCGCTGCTCTCTCGCCCCTTGTTTTTCTTGAGAAATTTCCGGTTGAATCAGAAACTCGCCCAGCCCCCTGTCTCACAATACTGTTGGGAAAGAAACGATACCATAGTATTCAGCATCAACTCACAGGCAAATCGTTTCTAATCTAACTAGCTAATTCTCGTTTCTAACCGGACCTAGTTAGATTGCTACCTGATTGATAGCTGATTTTGCAATCTAAACACAATCTAGCTAGGTTTGCCCGACATTTTAATCTAATTAGATAAATTTCGAATGTGATATCAGTGTTCTTGCAATCTAATTAGCTTCGCCAATCTAATTAGAAACATTTATCAGTCCAGTTAGAAGAATTTGCAGTCTAATCGCAGTAAATTGACAATCTAATTATGGGGCTATTCAGCGTTTGTTTGTTTTCCGTTTTTTTCGTTTTTTTTACATCGCTGAATTGGATTTTTTGACGTAAAAAAACGAAAAAAACGGAAAACAATCATTTTTTTCACAGTCTGAATAGCCCCATTAGGTCCGGTTAGAAGCGCGAATTAGCTAGCTCGATTACAAACGTTTTACCTGAGAAACTGCATTAGCCGATAAGTTTTGCATGGCCCATACGCACGAGCGTTCGAACTGTTACGCGCATGCAAGCGCGCCCTACCGAACATCGTCGGCGTCTCTTCAATCTCGCACTCTTTAATTTGAATAAATAAACAGCTGGCCTAAAATTTGCGTAGTATCTGGTGCCAAGTACGCAAAATATCTAGAACGGTGTTTGCACAGGGGCGACACGCAGCCAATGGGCGTACGCCGGCGTAAAGGCGGCAAACGAAAATTTTGAATCGGTGCGTAGCGCCCTTCGAAAATAAATTCAAATTTTTATGGCGGGAGTTCTGAATGAACACACGTGCATACGGCTATACTTTACAGATTGTAGCTCGCCTACCTCGATCCGCAGAAAATGTTGCTGTTGAGTGTGCCGATGAGCAAAAGTGCGATCATGAACGGGATGGCGTAGGAGAACTTTCCGAGCGTCACCTGGGCAAAGTCGGCGGCCACCGCCGTGCTGTTGATGATCTGTTCGGGCGTCAGGACTGTCATGTACGAGATGTTCATCGCCACGTACACCGCCGTCACAATCGTCACGCCGCCCAGCAGGGCAATCGGCATCGTTCTGCAATTTATTTTCACACCCGATTTGCAAGAACTCGTCTTTCATTCAAAAATTCTACGCACAGGATTTTCAACAAACCTTCGCGGTCGATGAATTTCTGGAGTTCCGTAATTGAGAATGTCCCATCCGGCAAAGCTCCAAAGTGCTCCGTAGAACGCCAACGAAATCTGACCGGGATTCGTGTTGGAGCCGACGAACGGATGCTCCAGGTTTTGGGTCCAACCTGCCAGTTTTCAGTTGAATTTCAGGCGCAAATGATGGGTGGGCAAACCTTTGAAAATGAGAAAATAGAAGCCGGTGATGATGATCACTGCAAGGGAGAGCAATTTGGCGATCGTGACGACCACTTGGAATTTCGACGCGTACTTGTCGATGGCGTACAGGTTGAGGATGGTCAGGATCACTGAAATGAGCGAAGAACACTGAATTTGTGTGTGCTCAAAATTGTCGTTGTTTTCTAAACGAACTATTTTCTTACAAATCAGAACGAATCCGAGTCCTCGTTCGACCACATCGTGCCACGGCGCCTCCAAATGCCAAACTGGGTCCAATCCGGCCACTGAAAACATATAATATTTTAACAAATTTTAGGCCCAACACAGACCGATGTACTGTCCAAAAGTGATGGCTTGAACGGCGGCGGACGCCGGAAATGACATGACCACTCCGACCCACATAAATGAGAATGCGATGCCTTCCCAGCCGACGTACACCTGAAATTGTCATAAAAAGTCGAATTGTTTCCAGAACAAAAAAAAAGTGGGTACATTATAGGCAAAATCACATCCGGGATCCTGGATCGACGTGCCCAATTCGATGTAGCAGATGCCGCCTGCAAAGATTGAAAATAAAAAGTGAAACGCAGAATACGGTCTGACCGATTAACGAAATAATTCCGCATCCGATCCACACGAGAAGTGCGAGTCCGTTCGAATAGGTGGACTCTAGAATGGTTCCCGGCGTGATGAAGATTCCCGCGCCGATGATGTTTGCTGGAAACGTTTCGTTGGTTTTAGAATTCAACAATTTCGCATTCTTACACTGGTATTTCCAAAAGGAACCCTAAAAATAGCATAGCAAAGCATCTCTGGGCTTTCCAATTTATTAGCGTGATTGGCCATCTATTGCCTAGTTGCCGCCCGCGTCCAATGTCTCGGAAAAACCGTAAAAACCGCAGATTTTTCTGTCCAAAGTCGGCCGAAATTTGCGTGAAAAACGGGGGTGTGCACAGCTCAATGAGTGTAACCGTACCCCTAAAACTACGGTATTTTTTGAAAATTTGTTAATTTATTGAGGTTATTTGAAAATATTCAAATTTCTTGCGCAAATTTTCAAAAAATACCGTAGTTTTAGGGGTACGGTTACACTCATTGAGCTGTGCGCACCCCCGTTTTTCACGCAAATTTCGGCCGACTTTTACGGTTTTTCCGAGACATTGGACGCGGCATAAGTATTGCCCAGCTAGGAGAAACCCGAAAATTCTGACGATCCGTAGATGGAATTTGGTGTTCCAGTTGGTTCCAGAATTACAGCGACACAGGTGAAACACGGGCGGACCCATTAGGAATTAAAAATCCATCGGGTTCTCCCTAAAAGGGCTACACTTATGACGAGGGGACCTTTCGGCAATGTCAGAATGTGCAACTAGATGACCAATCACCGTAAAAATTGCTGTACTGAATCGAATGGAATTCACAGATTTGAATGATTTCTTATGCAAACACGTATAACCAAGGCTGTCAGCAGAGTTGAGCGGAAGAACTCAACGGAAGAACACGGAAGAATTTGTATCTTTTTTAGAAAATTTTTACATGAAATGCGCTCAACTGACGAAATGTATTGCAAAGTCAACTCTGCGCATAGAAAAATAATTGTAAATTTAGCGCTCATACAACAAAAATTATTCGAGTTGATCCGTTGGCCCTTTTTTCACGGAACAACTCGAATAACTTTTTTGTATGAAAAGCTAAATTTACAATTATTTTTCTATGAGCAGAGTTCACTTTGCTATACATTTCGTCAGTTGATCACATTCCATGAAAAAGTTTCTAAAAAAGATAAAAAATTTTCCGTGTTGATGTTGTAATTTTTTTTAAAATTACGATCATTCTACTCTAATTCAAAAGTCTTATATCCAATGCTTCAATTAAATCGTTGCGAGACCCAAAATGTCGTGCACTCCTTACCAATAACATAACTCATGCAGGACCACAGTCCCATTTGATGTTTTCGAGCGGCCACATCGCCGATTGTCGGCGATTCGTCTGTCGTCGACATTTCTACAATGAATTTTCGGATTTTGCGAGTGAATTTTAGGAAATGTTCAGGAAAATCAAAATCATACGGCGAGTCGTTAACTGTACACTCAGGTAATTTTCGGCAACAATGTGGCAAAAAGCAGCAGATTGTAGCGGAATTCCTAGAAACGGCATATTTGTTGCAAATCGGCAAGAGGGCGGCAAGGAGTACGCATCCGCGTGGCAGTGAATCGGCAAAAATAGCAGGAGTGCGGCAAGGACGGGGCAAGAGTTAGGCCTCTGTTTTAATTTTACGCATGGATGGGGCAATCGGGTTTAGGGGTTCGCGGGTGATTTTGACTGGCAACACACATGCATTTTTCTGTTCGGTAAGTGTGATGAGGCGGCAAGAGGACAGCACGGATACGGCAGAGGGAAGGCACCGAATCAGCACAGAATTTTGCTTTTGCCTTCGTATACTATCAAATTAATAATCTTGCCTCCGGTTCCCCGCCGCAACGCGACCGACCACGTCCCTTTCTGCAAGTGCCGCACATGCAATGTGCACTCGCTGTCAATTAATTATTTTTCTTGGAAAATACACAAATTAAAGCTACTCCCGACGTAAATTAATTGCTTTCGAGTGTTTTTAGATAAATATCTTTGAAAACAGATAGATTTAAACGATATTTTGAACTTTAATTTGTGTATTTTCCAAGAAAAATAATAAATTGACAACGTGTGCACATTGCATGTGCGGCACTTGCAGAAAGGGGCGTGGTCTTTTCAGCTGCGAAGCGGTCGCGTTGCGGCGGGCAACCCGAGGCAAGATTATTAATTTGATAGTACCCGTGTACCTGGGACCTAAACGGCAAATTGCCGAAAATTACCCGAGCATTCACAGTAAACTTACTTTACTACACAAAAAAAGCGAACAATGAGACATGGGCGGCAGTGCACATATCACTGCAAATCCGAGAATAACTGGACAATTGAGTGACCCGCCGAGAGAGTGATTTTTTCGGCGGAGACGCAGACGACGAGGCAGAAGCGAGGAGGAGAGAGAAAGAGAGAGAAAGAGAGAAAGAGAGACGGGTTGTATTATTCTAATTTTAATACAACGATATCAGTGCACTCAACCGAAAGAGGATTATCAACAGGCTTCGGTCTTTTGAGTAAAAAACATAATTCCGCCTAAACTAGTGTAAATCTTTTTTTGTTTTTTAGAGAATCGAGCAACTTTTTGTTTCTCTCATATCAAAAATGAGCCGCTTTTGTTTGTTCAGCCGGTTTTTTAAAGACCACAGACTCGAGCCGAAATTTCTGAAATTAGGGGGGGGGGGCAAGAGAGCGGTGAATTGGGTAGAAAATTAGGTAAACGGGTGCAAAGACGGGTTAGAAATAATCAGTGATTTTGTGAAATCAACAGTATTATCGAAGCAAAGTGTAGAAATTCGAATGAACAGCATTCAAACAATCATATCATGTTTTTTCAAAGAGACAATCACAAGTGAGCAGACATTTTTCATCATCGGGATTATGAATTTCTGGGCGGGGGGAGCGAAACAGGCGGTAAATTCCGAAACACACAAAAAACGTTCACAGAACACGACGAAAAATCGGGTGATAAGGTCGGAAGAATGGGCGGAGTTTACGTATTTACAAAAAAAAAAACGGAAGAAAAGCGAGTTGACGGAGCGAATTTTCGGGTTAAATTCATACGAAAACATTTGAATTGGAAGGGTTGAAAAAAAAATCATTTTTTCGGTGAACGGGCAAAGGTGAACGCGTCGATTCGATTGAGCGGATCCGCCTGGTTCAGCGGTGGCGCCGGTCCGTTCGTTCTGGAACTTTTACGGAAATTTTAGGAGGAAATGGGTGTGTGTGTACTCTTCCACTAAATACAAACAATTTTTGCAATAAATTTTTCGGGCAAGAATGTCGATAAGGGCACAAAGAGCACCGGAACAGACTAGACGTTTGACTAGACAACTTCGAACCTTATACTGTGGTGGAGCATTCGTTTTTCCAATTTCTGCGCGTCTCCCTCTCCCATCTGGAATTTGCCCGGATCCACGATTTCGGTGACGCTTAACGATGCGCCGGCGGCTCCTTTTATGAGTATCTGAAAAGAAAAACATTTGACAAAGTTACTTTGTTGGACAAATTCCGGCCCAAGCTTTTTGCGGCCTGGACTTTTGACCCACTTGCAATTATCTGATCGGGTTTTTTGGATTTGGATTGAAGTATCTAGGGTCCCAGTTTCAGAACGATTGGATCATCTGGTCCCGAGATATATTAGTTTGAGCGAGTTTTTGCCAAACATTTCGGCCTTTTCGGTCTCTGATCCACATATCACGGGACCGGACAAACCGATTGGTTTGAAACTCGGACCCAATATACTTCAATCCTAGACCTAGAAGCCTGCAAAGTTTGGGCCCGATCGGATCATGGCAAGTGGGTCAAAAGTTCAGGCGGAATTTTGTCCAGCGCTAAATACCGGTAGAAAGGTCAGAAAAAATTTGAAAAAAAAAACTCACCGGCGTCTCAATTGAAACTTCTCGAGTTTGCAGCTGTTGGGGCATCGGCGGAACTGCAGCGGCGGGTCTATGCACCGGTTTACCCGGATCCAGTTGGCTGGGGACCGCCCGAAAATCCGAGCGAGTCGGCGGCGCTTGCAAATCTAAAACATGCGTTTTTTGTTGAATTTTCAGTTGAATTTTCAAGCCGAAAATTGTCGGGAAGAAAAGAGAAACGCACAACAATCACGAAAAACGCCTACTTTGCGAGTTCTGGACAGTCGGCTGAATGGGCGGCGGAAGATTGAAGTCGCCGAGCAAATCGCTGAGCAAATCAATGTTGCTGCGCGTGGACGGCACACTTGGCGCTGCAGCTGGGGCTCCAGGAGCTACAGAAGCCGGTGGAGCCGGCGCTGCTGGCTCTGGTTGGCTCTGCGGAGCATGGTATTGAGGTGTTGTGTTCCACGGGCTCTGCAAACATTTTTTTATATTAAAAACAATCCTAAAGCAAAATTAAGACTATTTCGACGGAATTTCTTAACGCCGGGCTATGTGGCAGAAAATCCACCGTACTTTGAGCTCGGCGGGAGTGGCGTGCCACGGCGACGGAGCCGCCGGAGTCGGCTGGAATCGTTGCGGCGGTGCCGGAGTCGACGGAGCCGCGGCCTGTGGAGCCGGAGACGGAGCAGAAGCGGGTTGTGGAGCGGAAATTGGAGCAAATGGCTGGAATTGGGCTCCAAACTGTTGCGAGGGCGCGAAATTGTTCTGCGACGTGTTGGAGGCCCCGAATTGCTGTTGTTGCGTGGGCGTGATGCCCTGATACGGAGGCACGTGCTGATGTTGTTGTGGTGCGGGCGCGGAAATCGGAGCTCCCTGCGGCGGATGTTGGAAGACTTGGGTTGCGTGGGCGGGATGGGCGGCCTGGTAGGACGGTTGCGTCGGCGGAGGCGTCTGATATTGTGGATGCGGTGGCTGAGGAGCCACTGGAACAATCGGAGCATTTGGAGCCTGATAGGCCGGCGGAGGAGCCGGAGCCTGATATTGTTGTTGTTGTGGCTGAAAAATTAATCTTGCAACTTTTTACACAAGTTTTACGCTGTTTTTTCGGGTGAATTCTTTTAAAAAATTACCGGCTGGAACTGCTGCTGCTGCTGGTATTGTGGATATCCTGGCGTCGCGGAAGTGGGCGGAGCTTGAGTGCTACCGTACCCGGGCGCATATCCTTGATAGTGTTGTTGCGCGGGCGGGAATGCTCCGTAATATTGTCCAGCCGGTTGCTCCGGTGCTCCACGATAGTTTTGTTGTGGGGTCTGGGCTACTACAGAAGAGGGAATCGGACTGGGCGGCAGGTGGACGGCGGAAGAACTCGAGTTGGAGTGGCTCAGTTGGTGGACTCCAGCAGCTCCGAATGGTGGTCCTTGGGCTCCGAGGGCTGATCCGGCAGCTCCAGGTGCTCCAGTAGTTTGGTGAGCTCCAAACTGAGCACCAGCGGCTCCGAGTTGTGATCCAGGAGGTACAGGGGTTCCCGGAGCTCCGAAATGATTTGTAGGCGCTCCGAGAGGTTCTACGTGAGCTCCAGAAGCTCCAAATTGAGGTCCAGCGGCTCCATGAGCTCCATATTGAGCTCCAGGTGCTCCATGGGCTGCAGGGCCTCCAGAAAGTGTTCCTTGAGCTCCAAGTGCTCCAGTTGCTCCGAATTGAACACCAGGAACACCCGAAATTGGACCAGAACCTCCATAGTGCGGTCCAGGAACTGTGGGAAGTGCTCCAGGGACCCCGTAAGCTCCAGAAGCTCCAAATTGGGACGTCGGCGCCCGGGATGGTGCTGTGTTGGCTCCAAATTGAGTTGTATGAACTCCAGGAAGTGGTCCGTGAGCTCCAGGACCCCTAGGTCCCTGCGGAATTCCTTGAAAAGGTGCCTGATATCCCTGCGCGGCTCCTCCGTACCTCGGCGACGCCATCATCCGCTGGCTCCGCCCACTGCTCACCGGAAACTCGCAAATGCTGCTCGGCGTCGGCGACGGCGGTCCCGCTGGCACTTCTTCCTGAGGAATCTGCTGCGGATGATTTCCCTGTTTTCGGGCCCTGTAGCTCTCCAAAAAGTCGCCGAGACGGGGAGGTCTTCCGGCGGATCCTCCAAACTGTCCGGGCGGCGCCATCTGCGGGGTTCTCGGTCCCAGTTGTCCATTTTGGGCTCCTCCGAAATCCATCATCGCATTCTGGGCCTCTCGGCTCATTCGCAACTGTTGCATGTGCTGCTCGGCCTCTTTCTGCGCTCGTTCCTTCTTCTCCACCTCCGCGCGGTCTGCAAAACAGTATCCGGTTATTTTTCAGCTTTCTCCTTTGATGCTTCACGGTCTCCAGAGCTGACAATATGGGCGTGGCCTCGGCCAAATGACGTTTTCATGAATTGGGCAGGTTTTGTCTGATTTTTGTAGTCAAAAGCGATGAAAAATGATTGTTCGACATGAAAACACACTAATTCTCAGAATCAATGACGTTTTGGCGCATTTTTCGCGGACTTTGCTTTTTCCTCTTCGCCGCCGATCGCCGCCTAAAACCCGCACTTCTCATTTTGCGCTTTCTTGACCGTTTTCCGACAGAATTGGTTTTGAGAATGATAAATCACGTAAATACAAGCATTTTGAGCGCTCGAACCGCGAAAACTACCGAAAAGCAACTGAAATTCACGCAGTTTTAGCCAAAAACCTTCAAACGGATAAATGTGATTTGCGACTTGACCAAATTTGACGCTCTTTCGCTTAAAAAATTCGTAATAGCCTATACAATCGGTCTATCGAGAGGCAAATGAGAAATTATCGGTTTTTCGTGGCTAATCTGGCAAAAGACACAAATTTAGCTGTTAAAATTTGAATTTCGCGCCAATGTATCGCTCTATTGGGCGGGGCGCACTTGCGCCCATTGTAAGCTCTGGAGACCGTGCGCTTAAGAATTCCAACAACAAAAAACAAACGCACACTGCTCTTCCATCGCATGCACCGGGACCGCAAACTGGTCACACCGTGCCATCAGCTGTCGATAGAACTGCTCTCCTTGTTCGGTCTTCTCGAGCACATCCTTATAAACATCGTAAGAGGCGACGAGTTCTCCGACTCGCCGCTCATATTCCTCTCGCTCCGCGCCCATCGCCATCCGCTCCTCGCAAAAATCGGCGTTCGCGTCGACAAACGTGCGGAGAATCACCTCCTGCGCCTGCACGTTCAACTGAATCGCCTGCTGATATTGTGCATGTTTCGTGATCTCCTCCTTCATTATCTGCTCGGCGCCCTGCTCGTTCGTGCCCATCAACTTTTTCGAGATATCGTCGTGTTCCAGCGAGGCGCGCAGTTGCGAGATCAGCTGAGCCCTCTGCGTTTTCATCTCCACAATTTTGTCGACCATTTTCCGCACTTGCACCTCTTCCCGACTCTTGTCGCCGCGATTTTTTTGCGGTTTCTCCAGCGCCGGAATGATTTTCGCCCACATTTCGTCGCAGGGCAACGAGAGCAACTGTAGGTTGGCCGAATGCGCGGCGATCGCCTTGTTCAGGCTCGCATTCGCCGATTTTGCGTTTTGCAAGTGCTCCGCGAGCTTGTCCAACTCGCGCGATATCAAAATGAAGCCCTCGTCGGCTTTGAGACGTGGCAAATCGATGCCGCGAAGTTTCGCAATCAAAGTGTTGAGTTTGGCCTCTGCGACACGGGCGGTATCCGACGATTCGCGTAGACGTTCGAGCAAATTCGGAATACAATCCGGAAAACTCGTCATATCCGCGTTTCTGCGCAACAACTCCTCGGGAATCTCGAACATCACCTGCAAGCTCCGGGAGACGATGATGATCGATAAATGTTCGGATAACTCTCACCTGTGCGTTCTGTCCCTCGTTGAGCATGAACCGCAGTTTGTCAAAGTCGGCGCGCGCGAGCTCGTCGTTCAGATGCCGATCGTAGGCTTCCACCTTTTCCGTGTTCGCCCGCACAATGTCCGCCTTCTTCTCCGCGTACCGATTGTTCGCGTCGACGACGACGGACGGAAGAAGCGATGCGAACAGGTCGTTCCCGCAGACCGACGGGTCCAGCGGGTCGAATCCCACCGTTCTCACTTTGCACATCGCCCCGCCGCCGCCGTCCTTCTTCGCCGCGTCGATTGCTTCTTCGGGTTTCGGCACCCGTTCGTGGTAGATGAAATCGTTCTCCTTCTCCGCGTTCTTTTGTCTGCAAATGAATATTTATTGGTTACATACTTGCAAAAAGAGGCTACCCTGAACCAGAACCCGTCACAACACGAGATTGGTTGTGGTTCGTGGTAGCCTCTTGCAAAAACTCGCGCTCACTTGGCATTGATGACGTCGAAGAGGAAGGAGGCGGTGACGAGCATCTCCGGATACCGCTCCTTCATTTTCCGGTCCATCGTCACGCTCTCCATGAATTTGGCGGCGATATTGTAGTATTGCAGGCGCCATCCCATCTTCTTCTCCTCTTTCTCCGAGTGATCGCCCAGTGACATGTACGTGATCACTCCGTACATGTCACTTTTGAGCCGGCACAGTTTCGAGTAGTACTTTTGCACACTTTCCGGAATGTTGATGCTCCATTCGTCGACGATGCGCGCCGCCGATTCGAACGTCTCCTGCAGCCACATCGACAGTTTCGCGATCACAATCGGCGTCCGATTGTCGAGAAGACTCTTCTGGACGAGACATTCCTGAGCCTGCGCAATCAGCACTTTGTAGTAGAACGCGATGACGTTGGCGTCCAAATCGACGGACGGATAGAACATGTCCGAGTTGCGGAACGAGTTGAGCTGCTCGAACGCGAACGCGGCGCATTGGAAGTGCGAGAAGGCGGCCTTGATGCTGTCCTGCGTGTCGCGCGGCTGTTCGGCCGCGTACTGGGCGTGACACGCGCCAATGTTGAACATCACCGACGCTTTCTCGAATTCGATATCGTTGATCGTCACCTCGCTGTGCGCACTTCTCATGTCCACCAGTCCGTCGTGCCTGCAGAACGGTTCGAGTTAGCGAGGCTGACTTGACGTGCAAGGTTGGTCAAGTGGGTCAAATCAGACCAGGCCCCGGCTGAATTACCTAGTTTGGCCGAAAACGGTTTTCGCTCGATTGTATACACATTCTGCATTGATTTTAAACGTTTGTCATCGAAATGTAAGCATTTTCGCCAAAAATGTTCAAAAGATTACCATGCGAACGGCGTCTCGAGCTGCTCTCCGACGCCCATCGGAAATCGCTTCTGCATCATGCACAACTGTCCGTAGTACCTTTTCAGCTTGCAAATTTGCTCAACACTCGCCGACGGAATGTTTGCTTCCTCAAATTTTATGGCATTTTTCACAAATCCCGCAAAAAACTAACAAATTTCAATTGTGCCAACTCGTCGAACGCCTCGTCGAATTCGTGCGGATCCGTTTGGAAAGTGAGCAAAATGTGCTGGAAAGATAGCGATTGACGGCGCGTTTTCGGCTCGAAAAAACCTCTTTCATCGTCAATCGAAAGTTAAAATTCGGAATATTGTCGTAGGAGAGTGTGGAGGTCCGAAATTGCGGAGCCATCATCGGCATGTTCGGCAGCGCCTCCATTTTTTTCGCTGAAAATATCGATTTTCGGTCATTTTCAAATACTGTAGACGTGGAGGAGGCGAAAAAGGTGAAGAACGGAAGTGAATCGACGGGTTTTGATGACAAAATCGGCGAAAAACCGAACACAAAAGCCGGTTTTGAGGCGAGCGTGCGATGCAAACGCGCTCCATTGAGAATCTTGCGAAATGTTCGCAATTTCAGCCAATTTTCGCGCTGAAAACGCTAAAAATAGCAAGACAAAATGAAAGATTCATTGTTTTTTTCGAAAAAAAAGTATTGTCTTCAAGTTTCACACAACTTTTTTCGCAGAAAAAAGGAAACAAACAAAAGAAACAAGTTTTTTGAGAGAAATGTCTGCAAACAATAGAGATTCTTGTATTTGTGGCTGTTGAAAAATGCAGATGGATTAATTATTCAGAGGGATATTCTTAACACTGGAATTTAGCAAATTCAGGGAAAAATCGGAAAAATTTATAGAAAAATGTAGCACGCGCGGAGCACTTTCAATTTTCCAATCACTTTCCCGTGCCACTGATTCGTGTACGCCGTCGACGAGTCCGAATCGATCGTCATATCAAAGTGTTCCGAGGCGTCGATGAGCGTCTCCACGAGCCGTCTCGTCGGAATTCGATTCTTCCACACCGGGTCTGAAAATTACAGGGATGAAGGACAAAAAAAAAATACAAAACCTTGGACCCGTGACCGTCAAGGGTCCATGCCAATTTTCAAAAAATGCCCTGTACCCATGACCTTCAAGGGTCCATGCCAATTTTTAAAAAATGCCTTGAACCCGTGACCGTCAAGGGTTTATGCCAATTTTCAAAAAATGCGGTGGACCCGTGACCGTCAAGGGTTTATGCCAATTTTCAAAAAATGCCCTGTACCCATAACCGTCAAGGGTTTATGCCAATTTTCAAAAAATGCTCAAAAATTCCGAAAATTCCTGCTCACCTTTGACTTTATTCGCGATCGCGTCCTTCATCATTTCCAGCGATTTGTCGATCAACATTCCGAACGCCAAATAGTTCGCGTGCATTTGTTCGAACGATTTCTGCGTCCGCAACATCTCCTTGAACTCTTTCGCCATTTCCTCTAGCGTTTCTGAAAAAAAATCGATTTTTTCGGCTACAAATCAGAATTTCCACTCACCTTGACTCGGATTTTTGAGAATTCGCACAATGAACTCGGCGGCCGGCAACTGCTCCAAATCCTCGACCGTCACTATTTGTTCCGGCGATTTGTCGTGATCGTGGAGAAGTTGCCTGCAAGAAAATTGAGAAATTTGCGCCAAAACAAACCAGTTTTCCGGAGAAAAATGTACCAGTATCGATGGTGATGGAGGTGCTTGTGAATGAGTGCCTCCACAGCGTCCTCGGGCACCTTCGGCTCCTTTGAAAGTGCGCTCTCTCGCACATAGCTCCACGGAAAGTAGCCGGCGATCGCGTCGACGGCAATGCTCACAATCATCGGCTCCGCGTGGTACTTTCGCACGGCCCAGTGGCAGAAGTTGACGATTCGGGCGATGATGCGCAAGTGCTGTTCGTGGTAGAACTTTGGAGTGCCCACGTAGAAACGGGTGAACAGGTAGAGGACCATGTGCAGCGAGGACTTGGTGAACGACGAGGGCGACGTCGAGAGGATCTCGTCGATCTGGACAATGTCGATTTTTTAGAATTTCTAATCGCAACATTGCTTTTTCCGTACCAATTGAACGAGTTCGGGCCGTCGATGGATGACTTGGATGAGAAGGACCCGGTCGGTTTCATTCCGGAACTTTAGAAATCTCGAGACGGCCGACACGAACAGCTGCGTCGATTCGACGTCGAACTCGTCGGGTTTGAAGGCCAGCGAGCAGATTATCATGTCGTGCAGGTCTTTCGCGTCTAAAAATCAAAAAAAAAAATTTCTAAAAAAGAAAGACGCTCACAAATGTCAATTTCGCTGCTCTGGACGACTTTGGCGAGCATCTCGCTCATCTTCCGCTTCTTCTCGCCCACCCGCACCGTTTTGATCGTTTGCCACACTTGCGTGACTTTGTGCCTCTCGAGATGCGCGGTACTCGTGAAGCAGTGCATGAGGGAGAGCGGCCGAGCGTTGTCCTCTTCCGTTTGCAACAAATCCAGCGCCATTCGGAAGATTTTCTCGCGGAACAGCACGTCCTCTTTGCACTGTTTCTTCAGCTTTTCGCCCACGTAATCCACTACGGCCTGCAAATTTTTGTGATAATTTCTAGACAAACGTGTTGCTTACCCTCAACGGAATCCGAGTGATCGCCTGAAATATGAATTGTGTGGTGATGAGTCGCGAGAATTTGTGATCCGCGTACTGTTTCAGCACAATGTCCACGATGACGAACACTTTTTGGCAGAAAAGACGCTCGTCAATGTTCTGCGACGAGAGCGTCTCCATTACGGCCGCCACCGACGGGTACACTTCGGTTGGACCTGCAAAACTTTGAGAATTTTTGGATTTTTTGTAAAGGAGCCCGGTTTTTTACTTTTTTGCAATAATCAATGGTCCGATGGGACCCAATCTTTGCAAACTTCTTCGACATGGATTGAAGTACATTGTGCCCAGGTTTCAGACCGATTCTATTATCTGGTCCCGAGATATGCGGATCAGAGGCCGAGAAAGCCAAAGTTTTCGCAAAACCCCGGTCATTTCGGGCTCTAGGCCACATATCTCGGGACCAGATTATCGGATCGATTTGAAATTTCGGTCCAAAATACTCCTATTCAAGTCCAAGTGGCCAGCCCTGATGTTCCCCCAAAACTCTTTAGAAAAAACCCGTACTCTGAATTTTGAAGAAGCGCTGCAACGTCTTGATGGCGTTGATCTCCGAGTGCATGTTGACCTCGACTTTGAGATTTCCGTCGTCCGTCGCCGGATAGTGTTTGACCATCTCGTACGCTTCGCACAGTTTCTGACCCATTTCCCAACGCAATTTGAGGCGTTCCTTCGGAAACAGATATTGTCCCTCTTTGCTGAACGATTTGAGCATCTCGTCGTCGATCAGATCGGTCACCGCCGGATTCCGGATCAGCACCGCATCCGACAATATCGTCTTTTCGAGGTTCGGCGGGTAGAATTTGTAGGCGGAGCACACGAGCACCGCCTGTTTCGCCACCATCGGCACGTGATACTCGATGCCACGTGTCAGCACGACATCATCTTTCGGCAGCTTCACTTTCACCTAAAAATCCGTATTTTTGTGCAAAAAAAGGGGCGCGTGGCTATGCGTTTTATCGAAAAATAAAAGAATAAAAAGGCCCAACCTGACTGCCCTGGCACTTAATCGACAGCAGCACCGAATAGTAGGCCATGTGCACAAAAGTGATGCGCTCGAACGGTTCGTCCTCGAGCACGCACTTCCATTGCAAATCCGTACAAGTGATTCCGGAGAGCTCGCGAAAAGTGACGGGCCACATAAAGGCGAGCGCCTGTTCGACTTCCGTCCGACACAACGACAATATCTTCTCGACGCACCGCTTCGCGTGCTTATTATTGATTATTCGGCAGAACCAGTTACGGTGCACGTTATTTCGATGCGCTTGCGACGGCGAGACCATTCCACGATAGATCATTCCGGCGACTCGATCGCAATATTTCTCATCGACGGAAAGGTTTAAAATGGCGGCCGAGCATCGCGCCGAGAGGTCTTGATCCACCGAGCAGGCTTCAAGCTCCGCGAAAAACGGATCGGGGACATCGGGTAAAAGGCGGGCGGCGTACAAGAGCGTGAAGAGGTCCCAGCGCGACTGGACCATCATCGGAATCGAGAGCAGCACTCGCAGAATCACTTTGCCCAACTGCTCCTTCGCCGGGTTCTGCTGGGCCGCCAGTGCGTACACGGGCAACAGTCGCTTCGATTGACGCTTGTCGATCTCGTTCAGCAGAATTAGGCCGTACAAGAGGTGTCTGGAACAGGTCGTTGATATAGAAAATGTGGAAAAAATTGCATTTGAAAAATCTAACTTTGTCCAGTTTTCCTTAATTTTTTCCCAAACAATTTCAGTTTCAACCATTTTTCTTTGGATTTTTTGTTTTCCACTTACTCAAAAACCATGCACGCATCTTTTGGACACGTGATAAGGTCGTTACGCCTTCTGACCAGATTCAGCGCCTGCTCGATGCTTTCCCGGTCGAAATGCCGGATTATTACTAATTGTGTGACTTGTGCACTTAGCCGTTCGGCTAATTCCGTCATTTTTCGGTTTTTTGACACCTGAAAATCAAAAATTCGCGTCAAAAACTGCTGAAAACGGGAGAAAATGAAAGCGTAAATTGATTTTTCGCAAATTGGTCCATTATCCGAGAGAAGTACACCGAGATGGACTAGAAAACTCTAGCCACGAGTTTCTAGTCCCCCAGTGTTTTCGTTGCCATTTAGAGCGATTTCGAGCCGAAAAAAAGTGCGGAAAGACGATTCTGCGTGAAATTCGACATGTCCGAACAATGGGTCTCGACTGGAAAACGATTCTGCGAAATTTGTAAGGTACGTGACCACTTTGAACAGTAAAAATGGAGTGAAAATATTTTTTCTACAAAAAAAATATTTCGCAAGTTTTTCAGCACTTTAATAGCTTGATTAGCATAATTTTGAGTTGTTTATAGTGCTCCAAAAGTGTGTGAGTATACAAAAACTATAAACAACATTTCAAAAGATCAATTTTTTTATTCCAGGTGTGGTTCGGCAACAACAAGGCCTCGCAGGACCATCATGAGCGTGGGGAGCGTCACAAAGCGATGCTGCAGCAGCGGATCCGCGAAACGATGCAAAAGGGCAAGAAACAAGAGGCGGCCGACCTGAAACTCAACGGAACTCTCGCCAAAATGGGCGCGGCGGCGGCGGCCTCGATGGCCCGGCACGGCGAGGGAATAGTGGCGGGACCGGCGGTTCCGAGCACCGGACTCCGCATGAACATCTTCGATCCGAGCAAGCACCGCGACCTCGGCTCCATGGCCAGAGAAATGGCGGCGCGAAGGGAGGCGGGCGTCCAGAAACGGACGGCCGCCGCGCCCGCCGGAGCACCCGATCTCAAAGTCAGCAAGGACGATGTCGTGTCCGCCTATCGAGATTGTAAGTGGAATTGCACAAAATTTGGGAAAAAACAGTCTGAAACTCTCGAACAATGACGGAAAAATGTGTCAAACTCTCGACAAACCGTCGGCTATCGACATTGTGAAAGAACTTTCAAGTTTATCGAACAATTCGGTAAAGAAACAGACAGAAATTGCCAAGAAAACACACTTTCCGCGCGTTTTTGAATTAAAAATGTGGTTTTCCAAGTTTTTGGGTAAAATTGAAGCTTTCATAGAAAACAATAGCCTTACGAATGTTCGTGTGACTGATTCCTACAGAATGATATCGGAAAAGTAGTGAAAATGTGTACCTGACATAAATGGCAATGTATAGCGACTAGAATTCTGAGCAAAAGTTCATACAAAATCAGTTTTCACTTCTCAGCGCCTCATTTTTTTCAGTGACGAACCCGAATGCGGCTGGCCCCGCCCTCCCGGAGCACTTGGCCGTTGGCTACATGCCCGAGCAACAAGTGCAATGCGCCGAGATCCAGTGGGTCCGCGCCAAGAACCCCGAAGGACCCGGTCACTACTTCTACAATCTGTTCGACAATAGCACACGATGGGACGCGCCGGCGCACTTCTACACCGAACAACAGTACGCGCAAAAGTGCGAGGAATTTGAGAAGAATCGCAAAAAGAACTACTACGGACTGGATGAGGTGATGGCGGTGCGCGGCGGAAAAAAAGACGTGGAGCGGTACATTCGAGAGCAATTGGCCGAGAATGGGCTCGCGGAGCAAGTGGACGCCAACCGCAAAGAGCTGAACTACACGGATCGGCCACGGAAAGGCCAGAAATTGACAAAAGCCGAGAAAAAAGAGGCGTGGGAGCAGCGGAAGCGGGAGAAAGAGGAACGGAGACGAAAGTGGGAGCTGGAGAAGGAGAAGGAGCCGGAGCCAGAAGAAGAAGAAGAAGAAGAAGACTCGGATGATAATTCTGGAGATGATGATGACGATGATGATGACGATGTCAGCGATGAGGAGGCTTTCGAGATTATTGGTGAGTTCCGAGTGCAAGTGGTTCAAAAGACAAGGGCCGTCCCCGATTCCAGACTATTATCGTCTTTTTCAGGAACTCCGGAACGTGAGGCGATGCTCGAGGAGGACGAGGACGAAATGCTCGTGGCCCCGCCCCCTCCACCGTCCCCACCACCTCCACAACCGTCTTCCAAATCGGAATTCGAATTCGCGAAGCCATTGCCGTCGTCTGCACTTCCGAGTGCTCCGTACGGTTCGTGGGTGCGAATAACGAAAGAGGAAAAGTCGGAAATTCCGTTTGAATCGCCGCTGACCGCCCGTTATCGAGAAGAAGAGGAGGAGAAGAAAAAGGAGGAGGAGAAGCGGAATGCGGCCGAGGAAAGCACCGTCCGAGTGGAGTTTGGAGAGAAAACCGCCGCCGTGATGACCAAAAAGGTGAGGAGCATTGTTTTGAAAGTGAAGCCTAATTTTGCACTCTGCTTCAGGTGAAAGGACCGATCGAGTTCAAGAAAAAGACTGGAAATCGCAATATTCGCAAAAGAGAGGAATAACTTTTTCTGCACTCATTTTATTATATTTCTCTCCGAGCAGAAGACATTATTTGTTTATTCAGTGAACGATTTACTTGATTTTTCAAAACACTTGATTTTTTTGTGTCCAATCTCTATTCGTATCTAGGCGACAAAATGTTTTTCTCTATTGTTTCATTTTTAAAATTGTCATTTCATTTCTGAAATTGTCTTGTTTAGAAAATGCCAGTAACTGCCGTCGGCTCGCTTCTGGAGCTCAATAATATTTTGGAGGTGAGTCGCGAAAATCTCTAATCGTTTTGAGCAAATTTGTGCAAAAACGCAGGGCTGGGTAAAAGGCCGGCCCAGGCTTTTTGAGGCCTGGACCTTTGACCCACTTGTAATGATCCGATCGGGACCAAACTTTGCAGGCTTTTTGGCATTGGATTGAAGTATATTGGGACCAAGTTTCAGACCGATTGGATCACCTGGTCCCGAGATATGTGGATCAGAGGCCGCAATTTTCGCAAATCTTTTTTTCGGCTTCTGATCCACGGATCTCGGGACCAGATGATCCAATCGGTCTGAAACTTGGTCCCAATATACTTCAATCCAATGCCAAAAAGCCTGCAAAGTTTGGTCCCACTCGGATCATTGCAAGTGGGTCAAAAGCCTTTGCCGAAATTTGCGCCCAGCTCTGGCAAAAAGCCAAAAAAATCTGTAACTTTCAGTTTACAATATTGTACAATTGTGTGTAAAAGTTTTGCAGCGCTCCGACGCGAATCGCCTGATAATCGTGGACTTCTTCGCTCACTGGTGCGGTCCCTGCCGGATCGTCAGTCCGGCGTTCGAGCAAATGTCCGCCGAGTTTGGAAATGCCACTTTTCTGAAAGTGAACGTCGACGAGGCCAGGGGTATCGATTTTTAGATTTTTATAAGCGAATCCAGAGCTGGGCAACCTTGTCCTGGACTTTTGACCCGCTTGCAATGATCCGATCGGACCTAAACTCTGCAGAAGTCTTGAACTTGGATTGAAGTATACTGGGACCAAGTTTCAGCCGGATCGGATCATTTGGTCCCGAGATTTTTCCAAGTTTTTGCGAAAATTGTGGCCTTTTTGGCCTCCACATATCTCGGGACCAGATAATCCGATCGGGCTGAAACTTGGACCCATCATACTTTAATCCAGGTTCAATAAGCCTGCAAAGAACCTGTTACAGTCGCGGTAAAATCGGAAATGTCCAGATTTCTGCCCCTTAAGGACAATTCAGGCAATCTGAAAGTGGTTCAAAAGTCCAGAACAAGGCACAGCCCTAGTGCACATTTACAACCGCAAAAAGTGCAAAAAGTCGTAATTTTGTCGTCGTTTTGCAGACATAGCCGCCCGATACGCAATCTCTGCGATGCCCACATTCGTGTTCATAAAGAATGGGCGCCAAGTGGAGAGTGTGCGCGGTGCGAACGTGAGTGCGATCCGCGCGGCCATCGAAAAACACTACTCTTCGACGCCGGCCAATCCGAATTCCGCTTCCGACGCGGAAAAACGCTTCCTGGAGAGATTTGTGAGCAGTGCGAATCTGAAGAATTACTACACGGACGAGGTGTTCAAAGCGCTCGCGAGAAGCGTCGTTCCGGAAGAGGAACTCGTTCGGAAGGCCACCGACCAAGACGGAAAAGTGTCGGAGATTGAGTTGTTGAGAAGTTTGTGCGAGACTTCTATCATTTGCCCGTTTTCCTCTATCATTTTCCAACTTTAGACCTTCTCGAATGGTTCAAAACCGACTTTTTCTCGTGGTTCGACAAGCCGACGTGCGAGAAATGCTCGCTGAAAGCCAAGACGGCGCTGTCGGGCACGCCGACGAAAGCGGAAAGCGACGGAGGCGCCGCGCGAGTCGAGGTGTACTCGTGCGACGGATGCGACGCCGAAATGCGCTTTCCCCGCTACAATGACCCGGCGAAACTGTTGCAGACGAGGTAGGCAACGGGAGACACTTGCATTATTTTTTGAGGGCAATTCGGTTTTCTACTGCACTTTGTGTCAAAATCTCTTCAGAACGGGTCGATGCGGCGAGTGGGCCAACTGTTTCGCCCTGATCCTCTCGGCGATGGGTCTCGAGTGCCGCTACGTGTACGACACGACGGATCACGTGTGGAACGAGGTGTACCTGAAAGACGAGCACCGCTGGATCCACGTCGATCCGTGCGAGAACACTCTGGACCGTCCGCTGCTCTACACGAAAGGCTGGAAGAAGCGGCTGACCTATTGTATCGCATTCGGAAACGATCACGTGGCAGACGTGACGTGGCGATACGTGTACGACGCGAAGCGGACGAATGAGCTGCGGACGGAGGTGCGCCAGAAAGTGCTCGAGAACTTTTTGGCGAAACTGAACGCCCGTCAGATGGACGGACAAAGTGAGGAACGGAAAAAGGAGTTGGCGGTGCGAAGGACCGTCGAACTGTTGGAGATGATGACGGCGGATGCGCGCAATTTGAAGATCGGATGGGAGAAACTCGGCGATGATTTTGGCGGAAGAACTACTGGTGCGTAGAGAAATGCGATTTTCCGCGTCAGAAGACGTCCTATGCTTCTGAAAACGTTCTAGATGAAATCTTCACATCCAGTACTGTATTTTTGCTGTTGACACTTTTTTCATCCGACAACTCCTGACAGTTGTGTAGCTCTTGGAAGTTTGCACTTGCAAAAAAGTGCTTACTTCCAAGCTGCTTCTAATTTTAACTGAAAACGTGTGAAAATTGGTTTCTTCGGCAGAAATTGTAATGGAAATTGTCTGGAATATCTGAAAAGTGCAGTTTTCGGTGTCCAAAGCGGAAGAAACCACGAATTTCTGAGCTTTTTTGCATATCTGACCGTCACACTGTCCGCAAACACCGTCACGCCAAACTGCAGACTTTTTTCGACAACATTTGCTTTTGAAGCCGTTTTTTTCGCAACTGTTGGACATTTCGCAACTTCAACTTGTTGAAATTGTGCTTTAATAAATCAATTTGCGAAATGTCCAACTCGGACACCTGAATGTTGGCTTTTTGAGTTGATCTTCTGCAATTTTCAAATAATTCCCGTTTCGCAATTAACAGAAGTTTCGCAACTGAGAATTTTTAAAACTGCTCACCGTCTTTCTGGACGAAATTTGAATTTTCCCGTAATTTCAGGCTCCGAAGAGTGGCGTCGTGCACGTGGCGAAATGGGCTCCTCAGCAACGCCTGCCGTACTCGGTGCTCCGATTAAATTGGCTCTCGAAGGCGGAAATTACGCGGAATTCGGGTACGACGTCAACGCGGACACTTATTCGCAAGAGCCGGCCCAAGGATTCCGGGCGGCCGCGTTCTCGTCGGACAATGTGATGAGAAAAGTGGAGGACGACTGGAATCAAGTGTACTTGTGCAGAATTGACGGCGAAAAGCCCGCCGAGGTAGGCTCCCGCCATTTTTTTGAAGCAACAATGAAATTTAATTCAATTTTTCTCCAGATTTCGTGGCACTTCGATCTGGAATCGCTCGGAAAAGAGCTGGAAAAAGTGGAGATTCACGTGAACGGAATCGCGAAATTCGAAAATGGACGAGCGATGGCGATGGCGTGTTTGGGAGATGTAAGTTGAGAAAAAAAAAACTGTTTATCAAAAAATATCAGACTTGCAACCTGATCTCCCCGAAAACTGGCGTCCTGGTGCTCGAACATCCGACCGCAGGAATATTGAAAATTTCGGTACTAAGAGTGAAGGAAATCGTCTTTTCGAGAACATCATAATTTTAGGCGAATATGTCCGGCGGCGAAGGAAGAAACGCGTTCCAGCACGCTCAAATCTTCAGAACAAACAGAACGACTGTGCCGATCGAAAGTCTGGTTGTAAAAGTGTGGACGAAATAATTGCTGAATTAAATGTTCACTTTTTTTTGTAATTTTCTGTGTACAGCGGGATAATTGTGTGGTTGCGAATCGCATTTATTTTAATCATTGAAAATTGGGAGAAAAATATCTCTTGAACACTTTCAGCGCTCCGCGTGAGGTTCGAAATGCAGTCTTCAGCACGGTTTTCACGTTTTGTTGCAAAACGTCGATTTGTAGTAGGAAAATATTGATGGCACTGACGAATGAAGATGAACAATCGTCAGGATCAGGCCGCAACGACTTCAACGAGGTCGTTTTACACTGACTAATTTTTCGAATCTTGTTTAAACGCATACACTCCTAAATGTGTACTTTCTTTCGACTTTTTAGGGACAGGAATTCGAACACGTTTCAGATTTATTAGAAATGATGATAGGGAACAGTGGATTCGTGGAAAAAGTCATGCGTGACCGGTTCCCAGTGCCGTGGCGGTGAAAGCGCATTGCTTCTTATTCTTCCATTTTAAATCGTCTGAACACATGTATTTCTATTTTCTCGACTTCAACATGTGTGAGTAGTGCTTTCTGATTGGCGATTTGTCTGAAATGTATTCATTTTGTTGCCATTTTATTATATTGCTGCAAAAAAACTAACAGTGTTCGCTAAAACTTTCTTCGGGTGTTTTGTTGCATGACTGCATTTCTTGATGCCGACAATCTGATTGAATTTCTGAAAATTACGCATAGTTATGACTAAAGACGAGTGTTTACCTTTTGCCAGGAACTTTCGAGTACTTGATTAACCAGACTATCGATTGATTTCATTTTTCTGGAAAAAATTACACACATTCATTTCGGGGTTATTCAGGATGTGAAAAAATGATTGTTTTCCGTTTTTTTTCGTTTTTTTACGTCGAAAAATCCAATTCAGCGATGTAAAAAAACGAAAAAAAAACGGAAAACAAACATACGCTGTATAGCTTTTACCTTTTGTGAAAATGCCCTTTTCTATCGTGGCCAACCCGTTTCGAGCCGATACAAAAACGGTCTAAACTGAACAAAGTATTAGTTGAAGAACTTTAAAGCGCGATTATTACCTTTGCTTTTCGAAAAAGTGTCGTATTGAGTGGAATAATGGGGTAGAATTGAAAGAAAATAGGCGAGAACTCTGCAAAATGCAGAGCTCTCGAAGAGCGAGGCTACTGGTGCGGCCACATGGAGACAGGAATGAGTGCGAGCCGGCCGGGAACGTCGGCGGGCGAGGGAACGAGACGCCGACGGGCAGAAGAAAAAACCGATCGATAGCAGGACGTGGGCGCTTGCAACGGACCGCGCAAACGATTGGACGCTTGTCACAGAATCGGCCGCCTTATTTTTAATGCATTTTTAACGTCAATTCCTATAATAATACAAAAAATTGCAAATAAAATGAGCTGAGAATCGGTTTCATCTGAGAATCGGTTTTAAGTCCCAAAAGCGAAAAAAAAAGCAGCTTGCACAATTCGATGTTGTTTTCGGGCCATGCAGTGCTGTGAGTTTATTAGGAATGTGTATGGAAATTACTTTTTTAAGAGAGTTTTCGTCTGGATCGTGTTGGTACAAGCAATAAATGCGAAATTTCTAACCGAATACAATTTATAGAGTCGAGAGGAAAAGGAACAGAAACTTTGCGGGCGTGTAAAATATCGAGTCTTAGAGGGTGTGTGTGTGTGTGTAAAACAACTAAAAAACGGCGGACGGTGCTTGTCCGGTAAAGACATAATATTAAAATGAAAAGTCAGAGAGGGGAAAAACAACAACAAAAAAAGAATACTGTACCAGAGGGAAAGGACATAGATTTGAATGTGAAATGACGAGGATTTACACACAATTCGTTCTTGTTGAAAGCCGTTTCGAGGGTAGTTTTGTGGGTGTGGGAATGTGGAAAATGAGAGGCGTTAAAAAATGGTGTCGCGATATTGTCCGGCCGGAATCGCGTTCGACGCACGTGGCTGTTGCGGCTGCCTCTGCGGCGGATTCGGATGACGGCCGCGGTTCGCGTGCGCTCCTTTTCCCACCGTGTACTCGAATTGTGACGTCTGCAAAATGAGTGGAATTGATTTGCATTAGGGACGCATTATCTTTTAAAAAAAACGAACCGGAATGGTGTCCATGAGGTCCCTGACGTTCTCCTTGAAAAGTGGCGCTTTGAAGAACCAGAGGTCGTCCTCGGCCTCCTCCGCCGACGGTCTCTTCTCCGGATCTATGGCCAGCAGGTGGTCCAGCAGGTTCATCGCGTCCTCGTCCGTCGGCATGTGCTCGTTCATCTTGTTCTTGCCCAGCGGGTCCTGAAAACATTATTTTCATTAAAACTTGCTCAGGGCTCGGCCAGGCTTTTCGAAGGCTTTTTGGACTTGAAGAACTTTACTGATTTTGTCAAGCAACGAGTGCTCATTTGTATCAGTTCTCATTCCTTGTACTTCCGATAATGAAAACAAGAGACCGTACCGTGTAAGAGCGTCCGTCGGGTCCGTCGCACTTCATCAACGTCTTCATTTTGTTGCGTAGCGTGCGCGGGAGTCCCTGCGGAAGTGCGGAGTTTGGTTCGGCGGACATGGCCGACCAAAGCGGCATCTTTTCGCAGTTGGGCCACACGGTCCGGTTGATGGATCCGCAGAGGCCGGAGATGAGCTGCAGCTGTCTCTGTTCGGTCTCTCCCTGCATCAGCGGTCGCCGGGTCCACATCTCGGCCATGATGCATCCGGCACCCCAGACGTCGATCCGAGTGCCGTACTGACGGTCGCCGAGCAGCAGTTCCGGCGGTCGGTACCACAGGGTCACCACGCGGTTCGTGTAGAGTGGACGGGGCGCTGAGCCGACTGCAAACGCTATAAATAGACCGGAACGTCGTAGAGTTCGAATTTCGCAAAAAAAAAACAAAATGAGAAGATGGTTTAGTACTTTTTAGGGGCGGGAAATTCAAATGTTGATCGTATTTCTCATGGTTTTCGTTAAAGGCACGCAAAAACCCGCTCTTTCGTACCTTCTCTCTGCACAAACGGACGGGCGAGTCCGAAATCGGCCAATTTGAGGACGCCCTCTCTGGAAATGAGCACGTTCGCCGCCTTCATGTCTCTGTGCAGGATCTTGCTTCGGTGCAGTTTGTTAAGTCCGCTCATCAGGTGCTTCATGAGCGTCTTGATGTGCACCAGCGACATCCGCACCTTCTGGTTGCTCAGCAGTCCCGCCAGATCGTGCTCGCAGAACGCGAACACCAGGTAGAACGTGGTACGGTCTTTCGCCGTCGGCGCCGACGCTGAAAACGACAATTTTTATTAAAAAATAGCTAGGAATCGATGTTTTTGTCAAAAATTACTCAAAATCGCCGCAACCAACCTTTAGCACTGCAAACTTCAATCAAATCGGTCACGTTCGGATGCTTAAGCTGCTCGAGCATCTTCACCTCTCGCAGCGCCGTAATCGGAAATCCTTCCTTCTCGTTTTCCATCAGAATCTTCTTCAGCGCCACCATTTTACCGGTCGCCTTGCAGCGCGCTTTGAATACTTCTCTGAAATTGATGATCTTGTTGGCAATGAACCAAACAACGGGAAAAAACCGGAGATTTCATTAAAAAATGAGAAAGTTCAGAGCTGGGCGAGTTTGCGGTTCAACCGGAATAAAACAGGGGGGAGAAGCGAATAGTGTGCGAAAAAGCACCAAAAAGCACTTACCCGAAGGTTCCCTGTCCGATTTTGCTCAATTTCTCGTAGCAACTGACGTCGTTGATGTACGGATAGGCGGCCGCGTCGAAATACCGTTGATAGTTGAGCAGGTGCTGCTTGACGTCGAGCTCCGATTGTTGTTGCGACTGGCTGTTCGGCGTGCCCGCCCCAGAAGGCGTTCCTTGTCCTCCATGGCCGATTAGCGCTCTGAAAATGCGAAAAATTATAGATTGTTCGACGATCAATAGTGAAATTTAGAGGTTTAAGGCGAAAATCGTGCATTTTTGTAAGTACCTCTTCGGCTGATCGTCGGCGGTCGATGGGAACGGCCGTCTTGAAGCCGGCGGACGATGGCTAGCAATATTTTCGATTATTTATTGGATTCTTGCTTATATTCCGGGTACCAGCCCTGGGTAAGTCTGGTGATTTTCTGCTAAACCAGTTTTTCCTATAGAAAAATGTGCGCACTGCGTAACTTTACGAAATTTCTATAATTTTATCAAGAATTCTACCTTCTGGCTTTTCTTTTCGATTCTTAAGCTTAATTTTACTATTATCTTACAAATTTTCAGCGTTTCTGCACTATTTTTCAGCATTTTAAAAGGGAAAAACGAAAAAAACAAACCTCTGATTGCTGGACTGATGAAGAGCGGCCGCGGACGATTGTGATGATGATTGCGAGCTCATTTGCTACAAAAATCAAGTGCTGCACTCTTTCTTCTACAAATTTTCGCAACAAAATCGAATCAAAAAGGGTGAGTGTGCGCGAAAATCGATAAAAACAGAAAAAGGGTGCAAAAGGGCGGAGCCTGGGTGGCAAACTGCAAAGTGCGGCGCGCGATTCCGCAACAAGGGTGCACACATTTCGGAAAATGGGAAAAACGAGAATGCCTCCGTCTATCATCAATTTTTGGGGTGTCTGCACTCTCCGCCTCGTCAGAAACTATGTTTTCTGGGCGGAAAAGAGTCTCGTGGCCGCCTTGTCAAATCTTCCCTCAAAAATATTGACAATTTGTCCACGCTTTCCCTTTTTTTTGTCCGACTTTTCCAGATTTTCCCTCAGACACAGTGTAACCATTGCAGTTCTCGCAGAAAAAGATCAAAATGCTGGGTATCGTTGAGCTTGGAATCAAATATCGGTATTTTGCCTTGATTTTTAAAGGAAACTTCAAATTTTGCAGGATATGGCGGTCACAAGCCCAACAGCAGACGAAAAAGAGCCCGAGGGGTGCTCCGGCGACGCCGCTCGCCAAAATGGCGTCGAAATTGAACGAGGAGTCCATTTCGGTGCGTTTTTTTTTAATTTTTTGTGCAAAAAATGTGCTTTTTGAATGGGATTACAAAATCGGCTCAAAATTAGCACTGAAACCACAGAAAATCCTCAAAAACTCGAAAAATGTTCAGTTGGAATCCGTGATGGCCGAATTCAAGCTCTCGAATACGACGCTCCGCCGAATGATGTCGCACATGTCGGACAATATGGACAGGGGCCTCGAGTCCGGTCTCGAGAGGTCCACAATAGCGATGTTGCCCTCGTTTGTACCCGAATTACCCAATGGAAAAGGTAAAAATGTGAAAACCTGAAATCTCCTGAAAAACCGTTAAAAAACGCAGAACGCGGCAAATTCGTGGCGATGGACTTGGGCGGTACGAATTTGCGAGTGATGCTCATGGAACTGGAGCCCGGCGAGCCGATGCGCACGAAGCAGTTCAACACGAGAATGCCGAATGCGGCGATGCACGGAACCGGCGAAAAAGTGCCATTTTCACCTATGAATTTCGAACAACTCTGCCAAATTTCAGCTGTTCGACTATATCGCAAAGGCGCTGGGCGATTTTCTGATCGAAAGAGACCTGGCCGACGAGGATTTGCCCGTCGGATTCACTTTTTCCTACCCGTGCGACCAGACCGGACTCCGATCGGCCACTCTTCTCAGGTTCCCCCCATTTTTCTGCAAATTGTCGTGAGATCCGGTGCATTTTGTGCAAACACCAACCCGTGCGGAACTACAGTAACTCATTTTTGTCGTTTAGATGGACGAAAGGAGTGACGGCGACCGGATGCGTGGGCGAAGACGTTGTGCAACTGCTTGAGAATGCCATCAAACGCGACGGGGTGGGAATTTTTGAACTTGTTCTAATAAAACCTTTCAAAAAAGTACATTTTCAGCGCGTAAAAGTGACGATAGTGGCGCTGATTAACGATACGGTCGGAACGATGGTGGCGGCGGCGTACGAAGCCGGCGGCCAGTGCGATATCGGCGTTATTATCGGTTAAACAAATATGAAAATGTTTTAAAACAACATTTTTTCAAATTTCAGGAACCGGAACGAACGCCTCGTACATGGAACACTCGAAGAACATTGTGCACGGATTGGCAAACGCCACCGAACAGTACAATCATAAAACGGTACTTTATTAAACAATACACTTTGAACGATGCCATTCAGATGATCATCGACACGGAGTGGGGAGGATTCGGCGATCGCGGAGAGGCGGATTACATTTTCACGCGATACGATAAAATTGTCGACTCGAAATCCGACCATCCCGGCGTCAATTCGTACGTTTTCTGCGTTTCGTCGTCAAATTCAGTGTGATTGCACAGAAACACACAAAAACATTGCAGACTGGACAAGCTGATCGCCGGAATGTGCATGGGCGAGCTCGTTCGGCTGGTGCTCGAACGGCTCACCGCCAACAAAGTGCTCTTCAACGGAGTCGGCTCGAAACTGCTCAAAACGCCGAACACGTTCCCGACAAAGTACATTTCCGAAATTTTACAGTGAGTTTTTACAGTTTTCAAAAGCAAATTTCCAATAAATTCGATTTCAGTGACGATTGCGGAGTGTACAGTAACACGCGTCAAATCATGGACGAGCTGGGCATCGAGGGCGCCACTTTCAGCGATATGCTCCTGCTCAGAGAGGTTTGCGTCGTCGTCTCGCGAAGAAGCGCCAATTTGGCGGCCGCCGGTCAGTTTTCCCAGGCCTAGGAACCTAGGCCACGTCCATTGCTTTCAGCGATCGCCTGTGTGCTGAATCGAGTGCGCCGCCCGAATATGCTCGTCGCAATCGACGGATCCACCTACAAATATCATCCGTTCTTCAACCACTGGGTCTGCGAGAAGATTCGCGAACTGCTCGACCCGGGACTCGATGTGAGTCGGGCTTTCTAGGCCAGCTCCTGCAAAAACTAGGCCACCACTCGTTTTTCCGCTCAAAAAATAGGGATTTTGAGCGGAAAGTCAGATCTTTCGTATATTTTTATCGAAAACTTGAATCCAGCCTTTCCCATTCATTTCCCCCTTCAAATAATTTCGAAATGACGTTGTCCGAGTGATTTCCAAGCTAATTTTCATGATTCAGTTCAAAATCGTGCAAACCGGAGACGGATCGGGACGCGGAGCCGCCCTCATCGCCGCCATCGTCTCGCGCGTCAAAAAAGACGAGGAACGACGTCTCCTGGAGCTCGGTAAGCCATTTTTTCCGTTCCAGGACGTTTTGCAACCAAAAACTTTGCAAATGTACTCAAAAATTAGCTGCGAAATGCCCCTTAAAAATTTTTTACTCTTCGCTACCAAAAATTGGTTGCAAAGTGTCCAAAAATGTGAATTTCAGAAGCGCAACGACGAAAGGAAGCCGAAGAGGAGGAAAAGCGTCTTTTGGAAGTGGAAAACGAGAAAATCGAGGCGGAAGAGCGGGCGCGAAAAATGTCGGAAATGATGAAGTACCAGTTTGAGCGCGGAGTCGAAGAGTACCAGAGACACGACTAATTAGGACTACTGTAGATATTGTAGATGATAAGAACATTTGTTTCTAGATGTTTAGTGATTTTACCGCATTTTTTTCAGTATTTTCCAGAAAATTCCGGCCCAATAGTGATGATTTTTAGCATAGTCTTTATTTTCCCTGAGAAATATGTACTTACCACCAGTTTTTTTGCCATTTTCCTTTTTGTCCCCTTTAGGTTGCCATATTCCCCCCACTCATTGTCACAAGTTGCCATTCAAATCGAGATTTTCTTGTCTAGTTTTCGCAAACACCCTAGTCTTTTCCTCCCGTTTCTGTGCTCTCCACAATCAATCGTTTGAAAAATCAAAAAATTTGAGCTTTTCCGTTATCCGCTGGACAATGAAGCGTGCGAACGTCCAGATCAAGCTGTGGCAGAGACACGAGTGGTTCGTCAAAAAGGTACTCGCTGCGTCAGTTTTGCTAACTTCAGCCACGACTTTAGAAGACTCCGGTATGTTGTTTGCGTCCAAAAAAGCTTTAAGTTCACTTTTCAGAAGATCTCGAACTTCAAGCGTACGTACATTTCTTTATTTTATTATGGGGCTATTCAGCGTATGTTTGTTTTCCGTTTTTTTTCGTTTTTTTTTACATCGCTGAATTGGATTTTTTGAGGTAAAAAAACGGAAAACAATCAATTTTTTTCACAGCCTATACAACTCGTCTCTGAAATTCAGAGTGTGTAACAGGTGAAACATTTAATCAAAAATGAACCAGAGCTGCAAAATCGCAGTTTCATTTTCATTATTCCATGGCAACAGCTCCTTCTTTTTGGAGTTTAACTTTTCTTAAATACAAAGTTGAATATCAAGAGGAATGGAAGTTCTTCCAATACGACTCTCTATTCTCTCTATTAATGTTGATTCTATACGTGAAAAATGGCATTTTCTCAAAAAATGTTTGTTTTTTGAAACGTTTTTCGGGTTTGTACACGGTGATTAGAGAAAGATAAAAATTTCGAGTATTTTTCTGTGCGCCGCAACTTCTGATGCGTGCTGTTCGAAGAATACTCACTCATTTTTCCTAATTTTTTGGGAACTAGTTCATTATGATTGAAACTCGCAAGCGGCAACGAGAAACTCGCAAAAATGTCTAGGGATCAGTGCCAAAACAGCTTTGTTCGAAATATGACTGCTCGTGCGCGCTTTTTGTGTCTCTTTGTTAGTTTACATCATAATGAACTCATTCGCAAGACATCAAGTGTCGAAATCGTGCAGAATTTGGGTTAATTTTGAATTGTTAATCTTGGTTTCGAGTACCTCAATTGCAATCTAATTAGAAGCGGTTGCAATCTAAGTGAGGCAAATTCTATTTCAAACGAGTTCATTTTAGATTGCAAAATCTTCTAATTAGATTTCAATCGAGTTCCCAGAGTTACGCTTCTGTACAGGTGTTTCAAAATGAATTTCAGATGAGGCAATACCGTCCACTCGTCAATTTCCACGTGGCCATGTACATTTTTCCTCCGCTCGTTTGTCTCAAATACATTCCGCTCGCTTATATCACATGGAGCGCAATACTAAACTTATTATTCCTTTTCAACCTATTTATCAGTTTTCTTCATTGGGAAATTCTTATGGGCTTTGTTATCGCACAAATTCTTTCGCTGTACTCGAGAAAAAGTACACTCGTCATTTGTGTGTACAAGATTAAAAAGTGACCGAATGTGTTCTTTAAAATCCAACGAAGAAAAAGTGTATGAATTTCAGGAAAAGTATAGTTTTCGCTCTGCCAATCTTACTTGTCGCTTATAAAACAGCGTTCGTGCTCGCCAGAATTTCACTAAATCTTCAATTTGTCGTATGGAGCGTGCCTAAAATCACACTTGTAAGTCTGAAATTTCAAAAATCGTAAACACGTTGACTTCTAGATGTTTTACCCTCTCGATCTGTACTTGATTCTCTTCATTTGGCTCAATTTGATCGTCTGGTTCATTTGGTGGTGGTGTTTTTGTGGACATCGGAAAAATTTGAACATTTCGGAAATTTGCCATTTTATTAATGCGCTTGTACAAGCCGTCTTGTCGACGGTAAAATGTACTGTTTTGAGCTAATTAAATACCATTTTTTCTGCAGACACTTTACTTTTCACCGATGATATCCGGAATGATCGAGAAGAAAAGTTGGCTTTGGGCCGAAATGGGCACAAAACCGATATTTTACACCCCGTTTGTCTGGATTCTCGCCGCTCACATCAGTTATCGACCATCCGTTATCGCATTTTTTCAACGAAATTCTGCAGAAACTAAGGATCCCCAATTTCAGCTTTCTGTCATTTCGGCATAATTGTTTTGAACGTTTTTTTCCATCAGTCTCAGGTAAAATTTCAAACTTTCTCAAGACAAAAACTTTTCCAAGACCTTTTCAAATTTTCTGAAGCACTAAAAACTTTTCTAAGCCTTTCTTAAACTTTTTCAAGATAATCTCAGACTTTTTCCAGAAATTCTTAAACTTTTCTAAGCCTTTTTCCAGAAATTCTCAGACTTTTTCCAGAAATTCTCAAACTTTTCCAAGAATTTCTTAGGTGGCGCCTGGAAAAGTTTGAAAATAGCTAAGAAAAGTTTGAAATTTTACCTGAGGTGTTAAGCTGAAAACGAATAAAAATTTTGAAACTGTCAGTCTCTCATTTTTCGATACATTTCTTTATTCGACGCGTAAAAAGAGGTCAATCACGGACACTCGGTCCACTGACCGCCGACATCCTCGAGCCGAATGTCGGACATTTGCCACGTGCGCGGGAACACTCCGGCCGTCACGAGCGCCGCCGGCACGTCGACCTCAAACTTGCGCACGCACGGATCGTGTTGCTCTTCGGGCTGGGCGAAACATCGGTGCAGCACCTGGAACAGAAATAACATTTTTCGGTTCCGGAATTCGGAATTGAGGCTCACCTGGAGACGGCCCGTCATTTCGTACGACAAATCCTTCGATCCGCGGATCGAAAAGTAGCCGTCGGCGTCGGTGAAAACGTCACGCGCCAGAATGAAACTCTGCCCTGAAAATCTCAAAGTTTTGGGGGAACTCGATTGCAATTTCAAACTATTATCGCGGCCTTTTGAGGTGAATGTGATCTCCTGCCCGGCGTCAATAGAAAACAGAGAAAATTCTATTCTGAATTCAAATGAAAAACGACTAAAACTCAGATTCTTTGCGAGTGTGTGCAGTGAGGAGAAGGAGAAAGTTCGGCCGTCGTCTTGTGAACTGTCGGCTGCTTATTTCGCCGGCCGGCGGCGCGCTCCCCAAGCCTTTTTCCGCGCGCCAAAACTTCTGATGCGTGCTGTTCGAAGAATACCGATTCATTTTTTCTAATTTCTCGGGAACGAGTTCATTATGATCAAAACTAACAAAGAGCAACGAGAAACTCGCAAAAATGTCTAGGGATCACTGCCAAAACAGCTTTGTTCAAAATATGACTGGCGGCGGACGGCGGCGCGCTCTCTTCTTCTGTGCGCCAAAACTTCTGATGCGTGCTGTTCGAACAATACTGATTTATTTTACTTGATTTTTTGGGAACGAGTTCATTATGATCAAAACTAACAAAGAGCAACGAGAAACTCGCAAAAATGTCTAGGGATCACTGCCAAAACAGCTTTGTTCAAAATATGACTGGCGGCGGACGGCGGCGCGCTCTCTTCTTCTGTGCGCCAAAACTTCTGATGCGTGCTGTTCGAACAATACTGATTTATTTTACTTGATTTTTTGGGAACGAGTTCATTATGATCAAAACTAACAAAGAGCAACGAGAAACTCGCAAAAATTCCGAATGTACTCGACTTTTCCTCGTCACCCTCGCAAAGAATCACAGCGCATTCACTTTGAAACGTCGATTTATCGAATGTTATACAATTTCGCTCCAAAATTTCGCTTTTTCAACGCAAAAACTGACCCAAAGTCACGTAGAAAGAGAGTTGCAGTTCGGCGTACTGCTCCGGCTTTTCGCGGCACAAAAGACGTCCTTTGATCTCGATCGACAGCGGTTTCGCCAGAATTGAGGACAAAAGAACGAGCAGGATGAGAAGGGTCTGGAAATAACAAATGTGTTCTCAGTGAATGGCCCCAGAAAACTTGGAACTTGACCAACAAAAACGTTTTTTCGAAGACTTACCTTCATGTTGCAACGAATGCGTAATAATTGCTTCAATGGTTTTCGAATGTTTCACGTTTTCGTTCTTATTTTGAAGAATTTGCTGGCCTAATAGTGTTCTGATTCGGTTTTGAAATGTCTTAAAACTCTTTTTCGATACATTTCTTTATTCGACGCGTAAAAAGAGGTCAATCACGGACACTCGGTCCACTGATCGCCAACATCCTCGAGCCGAATGTCGGACATGTGCCACGTGCGCGGGAACACTCCGTCCGTCACCAACGCCGCCGGCACGTCGACGACAAACTTCCGCACGCACGGATCGTATTTTTCTTCGGGCTTGGCGAAACATTGGTGCATCACTTGGAGCTTGCCGCGCATATCGTACGCGACTTCCGTCGATCCGCGGATCACAAAGTAGCCGCCGGCGTCGGCGAACACGTCACGCGCCAGAATGAAGTCCGGGCCTAAACGATGGATATTGTTGTTTTTGCCACGCGTACCAACTTTGCGTGTCTGGCAAGGTGAGAACCCGTGAAAGTGCTAAAATTATCGCCCGAAAACTGACCAAAACTCGAATAGTCGTAGAGTAGCAGTTCGGCGTACTGCACCGGCTTTTCGCGGCACAAAAGACGTCCTCTGATCTCGATCGATTGCGGTTTCGCCAGAATTGCGGGCGAGAGGACGAGCAGGATGAGAAGGGTCTGGAAAGAATGAAAGATTGAATGCAAAAAATGGCGTCCGGGTAATGGAAGCGCAGTTAAAAGTTTTGGCCGTGGACTAGAAAACTCTGGCGCGAAAACTCTTCCCTGTTGGCAGTCTGATGCTCTTGCATGACTGCTGATTTGTGTGAATGTTTGACAACATCTGCGCCACGGTCTCCAGAGCTTACAATGGGCACAAGTGCGCCCCGCCAAATAGAGCGATACATTGGCGCGAAATTCAAATTTTAACAGCAAAATTTGTGTTTTTCGCCAGATTAGCCACGAAAAACCGATAATTTCTCATTTGTCTCTCGATAGACCGATTGTATAGGGCTATTACGAATTTTTTAAGCGCAAGAGCGTCAAATTTGGTCAAGTCGCACATCACATTTATCCGTTTGAAGGTTTTTGAGTAAAACTGCGTGAATTTCAGTTGCTTCTCTTTCTCTCTCTCTCTGTCAAATATATCTCTTTATTCAATTGTGAATCCGATTCTCTTTTTGTAGTCCGTTGTAATTTTCGGTTTCTCATAATATTAATATTCAGATCAATATAATTTTTTTCGAAGTGATATGGTTGCGCTCATAAATTGCGTTTGAATAGTGAGAAGAATTTTTTTTTCAAAAGAAAGCAGCCAGCGAAGGGACTGTGCAAGTGCGCTCCATTGCAAGGAGCCGGAATGTCGGTGCGTTTCCGCTGCTGTGCTTTTCGGTAGTTTTCGCGGTTCGAGCGCTCAAAATGCTTGTATCTACGTGATTTATCATTCTCAAAACCAATTCTGTCGGAAAACGGTCAAGACAGCGCAAAATGAGAAGGCGAAAAAGCGAAATCCGCAAAAAATGCGCCAAAACGTTATTAATTCTGAGAATTAGTATGTTTTCATGTCGAATAATCATTTTTCATCGCCTTTGATCACAAAAATCCGAGAAAACCTGCTCAATTTATGAAAACGCCATTTGGTCGCCGAGGCCACGCTCTGGAGACCGTGATCTGCTGCGGATTGCGCCGAATGCAAAAACACCCGGAAAAGATCGCATGGCCTGGGATTTTTCTAGGCCACGGCCACACGCGCAGGGCTCCCTGGTCCATTAAAAGTCCATGTACTCACGTTCATGTTGAACAAAACTCGTAATATTTTTTTGTTTCTTCTTCTTTTCTAAATCTTCACGTTGCAACTTTCAGCGAAGTTTCTGGATCCTTGACCTTTTGCCACGTGTCCACGCAAGGAAAAAGATAACGGTTTAGGAGGAGCATTGCCGGTTATTCTTCATCGATTTGCTATTCACATTGTGAACTTGAACGGGAAACAAAAAGGTGAGGTCAATCGATAAATTCGCGGATAAAAACGCGTCGCTTCAGATGCCCTCCTCGTCCGACTCGGAACCATCGGCGGGCACGGTCGTCGGCGAATCGATTCCGACGCCGATGATCGCGGGACTCGTGGCCGGCCTCATCTTCTCGATCCTCGTCATGATTTGCCACATTTCGATTACGAAATGCCTGCTGACCGCCCGTCTCAAACACTTGCCACGTGCGCGCAAAGTCAAAGTGAAAAAGGCCAAAAAGGGCAAAAAGGGCGGAAAAAAGGGCAAGAAGGGAAAGAAAGGTGAGGCGCGAATGGATGGACAAAATCGGAAAAGCGAGCGCGTTTATTTCAGATGAAACTTCTGCAAGTACTGGAACGTCTGGCGCAACTGGCGGCACTTCTGGATCCACGATTGCAATGTAATGTAACCGAATGACGACTACCTCAGCACGTTTTATAAAAGTAAAAATGGATTGTACTACTTTTTTTTCTACACTTTTTAAAAAATACGTCTCCAGAACGTACACTAACCCAGCAAAGTTTGTCCACCCGAAAAGAAGCTAGACTCGGTCTCCAGAGCTGACAAAATGGGCGTGGCCTCGGCGGCCAAATGGCGTTTTCATAAATTGAGCAGGTTTTTTCTGATTTTTGTGGTCAACGGCGATGAGAAAAGATTGTTCGACATGAAAACACACTAATTCTCAGAATTAATGACGTTTTGGCGCATTTTTCGGCGGACTTTGCTTTTTCGCCTTCTCATTTTGCGCTTTCTTGACCGTTTTCCGACAGAATTGGTTTTGAGAATGATAAATCACGTAAATACAAGCATTTTGAGCGCTCGAACCGCGAAAACTACCGAAAAGCAACTGAAATTCACGCAGTTTTAGCGAAAAACCTTCAAACGGATAAATTTGATTTGCGACTTGACCAAATTTAACGCTCTTGCGCTTAAAAAATTCGTAATAGCCTATACAATCGGTCTATCGAGAGACAAATGAGAAATTATCGATTTTTCGTGGCTAATCTGGCAAAAAACACTAATTTTATTGTTAAAAACCGATATTCAAGACATTTATTCGAAAAAAAAAACGCAATATCAAGGAGCGGTAACACACGCAAACGCCGCTTCGGTCAACATAATTCCGTCGATAAACCAGAACATTTGAGCGTTTTGCTCGTCGATTCCGAGCGGCGATCTCGAGCAAATTGTGTACGGTTGCTCGGTGGCGGGGTACTGTAATACATTTTGGCATGTTTTCCGTGTAAATCGTATTTTTTTTACCACTCTCGGCTTGACATTTCGTCCGAAAATCACCAAATTTGCCGATCCGGCGCATGAAATAATCGGGCTCGCGCACCAATTTCTGTAGGCGACTTTTCCGGCGTCAATCGTGTGGTTGGCATAGATATTGTCGGTGTCATAGAGTTGCAGGTACTCACGGATATCGTACAAGTCGGTGATTTGAGGACAGCCGCAAGCAGAGCCGACTGCAAATTTAACGGCAATTTTTAGAGACCCGAAAACGTTTTTACCATAAGTCATCGTTGTCGCCGCCACGAGGTTAATATAGTCTGAACACGCAAATGTGACGTCGTCGTTGAGCAGGATTCCATTAAGATACCAGGCTCCGCCCACGCACGTCGCCTCGTTTGTAACCGCTTCTTGAGAATGGGAAAGCTGCAATTGAAAAGTGGGCAAACTTTCAAGCGCTACAGTACCTCAAGGAGTGTTTGTATCAAAAAGTGGTCAATTACAAAATTATAGAAAAAGGTGTGAACTTTATTTTTGCAGTTGACAACTTTTCGCTAAAACCACTCCTCAGAGTAGTGTAGCGCGTGGAAGTGGGAACCCGCTAAACTCGTATTCATTTCATCCCCCAACTCACGACGAAAGAATTGTGTGTTTCGCTGTAGTACAAAGTATCGCCTCCGTCGGTGCACTGAACGTTCAGCACGTCGCACTGTCCATTTTGTTGCGATACAATAGCGCCAGACGTCGTCGAAATCGCCGAGCATTCGCCACAATCGGTTTGTTGGAGCGCAAACGCGCAATCGTCGACTTTTCCGCCAAAATACTGCCATTGCCACTCGGATCCGTCCTGGACACACGACAGTCCGTACGGTGTGAACGGGACGGATTTGTTGGTGAGCGACGAGAAACGACGGTTCTAAACAGTGAATTTTGGTGAGAGTAGCTGAGCGCAAACCAGAGTTGAGCGGAAGAACTCAACGGAAGAATTTTTATCTTTTTTAGAAAATTTTTTCATGAAATGTGATCAACTGACGAAATGTATAGCAAACTGAACTCTGCTCATAAAAAAATAATTGTAAATTTAGCTTTTCATACAAAAAAGTTATTCGAGTTGTTCCGTGAAAAAGGGGCTAACGGAAGACGGAAGGACATTTTCACGGAACAACTCGAATATAACTTTTTTGTATGAAAAGCTAAATTTACAATTATTTTTCTATAAGCAGAGTTCACTTTGCTCTACATTTCGTCAGTTGATCACATTCCATGAAAAAATTTTCTAAAAAAGATAAAAATTCTTCCGTGTTCTTCCGTTGAGTTCTTCCGCTCAACTCTGGCGCAAACTTACAAAAATGGGCGGAGCTTCAGATCGGAAGATCATGAAGAAGAAGTCGGTGATTTGCATGGACGAAACGTCGACTGACACCTCACACTCGTCATCGACAATCACGTTCGGCGCAAAAGTGGCGCGATGGCTCAAGTACGCGGATGCCTCCAATCGTTCGATTCCCGCCTGATCGATCAACCGGATTGGAGGGCATTCGCATCGGTTCATGTCTACAGTAACCGGCGGCGCCTCACTTGTGCTTGTGTACACAATCGAAAAGTCGACACAGACCGAGTAAAGTGTGTCAAAGTCGATCGAGTTGGCCCTCCATCGTTTCGTGTCCGGGAAGCAGTAGGGCGTGATGCTGTCGTTGTACTGAAAAAAAGAGTAAAGTACTTTAAACCTGCAAATCTTGCGGATTTTGCAGTCCAAAATCGGCAGAAAATTGCGGGAAATCCGGGGTGCGCGCACAGCTGAACGAGTGTTACCGTACACCATAAAACTACGGTATTTTTTTGAAAAAAATTTAAATTTCTCGACAATATTTGCAATTTATCAAATTTCTTGGATAAATTTTTCAACGGTATTTTTTTAAAAAAATTTAAATTTCTCGACAATATTTGAAAAATTTTTCAAATTTCTTGGCTAAATTTTTCAACAGTATTTTTTTGGAAAAAAATTTTAATTTCTCGTGAATATTTGCAATTTTTTTCAAATTTCTTGTATAAATTTTCAACGGTATTTTTTTGAAAAAAATTTAAATTTCTCGAAAATTTTTTTGAAAATTTTTTTAATTTCTTGGGTAAATTTTTCAACGGTATTTTTTTGAAAAAAATTTAAATTTCTCGTGAATATTTGCAATTTTTTTCAAATTTCTTGGATAAATTTTTCAACGGTATTTTTTTGAAAAAAATTTAAATTTCTCGAAAAAAATTGATATTTTTTTAATATTTCTTGGGTAAATTTTTCAACGGTATTTTTTTGAAAAAAATTTAAATTTCTCGAAAAAAATTGAAATTTTTTTAATATTTCTTGGGTAAATTTTTCAACTGTATTTCTTTTTTGAAAAAAATTTAAATTTCTCGACAATATTTGCAATTTTTTTCAAATTTGTTGGATAAATTTTTCAAAAAAATTACCGTAGTTTTTATGGTGTACGGTAACACTCGTTCAGCTGTGCGCACCCCGGATTTCCCGCAAACTTCTGCCGACTTTGGACTGCAAAATCCGCGAGATTTGCGGCGTTTCCGAGACTTTGGACGCGGCATTAGGAAAGACGTACTTTCCGAAAACATTCAATGTACATACCAGAATAGCGTCTGTTGTGTCAAACACGACCAGTGTGTACCCGGCGGCACACTCGACAATATTCGGACAAATCTCGTTGTAGCACTGCTCGTTTGGCGGTTCGAACGGATGAGAAGTGACATTTTCATAAAATGAGTGGGTGCCCACTAGATCCTTAATGTTCGACGCGTCCAGATTGGCAAGTTCACATTGACAGACGTTCGGATCTGAAAGAAAAAGACGGGGATTTATGAGTTCCGACTAGAATTCCTACCAGCAGTAGTTGTGCTTGTTGTTGTTGCGCCTTCAGTCGATGTTGGCAGACTACTAAAGTCCACACAGATCACATAGAGCCTCGAGAGCTCATCAGAGCCCACTGTCCAAGTTTTGGAGCTCGGCGAGCAAGTTGGAGTGATGTTGCCCGATGGATACTGTAACAAGAATCCTAACAATCGTAACATGAGGCAAACTAACCAGTTTAGCGTCGTTTGTATCAAAAGCAACCAGAATGAATCCAACGGGACAATCGATAATATCCGGACACGCGTTCCCATCACAAATGTCATTAACGGGACGATTCAAGTAGAGTGAAGTGTTCTGGTAGAATGAATGATTTCCAATCAGCTCTTGCATATTGCTCTCATCCAAACTCGCGTGGGAGCACGGACACGAGCCAGTTGCTAGAATATCACAAAAACTTGGAAGCGCTCAAACATTTACCGACAAAGACACGCGAACGCAGGCTCGAGTAGCATGATTCCATCGACGAACCAATAATTGTGGGTACCCACGATGTTAGAGAATGGATTACACGAGATGGCGGGTGCCGGGTTGGATTTGTTGTACTGAAAATGTTGTTTGGACCAGAGTTGAGCGGAACAACTCAACGGAAGAACAGGGAATAATTTTTATCTTTTTTAGAAAATTTTTTCATGGAATGTGATCAACTGACAAAATGTATGGCAAAGTGAACTCTGCTCATAGAAAAATAATTGTAAATTTAGCGATTCATACAAAAAAGTTAAGGGCTAACGGAAGACGGAAGGACATTTTCACGCAACAACTCGAATAACTTTTTTGTATGAATCGTTAAATTTACAATTATTTTTCTATAAGCAGAGTTCACTTTGCTCTACATTTCGTCAGTTGATCACATTTCATGAAAAAATTTTCTAAAAAAGATAAAAATTCTTCCGTCTCTGGTTCGGACCGTGCTTGACGAAAAAACGCCGAAATCTCTGCAATTTTCGAAAAGTTCAGCGTCGTAGTAGTATGTGTCGACTCAGCCTGCCTCCAATGTGCAACAGAAATCAATAATCAGAACTGAGAACGCGCGCACGCGCGCAGCAAGGAGGGCATGGGTGCGGCAAGCGTGCGGCATGGATTGAGCAATCCATAAAGAAGCAAGCGTCATGATAACATAAATTCAGACTTGCCAAATTACGGGCCGGCCCGGCGGGCCGAAAATTTGCTGGCCCGGCCCGGCTCAAAAGGCGCGAATTCAAATTTTTGGGGGAAATCTATTTTTTCGTTTTTTTTGCGGGGATAAAAATTAAAAAAAAACGGATTTGTGGAGAGCCTTGGAACTTACAATCATTGCATCGTAGTTCCTACTGAAAATCGTCAGTACATCCCCGTTCGGACACGAGATACTGGCTTCGCCGCATTTATCCGTATAACCTATAGCTCCCGCGTCAATTGTATAGTTTGCAAACGCGTCCTGAGCGTAATAAACTTCCAGAAAGCGTGTATTAGCGGAAATGTCGCGAATGACCGGACAAGTACAAGTACCGTCTTGCACTGAAATTGAAAAGTATCATTTTGTGCGGGGGTTTCGGTTGTAATGCTACAGTAATCTTCAGCAGTATTGAAGCCATAAATGTCGTTCACAGAGTCAGTGCACCCAATCGATGGATCCGAGAGGATGACTCCATTGTAATACCATCGGGAACCAACGCAAGTGGCCAATGTGGAGACGGTTTGGTTGTAATAACTCATCTGAACGGAAGCGTTGAAAAGGTTTAAAAAAACGGAACTCACAATATAGTTCCACGCGTTGATTTGATTCATAAAGTCCACAATGTTAGTTGCATTCGGACAAGTGACCTTCATAATATCACACATTCCGCCGAGTTCAGTGACCACTGCTCCACTTTCGGTTCTCCACGGGCCACAGTTGCACATGTCGTCGTTGGTTTGCACGGCGAACGACATGTCGGCGACTTTGCCGCCGTAGTAGTCCCAATTGTATTCATTGTCAACTTGAACACAGGATATTCCGGCTGGTTGGAACTTTTGAGACTTGTCCGATGAGCTGGTGAATCGAGCGCTCTGAATTCGTTTATTTCCTTGTGCCGCGTCCGAAAAGTCTCGGAAAATCCCGCAAATCTCGCGAATTTTGCAGTCCAAAATCGGCAGAAAATTGCGGGAAATTCGGGGTGCGCACAGCTGAACGAGTGCTACCGTACACCATAAAACTACGGTATTTTTTTGAAAAATTTACCCAAAAAAATTTGAAAAAAATTGCAAATATTTTCGAGAAATTTAAATTTTTTTCAAAAAAAATACCGTTGAAAAATTTACCAAAGAAATTTGAAAAAAATTTCAAATATTGTCAAGAAATTTAAATTTTTTTCAAAAAAATACCGTTGAAAAATTTACCCAAAAAAATTTAAAAAAATTGCAAATATTGTCGAGAAATTTAAACTTTTTTTCAAAAAAAATACTGTTGAAAAATTAACCCAAGAAATTTTTAAAAAAAATTTCAAATATTGTCGAGAAATGTAAATTTTTTTCAAAAAAATACCGGTGAAAAATTCACCCAAGAAATTTAAAAAAATTTCAAATATTCTCATGAAATTTAAATTTTTTTGTTTTCAAAAAAAATACCGTTGAAAAATTTACCCAAGAAATTTGAAAAAAATTTCAAATATTGTCGAGAAATGTAATTTTTTTCAAAAAAATACCGTTGAAAAATTCACCCAAAAAAATATGAAAAAAACTGCAAATATTCTCGTGAAATTTAAATTTTTTTCAAAAAAATCCGTTGAAAAATTTACCCAAAAAAATTTAAAAAAATTGCAAATATTCTCGAGAAATTAAAAATTTTTTTCAAAAAAAATACCGTAGTTCTATGGTGTACGGTAACACTCGTTCAGCTGTGCGCACCCCGGATTTCCCGCAAATTTCTGCCGATTTTGGACTGCAAAATCAGCGAGATTTGCGGGTTTTCGAGACTGGATAAAAGTTGTCAACTGATAAAATAAGTTTCTATAAAGTTCATAAAAGTTCATCAGCACATTTTGTGAGCTTCTTCAGTTTACTACTGTTCAATATCTCTACAAAACAGTTTTAAAACTCACAAAGATCGGTGGAGCCCCGCCGCGAAATATCATAAAATAGAAATTGTCGGTGTCGACGCCGGACACATCCACAGAAATCGTACAATCGTTGGCCACCGTCACATTCGGATAATAGCTGGGCCTATCGGCAAGATAGGCAGATTCTTCCAGATTTCCGACTTCTTTATTCGACGCGTACACAATCGGCGGACACTGACACGTGTTCATTTTGTAGGCCGGTCGGACAATCAGACACGATTTAACACGGCCGGACAGGTGTAAATACAGACATAGTATCGCTGTCAGTCCTAGCATTCTCGAGAGAGAGAGAGAGGGACGGTCAGCAACAAAAAGTGTGCGGTTTTGAGCGAAAATCTATTGGCTAATTGACAATTTTATGAATATTCAATACATTGTTCAACTGATTCATTTGTTTTTTTTTTTTAATTTGCAACAAATAGAGTCTGGTTTGGTAAAACGAAAAGCGTTCATTAAACTCTAAAATCCACACAAAGCACCCAAAGTCTGTCGAACGCTGTGACGTCTGGATTGCCGGATATTGTCCATTTCTTTGTGGATTTGTTGCAAACGGCGTTCAGCGAACCGCTTGGAATCTGAAAAAGATCTACAGCTTCACACAAATCACGATTGTCGCCTACCACAGTCTGTGCGAGCGTGTCAAAATTGACTAAAGTGTGGCCAGTGGGACACGTGATTCTGGTCAGACAACTCGTAAAATTCGCTCGGTTATCTGTCGGCGCTTCAAATGGATACGACGAGATGGCGTAGGGATAAAAAGAGGTGTTCGAGACGAGCCGCTCGAGATTATCGTTGAACAGTTTGACGTAGCTGCATACACACGCCTCTGAAGAGGACCGAAGCCGAAAAAGATGTTCGGCTGACAATTTCGATTGTTTTCGACTCACGGATGCATCCAAACGCCGGATAGGAAAGCATAACGCCGTCGGCGAACCAGTATTTCATCGAATACGAATTTGTGGCAAGCGGCGTCGTTTTACACGTTGTGTAGGGTACGTAACCTTGCGGATACTGTAATGCCGCGTCCAAAAAGTCTCGGAAAACGCGCTAATCTCGCGGATTTTGCCGTCCAAAATCGGCAGAAAATTGCGGGAAATCCGGGGTGCGCGCACAGCTGAACGAGTGTTACCGTACACCGTAAAACTACGGTATTTTTTGGAAAAATTTAAATTTCTCGAGAATATTTGCAATTTTTTTCAAATTTCTTTTGGTAAATTTTTTTAACGGTAATTTTTTTGAAAATTTTTAAAATTTCTCGACAATATTTGCACTTTTTTTCAAATTTCTTGGGTAAATTTTTCAACGGTATTTTTTTGAAAAAAATTTTTCAACGGTATTTTTTTAAAAAAATTTAAATTTCTCGAGAATATTTGCAATTTTTTTCAAATTTCTTGGGTAAATTTTTCAACGGTATTTTTTTGAAAAAAAATTTAAATTTCTCGAGAATATTTGCAATTCTTCAAATTTCTTGGGTAAATTTTTCAACGGTATTTTTTTGAAAAAAATTTAAATTTCTCGAGAATATTTGCAATTCTTCAAATTTCTTGGGTAAATTTTTTTAACGGTATTTTTTTGAAAAAAATTTAAATTTCTCGAGAATATTTGCAATTCTTCAAATTTCTTGGGTAAATTTTTCAACGGTATTTTTTTGAAAAAAATTTTTCAACGGTATTTTTTTAAAAAAATTTAAATTTCTCGAGAATATTTGCAATTTTTTTCAAATTTCTTGGGTAAATTTTTCAACGGTATTTTTTTGAAAAAAATTTAAATTTCTCGAGAATATTTGCAATTCTTCAAATTTCTTGGGTAAATTTTTCAACGGTATTTTTTTGAAAAAAAATTTAAATTTCTCGAGAATATTTGCAATTCTTCAAATTTCTTGGGTAAATTTTTCAACGGTATTTTTTTGAAAAAAATTTAAATTTCTCGAGAATATTTGCAATTCTTCAAATTTCTTGGGTAAATTTTTTTAACGGTATTTTTTTGAAAAAAATTTAAATTTCTCGAGAATATTTGCAATTCTTCAAATTTCTTGGGTAAATTTTTCAACGGTATTTTTTTAAAAAAAATTTAAATTTCTCGAGAATATTTGCAATTTTTTTCAAATTTCTTGGGTAAATTTTTCAACGGTATTTTTTTGAAAAAAATTTAAATTTCTCGAGAATATTTGCAATTCTTCAAATTTCTTGGGTAAATTTTTTTAACGGTATTTTTTTGAAAAAAAATTTAAATTTCTCGAGAATATTTGCAATTCTTCAAATTTCTTGGGTAAATTTTTCAACGGTATTTTTTTGAAAAAAATTTTCAACGGTATTTTTTTAAAAAAATTTAAATTTCTCGAGAATATTTGCAATTTTTTTCAAATTTCTTGGGTAAATTTTTCAACGGTATTTTTTTGAAAAAAATTTAAATTTCTCGAGAATATTTGCAATTCTTCAAATTTCTTGGGTAAATTTTTCAACGGTATTTTTTTGAAAAAAATTTAAATTTCTCTTGGTTAAATAAAAAAATTCTTGGGTAAATTTTTCGAAAAAAATACCGTAGTTTTATGGTGTACGGTAACACTCGTTCAGCTGTGCGCACCCCGAATTTCCCGCAAATTGTTGCCGACTTTTGGACTGCAAAATCCGCGAGATTTGCGGGTTTTCCGAGACTTTTTGGACGCGGTATAAAACAAAACGTTTCAAAAACAACAACGGACAGCAAGAACGATGACTTACAACTATCGGAGCAATATTAGTACCAAACACGATCAGAGCATCCGTCGCAACCGCACAACTCATAGAGAGCGTGCACGTGCTGCTGTCAAACTTGACGGCGCCTCGCGTGTAAGTGTACTTGTGCCACCACGCATACGTCTGATCATAATAGCGGCCGACGGTCCAGGAAAGGTCCGGCGAGACGTATTCGAATCGAGGGCACGAACAGATGCTAGTCGGCGACGTGATATTAGTGTAGTCGAGACGACGTGGCGGTTCGCAATTCGAATACGATTGCGCCTTCATGAGCTCGTTGTTGAAGTACCAATTGCCCGCGACACAAGTGCCATCGTCAAATGTCATCGTCGGTAGAACTGCTTGCTGAAAACCAAAAAAAAAGTCAATGATTGAGACACTTTCACGGCGACCAAAAACGTAGAAAGGCGGCGTGGTCGGTTTATCATCATTTTGGCGCGAAATTCGAAATTTAACCCCCTATTTTTCATGTTTTTCGTAAAAAAATTACCCAAATTTTGTACGATTTCGACGATGTAATTGCATAACTTTGTTAAACTAATCATCGCGCATTTTTTGAGCTCAAAACGAGCAGGTTTCTTTCAGAGAATGAATCAATTCAATCGATTTTTAAGTTTTGCGGCGAAAATGCGCGAATTTCAGTCATTCGCCGACACTTTTTGCCGTTTGAACGCTTAAAATACTTGTATTAACGTGCTTAATCACTTCCGACACTCAATTCGTCTCAAAACTATCCACATCGGCCGGTATGAAAATTCCAAAATTGGCCGCGGAGAGCGTATTGCGAAATATGCCAAAAACGTCTTAAACGCGGCGTTTTCACGAAAATTTCAATGTTTTCTCTCTTTAATTTCTCTTCATTCGTCGATATCAAACACAAAAATGGCGAAAAAGTGCTGAAATTGCGGCAATTTTCAGAAAACGCGTCTCAGATTAGGCCACGCCCCTTTCTCACGAGCGTTCGAACTGTTACGCGCATGCAAGCGCGCCCTACCGAACATCGTCGGCGTCTCTTCAATCTCGCACTCTCTAATTTGAATAAATAAACAGCTGGCCTAAGCCTAATCATGGCGAAAAATATGTTCAACGTTCATTTTATTGCTCAAAGTGCAGAGAAACAATGCATGAACATTTCGAAAACGTTGGACAACTTATTGCGCGTAGTATCTGGTGCCAAGTACGCAAAATATCTAGAACGGTGTTTGCACAGGGGCGACACGCAGCCAATGGGCGTACGCCGGCGTAAATGCGGCAAACGAAAATTTTGAATCGGTGCGCAGCGCCCTTCGAAAATAAATTCAAATTTTAATGGCGGGAGTTCTGAATGAACACACGTGCTTTCTACACTTTTGTGTGCGACACACAAAACGAAAAGTCTTACAAATATCGTTATCTGGGTGTCATTCAACCAGTTATAGTACGTCGCAACTGTCTTCGCAGCACACTGAATTCGCATAACGTCACAAGTGTTGTACAAATACGTTGGCGTAATTGTAGACGTCCATTTACATCCACACTCGCTTGTTTGCATCGCCAACGACATATTCGACACTTTTCCGCCGTAGTACTGCCATTGAAACTCTTTCAAAACTTTGACGCAACTTATTCCGGCCGGCGAGAATGTTGCGGTTTTGTTGGAAGTTGGAAGGAAACGACGATTCTGAATGTGTACACGGTCTCTTCGGAGCTGACTATACGGGCGTTTTCGTGAATTGAGCACGTTTTCTATGATTTTTGTGGTCAACGACGATAAGATTGATTGCGCGACATGAAAACACACTAATCACGGTCTCCCAGGGGGCTCTAATGCTAAACACAGTGCGCTCGTAAATTGCGGAGTGTCGTTGTAACTTTTTTGAAAATTTGCACGTCTAAAAATGCAGTTTTCTTTTATTTTGACTTGAAAAACGTCTAGAAAACAATATTTTACTGTGCGGAAACCGTTCTTTACAGAATTTAGAGTTTTTGATGTTTTTCGCATTTCGTCAAAACTTCAAACCTTTATATTTCAGCTCATTTTGCATTTCATGAGCACAACAAACGATAAAAATGTTCGCTGAATCTTTCTTCACAAAATTCAGGTTCCGGCGGTTAGTTTTCTTGAGCAGTTTTCGCGAAAACGATTCGAAAAACATCAAAATCCAGGCCAAAACGTTCAAATCGAAATAACTCGGCTAATTCTCAACGATATGCGAGATTTCTGTTACCAAAACGGTGCTAGTGCTCTAATTATTCGACGCCAGGTTGCGGGCATACAAAAAATAGGTGTATTGTACAGAAAACATGGAAAGAACGCGCGAACTCCCGTTGAAAATTAATTAATCGGCCGCCGCCGCGTAAATCGACACAGCTCGCCTGTTGCAAGTGCGCTCCATTGAAATCATTCGCGCCGTGGGAGACCGTGCTAATTCTCAGAATTAATGACGTTTTGGCGCATTTTTCGCGGATTTCGCTTTTTCGCCTTCGCCGCCTAAAAACCGCACTTCTCATTTTGCGCTTTCTTGACCGCTTTCCGACAGAATTGGTTTTGAGAATGATAAATCACGTAAATACAAGCATTTTGAGCGCTCGAACCGCAAAAATTACCGAAAAGCAACTGAAATTCACGCAGTTTTAGCCAAAAACCTTCAAACGGGTAAATTCGATTTGCGGCTTGACCAAATTTAACGCTCTAGCGCTTAAAAACGTCGTAATAGCCTATACAATTGGTCTATCGAGAGAAAAATGAGAAATTATCGATTTTTCGTGGCAAATCTGGCAAAAAACACAAAGTTTGCTGTTAAAATTTGAATTTCGCGCCAAGCTATCGCTCTGTTCGGCGGGGCGCACTTGCGCGCCCATTGTCAGCTCTGAGGAGACCGTGTGTGTGTGTGCATTTTACACAGTCAGTAGTGGGAAAAAACTCACAAAAATCGGTACGGCATTAGTTCGAAAGATCATCAAATAGAAATTGGAACTTGGCATTGCCGAAACGTCCACCGTAACCTTGCACTCCTCATCCACAGTCACCGCCGGCGAATAAGTGGCCCGTTTCGACAGATAATTCGCGTAGGAAATTTTTTGAATTCCCGCCTGATCTATGGTCCCAATAGCGGGGCATTGACAAGCCGAAAGTACAGACTTAATGAGACTAACGAATGAAAATACGGTCAAGAATATCGGCCGGCTCATTTTTTTTTTTTGACAATTCGAGTCGAAAATGATCAGAACACAACCGATGAATGATAAATGAATGCAAAATGAATGTAAATTATGCGAATTATGGTCGGAAAATGGAAAAAACAGTGCAGTTCATAAAACAGCCAAAGTCGATCAAACGTCCGGATTTCCCAGAGACTGTCCATTTGTTTGTGGATTTGTTTGACTTGCAACCTGAAACAAACAAGCGTATTTGGGAATTTTTTGAAAAATAAATGAGACCGATTGAATTGAATTGCAAAACAGTACAAAGTTTATCACGAAAAACCATTAAGGAAAAGCGTTTAGACGGCGGTGTTGAGACGGATAAAAGTGTCCTCGAGGGATGCCTGAGTGAGCAGGTAATCGGCCACTTGCGCCTTCTTCGCCAACGCCTCCACTTCACCGTATTTCGTCGACCACTTGTCGGTTTTGAGGCGAGGAAGCTGCAAAAATATATCGCATTCGCACGGTCTCCCAGGGGGCGCTAATGCTAAACACAGTGCGCTCGTAAATTGCGGAGTGTCGTTGTAACTGTTTTTGAAAATTTGCACGTCTAAAAATGCACTTTTCTTTCTTTTTGACTTGAAAAACGTCTAGAAAACAATATCTTACGAATTTAGAGTTTTTCAGGTTTTTCGCATTTCGTCAAAACTTCAAACCTTTATATTTCAGCTCATTTTGCATTTCATGAGCGCAACAAACGATAAAAATGTTCGCTGCATCTTTTTTCACAAAATCTAGGTTCCGGCGGTTAGTTTTCTTGAGCAGTTTTCGCGAAAACTATTCGAAAAACATCAAAATCCAGGCCAAAACGTTCAAATCGAAATAACTCGGCTAATTCTCAACGATATGCGAGATTTCTGTTACCAAAACGTAGCTAGTGCTCTAATTATTCGAATCCAGGTTCCAGGCGTACAAAAAAATAGGTGTATTCTACAGAAAACATGGAAAAAACGCGCGGCCTCCCGTTGAAAATTAAATGACCAGGGAACCCAAAAATTTTTTGATTTTTTTGTGAAATTTTTTTGTGACTGTTTGAATAGTCTTTTATTGCCTCATACACTGGTGAAATGCTGCCTCTCAAAAATGCCAAACGAAACGGCGTGCAGTTGAAGTTGTGGCCGTGGCCTAGCGCCAATGGCCTAGAAATATGCGCTTCTCGGCCATTTTAATTTTTTCCGCTTTTTTATCGGTTTTTTCGCGATAAAATCGAAAAACTCGCGACTTCGTGTATCGACTGAATAAAAACAATTTTTTAACAGTAAAAAAATGAGTAAGTGCCGAACAAATGTCAATCAACTGAAAAATGGGAGAAACCGTGAATTTTTGGAAAAAAACCGGTAAAAAAGCGGAAAAAATAAAATGGCCGAGAAGCGCATATTTCTAGGCCATTGGCGCTAGGCCACGGCCACAACTTCAACTGCAAGCCGTTTCGTTCATTGGCATTTCTGAGAGGCAGCATTTCACCAGTGTATGAGTGGCAATAAGAGACAATTCAAGCAGTCACAAAAAAATCAAAAAATTTTTGGGTTCCCTGGTCCTTTAATCGGCCGCCGCCGCCGCCGCGTAAATCGACACAGCCCGCGTGTTGCAAGTGCGCCTGCTCACCTCCCAAACGAGGTTCAATCCCAAACTCGTGTCCGACGTCTTCAGTTCCGCGTGCGGCATTTCGGCGAGCACCGTCGTGCACACGGCCTCGCGGTCCACTTCTCCGCGCAAAGTGAACGTCATCACAAAATGGTTGGAATATTGCGATTTGAGCGCTTGACTCGTGCCCACGGCGATCATTTCTCCGTGGCGGAGCACGCCGATCCGCGTGCACAACGCCTCGCATTCCTCCATCGAATGCGACGTGAGGAGGATCGAGGAGCGGCACTGGACGCGGATCGCGTGCAAAATGTCCCAGATTTCACGACGCGCTCGCGGGTCGATTCCGGCCGTCGGCTCGTCGAGCACAACGCACTTGGCACGAGAGATGAGCGCGACGGCGACGGACAGCTTCCGCTTTTGGCCGCCACTGCAAACGAGTATTGTTGAGCGGCTGCGAGTGGTTGTGGCGAAAAGTTGTCAACTACAAAATTAGAGTTCAAGTGACGCACTTCACTTTTCTAGTTGACAACTTTTTGCTGAAACTGCTCCCTGAAGTACTGTAGCGCTTGAAAGTTGGGTCTCACTCACCTGCAATTCTTGATCATCTTGTCTCCGTGCCTCTTCATTCCAATACACTCCAACACCAATTCGACAATTTTATTGATGTTTCGATATCCTTGAAGTCGTGCCATTATTCTCAAAGTTTGTCGTCCGGAAATCTGATCGAGAAGCGCGTCGAATTGCGGACAGTAGCCAACGTTCTGAAGATGGCAAACTTCGACGAGCTACAGTAGGCCAGGCAGTGATTGTACAAAAAAGTTGTCAAGTACAAAAATAAAGTTCATTAATTGTACTTTATTTTGCTAGTTGACAACATTTGCGTACGCCCACTTCCTGGGTTACTGTAGCTCTTGGAAGTTCGGAATGCATTTTCGGTGTCGCAAACTCGTCCTCCAACTTCTAAGAGCTACAGTTCTCTTAGGAGTGAGCGTACAAAAAAGTTGTCAACTACAAATTTATAGTACTTTTTATAAACTTCATTTTTCCAGTTGACAACTTTTCTCTAGCACCACTCCAAAGAGTACTGTAGCCCAAACGTTCAAACGTACAATCCTCTTCTTGATATTCTTCCCGTCCACAATCACTTTTCCGCCGGACGCCTGTTTTAGGCCAGTGATAATATCGAAAGCCGTCGTTTTTCCGGCTCCATTCGCGCCAAGAAGTCCAAAACATTCTTCATGAGCAATCGCGACCGAAAACGCGTTCAACGCTCTCGTTTTCCCAAAATCTTTCGTCAGATTCTGAGGTAAAAGTTTCGTAAACCTACAATATCGCCTCGGCAACCAACCTCAATCACCACAATCTTCTGTTTTTGATCAAGTTTCGCAATCAACGCTTCTTCGTCGTTAACAGCCGCGCACGCTTCGAGTTCTTTCTGCAAATCGTAAATGAATATTGTCGATCCACTTTTTTTTTACATAATGGAATCGGCTCCGTGGTTTCGGTTTGCAATGAGTGCACCAATAACAACATCGACGAACGCGTCGATTCGTTAGCACACAAAGGATTACGGTGAAGAATAGCGAGAAGGAGGCCATGAAAATGAGTTCGATGACTGCAAACAATCGTACAATATCGGTGGATATTGAATTGCCACGCACTCAATCCGTCAAATTGCCAAACATCGGCCATACGGTAGACGACTTTGAGCGAATTTCCGTAGCTCACCGCCGCCACCTTCATCACGCCCAAAATCATTGCGATTGTGGGATTGAACGCGCGGAATGCCATCTGCAAAACCGGTTTGGTTTATTCCAAAGTCTCGGAAACTCCGCAAATCTCGCGGATTTTGCAGTCCAAAGTCGGCAGAAATTTGCGGGAAATCCGGGGTGCGCGCACAGTTGAACGAGTGTTACCGTACACCATAAAACTACGGTATTTTTTTGAAAGTTTACCCAAGAAATTTGAAAAAAATTGCAAATATTCTCGAGTAATTTTTAATTTTTTTCAAAAAAATACCGTTGAAAAATTTACCCAAGAAATTTGAAAAAAATTGCAAATATTCTCGAGAAATTTAAATTTTTTTCAAAAAAATACCGTTGAAAAATTTACCCAAGAAATTTGAAAAAAATTGCAAATATTGTCGAGAAATTTAAATTTTTTTCTAAAAAAAATACTGTTGAAAAATTTACCCAAGAAATTTGAAAAATTGCAAATATTCTCGAGAAATTTTAATTTTTTTCAAAAAAATACCGTTGAAAAATTTACCCAAGAAATTTGAAAAAAATTGCAAATATTGTCGAGAAATTTAAATTTTTTTCTATACTGTTGAAAAATTTACCCAAGAAATTTGAAAAAAATTGCAAATATTCTCGAGAAATTTTTAATTTTTTTCAAAAAAATACCGTAGTTTTATGGTGTACGGTAACACTCGTTCAGCTGTGCGCTCCCCGGATTTCCCGCAAATTTCTGCCGACTTTGGACTGCAAAATCCGCGAGATTTGCGGGTTTTCCGAGACTTTTTGGACGCGGCATTAGGGTTAGTTAGTGTGGCGCAAATTAGTACCTGTGACCATTTTTTGTACGAGTCCTTATTGGTGGAGGTGAGCACGATCCACGAGACGAGGAACAGAATGTAGGGGACGGTGCAGTACATGTAGAGGAGAAACGATCCTTTTGCTGGCGAATCGATGAGCGTCGAGACGATGTAGACGAGCGGGATGAGGCAGAAGAAGAGCGAGTAGAGGAGGAGCACGATTCTGGAGAAGCGAATGGTGTCCATTCAAAATTGTATATCTCGGCGAGCAATCGAGATATCAAAAAGGTGTCAACTAACAAAATATTCCTTACAATATTTCCCATATTTTGTTAGTTGACCAATTTTTTCTACACTCACTCCCCGGGGTACGGTAGATCGTTGAAGTTAGCGCGGCTTTACAAAAAAGTGATCAACACCAAAATTAAAGTGAACTCGACTTGAAAACTCTATTTTTCTAGTTCTAGTAGACACGTTTACTGTAAACCCAATGGCCCGCACTTACCTTGGGCTTTTGGAATGGGACCTTGATGATTTTAAAGAGAATTTCTCTTCATTTTTGCTAAAGAGCACTGGCTGGCGAGAAAATCTGCAAGTTCATCTTCGGCGACCTGTATCTCAAGAACCACGCGTCCGTTGCAAAAGTGGTCAACTGGTAAGTTAACGCAAATTATCTCGTGAATAACTTTGTAGTTGATTGTCTATTTAAAAAAAAATTAGTTTTCGAGTTATGAACTGTTTTCCAAGAGCGACTAGAAAAAAGTTAGTGTTGAGGTCAGAGCGACGATAGGAAAACAGTTCATAACTCGAAAACTAATTTTTTTTAAAATAGACAATCAACTACAAAGTTATTCACGAGATAATTTGCGTTAACTTACTAGTTGACCATTTTTGCAACGGACGCGTGGTTCTTGAGATACAGGTCGCCAAAGATGAACTTTCAGATTTTCTCGGCAGCCAGTGCTCGTTAGCAAAAATGGAGAGCTCCGTGTGTTTCTGGCTCATTTTGCAAAATTTTCACAGCTGACCTCAAGTTCCTAGCTCTTCTCTAAAAAAAGTTACAGCGGAAAAACCAAAAGGGGATATTTCAGTGGCCGCTACTGTAGGTCCGATTCCAAAAGCCCAAGGTAAGTGCGGGCCATTCGCTAGTAAGACGACAATACTCGTTGCCAACTCACTCCAATTCGCGCGTCTCAAACGCTCCGTATTCGATGACAAACGCCATCGTGAACGAGACAATCACCGAATAGGTGATGAGGTCGAAGAAAAAAGTGACCGCCCAGTACGTGGCCGAATTCAGTCCGGTGAGCGTTTGTTGATGCGTGAAACGGGCGAGTCTCTCCTCGCTGACAAAAACGACGGACTGGATGACGGCGCCGGCGAGAATCGTCGCAAAAAGGATCATCCACGTGAGCACGTCCATAAAGACGTTCTGAAAATTGACGAAAAGAGTGGCCTAGAAATCTCTAGGCTAGGCCGCGCGAACATTTCCGGCACGAAGTTGATTGAGCACCCAAATGACGCGAGACGAAATGTGCGGTAAATCCGTGGAAAACTGAAGATCCGGACCGAGTTTCAAGTACATACACGTGGCAAGCAAGTTGATTAGGATCGCCGCATTCTTCGGACTCTCATCGTTATAGTAGATTGAGACTTCCGTCTCGTTGCTCACTTTTATAATGAATCCGAGTCGTTGAAGACCCTGAAATGTGTCATAGTGAATTCTCAAACGAATACGGCTCCTTTATGCCACGTCCAAAGTCTCGGAAAACCCGCAAATCTCGCGAATTTTGCAGTCCAAAGTCGGCAGAAAAGTTGAGTGTTACCGTACACCATAAAACTACGGTATTTTTTGAAAAAATTTAAATTTCTCGACAATATTTGAAATTTTTCAAATTTCTTGGGTAAATTTTCAACGGTATTTTTTGAAAAAATTTAAATTTCTCGAGAATATTTGAAATTTTTCAAATTTCTTGGGGAAATTTTCAAAAAATACCGTAGTTTTATGGTGTACGGTAACACTCGTTCAGCTGTGCGCACCCCGGATTTCCCGCAAATTTCTGCCGACTTTGGACTGCAAAATTCGCGGGTTTTCCGAGACTTTGGACGCGGAATTACAGCGGAATGCTCGGCGACGAGCTCGGAAACATTGAGCGAATAGTCCGTCTCAATGATTTGAAGATTATCAAACGTTGTCAAATAGTCCATGAGCCGCGTGTCGTTTGTGAGCTGTTGTTGCACGATTACGGTAGAATAGGGGTAGACCGAAAGGTCGAGCGACTCGATTTCAATCATGTTCTCTCAAAATTTCGACATGCTCACTTTAAAGGTGGTGTCCAGCGTGACATACAACACATTTTTTAATTTTTAAAATAAACTTCAAAGTGGGCCATTCACGTTCCCAAAGTCCCGAATTACGAAAAAAATTCGCCGATTTTTAGGATTTTTTTCAAAAAAGTTGGCGGCGAAATGGAAGAGCTGGCCGCGATTTTTCTAGTCCCCCCGGATGGAATTCCCCTTTCTTCCGATTTTTTTTCCGTTTTCGTGCCAATTTCTAAAATTTTCAATCGGTTTTTTCACTGAACACACTTATTTGCAATATTAAAAAAAATAATGTTTTTTTCTGTGCCGTGACGCCAAAAAGTCGATAATCTGAAACTTTTTTTTGTTGTTTTTCCGGGTTTTTCGCTCAATCGTTGAAAAGTAAATAGAAAGAGATCGCTCAATCATTTCCTGAGTCTTAATTAAAGTTTGCGAGTTACAGAAAGTTATATTTTTCAAAGTTATGCGAAAAATCCAAAACTTTCTATTTTCGGTTTTACAAAAAGAGGCTGATTTTTTCTGAATTTCGCTGAGTTTTGAAAGTTTCAGATTATCGATTTTTTTGGCGTCACGGCACAGAAAAAATCATAACTTTTTTTAAATATTGCAAATAAGTGTGCTCAGTGAAAAAACGATAGAAAATTTAAGAAAATTGCACGAAAACGGAAAAAAATCGGAAGAAAGGGGAATTCCATCCGGGGGGACTAGAAAAATCTCGGCCAGCTCTTCCGTTTCGCCGTGCACCACTTCTCTCGGTACCATTAACTTTTTTGAAAAAAATCTTAAAAATCCGGGGAATTTTTTTCGTAATTCGGGACTTTGGGAACGTGAATGGCCCACTTCGACGTTTATTTAAAAAATATATTGTATGTCACGTTGGACACCACCTTTAAAACGTCACATCTTGGCTGAGAGCGGTAGAGCCATCAACAAGGTGTCAACAGACAGATGAATTGTTCACAAAGAACTCTGGTAATTTTCGGCAAGTTGCCGCATGAAGCGGAAGCGGCATCCGTGCCGTTTTCCGCGGCAAATTGCTGTAAGCGTGCCGATTCCATGCCTGCTACGCGCTGCTACCATTGCTGCTGGCGTGCCGCTCAAAAACCTTGCTTCCCTCCCTCCCATCCCACTCTTTTCTGTTGCACGCCTTATCCATGCTGATGCCATGCCGAATACGTGCGTGAGACATGCTGTTCGCTTGCCGCTCGCGCGCGCCCCACTCTTGCCGAAAATTACTCAGTTGACCACTTGTTTTGCGGACTTTGCCGACAGCCAAGTTGCGGTGCTCGTTAGTCACTCACTGACTGCCGCGTCCTCTTTCAAATTGAAGAACATGACGGCGAAATACCAGAGGACGGCCATCGGAAGCACAAATTGGATGAGGATTTGCGTGATGTTACGGTACAAATAGTAGAGCCGTTTCTCCAAAAGCGCCACACATTTCATCGCGAACACGAGCACAAAGTGGTACGGTTTTTCTGGAAACGTGTCAATTTATACGACAAGAGTCCGACGGACCACTCACGTCTTTTCAAGTGCACCAAATTCTCGAATCTCGTCCGATGCGCCTCTTTTCGATCCTTGAGACCGTCGAGAATGGCGTCGCACTCGTCGCCGATCCGCACGAAGACGTGTTCGAGCGAGCTCGTCGAGATTCCGATCGTCAGCAGCTCGAGCCGCTGCACTGTTCCCTTTAGCTCGGCGCCGAGTGGCTCAAGGTGCGGCGACCAGAAATTCTTCTCCGAAATCGCTTCGAGACACTTGAGCAGCGCGGCGAGCTTTGGTTTTTCCGCTTCCGGCACAATGATTTCGAGTGTTTCACCGCGTTCGTCCTTCTGAAAATTTCAAAAACCTCGTGGCCTAATTCACAAGTGGCCTAACTTTCTCAATCGCGAAAACTAGTCCCCCCTTATCACATACAAATTGCCTAGATTTCCATGTGATTTATCTCGGTTGTGCGTAGAGATATCAAAAAGTGTTCAACTGAGCAAATGTGCGCAATTTCCTAATAAACATTTTTCTAGTTGACCACTTTTCGATATCTCCAACAGCAGCTGAGCAAAATCGTTTCGCACCGACTCACCACTTTCGCCGTCCGAATAAACGTCTGGCATACTTTCAACGCGATCGTCCGCTGCTCCTTGAGCTCGACCGTCGCCGCACTCCTCAGCACCATCGACATTTCCATTCCCTCGCCAAACTTTTGCTTGAGAAAATGTACGGAGCCGGCGGCGGCCATCCGTCCGTGCGACATCACAAACACCCAGTCGCCGATCCGTTCGGCTTCGTCCATAAAATGAGTGGTGACGAGGATGGTCCGATCGCGTTTCAGCCTCGTCAACATCATCTGCACGTCTTGACGGGCGCGCGGATCCATGCCGGCCGTCGGTTCGTCCAAAAGAATGACGCGACTGCCGCCGATCATCGCCATGCAAACGGCGAGTTTTCGACGCATTCCGCCCGAAAGCCGCTTTGCGAGCATCTTCCGCTGATCGTAGAGCCCAATCTGCCAGAGAATATTGTCGGCTTCGGCGCGAAAACGCTCCGGCGCCGCGCCTTTTATCGCGTTTATCAGCTCGAGGTGCTCCATTACCGTCAACTTCTCGTAGAGGGGGTTCGTTTGCGGACAGTAGCCGATGCATTTTCGCGTTTCCGATCGTTTCAAGTGCGCATCGATTCCGGTGATCAGCACTTTTCCTGAAAAATCAACAAAAATTGATGAGAAAAGTGTGCTTTTTGGAAGTTTTGCATGCTCAAACTTCAAAACGCTACAACATTTTTGGGGGTGGGTGTAGAGAAAAGTTGTCAACTGCAAAAATAAAGCACATAAAAAGTGCTACACTTTTGTTGTTGACAACTTTTTCGTACAACCACTCGCTGGGCTACTGTAGCGCTTGGAAGTTGGTACTAGTTTTTGCGCTTCAGCGCCATCTTCCCAGAGCTACAGTACTCCAGAGAATGGTTGTACAAAAAAGCTGTCAACTACAAAATTATAGTGCCGAATGTGAATTTTCGTTTTGTAGTTGAACACTTTTTCGTACAACCATTCTCTGGAGTTTATATTTATTTTTCAGCGCGCAAACCGAAGATTGGGCAAAAAACCCGGAAAAACAACAAAAAAAAGTTTCAGATTATCGATTTTTTTGGCGTCACGGCACAGAAAAAAACATAATTTTTTTAAATATTGCAAATAAGTGTGTTCAGTGAAAAAACTATAGAAAATTTAAGAAAATTGCACGAAAACGGAAAAAATTCGGAAGAAAAGGGAATTCCATCCGGGGACTCTCTTCTCTCGGTACCATTAACTTGTTTGAAAAAAATCTTAAAAATCTGGGAATTTTTTTTTCGTAATTCGGGACTTCGGGAAAGTCCCACTTGGGCTTTATTTTAAAAACATGTTGTTTGTCACGTTGGACACCACCTTAAAATAGACGTTAGTCCAGCCTTATCCTGTAATGGGGCTATTCAGCGTATGCTTGTTTTCCGTTTTTTTCGTTTTTTTACATCGCTGAATTGGATTTTTTGACGTAAAAAAACGAAAAAAATTTTCAATCGTTTTTTCACTAAGCACACTTATTTAAAATATTTTTTAAAAATTTATGTTTTTTTCTGTGCCGTGACGCCAAAAAAATCGATAATCTGAAACTTTCAAAATTCCTGCAAAATTCAGAAAAAATCAGCCTCTAAAACCAAAAACCAAAAGTAAAACCAAAAATAGAAAGTTTTGGATTTTTCGCATAACTTTGAAAAATATAACTTTCTGTAACTCGCAAACTTTAATTAAGACTCAGGAAATGATTGAGCGATCTCTTTCTATTTACTTTGCAACGATTGAGCGAAAAACCCGGAAAAACACCAAAAAAAAAGTTTCCGATTATCGACTTTTTTGGCGTCACGGCACAGAAAAAAACATAATTTTTTAAAAATATTGCAAATAAGTGTGTTCAGTGTAAAAACAATTGAAAATTTTAGAAATTGGCACGAAAACGGAAAAAAATCGGAAGAAAGGGGAATTCCATCCGGGAGGGACTAGAAAAATCGCGGCCAGCTCTTCCATTTCGCCGCCAACTTTTTTGAAAAAAATCTTAAAAATCGGCATGTGAACTTTTAATTGCCGCCCACCTTCGGTCGCCTTGCACATGCCGGTGATCATGCCGAACGTCGTGCTTTTTCCGCATCCATTGTGTCCCAAAAGTACGGAAACTTGTCCGCGCACCGCCCTCAACGTCAGTCCATTCACCGCTTTCTCGCCGTTCGCAAACATTTTCACGAGTCCGTTCAATTCCACGTCGGCGCGAGCTTTCGAGCGTCCCTCCACAAGTTGCTCACAGTTCAAAATGGTGCCGGTCCCGCCGGTTCCTCTCTTATGATCCGCGTTGCCCGCCGTTGTTCGCTTCTTCCAAAACTTGAGTTTCACCCTCATCTTCGAGCAAAGTTGCAGTTTGGAGAGTCGATTCCAAAACGTTCTCATGATGAAAAGATGCAACGTTTCGACGGCTTTCTCGATGAAAATCGCCGCCAAAAGCTGCCAAATCGCGTTGAAAATCATGAAAAAGAGGTAGACGGCGGCGCATTGAAGATCTCGCGATTTGGTGGAGAACAGCTCGCCGAAACTTATTCCTGAAATCTCGACGTTTAGTAGTGCATTTTTTCAGTTGACGACTTTTTTCTAGCACCACCTCTAGCACTACTGTAGAGCTCTTGGAAGTTGGCGTCAATTTGGGGGCGCGAAGAGCTACAGTACTCGTAGGAGTGAGCGTACAAAAAAGTTGTCAACTACAAAAGTGTAGTACAATTTATAAACTTTATTTTTGTAGTTGACAACTTTTTTCTAAAACCACTTCCAAAGATACTGTAGCGCTTGGAAGTTAGAACTGCAAATTGCGCACCCTAAACAAGTCCCAACTTCCAAGAGCTACAGTACTCTTCGGAGCGAGTGTACCGAAAAGTGGTCAAGTACAAAACCCAAGTACTATTCCTAAACTTTTCACTCCAAACATTTCCAAGCCTACAATACTCGAGAAACCGACCATCAGGGCCCGCACGATAGGTGACCGCTTTGATGAAGGTGGCGAACGCGTGATTCGCGTTCAACGACAATATCCACGTCATGGCTCCGGGTCCACGTATCGGGTAGAGTATACTGAAGCCGAGACTTCCCATCCAAACGAGTACCATCCCTTCGACGGCTCGTTTCGACGACGGAAATACGGTCGAGACGAGGATGGCGAACGAGATCGAATTGAGCGTGTAGGCGAAGATTCCGACGATCACGACGCCCGGAAAGTTCTGGAAAACGTTCGGGGAAGAGGGGGCGTGGCCTATTTTAAGTACTGCCACTCTATACCTTGACCATATAGACCCAGATTAGTGATAAAGTCGTGATGAGGAGGGTGGACTTGCAGATTCCGAAGATGAAGTGTTCCACGTAGAAAAGCCACGTTGGCAGACCAATTGCGGTCAGGTAGGGCTACAATTTTGGAAGATTAGAGCTACAGTAATCGACAAAACTGTTTTTGTATTGAATTTCAGACAACGAACGATGATAGCTCAAAAACTGAAAGAAGACAATTTGAAAACGAGAATTGTACGCTTAGAAAGTGTCCTATGACTCTGAAAATTTTTTTGTGAAAAGTTTACGTCTGGTACACCATTTTTGTAGTTGACAACTTTTTTTGCAAACCCACTCCCTGGGGTACTGTAGCGCTTGGAAGTTGGGTCTAAACGTTTATGTGATGAAAACTAGTTCAAACTTTCAAGCGCTACAGTACCCCAGAGAGTGGTTTTAGAAAGAAGTGGTCAACTACAAAAATGACCGCTAATATGTGAGCTGTATTTTTGTAGTTGACAACTTTTTTGCAAACCCACTCCCTGGGGTACTGTAGCGCTTGGAAGCTAGGATTGCAATTCTTCTGCCTGAAACTAGTCCCAACTTCCAAGAGCTACAGTACCCCGGAGAGTGGTCCTATCGAACAACTTTCAACTACAAAAATAAAGTTCATAATTAGCGCTGTAACTTTGTACTTGACATGTTTTGTGTAGCACGTCGCCGTAAAGCTACAATACTCGTTCAAAGTTTACCTTGACAGTCTCCTTCTCGACGAGCACATTTCTGGTCATACTAATCACCGGCAACGCCATACAAACCGCATAAATGTACGGAAACGCCAAAATGATGAGGCTCGAGATGGGCGGAAAGTCGGGACGTGGCAAAGTGAACAGTTTGTGGTCAAAGTTCGGAACCTGCCGATCGCTCCACGCTGGCAGTTTCGACGTGTCCAGGCTATTCGTGTAGACCTGCTCGAACTCAAGTCCGTGCTGTTGAAGGCGATGGATGAGGCCGAATAGGATCTTGTTCATCATGTACTGATAGCCGAGGAACATGTACGTTTTTCTGGAATTTTTCACATTTTTTTCCGTTTGCACTTTGAGAACGAGTATTGTAGGCTTCAGAGACGTGGCGCCAAAAAACGATCAACTGCAAAAACAAAGTTCACATTTCGCGCTATAATTTTGTAGTTGACAACTTTTTTCGACGACCAATCTCTGGAGTACTGTAGCTCTTTGAAGTTGAGTCATCCGGTCGCATGCGCTAAACTAGCCGCAACTTCCAGGAGCTACAGTACCCCCGAGAATGGTCGTAGAAAAAAGTGATAAACTGGAAAAATGAAGTACTAGGCATGAACTTTTCCCCAAAAAAAGTTCTGGACCACGACGACTTTTCTCAGCTCTACAATACTCGTCGAAAGCCGACCACTCCGAAGCGGATATTGTCGGTCTGCCTGACTTGGTGTGCCGTCCGACCAGCGGCATCACGAGTGTACTGCTCATGTCCGACTCGACATTGTAGGCGACGTGCGTGTAATTTCCGCATTGCTCCACTCGAATCCGCCGAATCATCTTGCCGCGATCGCCTCGTTCCCACGCGAAAACGTTGCCTTTGTGGTATTGTAGTTCGCTTTCGGCCATGCTGAAATTGTGGCCGATCTTTTGCGGCCGCGCGCGGAAAGTTAGGCCAAGTACATGTCAGCGAAGGGAAATCGATACTATTGCTCCTCCTTCCGTGGCCTAACTTTTTCTCTTCGGCCACCAATTCCTAGTAGTTCATCGAAAACCCTATGGCCTAACTTCCAATGCCTGCTCTTCTTCTAGTCGAGGCCGTGGCCTAGCTTTCCCCGCAAGGCCGTGGCCTAGCTTTCCCCCGCCACACTCACTAATTCTTGACTTTTGCCGCGTGCACGCCGCACCCGTCCACGTAAACGAACGGCGAATAAATGTCCTTCTGGAAATCGGGTTGTTGCGAAATCGCCGCCAGCTGTTCGCCGATCCGATTCATCAACTGAAACGCACCTCTTTTCATTGTTACACGGTCTCCCAGGGGGCGCTAATGCTAAACACAGTGCGCTCGTAAATTGCGGAGTGTCGTTGTGTAACTTTTTTGAAAATTTGCACGTCTAAAAATGCACTTTTCTTTCTTTTTGACTTGAAAAACGTCTTGAAAACAATATTTTACGAATTTAGAGTTTTTCATGTTTTTCGCATTTCGTCAAAACTTAAAATCTTTATATTTCAGCTCATTTTGCATTTCATGAGCGCAACAAACGATAAAAATGTTCGCTGAATCTTTCTTCACAAAATTCAGGTTTCGGCGGTTAGTTTTCTTGAGCAGTTTTCGAAAACTATTCGAAAAACATCAAAATCCAGGCCAAAACGTTCAAATCGAAATAACTCGGCTAATTCTCAACGATATGCGAGATTTCTGTTACCAAAACGTAGCTAATGCTCTAATTATTCGACGCCAGGTTCCGGGCGCACGGTCTCCAGAGCTGACAATGGGCGCGCAAGTGCGCCCCGCCCAATAGAGCGATACATTGGCGCGAAATTCAAATTTTAACAGCAAAATTTGTGTTTTTTGCGAGATTAGCCACGAAAAATCGATAATTTCTCGTTCGTCTCTCGATAGACCGATTGTATAGGCTTTTACGAATTTTTTAAGCGCAAGAGCGTTAAATTTGGTCAAGGCGCAAATCACATTTATCCGTTTGAAGGTTTTTCGCTAAAACTGCGTGAATTTCAGTTGCTTTTCGGTAATTTTCGCGGTTCGAGCGCTCAAAATGCTTGTATTTACGTGATTTATCATTCTCAAAACCAATTCTGTCTGAAAACGGTCAAGAAAGCGCAAAATGAAATGGCGAAAAAGCAAAGTCGGCGAAAAATGCGCCAAAACGTCATTAATTCTGAGAATTAGTGTGTTTTCATGTCGAACAATCATTTTTCATCGCCTTTGACCACAAAAATCAGAGAAAATCTGCTCAATTCATGAAAACGCCATTTGGCCGCCGAGGCCACGCCCATATTGTCAGCTCTGGAGACCGTGGGGCGTATAAAAAAATAGGTGTATTGTGCAGAAAACATGGAAAGAACGCGCGAACTCGAAAAATTAAAAATTAATTAATCGGCCGCCGCCGCGTAAATCGACACAGCCCGCCTGTTGCAAGTGCGCCCCATTGAGACCGTGCGTCGCCGATGCGTTTTGTCCGCTCACCAGCTTCACCATCACCGCGGGTCCGATGATCAACAAAAGCGGCAGCACGATTTCGAAGATGGTCCACGTTTTGGAGCGCCACGTCAGCAGCACGTCCTTTTTGAGCAGATGAAACAGTTTTTTGAGCATCTTTGGCCATCTCAAGCTTTTGAGCGCCTTCATCGTTGAGCGTGACGAAAAATGGTTATCAGGCAGGCGCGCCCCACTGATTGGGCGTCGGGTGTGGGGGGCACGACGGAAAATTGATTAGACGACGGGAAATTGATAACACTGTCCCGCCATTAGCTGTTGCTAAATTGAGCGCCGCGTTAAAACGGAGTGTCGTTGAAATTTCCGGGATTTTTTTTGCGAAATTTCATCCGAAAATTGGAAAAATGAAGTAAAACAGAGAATTTCCGAATTGTTAATGACAGCTGTGACCTTAAATTAGCGTTTTGCCCACAAGAAAGCGCGCATTTTTTCATTTTTCTGTGAATTTCAGTCCGCGGCGCATAAAAAACTGAAATTTCTCAGTCATTTTTGCAGTTTTTGGGCCGTCTTTGTGCTCAAAATGACCGCATTTGTCTGCTGAACAATCGTGAGAGGCAACTGTTTTCTCAAAATTTCCGAAAGTTTGTTTTTTCCGGCCAAATTTAAAAAACGAAATTACTCTTCGAATTTTCACTTTTACACGAGCACTCTGTGATCATTTTGTAGATATCGGTCAAATGAACAAACGTGAGGCAAAATTATTGACGGAAAACTGTGCAAAATCCCAAAAACGCGGGAAAACACGATCGTTTTCAGCGGAAAAACCGTTTCCCGTAAATCGACACTGAGAGCCGCACGTAAAAAAGCGCGCGAAAAATTTTTGTTCGCCTGCCGAAGGGGAGACAGTGAGACGGCGAAATTTTGCGAAGAAATAGGCAAAATCTGAATCAACACACGGCTGAAATTAGTTGGGGGAATGCGTGTCGGGGGCAGAGTTGAGCGGAAATGGAATTTTTAAAATCCGGAAGAAAATTTTTTTTACGGAACACGGAAAACGGAAGACGGAACAAAAAAAATCGTCAATGCAGAACCTTTTTCTCCGATTTTTTTTTTGTTGATAAAAATAACTAAAGCAACAAAAATTTTGGATCCGAGTCACTGCCCGTGGAAATTCGCGTTCTTCGGGGCTATTACTCTTTTACGGTAAGAAGAAAAAATCCGCGGAAGACGGAACAAAAATTTTTTTACGGAAGACGGAAGACGGAAGACGGCAAACGGAATTCCGCTCAACACTGGTCGGGGGGAAGAAATTCAATAATCGTTCACAGTTCCCTTTCAAGATCCGCCATCCAATGTCCTGTTTCTCGACGGACTGCGATACGAAGGTACGAGTCTCCAAAGACACATCTGATCTCGTTCCACACCCCGTGTTTCGGTCAAAAGAGATCAAAACCCCAAAGCTCAACGTTCGGTGTTGGTCAATCAATTGATATATACCATGAATATTCATGCGATTTTTGATTCCAAATCTAGTCTATTTCATCGTTTGCGGATAGAGTTTTTTCACTTTCAAAAGATGAAACCGCTCCTATCCTCACTTATACTCTCGATTTTTATAATCTATAACAATGTCATCGACGCGTGTCTTAGAATTCAATCGGAGTTTGGTCAGTTTCTCCTACTTCCCAAAAAGTATTTTGTTTTTTCATTATTTGCAGAAGTGCCGGACGGCTGTAATTGTTCAATGCCACAAGCGATCGACGCGTCCGGAATCGGCGAAATGAGCGATTCGAGTCAATATCTGGCGAGCCGCATCACTGTCAAACCCAACTTTTATGTGGCGAAGACGTCGAGCGGATGCCGCGTTTTCGCGAGCGCCAAGAATATGCCGGCCGAGTACAACACGTTTTACTTTATGATTTTCACGAAAAACTCGCCGCCTTTGATTGTAAGTACACCGAGCTATGTGTGGAAACGCGCCACGACGCGGCTTTCGCAACATACGCAGCCAAATTATATGCATTTTTGCGCGTCGGGCATTTTATGTTACGCGCAAAGTTCATTTTTTTTAGTTGTTCATGAATTTTCTCCAAATATTCATCTCTTTAAAGCGTTTTTCTCCACTTTTTACCTCAATTAGACCTTTTTACAGATTCCAGATAAAGTAATACGCGAAGAGAAGTCGATGCGATGAAATGAAACGCGTAAGTAAATGAAAGCAATGTTTTATTCAGAAAATATACGATTTCTCGAAAAACGTCTCTAGATTTACTAATCTTTTGATTTAAAAAATTCACTAACATGACTGTGAATGTTTTCGAATAAAAAAAAGTAGAGTGACAGCTCGCAGAAGCAGAAAAATTGGTTTTTTGCCGGAAAACAGTGACATTTCGTTGAAAAAAAAAAGATTTCTCAAAAACCGTCTCTAGATTTTCCAATTTTTTTGTTTAAATTGTTCACTTACATGATTGTAAACGTTTTCGAATAAAAAAAGTCGAGTGACAGTTCGTAGAAGCAAAAAAAAATTTTTTCAACGAAATTTTACCGTCTTCCGGCAAACGATCGGTTTTTCCGCGAAATCGAGCTGTCACTCTACTTCTTTTTGGTTCGAAAACATTCTCAGAAATGTAAGTAAAGTTTTTTAACCAAGAGATTAGAAAATCTTCGAGAAATCGTGCATTTTCTGAATAAAACCTTACTTTCACTTACTTACGCGTTTCTTTTCATCGCATCGACTTCTCTTCGTGTATTACTTCATCTGGAATCTGTAAAAAGGGCTAATCGAGGTAGAAAGTGGAGAAAAACGCTTAAAAGAGATGAATATTTGGAGAAAATTCATTAAAAACTTTAAAAAAAAAGAACTTTGCGCGTAACATAAAAAGCACTGTACGCAGAGCAACACCGGCGTGCAAAAATGCAGACTGAGGATGAAACGTTTGGTGAACGTCGCAAAAGCCGCGCCGTGATAAACGCGTGTCGTTTTTCAGCAGCGCAAATTCTCGCCGCTCGCCACAAACGACCGCAACGCCGAGTTCGTGCTCAACGGACTGCACTGCAACACCAACTTCGGACAATGGGAGTACTACGGTGTGGGCCGTGCCGTCGAGCAGGCGTACTTGCAACGAGCGATGGACGGCCTCTCGTTCGCGTTGCAAGCCGAGCGCTCCGAGGCGGACTACTGTCGGTGCACGCCGCCGAGCGTCTCGGACAAGTACGGAACTCTGCCGACGCTCACCTTCATGCCCGGATCGTGCGACGCGTTCACCATCGATTGCGGTCACAATTCGTCGGGCGTCTATCTGACGAGCACCACCGCGAACGACGTGATTCTCGATTACGGCGCGAGCATGGTCGGAGAGTTGATGTGCGTCAGCGACGGTTCGGCGCGCTCGTCATGGTGGCACAACAATATCCGAATGGACAATCTGGAAGTCGCGTGTCGTCCTGGAGCTGTACAAGGTCAGCTCGAACTTTGCACCAGAGATGTTGGAAATTCCGTGTTCCGTGTTCCGTGTTCCGTGTTCCGCGTTTTTTTGCAATATTTTTTCCGTGTTCCGTGTTCCGTAAAAAAAAAAATTTCCGTGTTCCGTGTTCCGTGTTCCGTAGAAATAAGTTTTTTCCGTTTTCCGTGTTCCGTGTTCCGTATAAACTATGTTTTCCGCGGAAAAATTCGATCACAAATTTTATTTTTTTCATTATTATTTTGATTAGGACAGTTGACGTTTTGTGGTCAAAATTTGAAAATTTTCGGATTCGGACCATATTCGTGAAAAGTGGATTCCATTTTCAGTCGTTTTTTACTGTAGTTGTTTACTGTTGTGTTGTTGGTTTTTTTATTTTTATGAAATTTTCAGTAAAACTTTCACATGAGTCAAACAGCTGCATTGTCAGTCAGATAATCGAATTAAACAAAACATTATTTTTTTAAAAAAATCACTGGAATTCTCTTGAAAACGCTTTTTTTCCGTGTTCCGTATTCCGTGTTCCGTGCTCCGTGTTCCGTAGAAATAAGTTTTTTCCGTTTTCCGTGTTCCGTGTTCCGTAAAAAAAAAAATTTTCCGTTTTCCGTGTTCCGTGTTCCGTAGAGTAAAATTTTTATTCTCAACATCTCTGCTTTGCACGTTCGTCACAAGTCTACCCGTTTCTTTTTTTTCTCAGCCTCATGGTCGTATACGCCAAACTGTGGCACGTGTGTTCGTGTCGAATTCCAACGGCTCTACGAGAACTTCAAGCAGTACGATCCGAGCGGCAGATACGCGTTCTACGATTGGGCCGCCGGCAGTGTCGATCGACTCGTCTCGCCGGACCCGAACGTTTGTGTGGACGCGAACGGATGCGCCGGAACGCTGTTCGTGACGCTCACGAACAACACGATTGTCGAGCGGCGAATTCCGGTCGGCCACGCCGCGTTCATCGATGTGTCGTGCGCGCCGAACCCGAACTCGGACGGATTCGGCGCCGCCGCCGCCACCTACGCCACCTACATCGATAATAGTCTGGTGAACGGCGCGCTGACCGCTTGTGTGAACACGACGAAGCAAAGACCGGCGGCGTTGGCGCTTCCTGACGGATTCGAGTGCCCCGTACCTGGGATCATAACCGACGAGGCCGAGATTGCGGCCCTCCCAAACAGTGCGTACCTTTCGAAACGTTTCTCAGTGGCGCCGCTCCTCAAATTCTCGAAACGCGCCAACGAAACGGGTGAGTGTCAGGTGGAGGCGACGTGCATCAACATGCCCGCCGAACACACCCACTTCTACATGATGATCTTTCGCTCGAACGGAGCGCCCATCTTCGCGCGTCGCTTCTTCCCCGGCGGAAACGATCGCAACGATCCGTTCGCAATCTACGGACTGTTTTGTCGCGAAGACAGCGAAACGCGCCGATGGCAATACTTTGGAGCCGACGTCGACGAGCCAAAGTTCGCGTGTCAGGCCGAGGAGGCAGTGTGCAAGTGCGCCGAGTTCGAGTACTCGGACAAGTACGGATTGAGGCCCGACGTGGTGCCGTTTGGCGATTTGTGCGATACGATTAGTGTCAGTTGCGGACAAGACTCGGGCCTCTTCATTTTGAGCTCGAATCGATTGCCGATCAGGGTGAGTGTCTCAGCCGTGGAAAGAGATATCAAAAAGTTGTCAACTGATAAAATGTGCATCTTGTCTTTGTCAACATTTTATCAGTTGACAACTTTTTGATATCTTTACAGACAATCGAGATACATAAATTTGAATGGACGCTTTTCGTGTCAAAAGTCTCTTCTCTTTTGAGGCGCATATCTCGAGAACAAACAAGTGTTTCAAAAAGTGGTGAACAGAAAAGTTGTTGAAAATTTTGTGCTGAACAACAATGTAATTGATACATTTGCTGCAAAACGGCCAATTCTCAAGTTATACGCTTTTTTCTAAACAGTCCCTGGATTTGGGCCAAACTCGTCTATTTGAAGGGATGTATCTGACCTGTCTGTAGAGATATCGAAAAGTTGTCAACTAATAAAATGTACATGCAATCTCAACAAACAATTTATCAGTTGACAACTTTTCGATAATTGCACTCGCAATTGAGATATATCGTCTTGAATAGTGCGAAAAATTCAATTCAGACTATTCGAAGTTTTACAGATGGAGTCCAACAATATAACAATCCGCGAGTTTACGTGCGTCTCCGAAGGCGCCTCGTTCGTCTGGTACCACAACAATTTGCGGCTGGAGAGTGTGGAACTGACGTGCCGTCCGAACAGTCCATCGATCGGCACCGCCGAGTGTCGTTCGATTCAGTACCTCGACGCGGAGGACGTGGCCGAGTACGACGTGACCGGATTCTTCGAACAACACCAACGAGAGGACGGCTTCTATTCGGGCACCGACGGTCTCCTCGAACGCTATCCGCTGTTGTTCCAAAGCGAGTTTTTGTGCTCGTCGCGCGAGTTGGTCCTCTTCCGACCCAACTACGAACCGTTGACTATCAACCAGACGGCCGACGGTCTTTTGTACACGAGGTGTGGCCAGATTCCGCTGTCCGACGGGTTCGGCGCACGCCCGGGCCGCGGAACGTTCGTCCGCGGCGAGCTGTCGTTCGACGCACGCTTCGCTTGCTTCAACTCGTCGAAGGAAGTGGTGCCGAGCATGCCGGCCGCGTGCAAATGCCCAATTCCCGGCAACTACAAGTCGAGCGATGCCAATTTCTTTGCTCAATTCGCGAATAGCGATTACGTGTCCGCACGGCTCACCGTCGCCGCTTCGCTTCGCATCGTCGCCGAAGCGTCGTCCGACGGTTGTGTCGTCAACGCGGCGTGCCGCAACATGGAATCCACGCACGCCTACCTCTATCTGATGATTTTCCGAGCCGACGGACCGCCAATTTTCGAGCGACGCTTCACGCCCTACGACAATACGGACAGGAACGAGTACAAACCGGTCCAGGGACTCGCGTGCTCGACATCCGCATCCGCGTGGACGTACTACGGCTCGCCGATCGATAGCCCGACGTTTGCGTGCCAAGCGGACACCGACAGTATTTGCAAATGTGCGGCGCCGAAGGAAACGACGAGATTCGGAAGCGCGCCGACGCTCGCCTTCTACAAAGACTATTGCGACACGTTCACCGTCGATTGTGGAGACGACAATGTGATATTGTACAGCTCTTCGGCCGAGCCCATCAAGGCACGTCGGGTTTCGACCATTTTATGCTAAAAACTGACCGTTTTTCAGCTCGACATCTCGACGGCAATGGTTCGCGAGTTGACGTGTGTCGATTCGAACGGCCAATTCGTCTGGTTTCACAATAACGTGCAAATGAGCGATTTGGAGATCAGCTGCCAGCCGAGACAGCAGCAAGGTACACTTTTGATTGTTCTCAAGAACGAATCATTTTCTCAAAAAGTGTCCAACTAGAAAGTTCTAGCAAATTTTTGGGCTGAACACGGTCTCCTCAAAGCTGAAAAGGCGATACATTGGCGCGAAATTCAAATTTTAACAGCAAAATTTGTGTTTTTTGCCAGATTAGCCACGAAAAATCGATAATTTCTCATTTGTCTCTCGAAAGACCGATTGTATAGGCTATTACGAATTTTTTAAGCGCAAGAGCGTTAAATTTGGTCAAGTCGCAAATCAAATTTATCCGTTTGAAGGTTTTTGGCTAAAACTGCGTGAATTTCAGTTGCTTTTCGGTAATTTTCGCGGTTCGAGCGCTCAAAATGCTTGTATTTACGTGATTTATCATTCACAAAACCAATTCTGTCGGAAAACGGTCAAGAAAACGGTGCACGTCTAAAAAAGGAGTTTTCTTTCTTTTTGACTTGAAAAACGTCTAGAAAACAATATTTTACTGTGCGGAAACCGTTCTTTACAGAATTTAGAGTTTTTCATGTTTTTAGCGTCTTTTTCGAATTTCGTCAAAACTTCAAACCTTTATATTTCAGCTCATTTTTCATTTCATGAGTTCAGCGAACGATAAAAATGTTCGCTGAATTTTTCTTCACAAAATTCAGGTTCCGGCGGTTAGTCTTCTTGAGCAGTTTTCGAAAATTATTCGAAAAACATCAAAATCCAGGCCAAAAGCTTCAAATCGAAATAACTCGGCAAATTCTCAACGATATGTGAGATTTCTGTTACCAAAACGTAGCTAGTGCTCTAATTATTCGAATCCAGGTTCCAGGCGTACAAAAATAGGTGTATTGTAGATAAAACATGGAAAGAACGCGAACTCCAGTTGAAAATTAATTAATCGGCCGCCGCGTAAATCGACACAGCCCGCCTGTTGCAAGTGCGCCCCATTGAAATCATTCGCGCCGTGGGAGACCGTGCAGTTGACAATTTTCGCCGAAAACGCCGCCATTTCTCCAGGTTTCATCTCGTACTGCGGCTGTCGTCAAGCTCCGTTCCTGACCGCCGACACGATTTCCGCCTACGATGTGGACGACACGTACACGAGCTCGTTCAAACCGGCGCCCTACACGTCGTCGGTCTCCGGCGCCGACTTTTGCGGCTACGAGGTGAACTGCGAGGGCACTCTCGTCGTGTTCACGCCCAACTGGCCGACGCTCCTCTTCAATTCGACGTATTCGATGCGTTGCGAGGCGACGCCCCTTTCCGCATCCACCTCCTCGTCGGCCGCTCCGAACTATTTGTGGTACGTGCGCGGTCAGATGCGCTCGGATCTGGCGTACGCATGTCTCGAACCGCAGCCGTCGGACGTGGTGCCGATGGGAGCGTGCGCGTGTCCGCCGATTCGCTACATTGATCAGGAGACGGTGAAGCGCGCGGAGAACTCAAAGTATCTGGGCGAACGGGAGACGATTCGGCCGACGGTGCGGATCGGCGACGAGTGCCAGATCGCCGTCAGCTGTGAGACGGCTCAATTCGACGACTTTTACTTTATGATCTTCAGAGACAACGATCCGCCCATCTTTGTGAGTTTTGCACAGAGTCCGTGTCATTTTCTTAAGCTTTCTAGTACCTTGGACAGTGATTTTATGTAAATCATGCTATCAACTTTAATTTTACAGTTGACCACTTTTTTGTACGACTACTCCTAAACATACTGTAGCTCGCTTAGAAGTTGGCGCTAAAAAGCGAAAAACGCATGCGGCAAGCGCGTCCAAAAGTCGCCTTAGGAGTGTGTGTAGAAAAAAGTGTCCAACAGCAAAAATATAGTTCCAGACCAGAGATGTTGGGAATTCCGTGTTCCGTGTTCCGTGTTCCGCGTTTTTTTCAATCTTTTTTCCGTGTTCCGTGTTCCGGAAAAAAAAAAATTTCCGTGTTCCGTGTTCCGTGTTCCGTAGAAATAAGTTTTTTTCCGTTTTCCGTGTTCCGTGTTCCGTATAAACTATATTTTCCGCGGAAAAATTCGATCACAAATTTTATTTTTTTCATTATTATTTTGATTAGGACAATTGACGTTTTGTGGTCAAAATTTGAAAATTTTCGGATTCGGACCATATTCGTGAAAAGTGGATTCCATTTTCAGTCGTTTTTTACTGTAGTTGTTTACTGTTGTGTTGTTGGTTTCTTTATTTTTATGAAATTTTCAGTAAAACTTTCACATGAGTCAAACAGCTGCCTTGTCAGTCAGATAATCGAATTAAACAAAACATTATTTAAAAAAAATCACTGGAATTCTCTTGAAAACGCTTTTTTCCGTGTTCCGTTAAAAAAAAAATTTTCGTGTTCCGTGTTCCGTAAAAAAAAATTTTCCGTGTTCCGTGTTCCGTGTTCCGTGTTCCGTAGAAATAAGTTTTTTCCGTTTTCCGTGTTCCGTGTTCCGTAGAGTAAAATTTTTATTCCCAACATCTCTGTTCCAGACATCAGCTTTCTTTTCCAAGTTGACCACTTTTATGTACAACCACTCCGCACAGTACTTTTACGCACTTAAAGTTGATCATTTTGAAACTTGACGAGAATTCCTTCCAGAACCGTCGTTTCGTTCCCGGATCCGACAAGACGACGGCGTTTGTGCCGACCGGATTGCAGTGTGTTCAGACGGCGGAAAACGAGATGGAGTGGCAGTATTTCGGCGGAAAACTCACCAATATCTCGTTTGCGCTCCAATCGAACACTGAAAAGTGTGAGTGCACCGAGTGGGCGAACGAAAATGCGGAAGTTTCGAAAAAGGACGGTATTTGTGACATGATGGAGGTCAAATGCACTTTGTTCACCAACTTGGCCTACCTTTTCGGCTCCCATCTCGCCAATATTATCGCTGTAAACTCTAGACACATTATCGAGCTCATCTCAATCGATTCTTGACGATTTTCAGCTGCCAAAACGTCAAAATAACCTGGTCGAAGAGCTGACGTGCGTCAACGACGGAGCATCGTACAGTTGGTATTATGCCGGTATCAAAACGACGAGCATTCGGGTGTGGTGTTCAGTTCCGATGCTCGCCGGGCAGCCGATCAACGGTGAGCTATAGTCGGCTTAGAAGCGAGTGTACGCGAAAGTTGTCAACAGCAAAAATAAAGTTCAGATTGGGTAGATCATTTTTGTAGTTGACAACTTTTTGATACAATCACTCTCAAAAGAGTTATGGTTTTGAATAGCGCGCACTTTTTGCTTTTTTCAACACAAGAGACGATTGTAGCGTCGTGGCACTGTGGTTGTCCGGATTTTGTGTCGGTGAAAGAGTCGAACGCTTATCTGGAGGCCTACAATCAAGACGGACTATTGTCCAACTACAAAATCAGCGAGGGACACGTGGATTACGGTCTCGCGGCGAACTGCGCGCCCACTTTCACTTGCGACGAAGCCACGACGCTGGCCGTTTTGAGCACCAACCGACCGCCCATGATGGTACAGTAGTAATCCGCGCACCTACAGTAGCCTACAGTAATCCCTACAGTACGAAGTATCGTCGCCGCCGTACGTCACTTGTGAAATGAGCCCGTTGGCCAGCGATTCGGCGCTCTCCTCGAGTTTTTGGTACGTCGATGGAGTGATGATTACGGAACCGGGCTACGCGTGTCTCACCAGTGAAGACTACTAAACTTTTCGATAAATTTGTTTATTTATAAATGATTCACAAATCGTTCACTTTATATCGGTTCACAAAGATAGTATGGCAAACTTTGAATGAGTATTGTAGAGCTTAGACATGTTCTCGTGCGCTACAATTTGTTTTCGGAAATCTCGACGTCTAGTACTGTATTTTTGTAGTTGACCACTTTTTTCTCCGACCACTCCCTGGAGTACTGTAGCTCTTGGAAGTTGGGGTCATTTTGAAGCGCATGCATTTCAGCCCCTACTTCCAGCAGCTACAGTAACCCAGAGAGTGCGTGTACAAAAAAGTTGTCAACTACAAAAATGTAGTTTAGAAAAAGCACTTTATTTTTGTAATTGACCACTTTTCACTACAACCACTCCTACGGGTACTGTAGCTCTTGGAAGTTGAGGCCCGCTCGCGAGCATTGTTTTTCAGTCCCAACTTCCAAGAGCTACAGTAGCCGGGGGAGTGATCCTGGAAAAAAGTGATCAACTACAAAAATACAGTACTAGACGTCAACAATTCACAAAAATAGTTTTTAGACCGAAATGACATCTCTCGACGCTAAAATTGATCAAATGCTCAAATTCTGGAGCCCAACTTCGAGTTGTTCGCAAATTTGCTCTCCGCCCAGATGATATTGAATACAATGTACGGAATGAGCAAAAAAGAGTGATCCGGCCGGATCCAACTTGTATTTGGCGAGAAAATGAGTGAAAAGTCGAACTTTGACGACGATCAGAATTTTCCGATCTTTTCGCTTCGACAACTCTTCGGTGCCGAGCGTTTTTCGATGGTTTTCAATAGTCTGAAATAGATATTGTCGGTTTTTCAGCAAATATTGTCAAACTTTACGTACCACAACAATTTGTTTGATCATGGTCGGATAAATTTCGATTTTGCCCAAATTTGCATCGTAAAAGTGCGCATTTTTAGTGAATCCCAGTGAACGTTGATCGATATTCGAGATTTTGCGATTTTCCGGCGATTCAAAGTCGTTCGGCTTGTAGATGAACGAGGTGAGACACTGAAAAGTGGGCATACAATAGCGGTTTAATTGAAACGAGTATTGTAGCGTTCGGAGACGTCCTGTTGGTCTAGAAATTTTTTTGCGAAAAGTTCACATCTAGTACGTTATTTTTGCAGTTGATCACTTTTTTCCAAGGTCACTCCCCGGGGTACTGTAGCGCTTGGAAGTTGGCGTTCAAAAACAACGGCCGCGAACGGGGTCCAAGCGCTATAGTACTTTTCGGAGTGGGTGTAGTAAAAAGTGGTCAATTACAAAAATAAAGTACTTTTTCTAAACTACATTTTTGTAGTTGACAACTTTTTGATACAACCACTTTCTGGGGTACTGTAGCTCTTTGAAGTTGGCATCAATTCGAAGCATGTGCTGTTCAGCCCTAACTTCCAAGCGCTACAGTATCCCGGGGAGTGAGCGCAGAAAAAAGTTGTCAACTACAAAATTGGCCTACTAGATGTCAAGATTTCGCAAGAAATTTTTTAGAATCAAAATGACGTCTTCTAACCCCTACCGTACTCGTTTAAAGTGCCAAACCTCAATTTGTCCACCCTCAACTCTTGTATACACTGGTTTTTCATGCAAAACGCTGATTTTGGTGGCGGTCACCGTTTTAAAGTGGTTTCCCGCCTGTCCTCCTTTATTTTCGTACCGCCTATCTTTTGCCGTCATGACGATCCAATCGCCCGTCTGAAAAATGGCGAAAAACAATAGTTGTCATACAATATCGACTCTCACAACCTTGACATTCGAAACTTCCATCGATCTGAGGACTCCAATCTCTTGACAATAGACCAAACTGCACTTTTCCGGGTTTTTAGACAAAAAATGATAGGGATTTGGGACGGATCGGGCCACGACTAGGCCGTATGTGTGGTAGGCGTTTGCTGGCAGTTTCTGCTCTTGGTTCAGTCTCTGAAATTGACAATATTCGGTGAGGTTTTGCGATTTTTGCAAAAACTCACAAAAGAGGCGCGGCCCAGGTGACAAAGATTCGCCATCTCTCGATCGTAGAGCTCTTGGAGCCAGGGCTGAGAAATTGAAGCTTTAAAATGCGTGATCTTCAGAACTAGGCGCATAACTTGAGAATGAGATATTTTGAGGCAAAATGATCAATTACAAAGTTGTTAAGCATAAAATTTGCAACAATTTTTCAGTTGACCACTTTTCGAAATAATCATTGGTTCTCGAGATATGGACCGTCAAAGTTCAAAGTGAAAAAAAAAACAACCCACAGCATCCAACGTCTCCAGGGCCGGTTTCCACGTGGCCCTCAGCTCGCCGACTCGGACCACTTCAAAGTGTAATCCGTCGGGACCGGGCGCAAATTTGACGGTCACCTCGGCCGCCTCCATTCTCGGATTCGCCTTCAAAAAGATGAGCTGAGGATCGCGAACGGTCTGGAGGTACGGCGACCAGACGGTCCTTCGATATCTCTTGAGAATGTCGGCCGGAAGATGGGCATCGATCGGCGCGACGGCCACAGTTTTTATAAATATATTGTTGGTTTCCGAAACCGAAACGTCGAGGATCGCTGAGTCGGGCGATATTGTCGGTTTCAGAATGTCTGCGGGTCCGGCGTACTCGACGTAGTCTCCGATTCGAACGGAATCGATCGATTTCTGGACGGGCACCTCGACGACGTTATGGATCGGGTCGAGGATCTGTAAATGCGTCGGAAAAATTGAAAAAAATGGTAGCAAATATTGTCCAACCTTTAAATGAGTATTGTTGATTTCGCACACGAATCCGTTGAACGAGCGCATTTGGAAATGCGCAGAATAGTGTTATTGATTTTCGCCAGATTATTGATTTTTTTGCCAAGAATCACCGAAAATCGAACTTTTTTGGTTGGAAAACTGCACATCTATCGCTTTGAAGTTTGGCATTTTTGCGCGCCAACTTCCAAGCGCTACACTACTCTTCGGAGTGGCTGTAGACCAAAATTGTCAACAGCAAAAATAAAGCGCTAAAAATGAGCTTTATTTTTTCAGTTGACAACTTTTTTGTGCGTCCACTCCCTGGCGTACTGTAGCGCTTGGAAGTTTGGCGTTCATCAAAAACATAGTACTAAATGTCAAGATTTCGCAAAAAAATTTTCAGAACAAAGTGACATCTCTGAACGCTACAGTACCCGTTCAAAGTGAGACATTGAAAAAAAAAACGTGTTTTCTGTATTTTGACGTGAAACCCTTATTATTATCGGTTTACCAAAAGGTCAGGTCAGCCTAAAGTGGTACCGAAACGAACCGATTTCAAAGTTTATCAGAAAAAGCGTTTATTCCGAAAAGTAATCGCAAACATTTCAAGAAAGTTCTCGACAAGAGTTGGTCGCCAGTTTGTCGTAAGTTTTTAAAAAATTCGGCTCATTTCGCATCGGTTTCTTTTGCAGACTCAATAAAAGTAAGCGGAATTACAAGAATTCTATAATATCAACCCGAACAAAAAATCGACATTTAATTTCGAACATTCCAGAAGCATGGGTGACACAAAAATCGTGAACGGCGTCTCTGTGCCGGCAATGTTTTCCGGAAATCGTGCGTCGACTCGTTCGACGCGCAAGAAGAAGACGCAACTTTTGTCGCCGAAAAAATTCATCGAAGCGGTCGGTAAACGGACAATATTCACAATATTCGAGTTTTTCGAGATGACGTCTATTCAAATCGATGTATCTCAGCTGTCGGTGGAGATATCAAAAAGTGGCCAACTGAAAAAATGTACACAATTTCCTGACGAACATTTTGTCAGTTGACAACTTTTTGATATCTCTACCGGCAGCTGAGATAAAGCGGTTGGAATGGACACAGTTCTATAATAGTGCGATTTTTCAAAAATTCCGCAAATTTCGTGCAATTCCCCCGCAAAAACTGGCACTTTTCGAGAGCTTTTAACATTTGGTCAACGAATATTGTCTGTTTCACAAAGTGTTTCCCAAAAACGCATTGCAGGTGCTCGCAAAAGCGCCCAACTCGAAGTCGTTCGAGGCCGGATGCGCCGAGCACTACAAAGAGTGCTTTTTGGATTCGCCGACGTTCGGCAACTACTGGAAGGAGTCGAATAAGGAGAAGAACTTTTCGAAAAGTATAATATTTACACAAACAATTTACACAAAAAAAACCATTTTTCAGACGTCTGGCTGTATGATTCGACTCGTGTCATCATACCGGAAGTCGACTATTACCACGCCTCGTGGGTGGATGGCATTAGACCGAGTAAGTGCACAAAAAAAAGAAAAAAATTTGACGCCCAGAGGGGAATGAACCAAAACCGTGCGGCGTGACGGGCTGGCGCTCAACCACTGCGCCACGCGCGCATTTGGTTCAGCTGACCGCCAAGGCGTATGTATAATGAGCGTGCGGCGCGCAGGGTGGCGGAAGCTCGCGACTAACAAGCGTTGAAAACCATTGAAAAAACGAAAAAAGTTTGTAAAATACGTTTCAAACTGAATCAATTTGCGCCAAATTTGACGAGCGTCATCTAATTTGGTGCGGAATGGTTGAGTGGGAGCCGAGAAATGGTGATCCAAACTTGAAATTAATGAAAAATGTGCATTCAGGTCAATACATTCTCGCACAAGCGCCGACAAACGCCGCCTCGCAAAAGGACTTTTTCAAAATGTTGGCGCACACGAAAGCGGAAGGCCTGCTGGTTGCCGAGAGCAACGACGAGTACACCGCGTTCATCTCGAGCAAATTTGTCAACGGCGGCGGCGGCGGAGGAGGCAAGAAGTCGTCGGAGAAGACGTTGGACGACGTGGCCACGCTCACGATCGCCGAGAACGGAGTGAAGGCGTTGAAGGCGGCGAAGATGAGCCGGTGGGGCGAGGCGATCAGCGCCGTCGAGCTGGTCGACATGCTCGAGAAGGCGCGCAAGTTTCTCGGCACCATCTCCAAGGGACCGCTCGTGATTACGTGCAAGGACGGAGCCACGAGGTGTGTGTGTGTGAATCACGGGGTGCGCGGCGACTAAAAGTCTAGAGAAAACGTGGATTTTGAGCGCACAATCCGAGTCCGTGACAAAATGTCGGAAAAAAGTGACAAAATGTCGGAAAAAATTACAAAATGTCGGAAAAAATTACAAAAAGTCGGAAAAAATGCCAAAATGTCGGAAAAAATGCCAAAAAGTCTGAAAAAATTACAAAAAGTCGGAAAAAATGGCAAAAGGTTGGAAAAAGATGCGAAAAAATCGAAAAAATGACAAAACGTCGAAAAAAATGCCAAAAGATTGGAAAAATACCTGTTTTCCGACTTTTTGTACTTTTTTCAGACCTTTTGGCATTTTTTCCGACTTTTTGTAATTTTTTCAGACCTTTTGGCATTTTTTCCGATTTTTTGTCTTCCGACCTTTTTGATTTTTCGACCTTTTGCCACGAACTCCACAATCCTAGCGCGCTTTCTCTGTCCCCACTCGCTGCTTTCCCCCGCAGCCGGCCGCTCTCTTGTGACTGCCCTCGGCGTCCGCCGCCAACGTGCCGTCGATAGCTCAGTTGGTAGAGCGGAGGACTGTAGAGTGTGCGTGGTGATCCTTAGGTCGCTGGTTCGAATCCGGCTCGACGGAATCGTTTTTTTTTTTTAATTTGCTTCTTGTTTAGAAGTGGCCTCGTCGCGCTGCTCGACACGGAAGCGGATCGTCTCGCGAAAACGGGCAAGGTGAAGCATACGGAGACGGTGAAACTGATTCGCAGCATGCGATGCAACACGTTTGACAATTTCGACGTGTTTGATTTGGGCGTGAACGGAATCATCGAGTTGTGCACGAGATCCGCCGCCACCGCCGCCGCCGTCAGCACCACGTCGACCATCAAGAAAAAGTGAACCGAATCGAATAAAATGAGCACAAATTATTCCGTAAAACAATTTATTTATTATTAAGAAGAAGAAGAAACAAGTGCAAAATAGTACAAAAAAATGAGAGAAACAAGAGAAAGCGTTTTTTTTTTTGTTGAAATTTTAGGCAAAACTGAGACACATGTCATTTTCCTCACTGAGAACAACGTCCAAATCGAACTGATATTGTAGGCTCGAAAAGTCGAATTCGTTGTGGACCCACGGCACCGGCTTTTCGATGCGCTCCACCGATTCTTCTTCTTCTTCTTCTTCTTCTTCTTCCGATTCCTCTTCTTCCGATTCTTCTTCCGAGCCCTGGGTGTCCGTGTTGGATGGAGCCACGTCATCATCTTCTTCTTCTTCTTCTTCTTCTTCTTCATGGTCCTGATCGGCAACGTCTTCGAGATCGGATCCGACCGAATCCACGTTGTCCTCCTGAACTTCCAGGTCCACGTCCTGATCGGCAACATCCGATCCATCCGAATCCATGGCCAGCGGCAAATCACATCCTCCGTCGATCAGCGCCATCCGAATCTTGTGCAAGCAATTCGGGCACGTCGTCCGAACCCAGCGGTACTCTCTCAAATGGTTGCACGAATAGCTGAGCACGTGGATTTCCGAGTGGTGGTCCCCATCGACCACCGCCTTGACGTACTCGTTGAACTCGGGGCAGTCGACAATCGCGTACACTTGGTTGGCGGGGACCGGTCCCGGTGGACACGCACGGACTTTGACTGAAAACACGGGGAAATTGCAGACTAGTTGACAATTTTAAGCCGCCATCCACTATTCAAAGCGTTATATCTCAGCTATCGGTGGAGATATCGAAAAGTTGTCAACTAATGAAATGTTCATTAGGAAATTATGCATTTTTTATCAGTTGACCACTTTTTGATATCTCCACCGACAGCAGAGATACATCACTTTAAATAAGCGGTATTAGTCTCTTGCGTTCAAAAGTTCATATCTCGAGAACCAGCAATTGTATCAATAAATGGTCAACTAAAAAGTTGTTGCAAATTTGATGCCAAACAACTTTGTAATTGATCATTTCGCCTCAAAACGTCACATTCTCAAGTTATGCGCTCATTTCTAAACAAAAGCCCGTCCACTCACATTCCTCCCACGCCATATCGATCTCCTCGTCGGAATCGTATCCAGAAGAGGCGGTGCCAATGATCCGAGTGGGACCACATTCGGCCGCATCGTTTTCCTCCGATTCGGACTCGGTGAAGTAGGGCAATTTGTAGTTTTCGTCCAATTCCTGCGTCTCGGCCGATTCGTGGGACGCATCCGATTCGAACGAAGTGTCCATGATCGCCATCGTCTTGTTTTGTGGCTCGTCGGCTCCATCCTCAACTTCCGGGTCCACTTTACGTTCGATCCGACCGTTTCGCTTCTAAAAAATCGATATTAACCGAAAAGTTGCGCAAAAGTTGCGCAAAAACCAACAAACCTTCAATAAGAATGCGCCAATCGCGACGAGAATCGCCAAAGTGACGGAAACGGCGATTGCGAGCATTTTTCTCACTGCCAAAAGTGGAAAGAACGCGGTTTTGCGAATAAATTGCGGCATAGGAGTAGGATAATGAGAATGAAAGGGGTAAATGGGCGGGGATACCCGGTCCATCTTCACATTCGCACGGGACCGCCCGAAAACCGTCGCGTTCGTCAAATATCGATCAATTTTAGGGTGTATTGTGTCTTGTTTCCCACAGGCACTGACTTGACCCCACAAAACGTCACCCAAAGACGGTCCATTGAGCGAGAACTACAATTGCGGGGTGCTCGCGAGGCCATCGTAAAACGGTGGCCAATCAAAACGTCATATCTCTGCTGTCGGTGGAGATATCAAGAAGTGGTCAACTGTGAAAATGTGCAAAATCACCTAATAAACAATTTATCAGTTGACAACTTTTTGATATCTCCACCGACAGCTGAGATATAACGCTTTGAATAGTGGATGGGTTAAAATTGTTTAAAATTGGTTTTTTCCAGACCCCCCATTTGTGTAAATATTATACTTTTCGAAAAGTTCTTCTCCTTATTCGACTCCTTCCAGTAGTTGCCGAACGTCGGCGAATCCAAATAGCACTCTTTGTAGTGCTCGGCGCATCCGGCCTCGAACGACTTCGAGTTGGGCGCTTTTGCGAGCACCTGCAACGCGTTTTTGGGAAACATTTTGTGAAACAGACAATATTCGTTGACCAAATGTTAAAAGCTCTCGAAAAGTGCCAGTTTTTGCGGGGGAATTGCACTAAATTTGCGGAATTGTTGAAAAATCGCACTACTGTAGAACTGTGTCCATTCAAACCGCTTTATCTCAGCTGCCGGTAGAGATATCAAAAAGTTGTCAACTGACAAAATGTTTGTCAGGAAATTTTATACATTTTTGCAGTTGACCATATTTTGATAGCTCCACCGACAGCTCAGATATTTCGGTTTGAGTGAACAATTTGATGTCTTGCGAGATGGACGGAAAAAACCAATATTGTTGAGTTGAACATACATGCCCTTTTCAACTATTGTCTACTCAGTCATTTCCCTCCTCGAATCACATGTTCTTCGACTGCTCTCAGTCCCAAAGGCTCTCATTAGCCTATCCTTTTCGGCACGAGTAATCCCATAGCAACAACGCTCGTTTCTCTTTCTTCTCCCTCGCTTCACATCATTTTCCCGGTGGTTTTTGATGCTTTTTTATTTGATTTGATTAGTAAGCCTCTTTTTCTTTTATATTTTTTTATATTTCAGCGCACCAAACATGGATATCAACAATAATGTCGAGGCGAGCAGCATGGAGGACATAACCGCCAGGATCCGGGCGCTTTTGAGAGGAAACAACCGACAGGAACCGAGTTTGGCTGAAGCGGTACAAGTGGCGAGAATTGAAGAACCGGGGAAAAAAGTGGCGGAGGAGCAGTTGCACTCGGACGGATTCGACGACGATTCGGAGATTATCAACGATGACTAGGCGCCGCGAACAATATTGTATGTTCAAAACGTTGTATCTCAGCTGCCGATGGAGATATCGAAATATTGTCAACAGAGAAAATGTGCAAAATCTCTTAATAAACAATTTATCAGTTGACAAGTTTTTGATATCTCCACTGGCAGCAGAGATATAGCGTTTTGAAAAAGCCTGTCTTTCTTTATCCACAATTTCTGTTATTCGCCAGCTCCAACTATTCCAATTTGCACAGAAACACGGAAAATTCGTTCGAAAATAAATAGTAATCTCTCCGTTTTTCAATTCAATGTCCAGGCAAGCGAATTGTCCGAAAAAATGAAGAAATTTTCCAGTTTACTGCCTCGGCGCCGCCATATCTTTACCGTCCTGGCTGTCGTTGCCGGCGGTGGTGCGCATGGCGCAGTGCCTGTGTTTTGGCGCGGCAATCCAAAGGCCACTGGTTCGAATCCACTTTTGTACCATTTTATTTACACAAAGAGACTCAAAGTTCAGGGATTATGCGAAGACGGAAGTACAGCTATTATCGGAAAACACCGTTTAGGAATGTTTTGTTAGAGGGGAAAAGGGGAAAAAACTAAAATATTGTTTGTTTTGGAAGAGAAATAATTTAAAGTCAGTGAAATGACTAGATCCGGAAGTGTGGGGGGAGGGGGGAATTAAAGCAAAAAAGTGTGTGTGTATTGGAAGACAACGTGCGAGTCATTATTTCTTTTCGACGGCGCCCGACTCGATTTCCGTCAACGCGATCGCCTCCTTCTTCTCCGATTCGCTGACCGTTTGCGGCTCCTCCTCCTCCTCCTCCTCCTCGTTTTCTTGATCTTCCACGTAAGTGTATTGCGTGGCTGCAAAATAATTAGAGCCCGATAATACGTTTCATCGAACACGCCGAAACGAACCCAACAAAATGAAGACGCCCATGACGATGACCATGAGGATGCTGTAGAAGAAGAATTCGAGCGCCGGATGCGGAATCAGCCGCGTGCCCGAAATCATCATATCGATGAGGTTTCCGGCGAAGACGGTCAGCAGCCACATGGCGGTCAGCACACTTTTCATGTTGGGCGCCGCCTGCGAATAGGCAAACTCGAGTCCGGTGACCGACAATAGCACTTCGCCGAGCGTGATTATCACGTATTGCGGCAGCGACCACAGAATGCTCACCGAGTTTGGGCGCACCTGCAAACCGACCGTATTTCGTTGTTTTCGAATTTTTTTTGGCAAAATTCGCATATTTTTCGCGTATCGTCTCGACGATTACGGTAATTTTGATCGCAAGTAGCGGTGTGTAGCATTTTTTTGAAAAAAGTTATGATTTTTTAAAGTTTCACTACTTTTTACGCATTTTAAGGAATGAGTTATGGTTGCGAAACGTCTGGTTTCGGTACGAGCCGTTTTGCAACCAATAAACACTTCAATTCCAAACAAGAACGGTTGCGAAACGTCTATCAGCTGCAAAATGTCGTTCAGGTGCGAAGTGACTACTAGTTGCTCAATTTTTCAGTTGTCCTTTAGAATTAGTTGCGAAATGTCTCGCAGTTGCAAAGTGTCCTATAGTTGCAAAGTGTCTACTAGTTGCGAAATGACTCCTAGTTGCGAAATGTCTCACAGTTGCAAAATTTCCTATAGTTTCAAAGTGTCTACTAGTTGCAAAATGTCTCGCAGTTGCAAAATGCCCACTAGTTGCGAAATGTCTCACAGTTGCAAAGCGTCTACTAGTTGCAAAGTGTCTCGCAGTTGCAAAATGCCCCCTAGTTGCGAAATGTCTCACAGTTGCAAAATTTCCTACAGTTGCAAAGTGTCTACTAGTTGCAAAATGACTCCTAGTTGCAAAGTGACTACTAGTTGCTCAATTTTTCAGTTGTCCCTTACAATTAGTTGCGAAATGTCTCGCAGTTGCAAAATGCGCCCAAGTTGCGCAATGTCTCACAGTTGCAAAATGTCCTATAGTTGCAAAGTGTCTACTAGTTGCAAAATGACTCCTAGTTACAAAATGCGCCCTAGTTGCGAAATGTCTCACAGTTGCAAAATTTCCTATAGTTGCAAAGTGTCTCGCAGTTGCAAAATGCTCCCTAGTTGCGAAATGTCTCACAGTTGCAAAATGTCTCGCAGTTGCAAAATGTCCTATAGTTGCAAAGTGTCTACTAGTTGCAAAATGACTCCTAGTTGCAAAATGCTCCCTAGTTGCGAAATGTCCGCCGAAAACTGACCAACACATTGAAATCATCGTCGGTGGTGGTCGGATGAATGTGCAAAACGTGTACGGCTCCCATTTGCGCCTAAATTGTTCCGAATTTCCGATTTTCCTCGCACTTTTGTCGGCGCACTCACATTCAAACCGACCGTATTCGGGCAATCCGATCCGGAACACCGGTTTTTGGGTCCCCAGTACAGGCGTACATTCGGATCACTGATAATTCCCGGAATGATGTCGACGTAGGCGCCGGATTCGAGCGCACAACTGCTCAGCACTTTTCCGCTGTAATCAAACTGTGATATTATCGATTTCGCGCAAAAAACTGGAGGAAAAACGCGAGATTTTGAGCAATTTCGAGCGATTTTCACGCAATTCTCAATGGAGCGCACTTGCACACTCACTTTTTATTGATCGCGTACACCAAATGATCGGCGTCGTCACGGGCGGTCACTACGAACACTCGGGTGGCTCCGTTGTCGGTTTTCTCCACTTTATAGTCGAATTTGACCACTTTTCTGCAGAAAAAAAAAACGGGGTATTTCAGCGTTTTTCTGGCACCAAATCGCATTTACACTGTGGCATCCAATCGGAACACCGCCATGACGTATCCTTTGTTCGGAGTGGAAATGTCAATTTGTTGCGATTCATTTTTGAGGCCCGTATTGAAGGTGTAAACGCCGGCGTCGAGTTCGGTACGTCCGTTCGGCAGCAAGCCGTCTGAAAAAGTGTGATTCGACTTTGAGAGGCCGCTGAAAAGGACTGGAAGTCTTTTTCGCTGAAATCTTGACGGTTTCTACTGTATTTTTGTAGTTGACCACTTTTTTGTACGACCATTTCCAGGCGTACTGTAGCGCTTCGAAGTTGGGGTTGAATAGCGTCTGGTCCTAATCTAATTTCCAAGCGCTACAGTAACCCTGGGAGCGGTTGTACAAAAAAGTTGTCAACAGCAAAAATATAGTTAAAAGTGTGAACTTTATTTTTGTAGTTGACCACTTTTTCGTACGACCACTCCCCGAGGTGCTGTAGTGCTCAGAAGTTGCTTTTCATTCCCAACTTCCAAGCGCCACAGTACCTCAAGGATTGGTCGTAGTAAAAAGTGGTCAAGCACAAAAATCAAGTACTCGATGTCAAGTTCTAATTGGAAAAAAGCTCTGGGGCCTCAGTACCGTCGCTCCTTTGTTCTCGTTTGTAGTTGAACATTTTTTCAGATAACTACTCGTTCGGATACTGTAGCCGTTTGAAATTTTTCACTTTTCACTTTTCAATCCCAACTTCCAAGCGCTACAGTACCCAGTGCTCAACTACAAAAATGTTGTACTAGACCTCGAAATTTCAAATTTTCAAATCAATATACCGCCAATCAAGTGTCCGTCGTGTTTGAATCGAAAATCGGTGAGCAGTGTCTCGTTTCCGATTCTTTGCAGATAAACTCTTCCGAGTGCCGGCGGAAATTCCATAGTCTCGTTGACTTTTAGCTACAATATTCCAAATATAGCAGATTTTTTGCTGGAAAAAAACAAGCGCTCTACCTGTAAAACTCCGGCGATGGCGAACGAAAACGCGGTGAGCAGTCCTCCGACGGCCATTTTTCGGAGCGGCGTCACTCGGGTCACTTTTCGAAGCGCCGGATAGACGCAGCCCTCGAAAATGGGCACCAAAATGAGCACGCAAATCGGATTGATCGCGTGAATTTGCTCGGGCAACAGCGAAAAATGGCCGAGACGACCGTCCAAACGGCGCGCCTGGAGGACCCACGTCGATCCCTGCTGATCGAAGAGCGCCCAGAAGAAGATGAGCGGACAGAAGATGACGGCGACGTTGAGAAGTCCGCGCACCGCGTCGATCATCTTTTGCGAGTGTTCGGGCGCCGCGTGGTCGAGCCAGTGAGCCACCGGTTTGTCGCGAGACGCTCTGCAAGAACACAACAAATCCCCGCCGTCCATTTCGCAACCGCACCAGGGGTGTGCGGAAAATATTTCGATTTTCCGAAATTTTCCGATTTTCCGAGAAATTTTCCGAGAAATTTTCGGCAAAATTTTCGGAAAATTAGTGTGGATTCAAGGTCAATTTGTCCGAAACCACCGTATGCTTTTTAAAGGCGCATCACAAAATTTTTGGAAGGGTCTAGCAGCGAGCGTCTTTTTAAATTTGATTTTTAAATTTTACGCAATTTCTTTCGTTTTTCTCATTCTAATGAACCGATTGTTGCGATTTGTGTTGTTTTTTCAGAAAAGCTGACGTAATGGGAAAGTGGGACGTATATTTAACTGGGCGGAAAAAGCATTTTGAATAAGCATTTTTTTGTATTAGAACGTTGTTTAAACACTTTACTGAACCAATGAACAAGTGAGTTTTCCGATTTTTCCGATTTTTCCGAAATTTTCCGAAAAAAAAATTCGGAAAAACCGATTTTCCGAATTTTTCCGAAAAAAATTTTCCGCACACCCCTGAACCGCACTCCTCACCCGCCCAACATTTTGCGCAACGACGTGTAAATGACGGCGACGACGTGGCGTCCGACGTTCTCGCGGCTCGGCGGATACTTGCGGTACTGGCTCCAGCCCATCAAAAAGAGGAGGAGCGCGACGAGCATCAGCACGCCGGGCACGCCGAACGCCAGAGGAAAACAGTGTTGATTGCCGAAGCACTGGACACGGCCGCGCAGAATCGGCGTGATGATGATGGCGAACAGCGAGCCGCCGTTGATCGCAAAGTAGAAGAAGGAGAAGAACTGCGAGCGCAGATCCTTTTGCTCTTCGGTGAACTGCAACACGATTTTAGAGTAAAGAGTTGAGCGAAAGAATTTTTTTTATCTTTTTTAGAAATTTTTTTCATGAAATGTGATCAACTGACGAAATGTATAGCAAAATGAACTGTGCTCATAGAAAAATAATTGTAAATTTAGCGTTTCATACAAAAAAGTTATGCGAGTTGTTCCGTGAAAAAAGGGCCAACGGAACAACTCGAATATACCGTAAAAACTGTATTATAACGGCACCCCGCAGACATTTTTTTAAGTTTTTTGTTTTTTTAATTGTTTTTTAGAATTTTTTTAGAAGCGGAAAATTCAGAAGCAGTTATTCTTCCGAACATTTTTTTAAACGCTGTGCAAACACCGCGCGGTACCACCCAACAGTGCTTTTCTTTGAAATTTGTTTTTAATTATGTTTTTTTTTTACTATCAATTCAAAAAAAAAGGTGGAACTCAATTCCGAAAAATATAGCGGCATGCCGTTATAATACAGTTTGTACGGTGACTTTTTTGTATGAATCGCTAAATTTACAATTATTTTTCTAGGAGCAGAGTTCACTTTGCTCTACATTTCGTCAGTTGATCACATTTCATGAAAAAATTTTCTAAAAAAGATAAAAATTCTTCCGTTAAGTTCTTCCGCTCAACTCTGTTAAGGATGTCTCAGATCGCGCACGGCGACCAAAAACGTAAAAAGGGGGCGTGCACGGTTTATCACCATTTTGGCGCGAAATTCGAAATTTTCGAAATTTAACCCCCTATTTTTCGTGTTTTTCGTCAAAAATTACCCAAATTTTGTACGATTTAGACGATTTAATTGCATAACTTTGTTAAAATAATCATCGCGCACTTTTTGAGCTTAAAACGGGCAGGTTTCATTCAGAGAATGAAGCAATTCAATCGATTTTTAAGTTTTGTGCTGAAAATGCGCGAATTTCAGTCATTCGCCGATACTTTTTGCCGTTTGAACGCTTAAAATACTTGTATTAACGTGTTTAATCACTTCCGACACTCACTTCGTCTCAAAACTATCCGGATCGGCATGAAAATTTATATGAAAATTCCGAAATTGCGGCGGCGATTGGCCGCGGAGGGCGTATTGCGAAATATTCGAAAAACGTCTCAAACGCGGCGTTTTCACGAAAATTTCAATGTTTTCTCTCTTTAATGTCTCTTCTTTTGTCGATATCAAACACAAAAATGGCGAAAAATTGTGCTGGAATTGCGGCAATTTTCAGAAAACGCGTCTCAGATTAGGCCACGCCCCCCCCCCCGTGATGGCCGTGGCCGCGAAACCCGCGAAACTCGTCCCCCCCCACACCGACCTGATCAGCGGCGAACGCCGAAACACACGGTTTGATGCATCCGGTGGCGAAGGCGATCACAAAGAGTCCGGAAAAATCGAGCGACGATCGGAGGGCGTAGGTGAGGAACGGAACGGCGCCCAGCGAGAGGAGAACGTGGCCGACGACGTAGATTGAGGAACCGTACAATATCACCTGCAAAAAGAATCAGTGTATCTCAGTTGCCAATCGAGATATCAAAAAGTGGTCAACTGCGAAAATGTGCACAATTTCCTAACGAACATTTTGTCTGTTGACAACTTTTTGATATCTCGAACGACAGCTGAGATAAATTGTTTTGAATAAACGATATCCGCATTTCCTTCTATTACATGTATGTTTGTGCGAAACGTAGAAATTGACGAGCAAAGTCTACAGTAATCCGATCTCACCTTGAACCGTCCAAACACCGAATCGGCCATAATTGATCCAATTAGTGGAGTGAGATAGGCGATGCACGTGAAAAGATGATAGACGAAGGTGGCTTTGCTAGAATAAACTTGATTGTTAGTTTGACGAGCTACAGTACTCTTCGTAGTGGTTTTGCGGAAAAGTGGTCAACTAGAAAAATGTAGCAAAAAAGTTGAACTTTCGATTTGTAGTTGACAACTTTCTTGTAAAACCGCTCTCTGGAGTACTGTAGCGCTTGAAAGTTAGAGCTTGCAAAAAGTCGGTAATTTTCAGGCGGCAACTTCGAAGAGCTACAGTACCCGAGGGAGTGGTCGTAGAAAAAAGTCGTCAACTACAAAAACATAGTACTAGGTCTCAAGTTTTCACGAAAAAAATTTTCAGACGCCTAGCACATGTTCCAAGCCTACAGTACCCTTTTAAACTAGCCCGTTTGCTTACCTGGGCGAAAACTCGTGTTCCGTGATCAGATAAATGAAAAGAATGGTTTTCATGCCATAAAACGAGAATCTCTCGCAAAATTCATTGCCAAGCATGAAAAATACGGCCGGCGGGTAGCTAAAAACGCAAATTTGAGCCCTCAAAATTCGTTTGTCGAACTTACGAGCGCAATTTTTGCAAAAGGCTCTTCTCCTCCATTTTCTTGGGTTTTTTGTTGGTTTCCAATTACCACCGGGCCTCTTCTATTCCAGTTCAAGACGATAATATCTGAAAATTGATGAGTTTTGAGGCAAAAATGGCGGAAAAATGGCGGGAAAAAGTGCGTAGGCGTCGGTTAGTTAGTTCGTCCTCGAACCGTTCTTCTTCTTCTTCTTCTCTCTCTCTCTCTCTCTCTCTCTCTCTCTTTCTCTCTCCGTTTCGAAAAGAACCGTACCGACGACAAAAAACCGTAATTGGATGAACACACGAAATAGTGCGGGAAGCGGTGAGACGCAGAGAGAAAAGCGTGAGAAGGGGCGACAGGCGGAATTAATTTTATGGCTAATGGACACAGAACGGCATTGACTTTCTTCTGCCCCCACTACTACCGCTAACCAAGAGGGGTTTTTGGGGTGAAAAATCGGAAAGTTCTACGGTAGAAGTTGGAGAACTTTGGCGTTGGAGCCAGCAAAATAGCGGGCAAACGCAATGTGTCAACTTTGAACGAGTATTGTAGAGCTAGAAATTGTGTGACGGGTCTGAATAAGGGGTTCCATGAAAACTTGAAGTCTAGTACTTGATTTTTGTACTTGACACTTTTTCTCTACAAATACTTTCTGGGGTACTGTAGCGCTTTGAAGTTGGACCAAAAAATCACTGACCTCCAGCTGGCTCTAACTTCTAAGCGCTACAGTACCCCAGGGAAACGTGCTATAAAAAAGTTGTCAACTACAAAATTAAAGATCATGTTTAGTACTTTAATTTTGCAGTTGACACCTTGTTTCTACAACCACTCCTAAAAGTACTGTAGCGCTTTGAAGTTAGACCACAAATTCACGTGGCTTGAATTGGCCCCCACTTCCAAGCGCTACAGTACCCCAGCGAGAGGTCGTAGAAAGAAATGGTCAACTACAAAAATACAGTACTAACCTTCAAGAGTGCTCAAAAAAATTTTCAGAACAATAACGCAACTTCCAAGCCTACAATACCCGTTCAAAGTTGACCACTACAACACTCAGCACGTGGAGCACAAAAAATTAGAATTTCGAAGAAACGACTAGAGAATCGAGCCGAAAAAGCATGTCTAGACACACCACCTCTTTTTTCCGCTTTTTTTACCTATCTCTCTGGGGAAATTTGCGGACGAAAAGGCGCGAATTCGATTTGATAAAAACGTCGTTTTCGTTTCCGTTTTTTGAGTACCCTCACTCGTTTATGCGCCTCAATTTCTCGAGCCAAATCAAATTTTTATTTATTTTTCCTTTTCCGCTCTCTCTTTTTTCTCTCTTTTTTCTCTTCCTCAACTCTTCGCCAAGGTACATCTTTTCGGCGTTCCCGCAAATTGCTTTTCGCGCGTTGCTGGCCTAGGAAAAGCTAGGCCACCACTTGCAAAAGTTAGGCCACGCGCTTTAGCGAATGTTAGGCCACTTTTTGTAGGCACGTGGATAGAAATAAGGGAAAGCAACCGTACTAGAGACAATAACTCTACATTTTTTATACATTTCAATGTTCCTCAACGCCCATGGACCGTCTGGTTCACGTTTGGTCCCAATCCGACCAAAGTTGAGCCCGACAGGACACTTTGAGAACTACAGTAACCGTGAGCACCCTACAATGCTCATAAAAGGGCAAAAATGGTGGCGAAAAAGAGAAAAGCGGCTCAAAAATATCCGGGAGTGAGGCGGCGGGGTCTGTATGTACACATACTCATCCGTTTTCCCAATCTTCAGACGCTCCCCCTCCCTCTTCGCCTTGTTTGTCCTTTTATCGCAAAAACGACGGCGGCGACGGCGGCGGAGAGCCCAAAAACAGAGAAAAATGCGCGCGGGATTCGGGCGACAGGGACCGCTTTTAGGCCGGGACGTTTTGCAACCAAGCTACAATCTTCTTTGGGCCAACTGGAACCTATGAAACAAACCGAAAGGACGGTCCCTTTCGGCTCAACGCCCCCCGAAACGGATATTGTGAGAATGTGATGAATTATGGAGAAAGTGACGCGGCTTTTCATGAGCTCTTTTTACGAAACACATTTGAAGGTTTGAAGGATCGGGATCAGAGTTGAGCGGAAATGGAATTTTGAAATCCGGAAGAAAACGGAAGACGGAAGACGGAAAAACATTTTTTTTTGCGGAACACGGAAAACGGAAGACGAAAGACGGAAAAACATTTTTTTTTGCGGAACACGGAAAACGGAAGACGGAAGACGGAAAAACATTTTTTTTACGGAACACGGAAAACGGAAGACGGAAGACGGAAAAACATTTTTTTTACGGAAGACGGAAGACGGAAAAACATTTTTTTTTACGGAACACGGAAAACGGAAGACGGAAGAAAATTTTTTTTTACGTAAGACGGCAGACGGACAAAAAAAAACAAAAAAATCGTAAATGCAGAACCTTTTTTTCTCCGTTAATATCCCGTGGAAATTCGCGTTCTTCGGGGCTAGTGAATGGCTTCTGAAAAGCTATTACTCTTTTACGGTAAGAAGAAAAATGCCCGGAAGACGGAAGACGGAAGACGGAAGACGGAAGACGGAAGACGGAAGACGGAAGACGGAAGACGGAAGGCGGAAGACGGAAGACGGAAGACGGAAGACGGAAGACGGAAGACGGAAGACGGAAGACGGAAGACGGAAGACGGAAGACTGAAGACTGAAGACGGAAGACGGAAGACGGAAGACGGAAGACGGAAGACGGAAGACGGAAGACGGAAGACTGAAGACTGAAGACGGAAGACGGAAGACGGAAGACGGAAGACGGAAGACGGAAGACTGAAGACTGAAGACGGAAGACGGAAGACGGAAGACGGAAGACGAAACAAAAAAATCCACGGAACACTGATCTTACATTGATCTTCTTGGGCTTGGATTCGAGTATTTAGGCTCCGAGACGGACTAATACAAAATGTATCAAAAAAAAAAGGAGGGTACAGTACGGGGCCACAAAAAAAACACACGTACTCACTTCTTTTTTTTTTCGTCGTCGACGACGAATTCAATTAGCCGTTGGGCAGTGCCCGGAGGCGCGTCAAAGGCGAGAAGAAGAAGAAGAAGAAGCGTGGACAGTGTATAATTCGATTTGACAATATTTTTTGCCGTGTATGACTAACCACCAGCCGGCCGCCAACTGTACGAATTTTTGTGGTGCCATTTACAGAAATGAAAGCGCTCAAAATAATTTGAGAAATGTTTCTTGGACGCCAACGACTATCTATCTATGCAAGCGAATTGTTAGGAAAATTGGCGCGCACGCCTGATTAGGCACGATTTCGTGCTTTCGGCGGTTGCGTGCGTCACACCGAAAACTGTGAGGAAAATATTGTAGTTTTCTGCGACACTATCCGATCAAAAGGACACAAAACAAGAGAGAATGACCACGAATTTGAATGCGAAAACGTTCTATGGACTTTTCAAAGTTTGAAAAATCATAACTTTTTTCAAAAAAATGCTACACACCCCTGTCGGCGCTTAAAATAACGGAAATCATCTGTAGAATAGGAGAAAATTGAAAAAAGTCAGTGGAAAAAAATGGTAAGCGAATTTTCGCCTTCATAATAGCTACAATAGGTCTAGATGCCTCGCCACTATCAATTGTTGCAAGGTTCATGAATTTCCTCTTCTTTTTTCAAGGTAAACGTGTCATTTCCATAAATTCAGTGGCACGCAACCAGTTTTATGGGGGTTTTGACAAAAAAGGCGCCTGATTATGGGATTCTTGCAGAAAAATGATGGATGGGGTTGAGAGAAGGACTAGAAAAGGAAATGCCATCTTTGAATGAGTATTGTCGCGTTCTGTGACGTGCTATGAGTCTGGAAAACTTTTTAATGAAATCTTGACATTTAGTACTTGCTTTTTGTAGTTGATGACTTTTTTCTAGGACCCTCCTCTGGAGTACTGTAGCGCTTGGAAGTTAGGGCCAATTCAAGCCACGTCAATTTGTGGTCTAAGTTCCAATCGCCACAGTACTCTTCGGAGCGGTTCTATCAAAAAGTTGTCAACTAGACAATTGAAGTTCACAACTTGTACTATATTTTTGTAGTTGATCATTTTCTCATACCCCTACTCTCTGGGGTACTGTAGCTCTTGGAAGTTGGAAGTTCAGTCCCAACATCGAAGCGCTACAATACCTTCAGTAAGTGATCAACTACAAAATGTCAAAAACTCAAAAAAAAAAACCATTTCCGGATGCACAGCACGTCTTCGAAGCCGACAATACTCTTTCAAGTTGGGGATCACAAGAAAAAGGGCATGATGGCTGACCGACTGACTTGGATGATGAAGAAGAAGAAGAAGAAGAAGAAGAAGAAGGAGAACATTTATTTTTCGAGGAAAGCGACAGCTGATGTGCGCGCATGATGAGATAAGGACGAAGAATGAGGAAAAGTAGAGTGATAACGGGATATTTTGGGTTCGGATACGGTTTTTGACCGTTTACGATATCACTAGACAGTCTGGTGTCTCTTGAATTCTAAAAAAGTTCACATGATTCGAGAACCTTATGATATTTGAAGTGTGTCAGTTAGAAGAAAGTATTATAGGGTCAGAATGTACCAGTAATAAGTGAAACCGTCGACGTCTTCTGAAAATCCAGTTTCTAGGACCCCCCGCCACTTTATTACTTTTTAGTGTGTTACATACGAATGTAGTAAAGTATGTATAGTAGGGATTACTGTAGAAAGTTCAAGAGGAAAAAAAATAAAGTAAAAGGCGAAAACGAGTGGATATTGTCGGTCTGCTATTCGATTTACAGTGATGATATACAATATCACATTGATTTCTTCTTATCTCACTTCTGCCATCGTCTCCTTTTTTTTTGGGCCCCCGATAGACGACGGATATGATGATGATGATGATGATCGGCGGCGGCGGCATGCCATTTCATCCACTTTCACTTTTTGCGAAGACACACAAATGACGATCTCTCGTTGGTGAAACGGATAATACAGGGTGGTCCACCGTTACCCGTACAAAAGTTTTACGCGGCGCGCGTAGGTACTGACGCAATTCTGGTGTGGCCCTAATTCAACATTTTGTATATTATCATGTTTTTAACTTTTCGGCCAAGTCTCAGACCAAACGGATTTGTTTCAGCCAAATAGCACCGATTAGACTGCACCCCGCCCCCATCATACGCTTGTTCACTGGAGGGGTGAGCAGACAAACGATCATGAAACGGCTCGGTATCCCAAGCAAAACCGTTTATGATACGATCTAACTTTTCTCCAGTCTAAACCCACTCTAGAGCAATACCAGAAACAAAAAAGGAATCACCATGATCTCTCCTCAGACGGTCACAGCTACCAGAGAGCGGATCAAGAGAAATCCGTATCCAAGCACGAGAATGATAGCACATGATATGGAAATGAGTCCGATATCAATGTAAATCAATCTAAAATGCAAGCTCAGTTTGATACCGAAATATGTGAACAGAAGCCGTTATCATCTCAACTGCCAAAAAGTTGAAACGGATTCAAATGTCGAAACTCCAGTTGAGTGGCACGCGCGATGGCGACCATTTGAAGATGGCCTTTTCAGACGAGTGACTGTTCCCGGCGAAGGCAGATTTGAATTCTCAAAATGGTCAGAGGCTTGCTGGGACGTCACTGGACGCGTATGAAAACGGTAGGGCCATAATCTGGACCGTGCCATGATTTCTTGTCCCATCAGCTGAACATGCCAATCTCAACGCGTTTTCATCGATCATGATGACAAAATCAGAAAAGTACGTTATGTTGATGAGACGTCAACAAAGAAACGTTTTCTTCGGTCTCACAAACACTTCGGAGAACAACATTGGGTGTTCTAGGAGGATAATACGCCTGCTCACACTGCCAAAATCATTCAGCAGTGGTTCCAGGCCAATTTGGCAGCGTTCATCAAGAAGGAAAAATGGTCCGATTTCTCGCCGGACCATTTTTTGTTGGACTATTCGTTGTTGGGGTCTTACAGGCCAATATGAAGGCTAAACCCCAGACAAGTAGGGGAGTGATAAAAAAATTCCTTGCCAGGTAGGGGCTCAATCTGTCCACGGACTTCCCGCGTGCCGCGGCAAACTGTTACTTCGGAAGTCTTCGGGCTGTCATTGTTAGGAAAGGAGGTCGGGTGCAACACTATTAGCTTATAAATATTGTCAAACATCTTAGTAAACGTTTTGTTAAGTCTCATGCCTTTCTGACTTCTAGTTTTGGAATTACCCAACTTTTATTTTGTACGGGTAACGGTGGACCACCCTGTAGATACACACTTTTTTTGGGGAGGAAACTTTGAATGAGTATTGTAGAGTTCTGCGATGCGGTGTGGGTCTGGAAAATTTTTTGTGAACACTTGACATTTAGTACTACATTTTTGTAGTTGACGACTTTTTTGTACGACCATCCTCTGGAGTATTGTAGGTCTCCGAAGTTGGCATTGAAGAAACAAGTTATGGAGGGGTACAGTAACCCAGGAAGTGGTTGTACAGAAAAACTGTAAACTGGAAAAATGAAGATCATAAGTTTTGCTACATTTTTGCAGTTGACAGTTTTTCCGTACAACCACTTCTAAGCCTACTGTAGCTCTTTGAAGTAAGGCTTCGCTCGCAGTTGGTGCTTTCGGTCCCAACTTCCAGGGACCACAGTACTCTAGGGAGTAGGTGTACAAAAAAGTTGTCAACTACCGAAAAGTAGTACAAGATGTCAAGTTTTCGTATGCACAATTTCAGACCCATAACACGTCTTGGAACGCTACAATACTCGTTGACAACGCCACACGCAAAAACTGGCTAGAAAATGGTTTCTAGACGCTTTTTTTCGCAAAAAAAAGAGCAGAAGACAAAGAAGATTCATTTTTGGGGGGTATTTTAGGCATTTTAGGTCCAACACAAATTAGAAATTCGAGTGAGGATGAGTCGCGTGTCTGCGCGGCCATGAAATGTCCGGACTAAGCGAATTTGCGCAAAGGATCGGCCCGTCGCCATTTTTTTTTCGTTTTTCGCCCCCCATTTGCCAAATGAGCTTTCGATCCGTTTCGCGGCAAAAAACGGACAAAAAGTGATGGTGCTCGACTGGATTACGTTATTAACGGCATTATGGCAGAGTCTGCCGCCGCCGTCGGACCAAAAATTGTCTAGAAATCGTTTCATTTCGTTTATTGCGTTTCCGCAGAAGAAACAACCTGCAAAAGACGACAATAATGTATTGGAAAATTCTCAAAAATTGGCTGAAAATGAACCGGTTCACGTGCAATTAAGACACTAACTTTCTAGTTTTTTCGGGAGCGAAAATGGTCAGAGAAAAGCGCTCTATTGTTAAGTAATTGTACCTATTTGTAAGCAAAAAAAAAAACATCGAGTGGCTGTACATGTAATCATGATTGAGAAACGGGCATGAATTAAAGTCAATTTGGGGGAGGGGGGTACGGTAGGATTACTGTAGGCGCTCATCTTCGCTGCAAGACCCCGTGAAGAGGCGCCGAGCCGGGCGACACGGACATTGCAGACAGACTTTTGTGTTGGGGCGACGTGGACGGCGAGTGAAGCAGCTGCAAATGTATTTATCCATAGTTTTTGGATAAATTTATCGATATTACGCTACACGAAAAGGTCATGGATAGATTTATCGATAAACTTTGTTGTTTTAAGTACTATCCATAGGTTTTATCTATCCATAGTTTTTGGATAAATTTATGGATAAATTTGGATAAATTTATGGATAAATTTGGATAAATTTATGGATAAATTTGGATAAATTTATGGATAAATTTTTTGGATAAATTTGTTGTTTCAAGTACCTCTGCTCTGGTGAGCACTCCCTGCCGGAGCCCGAGCGTCAATGACTCATCCGCTCGATTCGGTTTCATACTGTAACATGAAACGTTTTCAAAAAACTTTGATTTCCGGTTACTGTACCTCTGAATCATGCGAACACCGTAGGAAACACTGAAATCCGCCCACGAAGTGTCATGAGATTGGCGTCGGTTCTGGAAGCGAAAATTTGTGTGAACAGGCTCGATAGAACATCAAACAGTCAAAAATTAGACAAAGTTAGGCGGCGGCAAGCAGCTACGTTGGAAAATTAGAACTATTATCGAGCATACAATCGTCGTCGACTTTGAAACGATATTGTAGGCGTCGGAATCGAGCTGTGAGTCTCAGAAGTGTTTTGTGAAAACTTGGCATTTACTACTTCAGTTTTGTAGTTGACAACTTTTTTGTACAACCATTCCCTGGAGTACTGTAGTCCCTGGAAGTTTGGACTGAAAATAGCTGATGGCCTCAGCTAGTGCCAACTTCCAAGAGCTACAGAACCACAGGGAGTGGTTTTACTGAAAAATTGTCAACTACATAAGTTTAGTACTACTCTTAAACTGTATTTTTGTAATTGACACTTTTTCAGTACAATCACTTCCTGGAGTACTGTAGCCGTTTGAAGTTGGCATCAGTTAGAAGCGGTCGTTTTCGGTCCAAACTTCCAAGAGCTACAGTAGTCTCAAAAGTGATCGTAGGAAAAAGTGATCAACTTCAAAATCACAGTACTAGATGTCAAGAATTCACAGAAAAATGTTGAGACTTATAGCACATCTTCCAGCTCTACAATACTCGTTCAAACTCGAGATTGTAGCTGTCCAAAACAGACAAAGAAAAGAAGAGGCACACACTACCTGAGAAGTACCGAAAAACTGCTGTTGATCGATACCTTTGCGTTGGCAAAACGCCGCAAACTCTTTTTGCACCTGAAACTTGAATTACTTGAGCGTTAGCGATAAGCGGATGTTATCCAATTCTCTCAAATGAAAATAGCCGACCTCTTGCCTGGCCTTGATGATTCGCAACGAGACGTCCAGGTCTCGAGTTCCGGGCATTCCGGGCTGTCCGAGTTTCGGCTCCGCGTATCCCACTCTGTCTCCTTCTTCCTCTTCCTCTTCTTGAATCGCTGAAGAAGATGCAGCGGCGAACTCGACGGATCGGGGGGCGTGCGGGCGGTTGCCATGGTGCAACCGTTGCAATTTGCTCAAATTGCTCCGGCTCGCACTGCACCGAGTGTATTTGTGGCGCGACACGGCTGGAGTTGTTGTGTTCGCGGCTTCTGCGCTCGTGAAGCTTTGATAGGCGGCCTGGAAATTGGCAATTTCGCGTCGTTCTCAATGTCAAACCCCGTTGTACCTCTTCAGAGATCGATGGGCTCACGTCTTCTTGGTGTAGACTCGACTCGCGGAAGATGTCCGTACAGGATGTGCTCGCATCACAAAGCGTCGAGTGTTTCGAGAGATTCGCGAAAATCGGCAACGGGATCTGAAGAGTACGTTGTTTGTGACATACAACATATTTTTGAAAATAAACTTCAAAGTGGGCCATTCACTTTCCCAAAGTCACGAATTACGAAAAAAAAATTCCCCGATTTTTAGGATTTTTTTTTTCAAAAAAGTTAATGGTACCGAGAAATTCCGACAAAATTCGGAAATTCAGAAAAAATCAGCCACTTTTGTAAAACCGAAAATAGAAAGTTTTGGATTTTTCGCATTATTTTGAAAAATATAACGGTCTGTAAGTCGCAAACTTTAATTAAGACTCAGGAAATGATTGAGCGATCTCTTTCTATTTATTTTTCAGCGGGCAAACCGAAGATTGAGCGAAAAACCCGGAAAAATGCCAAAAAAAGTTTCAAATTATCGATTTTTTGGCGTCACGGCACAGAAAAAAACATAAATTTTTTTAAATATTGCAAATAAGTGTGTTCAGTGAAAAAACCAATTGAAAATTTAAGAAATTTGCACGAAAACGGGAAAAAAATCGGAAGAAAGGGGAATTCCATCCGGGGGAGGACTAGAAAAATCTAGGCCAGCTCTTCCATTTCGCCGTGTTTGAAAAAAATCCTAAAAATCGGGGAATTTTTTTTCGTAATTCGGCACTTCGGGAAAGTGAATGGCCCACTTTGAAGTTTATTTTAAAAAATAAAAAATTTGTTGTATGTCACGCTGGATCCCAGGCCTTTGAGTCATATTCTTAAGAATTTTGTTCAACTAACCCGCTCGGACTGCTCAATCTCGGCGGCCAGACTCATGGGACCGGCGGCGGCGGCGCCCGCATCGATGCCACTGTCGTTCGCATAGCTTTCCCGTCCGGTCAGAACCGACAGAGCTGTGGAGCGTTGAGCCGGCGAGAACGTCTCCGAGTTCTCGATTTCCGACGCCAGTGAGTCGTAGAGTGAGTCGAACGACACTGGAAGCAGAATAAGGTGTGTGCGTGTGTGTGTGAAAAAAGCTGCTCACGGCGACCAAAAACGTCGAAAGGGCGTGCACGGTTTATCACCATTTTGGCGCGAAATTCGAAATTTAACCCCCTATTTTTCATGTTTTTCGTCAAAAATTACCCAAATTTTGTACGATTTCGACGATGTAATTGCATAACTTTGTTAAACTAATCATCGCCGCCCACTTTTTGAGCTTAAAACGAGCAGGTTTCATTCAGAGAATGAATCAATTCAATCGATTTTTAAGTTTTGCGGCGAAAATGCGCCAATTTCAGTCATTCGCCGATACTTTTTGCCGTTTGAACGCTTAAAATACTTGTATTAACGTGCTTAATCACTTCCGACACTCACTTCGTCTCAAAACTATCCAGATCGGCACGAAAATTTATATGAAAATTCCGAAATTGCGGCGGCGATTGGCCGCGGAGAGCGTATTGCGAGTGATGCCAAAAACGTCTTAAACGCGGCGTTTTCACGAAAATTTCAATGTTTTCTCTCTTTAATGTCTCTTCTTTCGTCGATATCAAACACAAAAATGGCGGAAAAGTGTGCTGGAATTGCGGCAATTTTCAGAAAACGCGTCTCAGATTAGGCCACGCCCCTTTCTACACTTTTGGTCGTCGGGTGCTGGATCTAGCTCACTTCTCAAGTTGCCACCGCTCCTCAACTTGGTCAACTCGGACTCGGTCTCTGCAAAGTTGGCCATCAACTCGGCGTACTCGTCCTGCATCTGCTTGAGCTCCGACTGCTGCGCGTCGTGTCGCTGTATCATCTCGATGAGCATCGCGCCCATCTCGTCCTTCTCCGCCGACATCGTGCGCTCCTTCTTCTCCTTGTCGGCGAGCTCGCGCACGAGCCGTCGCGTCTGTTCGTACTGCGCCGACAGCTCCGTCGTCTTGTGCTCGACGAGCCGCCGCAGCGCGATCACTTTGTCGTTCGCCTCGTCGAGTTGACGTTCCAACTGGTACGAACTCTTTTTCTGCGCCGTCACGATCGCCGACTCGTGCCGCAGCGATTCACACTCGAGACGCAGTCTGCAAATCTCATCGATTACGCCGCTCTGCGTGACATTGACAAACCGCTCATTTTCGGATTTTGTCGATTTTAGCCGTTCTCGGAGCGTCTCGTCGCTGTTTGATCTGCAACAAACGAGAGGTGATTGGAAACCTAGAATTTTTTAAATCTTTTTTTTTAATTTTTTAATGGAATGTAATCAACTGACGAAATGTATAGCAAAGTGAACTCTGCTCATAGAAAAATAATTGTAAATTTAGCGATTCATACAAAAAGTTATATTCGAGTTGTTCCGTTGGCCCTTTTTTCCGCGGAACAACTCGAATATAACTTTTTTGTATGAATCGCTAAATTTACAATTATTTTTCTATGAGCAGAGTTCACTTTGCTATAAATTTCGTCAGTTGATCACATTCTATGAAAAAATTTTCTAAAAAAGATAAAAATTCTTCCGTGTTCTTGCGTTGAGCTCTTCCGCTCAACTCTGGTACCTACAACTCTGGCATTTCGTGATTAATCTAACTGCGGCCCTAATAAGATTAATATATTTTCTAGCTAGATTAACAAATCTTCTAGCTAGATTAAAAAGTGCTCAAATCTCGATTGCGCCAAGAAAAAACAGTCGAATCTAATTAGGTCGCGTTCAAAGTCTCGGAAAACGCGCAAATCTCTCGCATTTTGCAGGCCAAAGTCTTCAGAAATTTGCGGGAAATCCGGCGTGCGCACAGCTGAACGAGTGTTACCGTACGCCATAAAACTACGGTATTTTTTGGAAATTTACCCAAGAAATTTGAAAAATTGCGAAAATTCTCGAGAAATTTAAATTTTTTCAAAAAAAATACCGTTGAAAATTTACCCAAGAAATTTGAAAAATTGCAAATATTCTCGAGAAATTTAAATTTTTTCAAAAAAAATACCGTTGAAAATTTACCCAAGAAATTTGAAAAATTGCAAATATTCTTTAGAAATTTAAATTTTTTCAAAAAATACCGTAGTTTTATGGTGTACGGTAACACTCGTTCAGCTGTGCGTACCCCGCATTTCCCGCAATTTTCTGCCGATTTTGGACTGCAAAATGCGCGAGATTTGCGCGTTTTCCGAGACTTTGTGGACGCGGCATTAGATCATTAACTTTCTAATTAGATTAATATCGAATTGCCAGAGAATTAGAGCTCGTATACCTCGGCACGCCGTCATCGTCCAAATGCGAGTAGACCCGCAACAGTTCGATGCGTTGATTGAGCTCGTGTTTGAGCTGAACAATTGTGTCCAAGTTCTTATTGACACTCTCCTCCAGGAATTCATTTCTGCGAAACGTCATGTTGAATGGTCTGCCCTATCTCACTCACTTTGTCTGAAGATCCTTGTTCTGCTCCAACAACGATTGTCCGATTTTTGCGGCGAGCTCGAGATCGCGGTCTTTCTGAAAACGCGCGTTTGCTATGGCATGTTGAACAGAGTTGAGCGGAAGAATTTTTATCTTTTTTAGAAAATTTTTTCATGAAATGTGATCAACTGACGAAATGTAGAGCAAATTGAACTCTGTTCATAGAAAAATAATTGTAAATTTAGCTTTTCATATAAAAAAGTTATTCCTTTTTTCATGGAACAACTCGAATAACTTTTTTGTATGAATCGCTAAATTTACAATTATTTTTCTATGAGCAGAGTTCACTTTGCTCTACATTTCATCTGTTGATCACATTTCATGAAAAAAATTTCCAAAAAAGATAAAAATTCTTCCGCTGAGTTCTTCCGCTCAAATCTGGCATGTTCGTTGCGGTCTGGTCTGGCTCACTTTTTCTAGAACAACCATGAGTGCATTTCGGTCGAGTGTTGCACACAGATCAAGCGGTGGCGTCGAGTTTCGTGAAGGCGTACGGCTCATTCAGCAATGCTCCCACGTGCACGACAACACCATGGGACAAACCTGACAAAAACGAAAAATATTCGGACGTTTAGAAGACGATAATAGTGGAATTGAAGGAAGTGATCGAAAAACGGGGCAAGGGACAGTTGCGTAACTTTAATGATCACAAGCGCCGCGTCTTTGTGTTTGTACTTTTAGTGGATGGATGGTATTTCCTGGCCGTTGAGAAGAAAGAGAGAAAGAAGAAGAAGAAGGAAGGGGGAGAACATGTGTTTGATTAGAAATTAGCGGAAACTAACTAGGGAATGGCCCGCACTTACCTTGGGCTTTTGGAATTTCACGGAGAATCCGAATCTGCTCTCCATTTTTGCTAAAGAGCACTCACTGGCTGCCGACAAAATCTGCAAGTTCATCTTCGGCGACCTGCATCTCAAGAACCACGCGTCCGTTGCAAAAGTGGTCAACTAGTAAGTTAACGCAAATTATCTCGTGAATAACTTTGTAGTTCATCGTTTATTTTAAAAAAAATTAGTTTTCGAGTTACGAACTGTTTTCCAAGAGCGACAAGAAAAAAGCGACGATAACTCGAAAACTAATTTTTTTTTAAATAGACGCTCAACTACAAAGTTATTCACAAGATAATTTGCGTTAACTTACTAGTTGACCACTTTTGCAACGGACGCGTGGTTCTTGAGATACAGGTCGCCCAAGATGAACTTGCTAGGAAAATGTGGCAGAAACAGGCAGATTTGCTCGCCAGCCAGTGAGTGTTCTTTAGCAAAAATGGAGAGCTCCGTGAATTTCTCTTTCGAATCATCAAGGTCCCATTCCAAAAGCCCAAGGTAAATGCGGGCCATTCTCTAGTAAGGACGCTACATTTTGTAGTCGATGTTAAATTGAAGGAACGTCAGGAGAACAACAAAAAAGACAAAGTTTGTACAGTAAAATGTAAAAGAGGCAAAAAAAGGATTCCGACCTTTCTGTACAATAATTGTCGAAAATGAAAAGAAAAGGAGGTGTCGTGTGCTCGCTCTCTTTTCCATTACAAACACACTCAAAAATAGTACGGCAAGACGGCGGAGACGCAGAAAAATCGGAGCGCTCGGATATTAGATGACAGCTCGCGCGCACAAATTTCGACAGCGAATCGTAATAAAAGACGAATAAAATGCGACGGTAATTTAGGCGGAACGTGAGAGAATGTGTAAAAATCGAAAAGAAATGTGCGGTTTTGTGTGTGTGTGAGTGAGCAAACAGTGTTTGTAAACGGAAGGCTACGGGTGAATGTATACTACAGTTTTGACTGTTTATTGCAACAAAAAAAAACACTGTTTATTTTAGGGTTTTCACCCCTTTTTCTTGAACGTGTAAGCACGAAGAACACCGAACAGTTTTTGAGCCGCGTCTTCTCCTGGACTTTTGGCCCGCTTGCAGTGATCCGATCGGGTCCAAATTTTGCAGGCTTTTTGGGCTTGGGTTGAAGTATATTGGGTCCGGTCCCGAGATATGTGGATCAGAGGCCGACATTGGCCAAAAGCTTCGTTTTTTTTTTCGGATAATGGTCCACATATCTCGGGACCGGATGATCCGATCGGGCTGAAACTTGGACCCAGCACACTTCCATCCAAGTCCAAGAAGTCTGCAAAGTTCGGACCCGATCGGATCATTGCAAGCGGTCTCAAAAATGCAGACTAATTGACGCGGCGACGACGTGAACGTGATAAGAAACTAATGAAATTTCCGACGCAAAACCGATGACTCATCTCTTCAAAAAGTGACGTGGCAAAAGTGGCAAAAAGATCGGAGAACAGCGGCGAAAAAGCGTTCCGAATCTGGTCTGAATCGGATGATCACGAGGACGGACAATAATCGCCAAATTAGGCGAATTTCCGTCGGAAAACTTGATGGGGAAGAGTGTATTTTTTGAGTCGAAATGAGTCAAGATTTTACAAAGTTTTGACAAAAAGAGTTTGCAACTCATAAAACTTGAGAACGGACGTGGAGGGAGCCGCCGCCCGTGTTTTTCAATGGAAAGGCAAATGGAATAGGGGGTCTCTTTTTTGTTTGCTTTCTCCTCCCCCCACGGCTCTTTTTTGCCACCACGCACTTTTGTCTGCGAGGCGGGCGACGACAAAAACTATGAATGAAGTATTATGAGAGAGAGAGAGAGAGAGAGAGAGAGAGAGAGAGAGAGAGCGCCTGTGAGCAAAGGGACCGTGATCCGACCAGGGACCACGACGGAAATTCGTTTTCGATCATCTCTCATGTTGGGGCCGAAATTTAGGTTCGCGCGTTGCCGAAACTGTCCCCAATGGACCACTGATCACAAAAACCACAATAGCGGGGCTCATTTCATGCTTGGGTTCAAGTTTTGAGTCGACATTTTTTAAAAATCATAACTTTTCTCTAAAAAACGCTACACCGCTCCCCGCCGACGCTTAAAATAACGCAAATCGTGCGGACAAGACGTGAAAAATATAGTGAGAGTCAGAAAATAAATGGATAGGAATATTATATGACCAGAAATCAGACGCACTCTTTTTTCGACTGGCAAACTCCAAAAAAAATGACTCAAAAGCCGAGAGCGTGGTTAATAACCGGATTCTCGTTCACTTTTTCACTCCCTCTACTTTCGTTTTTTTTTTTTAAATTTAAAATACAAGAGCCTATTTTCCCCTATAAAAAGCGTGAAAACTAAAAAACTAAAGACCAAATGTCGAGAATTGACCCAATTTTTCTTATCAAGCACGAGCTGTCAAAGGGTTTGTTAAATCAAAAAGAACTGTTTTTCGCCAGACGCTTTTTCACGCATTTTTTAAGAGAAAAAAAGTCGGAGACCTAGGAATACATACTCTAGAAAAGTACTCTAAAACGAACGTACCAGAGTTGAGCGGAAGAACTCAACGGAAGAATTTTTATCTTTTTTAGAAAATTTTTTCATGGAATGTGATCAACTGACAAAATGTAGAGCAAAGTGAACTCTGCTCATAGAAAAATAATTGTAAATTTAGCTTTTCATATAAAAAAGTTAAGGGCTAACCGAAGACGAAAGGACATGTTCACGCAACAACTCGAATAACTTTTTTGTATAAATCGCTAAATTTACAACTATTTTTCTATGAGCAGAGTTCAATTTGCTATACATTTCGTCAGTTGATCACACTCCATGAAAAAATTTTCTAAAAAAGATAAAAATTTTTCCGTGTTCTTGCGTTCAGTTCTTCCGCTCAACTCTGGTACTATACTAGTTTTCGAGCCCCGAGCGCTAAAAGAGAGCAAATTCGATGGGAGAAGGAAAATGGCGATAAAAGAGGGTAATAAAGCGGCAGGCAATGATAAGAGCACATCAACAAATTGGGTTAGAAAAGTGTGGCTAAACAAAAGTTTCTTTAGAAATGTATACGAATTTGAGCGAAAATAAAGGCCATGTGCAAAAGTGTAAATGGAAACCAACCAAGCATATGAAGAAGTTTTTGAAGAAAAAAGCGCCTCGCAAATCGCGAGCAAGTTATCAATAGAGCGCGTTTGCATCATTGCCACAAAAATCGATTTTCTCGAAAATCTGTCGCTGCCGGCTGATCGAATTCGGCTTATACTGATTTTTGTCGCATTTTTTTGGGGCAACGACGCTAATTTCGGGCTTCAGGCTCAATTCGAAACAAAAACGATTGGGTGTGGCGGCGGCGGCGAAAAGTGAACAAATGTGGTAGTGTGACGCAAGACGAAAAAAAAAAGAAAGAAGAGCCGTCTTCTGAGTTTCTATGCCTCCAGAATGGGGGTCTCGAAACAGCAGCAGCAGCAGCAGAAAGAAAGAGAGAGAGAGAGAGAGAGAGAAAGAGAGAGCGACGGCAGCCGCGCCCTCTCTTTCTCTCTCTTCCACTCTCTCTCTCTCTCTGTGTGCCGCCCGTCGTTTACATCGTGTCGTATCACAGAGAAAAAGAGAAAGAGAGAAAGAGAGAGGAAGCGAAAGAGGAAGCGAAAGAAGAAGAAGAAGAAGGGAGACGAGGAAAATTTGAAAAGATGGGCGGCAATGAGATTAGCAGAAATGTGCTCCTCTTTGCCGCTTTCGAGCGTTAGCTCTCGGCCTGCCGGTTACACATAAAATTGTAGTTATTTATGTATTCGCATCGAGTGCATAAATAAATAAAAAGTGCTAGCGGGAATGGGTAATTGTGGTATTCACGACTTATGAGGATTTGTATGTCTGTCTCACTCACTCAACTTTTTTTACTTTTTCCAGGAGATTGGTTCGAAATCTTTTCAGAAACATTTCATTTTGAGGGGTAACATGATAGTTTGTTCTTCTCTTTGCTCGAGTTCAAATGTGAAAGGAGGAGCGCGGCAAACAAAATCACCGAGGATTTGTGAGAGTATCACTTTACAGGATTTCCAAGGACCCACTTGCGATGATCCGATCGGGACCAAACTTTGCAGACTTCCGGGACTTGGATTGAAGTATGTGGGGTCCAAGTTTCAGACCGATCCGATTTTGCGAAAATTGCGGCCTCCACATATCTCGGGACCAGATGATCCGATCGGGCTGAAACTTGGACCCAAGATACATCAATCCAAGTCCGAGAGGTCTGCAAAGCTTGGACCCGATCGGATCATTGCAAGTGGGCCAAAAGTTCAGGCCTTTTTCCATGCGAGGCATATAGTTCTAGTTAGACGTAAAGTATTACTGCACAAATTATGTCGGGGCGTCAGCTGACGTGTCTCTATCCGAAATCCATCAATCTAGCTTGATAATCGATTGATCGCTCTCTCTCTTTTTTGTTGTCAAGTAAATTCAATTTTTCCTTAAAAATGCTATCAGAATGAGAAGAAAAAAGCAAAAAAGCGTGAAAAATGATTAGAATAAAAGCAGAAAAGCACAAAGAACAAGGGAAACGTCGAGAGAGAGAAGAAGAGAAGAAAAGAAGAAAAGTGGCTTGCCTTCTGATTCATTTGGACAGTCGCTCGGACCGAATTATGATGTCATCGTCCCCGTTTAGACGACGAAATCGACTGTCCGTCCACTTTTTTTGCCACTCACTTTTTCTCTCTCTAAATCTCTCCGTTTTCTCTGCTCTTTTGCGCATTTGTTCGAAACGATTCGATCCGTTATGGCCTGTTTCACTCAAAAGTGTGTGTGTTCCCCTTTTTTGTGGGTAAGGCGATTATAGTGTCTAGCCGAAATTCGTTCACACTTTTTCACTTTTTACTCAAAATATTTTCATGAAGTTTGACCGTTTTTTAGCGACCAAACCCGACTTTTTCGGTAGTTTTAGGTGAACTTTTGTCGCACGCGCACACAATTGCGATATATGCGGCCGTGCAATTAATCACCCACAGAAAAAGGTGCGGTCCAAGGCCGCATCTTTTTACCATAATTTCTTGTTAAAATTAAACCGACAAATTACAGGAGAATGAATAAATAAATAAACGGAAAAATATGCGAAAACAGAGGGAGAGAACGATAATAGGGACACAAAAATCTGCACAGACATGCTGGTCATATAGTAGTAGGGAACGTGGAAAGCAATTTTTTACAGAAAATTAGCAAACAATCTAATAAATTAGAGCGATTCGGCGACACGTTCGTACAGGTACTGGTAGGCCAATTTCAGCGGCGGCTCCTGCGAAATCGCCACTTTCTCGTCGTTGAACAGCACCTAAAAAAACAAGAGAATATGAGCAATTTCCATTTCTAAGCCCAAAATTGCAGTTTCAAAGACGACTAACCCATCGACCGTCCTTGTAGACGTGCGCGACGTAATGTCCGCAGTCCGGCCGCGATCCCATGTGCGAGATCATTCCGATCAGCTTGTACCGCCCCGATCCGTCACGGTACACCTTGTCCGGGTTTCTGGCGACGGTCGGCGGCGGCGGTGGAGCCATTTCGGCCGGCGCTTCCTCGGGAATCTGAAGATAAACGCATTATAGGTGCGGCACGCTTGGGAAACGCCAAAACATTTTTCCGATCTGGCTATCGGATTGAGCTCTAGTGCTCGTATCAGGTAGTCTAGTGGGTTCAAGTGAGTGGAAACGGAACGAATATGACCCATAGCAGCAATTTAGACAGTTGAAGCAACTTGACAACTTGTTACAGCCCGGGTAAAGTCAGAAATGTCTAGATAGCGGCGCTTTACGGTCTCAGAAACGAGTATTTCAGTCCGATTGGAATATCTTACAGAAGGCCTGGACTTTTAGCACATTAGAAATAAGCTCAGCCGTTTTGGACGTATTTTGGGTCCAAGTTTCAGATCGATCGGATCATCCGGTCCCGAGATATACTGAATCGGAAAGGCCAGGTTTTTGCGAAAATTGCGGCCTTTTTGGCTTCCACATATCTCTGGACCAGATGATCGGAACGGTCTGAAACTTGGACCCAATGTACTTCAATCCAAGTCCATGAAGTCTGGTCAGAAATGTTAATTAAAAACTTCATTCCAAGTGCTCACCTGGTCCATGTTCCCAAACAGCCATTCGACGGCGTCGGCGACGTTGGTCACCTGCCTGAGTGCGTACTTGGCCTGGTGCTCCGAGAATCCCATCTCGACAATGTTTTGCACGAGATTCGGGTCGACGTGTCCGTGCGCGGAGGGCGTGCTGCCGGCCTTGGGCATCACGAACGGGTCGTTGATGCCAGGATCCTCGAGGTTCTCCATTAGCCAGTTCGTCGCCACCTCCGCGTTGCCATTAGAAGTGAACGCGGCGCGAAGACACGCCTGCTCCTCGAATCCCATCGCCATCAGCTCGTTGGCCACGGCGCGCACGTTTCCCGGAATCTCCACGGGCGGCTCGATATTGTCCGGAAGCGTCTGCTCGTGCGGAAGCTGTCCGTGCCCGCGGAACGGCGCCAGATCGAGCTCCTCGATCACTTGGAAGTCCACGTCCAACTTTTTCATCGTTCCCGCCGACGTGTACGTGAATTTCTGCAGAAAAAAAACGCTATTGTTAGCTGCATTCCGTGTGGAAAAAGCGCAAGAAATTCAAATTTCGCCGTACCTGAACCTGAACGAGCAAATAATCGGGGAACGTCTTCAGAGTGACCGTGTTCGTCGCGCCCTTTTGCTCTCCAGTCAGCGGCGATCTGTAGCCCTGGAAAATGCGCATTTTTTGAGAATTTGTAAAGAAACCCGGAAAGAACAAACCTCAACGAATTGAGTATTGCAGTAATTGCGAAGCGCGGCGCCCATATCGACCGAAAATCGGCCCTCCGACTCGGGAATCGGAACGAGAAGCGCCTGCAACTAATTTCCACAATTTTCACCGCATTACTTCCGCTTTTTTATCAACGATTCGCCAAGTTTCCCGCAGACTTACATCAGTGACGGGCAAATGAAGGGCCACCTCCTCGTGCACCGAATATCTCACTTTCTGCGTCGCGCAGTCTTCGAACCTAGTCCAGGTGGTGAATCTAAACGCGGTTTGTTAGAAAGTCTTCAAAACAACTGAAGGTTTACTTGAGCGCATCGGTCGGATCGTCGTCCCGGTTGTTCGTGCTCACTTTTTCAATGATATGACTGCAAAAGTAAACCGGTTTACATGGATTTTTTTTTAGTTTTGATCGAATCTTCAGAGAAGACCGCAAAACCGCATGAATTTCAGCGGTTTCACCAGTCCATTCGGGCCCAAAACGCACCGAATGTACTCGTCAGTGTCCTGCTGCTTGGCCGTCGAAAACTCGGGATGATTTCCGGCGGCGGTCCGTTTGAACTGGCGCGGTCGTATTCCGTTGTGCTCCTTGTCCTCCTCCGACGCGTAATTTCCGCTGAGCATCGCGCTGAACACCTTCGCGAATTGCGCGTTGAAATCAGTGTGCAGACGATCGATCGGCGTTTTCGAGAAGATTTCCGTCGCGTTTTCGGCGAAACGAGCACGGAACGAATCGATTCGGTAGAGCACTTGCAGCACCTGAACGGGGATTGTTCAAAATCGTTCAAAAGCTTGTCAGATCAGTTTTTTTTTTTCAAATGAAAATCTACAAAAATCTCTCTGGTATCTGTTCGACGAACCGAGTTCAGATAGCAAGTGGATCCAATGTTGACGAGTCCCGTGTTGCCTGGCCCGTAGGCCGATTCGAGTGCGACTCCGTCCTCGCAGCACTTGGCCCACTCCCACTTCTGGTTCATGTCCAGCTCCATCTCGGCAGTGCTCTTCGCCGTTCTCTCCATCTCGAACGGATTCAGTCCAAAGTGGGCCAGGTGGCGCGTGATATTGTTGTTCACGACGGCGTCGTCCTCGTCGTACGAGTAAATGTCGATGAGGTCGAGTTCCGGCGAGATCGTGCCGAGTTTCGCGACGAGCGGGAAGCCCGTCGCCGCGTAGTACTCCTGCATGTGTCCGTTGCCCCTCGTCATCTGTCCCTCGGCCACGTACTGACTCCGTCCGCACCGGATCGCGCCGTCTGTCAGGTTCAGCCACAGGTTTTCCGCGAGTCCGCATCCGTCGGCCTCGCACGTCCATCCCGAGCGCGCTAGTCGCTTGCCGTTCTCCAGCTGCACCAGGTTCTCGTGCTTCGTGATCAGTTTCACGTCCTCGTCCCAGCCATTGTCCCTTTGCGTCAGCATGAGCAGTCGCTCCGCACTCGTCGACTCCTCCACCACTCGAATCGCACTGGAATTGAGAAAAATTAGAACAATTGCAAAAAAAACACTTGATTTTTGGCTCAAAATGTCAAAAAGCAATTTCTGGTCGAAACCCACTCGAAGAGCTGCTCGCCTCCTTGCTCCTTGGCCTGCTCCTTCGAAATCGGCGCCTCGTAGTTGGGATGCACGACGACGCGGTACTTGTCCTCGTACGTGTACTTTGGCTCCGCCTCAATCGTCAACTTTGTCATTTTCGACGTCGGCTCTCCGTCCGCCGCGCGGTCCTCTTGCCCCTGATTCTCTTCTTCCAGTTTCTGCAATTTATTTGGAGTTTTTTTTAGCAATGTCATGAAATTTTGCGCACTTTTGTGGACTCCATCTGGACGAAAAGCTTGTCGCCGGTGAGATTCGCATAGTATTCGGCGTGTTCGCGGCAGAACGAGTGATAGCTCTTGAGACTCACAAACAGACCGCCTGAAATTGTAAGGAGGGTAAATAAAATTGAATGCAAAGAAATTTTCTTGTAAAACCCGCAAAAAATCAATTTTGCCACCAATTAAAAAAAAAATATTTCAAAATGTTTCAAGTACACACCTGCCCAGAAGGGTGTCTTGAAACAGTAGGCGCACTCGTCCTTGAACACCTTCTGATGATCCGCCGGCTGCGTAAAAGAGCCCGAAGCGATGACGTCACGGAGAACACTGTCCACTTCCATCTCACCTGAAAATGAAAGAGTTTCGACCTTTTTTTTCAGGGCCTTTCGGGTGGTTAGAAGTTCTATGCGTAAGATTTCGACGAATTAGACGAATAATTGAAATGTTTTAATGTCAACAAAAATTAGCAAAGCATTTGCGAGCAAAGCACTTGATGAAAAGCAGGAGAGAACATGAAAATGATGATAATTTGAACGAGAAGTCTCGAAAGTCCGTCAAATATGGTGCCCGGTCCGCAAACACCGTCACGGCAAGTTGAACGCTTTCGCGGAAACATTTCGTTTTTTGGCGGGCTTTTCATATTTTTCGCGCGCAACATTTCAAAAACAAGTGTCCCTCTGCAAATTTATCGAAAAAAAAAGTTTCAGTTCGAAAATGTCAGACTCTGAGGGTGAAATGACCACGCGAACGGATAATATGTCGACAGACGAGCAGCCACACGACGATTTCGATTTTGAGCGAATTTACAGCGAATGTAAAGATACTGTGGGTTAAAAATCACTGAAAACCCCTGAAAAAATTCTCTAAAAATTCCAGAAAATCGATATGAACATGTTGCTCGCGAAAGCAAAGGAATTTCATCACGCTCATCGCCATTTGATCTCCCAATTCGTGATTGAGCCGAGTATGAGCATCGTAAAGATGAATTTCATCTTTGCCAAATATTTCATCTGTGTTCTGCTGAATGGTACGAAATTTCGGAATTCAGAAAGATTGTATTGAATATTTGTTGTATTTTTTCCTTTCCAGACCGCTTAGAAACCGTGATAAACCTCGATTGGTGCATGAGAACCCAGAAAGCGCTCGCGAAGTGTCTTGTGAAGACGATGAATAAGGAAAAGGGAAGAGGAGGGGTGAGGAGCAAAAAAACGTGTCAATTAATCTTTCGATTATTTCCAGAGAAGAGGCTGCTTCCGTCCGTGGCGTTTTGTGATCTCGAACGATGAGAAAGACCTGATTGACATGGTCACAATGACCGGAACCATCCAGAATTCGTCTGTCATCAGCGAGAGCAACGATATGACGTTGGCGGAGTCTTAAAAACATTTATTGAAATGGATTTTTCAGAAAAGCCGACCGAGCCCTTCTTCTGCTCACTTTGGAGGAAATGATCAAAAACGAGGGATGCGTGCGGCTCAGTTGGATTCAGGATCAGGCCATGAAGGTTCTAAAATGATTTCTAAAAGAGTTCTGTATATTAATAAGAACGGTTTTCAGGATCCGTGCAAGATGAAGGGCGTCGAGTGCGATGCGTTCATTTCGAGAATGGCCAAACAAAAATATTTGGCCATGGTTAGTAATTTTTAGCGGGAAATCAAGACTTGGCAATTGGCCGGCCCATGGCCTGGACTTTTGAACCACTTGCAATAATGCGAGCGGGCCCAAACTTTGCAGACTTTTCGGACATGGATTCAAGTATATTGGGTCCGAGTTTCAGACCGATCCGATCATCCGGTCCCTAGATATGAGGATCATTGGCCGAAAGCCGGGGCCTTTCTGCCAAAATCGGCCAATGATCCACATATCTCGGGACCAGATGATCGGATCGGTCTGAAACTCGGATCCAGTACACTTTAACCCAAGTCCAAAAAGTCTGCAGAGTTTGGGCCTGATCGGAATATTGCAAGTGGGCCAAGGGGTCCGTCCATCCCTGGAATTTGATAAAAACGCGAAAAACATTTTAGGATTCCGACTCGAATTTGGTGGAAATCACTCCGAGAATAATGGTCGAACTGGAGCCGTGGATACGCGCGAAATTTGTGGGACAACTGAAATTTTGCGATCTTTGCAGAAAAATCATCTGCAGGTATTCGTAAAACTGTTTAGCTTGTTAATTTTTTTTCAAATTTCAGACCAATTTACACTGCGGAATGCCCGAAATGTCAAACTCTGTCGCATTACAACTGTTTCATAGAGTAGGCATTAAAAAAATAGTTTGCTTTGAATGAAATCATTTTCAGTGCCACCAATATTTTGGGAACGCACAGTATCGAGTGCAATAAGTGCAAAACGAAGAACACCTTGGCTGAGGTTCTTTTTTAATGTAAAAAATTGAAAAAGTCAAATTTTCCAGGTTCGAGAACAGGTCAAAAAGCGAGAATCGGCTCCGGCTCGTCGAATTTCGACGCCGAGACTCACGGAACCCGATAATAGCGATGAAGAAGAAGAAAAGGATGAAGAAGAGGACAAAAAACCGGAAATTGCTGAAATCGCACCGAAAACCGCGAAAAAATCGACGAGAAAACGCAAATCGACGAGAAAAGTAATTGCAGAATCGAGCGACGATTCTGACGAATAATTTTTTGTTTTTACCTCACTTTTATCGATTCATTTTTTCTCCCCCTCCGATCTGCATGAATTAACCCGATTAATTCACTAAATTCGACGCGAACTTGCCCGAATTTCCTCTACGGTTCACTGATTTTTCGCCGCCCACACCCAATACTTTTTCCCGGATTTTTTGTTGACGAATCCGAAACATTTCCAATTTTCCCAGTTGATCTCTGTCCGTTTCATCGCGTCCATTGTCGTGTGATGATTGATAACAAGAACGAGACAAAGAACTGATAAAGTATTGATTTTCCCCAGTTTTTCCGATTTTTCCCATTCTCGAGTGCTTTTTCTCGTAAATTTCGACGAATTTATTGTCTTTTTCCAGCGGTTCCCGTATTTTTTGCGAATTTTTAGGCCCGATGGCCGAAATAATCGCCCTCGCCGGGTGTACAAACTCGGGAAAATCGACATTGGCGAAGGAATTTCAAAAATTCGTAAGTTTGCATTTTGTCGTAAAATTCAGTGTTTGCACAGTTTACGAGCTACAGTAACCCTTGTTTGCAGTTTGGTCCCTCGGAAACGACTATTATTAATCAGGATGAGTTTTATAAAACTGAGGATGAGGTAATCATAGGATAAAGTGTTTTTTATCTAGAAAAATTTGTTTAAGGTGGAAAAAATTTACGATCCGGCTGCCAAGGACCTCACAAAAGAGGGCTATTATTGGAGTTTCGACGAAAAAGAGGCGATTCATATCGATCGATTTAGGCAAACAATTGTGGAGGTATAATAGCGAATCTTGCACCGAGAATAGGCATTTAGTTTTCAGGCCTCGAAACACTACAAATATGTGATATTGGACGGAAATATGATCACCGAAATGGACGAGATTTTGGAACTTTGCGATCGGATAATTGTGATGACTTTGGACGTGGTAACGAAAGTGCCGTAATCCTGGAAAACGCGTTTTTTATTCAGAAAACGTGCCGCCGTCGCCGAGAAGCCCGCACGGACTACGTTCCGCCGGACAGCCGCGGATATTTCGATCATGTCGCCTTCCCGGCCTACTTGAGACATTTGGAACGAGCCAGACACCTCAGTACGCGCCCTTTTTAGGCCCTGATGATTGTATTTTAAAATTGTTCACTTTTAGGCCGAACCGACGCTCGGATCACTTTCATCGACGTGTCCGAATCGAGATTCGAAGAGAAAAACGAGTCGATTGTGGATTTCCGGCGACAAATTCTCAATGATCACATCAAAATTACCAGCGAAAAGTTGGATGTGGAACTGGCGCAGAGACTCGTCGCCGAGTGAGTTCACCGCTATTTGGATTTCAAAAAATGGCTCCGGGACATTTCGAAACCAATTCAGTACAAGTATTTAAAAATTCAAAAAACCGCCAAATTCGCAGTATGGACAGTAATTTTTCATATTGCTCAGATTAAAAACGTGTTCTTTTTTTCTGCTGGAAATAGATGTTTTTTCACTGTTTTTTCTCGGCTTTGTTCTGTGTTTTTGTCGAACATTCTTATTATCTAACTTTTCGATCGTTCTCTTTCCGCACAATTCCGTTGTTTTCGCGAATAATTTTGTTAAGTTATACGTTTGTGGTAGTATAAATCAGACTTGCCAAATTACGGGCCGAAAATTTGCTGGCCCGGCCCGGTCGGCCCGGCTCAAAAGGCGCGAATTCAAATTTTTGGGGGAAATCTATTTTTTCGTTTTTTTTTTTTGCGGGTATCAAAATTAAAACTTTTGCTTTGATGCCAATAAAAACTATTTTTGAGAACTACATTTCTTTTTTATGCTCGAGATACTTGCAAAATTCGTTAGTTCTACGAAAAACAAACATTTTATTTAATCAATCGTTCAAAATTTGGATTCCCGCTTTTTGAACCGGGCCGGAGTTTTGAAAATTTTGGCCCGGCCCGTGGCAACTCTGGTATAAATAGTCCGAAATCATAATTAATTGCAAAAATACACTTAACATGCATTTCTACCGCGAATTTGGCGGTTTTTTTGAATTTTTAAATATTTGTGCTGAATTGGTTTCGAAATGTCCCGGAGCCCAAAAAAATCATAGCGATTTGCAGCCCGACGTGCGGCGCGATCTCAACGTTCAACGGCGTGACGCGGAACCACCACTCGGGCCGTCGTGTCGAGAGCCTCTCGTACGACTGCCACGACCTGATGGCCTACAAAAAACTGCGCGCGATCTGCCAGCAAACTCGCACTCTCTTCCCGGACGTCTCGAAAATTGTCATCTTCCACCGCATCGGCGTCGTCGGAATCGGAGACTCTTCCGTCCTCATCGCCACCTCATCGCCCCATCGCAAGTCGGCCATTTCGGCGACAGAGAAGCTCATCGACCTGCTGAAAGAGGAAGTGCCCATTTTTAAGTACGAACTGTACTCGATCGGAAATCAAGGCGCTTGGAAGTCGAATGTCGAAGATTGCAAGAACGTTGATTAGGAATTGCTTTTAATTTTCGGAAAAAAATCGACTAGAAACTAATAATTTTTAATATTTTACACTGAAACTAGAAAACGGATAATAAAGCGATTGTGATCCTCAGTAAATTTCCTTCCGTCTTTCCCGTTCGCCCTTTTTTCACGGAACAATTCGAATAACTTTTTTGTATGAATCGCTAAATTTACAATTATTTTTCTATGAGTAGAGTTCACTTTGCTATACATTTCGTCAGTTGATCACATTTCATGAAAAAATTTTCTAAAAAAGATAAAAAAAATTAAAAGCAAAACAAACGATACTTTTTCCCGCCGAAAATCCGTCACTTCGACGGCCGCTCGTCGCCGGCCAACCCGCCGTCGCCCGCCACCTTTTAAACACAACGGCAGCCCCTTTCAAGATTCGCGCGCGTGGCGTAGTGCGTGTGTGCGCGCTCGCCGTTCGACTCTCCGCCGCTGTCAGTGACGACCGATAGTTATCCCTGTCTGAATGATTGTGAGGAAAAAAGACTATGGTAACATTCCGAGACAATTTTTCCACTTTTTATCATTCATCATTTATTCAGATTACTTTAAAGATCCCGTAGATTGCATGCATTTCGTTGACCCGTTCTTGTGAGATATCTGCGGTTATTTTAGGCCAAATCCACTTGTTGCTCGTACTCGACGACCGGATTGTTCCAGGTTATTACAATTTCTGAAATGCGATATTATCCTTTAAACACGCTGAAGCAACTTTTTACCATAGGAAAAAATGTCCAGGAGAACTTTTGTGGAAATTACAATAGCCACGACGAGAGCGAAAGCGTCAATCAACGCGACTTCTGACGCGATCTGCCAAAACCAGATGATCAAGACGTTGAGCATCATTCGACTGATTTCCATGGTCAAATACGTGGCAGTGTAGAGCCACTGCAAAAAGAATTGAGTTGAATACGGAAAGAGCCAAAAAAAGACGAAGGTTTTGATAGAAAAACGAGAGGTCAACTTTGCCGGGGTACTGTAGCGTTAGAAGACGTCTAATGATTCTAGACGCTTTTTTTCTGAAAACTTGGGACCTAGTACTGTATTTTTGTAGTTGACCACGTTTTTCTACGACCACTCCCTGGAGTACTGTAGCGCTTGGAAGTTGGCAATGAAAACGCTGGCTATGAGCGAGCCCTAACTTCCGAGAGCCACAGTACTTCAGGGAGTGATTCTACTAAAAAAGTGTCAACTACAAAAATGAAGTTCAAAAGTTGATCTTTTGTTTTGCAGTTGACAATTTTTCTCTAAACCTACTCCGAAGAGTACTGTAGCTCTTGAGAGTAGCCGCAGCCAGTGTTTTCAGTCCCAACTTCCACGAGCTACAGTACTCCAGGAAGTGATTTCACAAACAAGCGATCAACTACAAAAGTAACGTACTAGGTCCCAAGTTTTCACAAAAAAAATTTGAGACCAATAGCACATCTCGAGACGCTACAGTATCCCTTCAAAGTTGGCGTTTCTGGAACCTACCGTAATCTTCCAGAAATTTCACAAAAAACCAGTACAAACCTTGACAATAGGAATTCCATAATTGGCAATAGTCGTCGGGAAGCTGATCGACATCAGAGTCATCAATTTCAGTGCGATAAACATCTGAAACATGTGAATTGGCAAACAAAATTTCCAAATTGTCCGTTTCCTCGTCGAAACAGAGAAACGGTTGATTCGAGAAGAGAAACGGAAATTGTGGGTGGGACGAGGATTACGGTGGTTCAAAACTGTCCAAAAACAAGCAGTTCTACACCATTTTTCCACTCTACAACGTAGTGAATCCTACACAAAACCAGTACAAACAAACGCGAATGCAAGGCGTTTTTTCTGCAACCCATCCGCACACAATCACCCTTTTTATACTGTGCTCCAACAAAAAAAAAAGCGGAAAAGGAGGAAAACAAGAGAGGGTTAGAAGTCAGAAAGTGACAGTTGTAGTATGTAGATGAGAAGGTTATCAGGGCCGACGACAAACAAATATTGTTTGATTCGCTCCGCTCGCGCGGAGGTGAAACCGTCGGAAGTAGTGTTGGAGGCGAGAGCAAACACGCGAGTTTTGCGGGACAAAACGACTGTTTTGATGAGAAAAAATGCTTTTCCCCCGGCCATGGCCTATATGCCTTTCAAAGCTTGAGCTAAGCCTAAATTTTGCACTTCCCGTAACTACCGTGTCACGATTTGAGGCTACTGTAGGTACAGTAGCTCAAAGTCTCAGGATCAAAATTTTAATCAAAATGGACCTATTCAGCCGAGTATTTTACTGGCTGTTTACGCAAAAAAACCGGGAAAAAAGGCATGAGCCTTTAAAAATACAACCGGGCGGTCATTTAAATTGTTTAAAGGCGCATGCCTTTATTAGCACGGGTCTCGCAACGAACAGGTTTTTCTTCCTCATTTAAATAGGGTTTTTTTGCGTAAAAAACCAGTAAAATACTCGGCTGAATAGGTCCATAATGGGGCTATTCAGCGTATGTTTTTTTCCGTTTTTTTTTTCGTTTTTTACACCGCTGAATTGGGTTTTTTGACGTAAAAAAACGAAAAAAAGGCGTGAGCTTTAAAAATACAACCGGGCGGTTATTTAAATTGTTTAAAGGCGCATGCCTTTATTAGCACGGGTCTCGCAACAAACAGGTTTTCCACGGGTTTTTTTTCCGGTTTTTTTCTCATTTGAATAGGGTTTTTTTGCGTAAAAAACCAGTAAAATACTCGGTCGAATAGGTCCATAATGGGGCTATTCAGCGTATGTTTTTCTCCGTTTTTTTTTCGTTTTTTACACCGCTGAATTGGGTTTTTTGACGTAAAAAAACGAAACAACGGAAAAAAATCATTTTTTCACAGCCTGAATAACACCATAAGAAACGCACACACACACATTTCGTCGTGTAAGAAGAAAGATTTGCAAGACCGACGAGACCAATTGAACCGACGGACACGTGGGGCAAATATATAATCGTCGCAAAAAATGTAGTCTCTCGTTTCGTTCACTAATTCGACTTCCACCACCAAATTCGAGGCGAAAACGCAAGGGAGATTCGCCGGTTTTGTGGGCCGACGAATCGAATCAAACGGATCATCAAGTAAACACGCTAATTTGATTATTCGGAAATTTAATTTCCCCCGGGCCGCCCACGTGACTTCTTTGACCACAAAAATGTACAGTGCGAATCGGGGAAAAGGAGGCAACGCGGCGAAACAGATTTTTGATCTTGGATCGGATTTTTCGATTCCGTTTGTTGGTCACAAACATCTGACTGATAAGAGGAAATAATAGTATCGGAGACGGGAAAAGTAGGAAGGGGATCAATTTGTAAACGTGTCTCACTCACCTATAAAAGTTGTTTACTCGGCTGTAAACGGCTGTAAAATACACAACAAGTGGCCATCGAGTGTTCACTAATCCTTCAATCATGATATCATTTGTGAACTTTGGCATTCAATCGGGGCTGGGCATCAGAGTTGAGCGGAAATGGAATTTTGAAATCCGGAAGACGGAACAAAAAAAGTGTAGAAAGGGGCGTGGCCTAATATGAGACGCGTTTTCTGAAAATTGCCGCAATTCCAGCACTTTTCCGATTTTTTTGTGTTTTATATCGACGAGAGAAGAGACATTAAAGAGAGAAAACATTGAAATTTTCGTGAAAACGCCGCGTTTGAGACGTTTTTGGCATATTTCGCAATACGGCCTCCGCGGCAAATCGCCGCCGCAATTTCGGAATTTTCATACCGGCCGATGTGGATAGTTTTGAGACGAAGTGAGTGTCGGAAGTGATTAAGCACGTTAATACAAGTAATTTAAGCGTTCAAACGGCAAAAAGTATCGGCGAAAGACTGAAATTCGCGCATTTTCGCCGCAAAACTTAAAAATCGATTTAATCGATTCATTCCCTGAATGAAACCTGCTTGTTTTAAGCTCAAAAAGTGCGCGATAATTAGTTTAACAAAGTTATGCAATTACATCGTCGAAATCTTACAAAATTTGGGTGATTTTTGACGAAAAACATGAAAAATAGGGGGTTAAATTTCGAATTTCGCGCCAAAATGGTGATAAACCGTGCACGCTAGGCCCCCGCGCCCTTTTCTTGGTCGCCGTGCGGAAGACGGAAGACGGAATTCCGCTCAACACGGCTGGGCAATTGGCCGGTCCGGGCTTTTCGTTTTGCTTTTGGTCCACTTGCAGTGATCCGATCGGACTCAAACTTTGCCGGATTGTTGGACTTGGATTGAGGGCCATTGGGACCAAGTTTCAGCCCGATCGGATCGTCGGGTCCCGAGATATGTCGATTTTTCCAAGAAGGCCGGGCTTCCGGCCAATTTCGGCTAATCATCCACATATCTCGGGACCAGATGATCCGATCGCGCTTAAACTTGGACGCAATGGCTCTCAATCCAAGTCCAACAATCCTGCAAAGTTTGGGTCTGATCGGAACATTGCAAGTAGGCCAAAAGTCCTGATAAGGACCGGGCAATTGCCGAATTCCCATTCCAAACCGGACAAAGCGTTCTCGGCGCATCGAACGGACATTCTCATCAGATTCCCCCTCATTCCTTCGCCGTTTTCCATCAGAAACCTCCGTTTGCCATTGCTTGTGTGCTCTTCAACAAGTCGTTTCTCTAGTTTCAGTCATTCTCAAATTAAAAAGAGTTTATTGCAGTTTTGCTTGTCTAAACTCATCGCTTCGCATTCGAAACAACACTCTAAGTATTCAAGAGCATGGTCTCCAGAGTTGACAATATGGGCGCGTGGCCTCGGCGGCCAAATGGCGTTTTCATGAATTGCGCACGTTTTCTCTGATTTTTGTGGTCAACGACGATGAAAAATGATTGCGCGACATGAAAACACACTAATTCTCAGAATTAATGACGTTTTGGCGCATTTTTCGCGGACTTTGCTTTTTCGCCTTCTCATTTCGCGCTTTCTTGACCGTTTTCCGACAGAATTGGTTTTGAGAATGATAAATCACGTACTGTTGAAAAAAAAAAGTTTCGACATTGGAATCGAAGCTGGCAGCGTGCCAAGGCCCGGCCTCCCAAACGCATATGCTGCGCGCCATTGTTGCAACATTGCCGCACGCTTTATTGTTCTTCGTTTTTTTCTTTATTTTTCGGCTAAAAATCAGCAGAAATTTGGTTTTTTCCCATTTTTTACCCGTATTTATTCATTTCAATCGTCTTTTGCTATAAAAAATCAACTTTGAAAACAGATTTATCGATTTTTAGCTTGAATTTTCGAACATTTCTCGATTTCTGTTTTTCTCCTTTCGATTTCGCTGAATTTTGAGAATTTTCAGGATTTCCACCTACGGAAAAGTCGAAAAAGCAACAAAAGGGCATGGATTTCTTCTTTTCGTGTTAGTTTTTGACGTAACAATAATTTTCTCTCCGATCAGCGTTTACAGACTCCACTCCTCCGCCGTCTTCTCCACTCCGCCGTCAGCACACAACGGAATACAAAATGCTGTCGTGTTAGCTTGAAGAAGAACGAAAATTATTTCTCTCCGCCCGTATTTTCAGAGTCCGTGGACGCTTCAATCCGGAAAAAAGGAGAAGAAAATAGAATATCACTGATAATAAAATTCTTACACTTGTCTTGTCATTTAATTTATTGGAAAACGTAATAAATACATCTAAAATAATTGTTATTAGTGCCAATTCATCCAGCCCGCTGCAGCAGGAGATGCTTCTTCAACTTTCCCTTGTATGTGTGTGTGCTGACGGCGGAGGAGTGGAGTCTGTAAGCGCTGATCGGAGAGAAAATTATTGTTACGTCAAAAACTAACACGAAAAGAAGAAATCCATGCCCTTTTGTTGCTTTTTCGACTTTTCCGTAGGTGGAAATCCTGAAAATTCTCAAAATTCAGCGAAATCGAAAGGAGAAAAACAGAAATCGAGAAATGTTCGAAAATTCAAGCTAAAAATCGATAAATCTGTTTTTAAAGTTGATTTTTTATAGCAAAAGACGATTGAAATGAAATAATACGGGTAAAAAATGGGAAAAAACCAAATTTCTGCTGATTTTTAGCCGAATTTCGGCCGAAAAATAAAGACAAAAACGAAGAACAATAAAGCGTGCGGCAATGTTGCAACAACCCCGCGCAGCATATGCGTTTGGGAGGCCGGGCCTTGGCACGCTGCCAGCTTCGATTCCAATGTCGAAACTTTTTTTTTTCAACAGTAAATACAAGCATTTTGAGCGCTCGAACCGCGAAAACTACCGAAAAGCAACTAAAATGCACGCAGTTTTAGCCAAAAACCTTCAAACGGATAAATGTGATTTGCGACTTGACCAAATTTGACGCTCTTGCGCTTAAAAAATTCGTAATAGCCTATACAATTGGTCTATCGAGAGAAAAATGCGAAATTGTCGATTTTTCGTGGCTAATCTCGCAAAAAACCCAAATTTGGCTGTTAAAATTTGAATTTCGCGCCAATGTATCGCTCTATTCGGCGGGGCGCACTTGCGCGCCCATTGCAATCAGGCAAATAATCTCTTTTCGTCTTCAACTCTCCATTTCCGTATCCAGTAGCCATTCATTGCACGCTGAAATAAAGGACAAACTGAATGGTGTACATTCGTATTCTTTTCGAAAAACAGGGTCATTTGAATGCGAAAAGAAGACGAACAGACACAGGACACTCTAAGGATGAAGAACAGGCGCCTGAAACACGAATCAGAACAGTTTTGGCTCGGGGTAGCCACGTTTATGAAGATTTCCGCCTCCATCTCGACGAGTTTGCTCGGCAAGCTTTTCCGACTCGGCAACACAAAGGCGGCGGGCGCGACGCTCTGAAGGCACACATCGACGAGTTGGCAAAAACCGGGAAGGTGCTCCCAGGGAGGCGAAGAGCCGGAAGCCTGGTTCCGAGAGTCGCGTGGTGCTCCAACGCCCGAGATTGTCCAAAATGGATGAAGCGTCTAATGAAAGTTGCAGAGAATGATGAAACAGTGGAAGAAAAGGAAGAAAGTGCGGGGGTGATGACAGAAGAATCGGGGCACATGCAAAGTCAAATTGAGGGTCTGTGCCTTTTTTAACGTTTATTGGCTTCTCCGAAAGCTGGCGCGATTAGAATACAAAAAAAAGTGTGTGGGATGAAAATACGGGGTGGGAAAAAGCGCTATTACCTCTCAATTTTCAGACGGCGACTTGGGAATGAGGAAGTCTGGGCAAAAAAGGTTGATTGGAAATTTGGACACACCAGAACACACTTGGTCACTTGGTGAAGAGGGGAGAAAAATAGCAAAGGATCGAGAACATAAGACAAAAATACGGGGTTTTTACGTACATTTTCAGGTGTGAGGAAAAATAGTAAAAAGACAAATGTGAAAAAAATGTTTGCGAGAGGGGGGGGGGCGACGGTGGATAAAACGAGAATGCGACGGGCGTTGGTGGTGGTCGGATCAGAAGCGATTAGACTTTGTACGACATGATGAAGTAGCGTTCGGACGGCAGTTCGACCGGGTGCTCGTCGAGAGCGTACGGACGGAATCCGACGTAACGGAGAGTTCGGGGGAAGCCTTCCGTCGGCACCACGCGTGCCTTTTCGAACACAGCCAGCACACGCTCCATTTCTGCAAAAATAAAGGTTTTAGTTCATGACAAAAATCGTCAGAATTGTCTGTGAATTTCCACTCACCGAGCTTGTCCTCAGCGAACTCGAGCAGGTCGACAAAGTTCTTCTTGGAGACGCCGAGCACCTCCTGATCGTGCGGCACCAACAACGCGAGCGTCTTCTCGCCAATCACACCGACGCGCCATTTCGGAGAAACCGCCGAGACGATGGCACGCGTCTCGGCCGAGAATTTATGAAGAGCGGCGTGGGGGGCGTCAAAAACACCATCCGACGTCGCCGTTGTTCGTCGACGACGAGGTAGAGATGGCGCTGAAAAGAATTGAGTTTTACAATGCATTGTTTCGAATTTTCGGTGAAACATTCAGCTCAATTGAATCATCTGATGCACAGCCTCCTGTGGCAGTCGGAATTACACCAATGTCAGACGCCTCAGTAACGAGAAGTGCGCAAGCACTTTCTCAAATCGAATGTCACAGGAGGCTCTGTGGTGCAGTCGAATCATATTGTAGCGTTTCACAAAACCGTCTCCCCGGTACGTACTTGTCGGCGATGGTGGTGGTCTGCTCGACCGCGTGTTGTTGTTGCTCTTCCGTTTTTTTATTAAAACTTAAAATATCCTGTTTACTCGACATTGTTGCGCGCGTTGAAAACGTTGAACACTGAACACTGAAAATAAAAAATGTTATTTGTCAATTAAAAAAGAGTGTAAAGGCTGTGACGAGCAAGAGTTCCGCGGGCAAAATTGAAAATGATGTCAATTTTTAATAAGCATATATAAAAGTGGTGGCTGTGGCGCTTCTCGTGACTGAGAGAGCGCGCAGAGAAACGAGAGGGGGAGCCGGATCGATAAATGACGTGTCTATTGTTGGTTTTTAGAAAAATCTGGAAGGCAACTTTAGAAGCGTCTGGAAAAATTGCAAAAAATTCCGCTCCTCTCGCTGCCTTCAGAAAGTTCATCAAGACCATCAAAGTTCAAAAACTGAACATTGGCCCGACTGGTATCGCTCTATTATCGCTATCAATTGGTCGGTCCGGACTAGAAGCTACAACACAAACATACGTGAGACTTGTGACGTGGAACCAAGAAGAAAAGCGGCGGGACAATAGCTTTGTTTCAGCGAGGAAGGGTGTAAAGAGACTTTCCGACCAAAAACCAGCAGAACAAAGAGAAGAACACGAAGAAGAAGAAGAAGAAGAATACGACAATAACTGTGTGTCGCGTTCTTATCACTATTACCCGCAAATGATAAGGTGTCACGGGATTGGCTCCGTTTTGGACGCTCCGCCCATCGATCGAAATTGCGAAATTTTCACAATCTTGGGTTTGATTGTGATGAAAACCACATGAATCGAATCGAAACGATCATCGAACAGTGACGTGGCACTCGCATTTTTTTGCCCTGATAAAGCAAAAATAAGGGAGGAAAAAGCGAAGAACGGAGATGGAAAATGGCGCTATAATCGCGCTGAATACTTCTTTTAAAAGCCATCTGACGAGGACGCAGACGGCCAGACACCCACGGCCTCCTCGTTTCACGCACTCTCTCGCCGTTTTTCTATCGATCGGCGGCCAGAGCGCACGTGCGCGCGCACAGACGCAGACACCGTATGACGGATACGAAAAACAGCGGAGAAGATGTTTTTGCGAGCGAAACCCTCCGCGGGCCCGGTCAGAAACAGCTGTGATTGCTGGAAAAAGAGCACACACTACTGGCCATGTGATTTCGTGTTTTTGTCTGGAAATGCGGTGATAGAGAACAAGGAAGTCAATTCCGAAGCCGGAACTTGAGCGAAATTTTTAGGACGCATTTTAGGCCAATCAGTGAATTTTCCGAATTTTTTCTAAACACTTTCAGGTCAGAAATTTGCCGAATCAGGCCAACAACTCACTCTGACTCACTCAGTTCTGCTCATTGATCTCACAATTCATGTGGGAAATAATGGAATTTTCTCACAATTTTCGATAATGCGAAAAGTCGTCACAAAAATCAGAAAACCAGCTGCCGAGACGACGAAAAACTTCTGAAACCATTTAAGGAGTCATGCATCACGGGAAGCCGTGGAATTCCACAAATTTCTATTTATCGCAAAAAATCCGACGAAAATCCGGAAATCCGCAATTTCCGTTATTAATCCGAGATTTTTGTGATTTCTGAAATAAATCGGTCGAAAACAAGTCGGCCGATTAATATTTAATGGAATAGATGAGGCATTCGACGAGGTTGAGTCATTTCTATCAAAGTTGAACCGGAAAGGTACCCGTCGGCGGCGAAAAACGTCAATTTTCGGGCAAAACGGAGCGGAGGAGAGGAAGTGCGGTATCAAACTGATAAAAAAAAAAGCAAATTAACTGTCGAATGATATCAAAAATTTGACGAAACGTTTCGAAACAAAGGGTGAAAAGGCACGCGAAAGTCTCGTGATTTCATGGACAAGGGAAGTGCGTCAGCGGATCCGATAGTGCGCAAGTGAAGTTGGTTGGCGCGATTTTGGTGTCTGTGGAAACTAAATGATATTGTTGGGCGTTTTGCTCTAAAAGGGAAAAACGAGGAGCGGAAGAGGGTTTTGCTGTCTTCCCAATAAGAGAAAAACGGCGAGGTGACGCCTAGAAATTCTAGAAAAAATGTCTAGAAAATTTCTAGAAAATTCCACAAGGGTCAGAAAATTCTGGAGAAAATTTCTAGAAAATTTCTAGAAAATTCCACAAGGGTCAGAAAATTCTGGAGAAAATTTCTAGAAAATTCCATGGAGGCAAAACTGGAGAATTTCTTGAGCCGAAAAAACAAACAAAAAAATAGTCAAGAAGCCTCGAAAAGCCAACTTTTGATTCATTCCGATAAAGAATCGAACTATTTCTACTCATTTATTCATTCTACAATAAAATACATTCAACTTCTTTACGAGAAGAAGAACAAATGGACGGGAAAATTCCAAGTTGCAGTGACGTGCAGGCGGTGTCGAGTCGGCGAGTTTAGAAGGCGGCACGCACGAGCATCACGAGCACCGATCCTGCAAAATTTGAAAGTTAACTTTGAAGCTTTTCAAAGCGAAATTTCCGGTATCACTTTCAATACACCGTGACTCACCGATAGCGTAGTTCATGGCGGCGCCTTTCGTCGTGCTTTCCGGAGCAGAAGCATCAGTGGCCGGTGCCTCAGTCGGTACAGGAGCAGGAGTCGAGGGGACGACGATGGCATCGGGCTTTTGGGCACTTTCAGTTCCATTGCCGCTTTCATCGGCGATGGCGGAGACGACGAAGAGGAGGGCGAGGGCGATGCAGAGAAGAGTGCTCTTGCGGAACATCGTTTATCCTTGGTCGGTTGTTGGTTGGTTGTTGTTGAAGAGCGGCGACTCGGTCGGTGCGCGGAGAGTCCAGAAAGAATGGAACTGATGCCGATTCGGCGGCCAGCTCGCCCTTTTGTAGGCTCTCTTATCGATGCCCCAGATCTAGAACCGTGTTGGCGTTCCATTTACCCAGAATTGCTCACGTGGGTCACGAACAAATTTTCGCGCCACTCGATTTGATCGTTTTTAGTTCAGCTTTTGCTGAAACTCGCTGAAAATCGCTGGAACTCACCGGAATTTGTCTGAAAATGTGGCTTGCGGTGCTTGGCGATGCTCTGCGCTACTCGCCACTGTTCCGCCGCTAAAGATGTAGGCGTTTTTGAAAACTCTCTCGCAAAAACCACTTTATCAGCTTATCTCTCGGTCAAACCGCAACGTTATCGTTTTTTCGTGCACTTTTAGAGATTTTTAAGGTATACACACTGGAAAATGGGTCAGAACAGACGTATTGTGGAAAATTTAGGGATTCTTTCGGGAATATTCGCATTTTGAGCATCAATTCGTGCGGAAACGATTTATGCGAGTACTTTTGGTAATCTGTAAAGCATTTTGAGCTAAATTCAATATAATCAACGCTGAAAAAGGAGATTTTCAGCTAAAACCGCCATTTTTATAAACAACGACCCTGCGGAAGTTCGGAGCATCGTTGCCATTTTTCGTCTGGAAAATTCCAATTTCTCTTATTTTTCTAGCTTTGCCCGCCGCAATTGATCTAAAATTCACCATCAATTGAACAATATCGGCATCGAAAACCTGGCCAAAAGAGATTTTCGCCAATTTTACAGAAAAATATTGTGAATTATTCATATTCAAACGATGAGAAAAGAAAAGAGAGGGTCGGAGAGACAGCGAGAGAGAGAGAGAGAAGAGAATCCGTAATAATCGGAAGAGCACAAGGATCGCAGAGAAAGAGTGTTTTCTTTTAGTTTAGGGATGAGGGAGAACAACGCATTCTAATGCTCTTGATTTGGAGGGAGGGCGAAGGGGACGAGAATGGACAAAAATTCTAGTGTTTCGACAAAAAATACACATAAATTGCAGAGGACGCGACGACGGCGTCTGATAGGAAACATTTCAGAAAAAAAATCGCAAAAAACTGGGGGGAAATAGGGGGGTTTCTGTAAAAAAAAAAGTACCGAGGGAGTCCATAAGAGAAAAAAAAATCAAATCTACACACAAACAAATACAGGGATTAGCATATCTTTTGGGACGGGGAAAAAATACAGAGGAAATTTTGCGCATTTTTTTGGGGGTGTACAGAAAAAAACTGGCAGAGATGTTGAAAATGAATGAATGATGGGAGGGGAAAAATGTGATTGAGATTTTTTGTTGCTGTTGTTATTCTCGGTTCGTGCGGGAGATAGATTCGATCGATTACTCGTTGAAAACCCAGAGGTCCTGTTCGGCTCCTTCGGCGCAGTGGTCCAATAGTATTTTGCGGCGGTGCTCCACGTAGCGATACTTGTCTTGCACCTGGAAAACATCATTCTTTTCAACTAACAAGACATTTAAGCATTTCTTACCTTCTGTTTGAGTGTCACCAAATTTTCCGTCTCCAAATCTCGTTCCAGGAATCCCGACAGTTGCTCAGTTTCCATCTCGAGATCCTGCAAACAATCAAGGAAAATTTGGGCCGTGTGGTATGCTCGCATTCCAGAATCGCCCCCCGCGCCAGTTTTTTTTTCGCTAACAAATTGTAACAAAATCTCTCGACAAACCTTCTGATTGGTCTCGAAAATGATGGCGTTGTTGTCCCTCTTCAGATAGTAGGCAAACGCGTAGGTGAACATCAGAGTGCGGCGGCACTCCGACAGCACGTCGACGGCTTTTCGCAAAAATTGCACCTCGATCCACGACATTGACAACGTCTGCATCTGCTCCATCTTTCCTTTCACCGTCGCGTACAGCTACAATATCGGCAAGATGCGTTTTTTGAGCAAAAAAAAACCGTTAGGGTACCTTTCCCTCGAGCCGCAGACTTTGCTGGTGTCCAATGTATCGATTGTAGTAGAAGAGGTATCGTTGGAGGTTCGCGCGGGATACTTCTTGGGCGTCGCGCGCTTGTTTCGCCGCCGAATCGTCGAATCTGTAAATTTACAGTTTTTTTTTCGCAAAAAACGTGGGGGGCGAGCACTGACCGATTGCAGCTGTACCAGGAGGATCCGTGCGGTTCCCAGGGTCCGAGACACATCCAGCAGAATTCGAAGCGGCAGGCCGTGTTCTTGCACGTCATGTGATTGCAGCCGCCGTCCTTCTCGATCGTGATCATACACTTCGGGCACTCTTTCGTGTTCGCGTTGATCCAATTCGACGTCTCCGAATCGTCGTTGCACTTTTTCATCCACAGCTTCAGGAGGCGGCAGTTCACCGGCTCGTGCCAATCGTTTCCGCACGAAAAACAGAAGCGCGAGCCGCACGTGCACACAACGAGACGCGGTTCGCAGTGGTTCACCTGAAACGAATCAAGTGAAAACGTTCATATCGTTTTTGTGCAACTGTTACCTTGATGGCCTTTCCGCAATCCACTCCCGGACACCATCTGAGCAGACGGTTCGTCTCCACATAACTGGCGACTATGAGGCGGCGGTAGGCGGCGATCGCCGTCGGGTCGGTTATGTATTCCAGCACCTTTTCGTCCTCGATGAGCAGCTTGCAATTGGCCGCCATGCACTCGATCTCCGAGTGTCCCTCGTCGCAAATTTTGTTGTATAAATATGATTTCCAGCAGAGCGTACACGCGCGGTGATTGCACGCCAATCCGCTGAGTTCGCTCAGCGAGCAGCAAATGTCGCACTCGCCGTCGCCTATCGGCACCTTTTCCGTGTGACGTGGAATTACGTGCGCGTCGATGAGGAAGGCGCGTGTGTCGGGATGCTCGTAGAAGCGCTCGAGCAACGACTCGCGGTTCCACTTGTACTTGTGCAGCAGGATTCGGCACGTGCCCTTTTTTACCTGCAGCACCGCCTGCACTTCCGATATTGTCGTCTTCATCTCCGCTTCTAGTTGGTCGTGGTTCATTACCTGCAGAAAAACTGTCATTTTTCGTCGATTTTTCAGCTGTTTTACTCGGAACATTGAAAAGCGCGCAAAATTGTGTGTAAAAAGCGCTAATCGGTGATTCTCCCCCAATTTTACCTCATTATCCGGTCCGGAATCTTTGAAATCTGAACTATTCTGATCGTGGCTTTCCAGTGCTATTCCGTCGTCGTCGCTGAGACACTGAAAATGGAGAAAAGTGAGATTAGCTCAAAATTTTCCGCGTTTTTCATTGATTTCGGGATTGCATCAAATTCAAAAAATCACCGAAATCGACATTGTCGACATTTTGCTCGTAATCGTCGCCATTTTCGGCAAAATAAGGCACAGTAATTCCGAAAAAAAAACACATTTTCCCGCAAAAATCCACGTAAGTATCACGTGAGAGTGTCACTTTTTTAAAAAATTTTCTGCATTTTCGCAAGAAATTTCAAATTTTCAATTCAAAAAATCACCGAAATCGACGTTGCCGACGTTTTACTCGTATTCGTGCTCATTTTGCGGTGAAATGGCGCAGAAATTCCACAAAAACACGTTTTTAAGTGTCACGTGAAAAGGTCACGTAAAAACCAAAAAAAAAAAACCTCATCGTCCACATCGCCTCGCTCCGAATCCGTGTAATCCATCGGCAAATCCTCGTCGGAGCTCATTGACCGTCTCTTTTCGCGTCTACAATATGCGTTTTCGTAAAAATTATCGATTTTTTGGGCGGAGGCCGTTCGCGCAGTACCGCGTACCAGACAAAAAAACGTGGAAAAAAAGAAGAGGGGGTAGGACTGGGAAGAAATCCGCCGAAAAACACTGAAAATGTGTGTGTGTGTGTGTATGTGTGTAGAGGGCGAACATAGAGAGACAGAGTATGCGAGAGGGCGCAGAGAAGCGAGACGGATCGGACAAGAGAGAAAGAGAGAGTGGGAGGGCGCTGAGAAAAGTGTGTGACGGCGGAGAGTGCGGTGGAGCGCACTTTCGTCACCCGTCCCCACGACATCATGTGATCGGCGGAGAAACGGTCAGCAAGTAGCAGTGTTCTTTGGTGTGTTCTCGGCTGTTTGTTGAATAACTTTCGAGAAAAGTTGTTGAAAAAGGGGCGTGGCTTAGCGGAAATTCAATATTTTACTCACTTTTTCGAGTTTTTACCCAAAATCTGCAAAGAGCGCTTATTTCAAGCTCAACACGAGCAAATTTTAGCTATAACGCGGTTTTGGCGCAAAATTCAAATTTCAACTCAATTTTACAAGTTTTTCGTCGAAAATTACCCAAATTATGAACGACTTTTCCGATATTGTTCACATTTTGCGCAACATGAACAAATTTCATTGAGAAGTCGTGCTTTGCGCTGAAAATGCTCATTTTTGCCGTCTCCGACACTGATTTTGTCTTAAAACTGCAAAAAGTGTGCGGTTTCACGAAATTTTAAATGTTTTCTTCATCAAATTGATTTTTTTCACAGATTTTCAATATAAAAATAGCGGAAAGTGGGTTTTTATGCTCGCCGTGCTGCTCATTTTAAACAAATGTCAAATAAAAATGGCAACAGGTTGTACGGTTGACAATTTGCGTACTTTGCGTACCGGGCATTTAATTTGACGCGATTTTGGCGGAATAAATATTTCCCTTATTTTTTAGGCTAAAATTTTAGCCGCAAAAATGGAACTCCCGCGAAAAGTTGGGCGCAATGATAAGAATATCGATTTGATAAGTCGGCAAACAATAATGTTTTCGTAAAAACTCAAAAATCACAATACTGGTTTTTTACGGGTAAGACGACGACGAATTCTAGCCGAAAAATTCGTGGAGACATTTTGAAAAGAAGTAATTCAAAAACCGCCCGTATTTCGAAATGTTCTCTCAAACAACGGTCTGTACATATTACGAAACACAACATTTATCACAGAATTTTTGGTGAAAAAGATCATGAAAGACATCGATTTTTTACAGTTTTTTTGGCCTCGGGGTAAACAGTCGGAGGACGGACAAAAAATCGGCGAAAACGAGAAGAACAATGGCGAGGACGGATTCGAAGATGAATTTGGGCGCGAAAATTTTCCAGACCATCAGATGACGTCGATGGATTGATGCGGCGAAACAGGCGAACGTCGCGCGCGTCGTCGTCAGAATCACCGTCTCGGCGAGCGGCCAATTATGCTGCAAAATATCGATTTTTATCCGTTTTCCCTACTAATTATTTTTTATTGAATGGGAGAATATTACAACGGAAAGGGAGGGGCGGAAAAGAGAGAGAGAGAGACCATCGGATTAGCCGAAAATAGAAATAGGAATTGTCTCAGGAACTGGTACCGTCGGCGATTTTCTTTTTCAGGTTTTAATGGCCAAAACTCTCACCGTTTGACTAGAAATCACAAAAATCGACGAAATGGCGGAAAAGTTGAGATGGACGAGCACAAAAGCGGCGGTGACGATGCGCGGGACCGCCGATCCGGGAATTCCGACGAATCCGGCGTGCCACGGAATTGCGGAGATCACCGGAGAGTGGCCGAGTTGGTAGAATCCGAACGGCACCAAAATGGCCACCGCCGACGCGAGGGTTTCTGGCAAAAAAAAACCGATAAATCGTTAAGAAACAAGTGAACACCAACCGCGCGGCACGAATTTCGTGATAATCACCGATAAAGCGATGAAAACGACCAAAGCGGGGATCATTCCGTCGCCGAACAGCAAATAAATGGGCATCATCAGGAAGTGGACGGTAATTGCAAAGTTTCTGCGAAAATAGTCATTTTTAAAGGTGTCGTGCTAGAAAACTCTGCCCGCCGTGTACTTGAACAATTTTCAAAAAAGAACACTTGTTCATTGTTTACCTCTCCCTCCACGCCGCGATTGCACATGCGAAACTGCTGAAGAATATCATTTGTGCCGTGAAATTGGCTCGCGACGGGTCTTGAAGCTTCGAAACGATGACACAATGATAGAAGATTCCGGCGAGAAGCGGCCACGAAACTGCCGACAATATTCGCATTGTGCCTTTAAGAAAAGTTGTGTTTTTTTGGGCCAAAAGAATCATAAAAACCTGACGTCATTCGTTTTTCACTAAACATTCGAAATGCCGACGAATTTGTCACGGCGAGCGAGATTCCGGCGAAGAGAAGTCGCACGACTTGGGCGTCTACTGAAAGAGAAGAAACTGGTTGTTTTCACAACAAAAAAAAAAGAAGTGCATACCGCTGAGACTGGCGACATGCCGGACCGAATAGTACATCTGACACGTGGCTTCTTCCTCGCGGCACCTATGAAAAAGTGGCTCCGCCCTTAAAAGTGCCATGGCGACGGAGAGAATGAGCAAATTGTCATTCTTGTTCGCCCATTTCCACACCGACACTATTGTGTACGGTTTTCGCGGTTTCCGCACCGATCTGAACATTGATGATGCTTTCCATGTCTGTGCAAGACGCGCTCTATCGCAATTTTCGCGAAAAACTCGGCGACGACCGTTTAGCTGCAAAATTGCGGCGAATAAAATTAGAAAACGCACCTCAATCGTTCGAGAAACACTAGAAAAAGCAGAGATTGTAGAAAAAATCGGCAGATTTGTGCTTCGTAGACCACAAAACTGTTGGAGAATAGGGAAATTGAGTGGAGCAGAACGAAGAGTGGGCCTGAAAATATTTTGTTAAAAAAGGCGAAAATTTTTGATAGGAAATTCGTTTCCCACTCGTTTTACCGCTTTTCCTGAACACCGGCAGCTTTGGTCATAATGCAAGTGCGCTCCACCGCACTAATCGCCGCGAAGCGGTCCGCGGACCTCCGCTCGGTTACCCACTTCCCGGCATTATCGATTTCTTGCATACAAGTCACAAAATAACCCTTGTTCCGCTCAATTTGCCAAGAAATTGTGCAATTTTCTCAATTTTCCCGTTTTCAGTGTTCACAAATGGCGAAAGCGGACGCGCTGTTCCGTTCGCGCCGTCCGGGCCGTCCGATGAAGGCGAAACAGACGGAGAAGGACGTGAAAACGGGCTTCGAGGGCAATTGGGAGCTCGTCGTGCGAAAATGCCCGACCGCGTTCTCGCAGCACGTCTCCGAGATTACCACTTCGCAACCGGAGACCAGGGTTAGCGCGGCGAATTTTTTTTTTTGACGCACTTACATTATTCCGACTGAACCCAAACTTTGCAGGTTTTTTGGACGTGAATTGAAGTACTTTGGGTCCAAGTTTCAGACCACAAAAATCAGAACTTTTGGCCTAAATCGCTGCATTTAGGGACCAGGCAATCGGATCGGTCTGAAACTTGGACCCGGGAAAGATCGGAATAGTGCAAGTGGGTCAACTCATCAGAAAATCTGTCAGAATCACTTGGAATCCAGACATTTTCCTCGAATTTCAGATCCACACAACGGAGCTCGGTCTGCGAAAGCCGCGTAAACGCACCGAAATGCGTCCGTTCCCGGCGCTGTGGGCGAAAAGTTTGGCCGGATTGCAGGTGGCGATTCCGATGGAAAAACCGGACAGGGTAAATATTTGGCCGTCGTTAATAGAAAATCCAGGAAAATTTGCAGATCGAGGACGCGTCGAAGGCGCAATACTCGTTCGAATCGATGAAGGAGATCCCGCTGATCAAGCCGGGAACGTCCGCGTTGACGCCAGCGGAGACGGTCGCCACGGTCATGCAGCAAATAAATAATGGGTACATGACGAATGGAACCTTCGGGCAGCCCGTCAACAAGGACAAACTCGACCAGAACTTTATTGCGAACGCGTGCCACGAACAACCGCTTTGCGAGGTTCGATTTCGACTTTTAGACAAATGTTACGGGGTTCTATTTCTCCGTTCGACTAAAATTGCACTGAAATCGTAAACAATTCCCCAATTTTCAGCGCGTGCCGATCGCAAACGTCGTCGAGGAGATCAGCGCCCAAGAGAAGAGAGTTCTGGATGCTCGGAAGCGGCTCACCGAAGTGATGAAATATTTCGGATAATTTAATTCCTTTAATCATCATTTCTTCCAATCCCCCCTTAAAGCTCCCCAAAAATTGTATTTTTTCGATAATATTGCAAAACAATAATAATTCGCCACAACCAACCGATTACTCTTGAAGAAATTATCGATTTTAGGCAAAATCGGCATTGCAAAGCCGTTTGCGCCAAAGAGATGAACGAGGAGAGGCAGGAGACGCACAGAGACATCTGAAATTGATGAGGATTGGATTTCAGGTAGAAAATCGATAAATTCGTCGAAAATTACCAGTAATAGAGTGCGAGCGCTTCCGTCCGAATCGGTGCGATCGGAGAGAAGAGCCGCCTGGAGCAGGCCGCATCCGGTTCGGAATATTATCCATTCTGTTGAGAGCTCCTGCAAAAAATCGGGGTTTGTAGCATTTTTGAGTGGACAATTTCTTGGCTCAAAGAAACGGACCCAACCTCATTGGTAATCATGAACAGAATCGCTTCGAAAAGCGAAAAGAGTCCGGCGTTGATGTAGGCGTCGTCGAATTGTGTCCACGCGACACGCAGGACCGTTTGGATGCGCGACATTGTGCTGTAACATTGTTTTTGCGGAAGCGAGTTGCCATTTTTCGAGTACTTGATCTGCTCCTCCATAGTATTGGCGTCTCGCGCCGTGTGCGTGTGCAATTCTGCAAAGTTCTTCTGCGTCGCGTACGTTTCGGCGAATCGCTTCACTTGTTCGTAGTTCATTGCGACCGCGATGCCCCATAGGTCCCGAGTGAACATTTCGACAATGACGGTTCCGAGATTCGAGAACGGAATGGGCAGTCCGAGGAGGAGCGAGACGGTCGGAACGATGTCGATCTGATGGATCGGACGGCGCGGAAGACGCATCGGCCGCGATTTCGAGTAGACCATGATGCCCGCCTTGATCTCGTTCTCCGATTCGCCTCCGTGGTCCCCGGTGGATGTCATTCCGTGATCTCCGATCACCACGAGCAGATCGTCGTCGCGCATCGATGCCGCGCTTTTCCCGATTATTCGATCCATCTAAAACACATTTTCCATTGAATGGCCAAGATGTGGATGAAGTTTTCTGATTAGCAACTCACTTTTCTGAGAGTATCCGCCATGACGGGATGCGTCGGTCCGAATTTGTGGCCACAATGATCGACGCCGAGGAAGTGAGCGATGATGATCGAGGAATCGGACCCGGCGATCTCTTCTTCCAGAATCGCTAAACAATCAATGATTTTCGAAGCATGTTGGGACCAAGTTTCAGCTCGATCGGATCATCCGGTCCCGAGATATGTGGATCATTGGCCGAAATTGGCCGGAAGCCCGGGCTTTTTGGAAAAAATCGGCCAATGATCCACATATCTCGGGACCGGATGAACCGATCGAGCTGAAACTTGGTCCCAATGGCCCTCAATCCAAGCCAAAGAAGCCTGCAAAGTTTGGGTCCGATCGGAATATTGCAAGTGGTTCAAATGTCCAGGTAAATGGACCGGCCAATTGCCCAGCCCTGATTGAAAAGTGGCAAAAGATAGTCCGAGAATCGAAGAACTCACGTGCAATTCTATCGTCGACAGTGTTCAAATCGTTGATATCGAACGAATCATAGGCGGCCGTTCTCGTGAACGCATTCGGGTACAGCGAGAGCCTGAACACGTTTAGTTCGCCTGATTGGTCCGGTTTTGAGGGAGTGCAAGTTCTAAAGTGTTTTTGTGTCGTCTTGCTCACTAGGTCGTTCGGAAAAATGCTCCGAATAGCTTGCTTTCAGGATTTCAAAGAGTCTCAATTATTTTGAACCGTTAGTATCGCGATCTATGCAAGTCACGTTCCTAGAAATGTTTATATGCAATCACTCCTAAAACCGACCAAGTGTCATCACCCAACAAAGTGACATTCTTGCCCAACTGCGCCGCCTGGTACAGAAAACTGTCCTCGTTGACGGCGGCGTCCGGACTGAAATTGTCGCCGGCGTCGATGAACGTCGGAAGCGTGCCCGTCGTTAGCGCCTGCAATTTTATTGGGATTTCGAAAAACGAACCGAATTTTTAGAGAACCTTCAATCTTTGTAGAGTGGTCGTCGGCGGATCGGCTAAAAGTGTTCCGATTGACGCTTTTTCCGAATTCACCAGTTCACTTATGTGCTGAAAAGTTTATTTTTGATTGCTGCTCTTCTTTTATGGCATTTCTACCGTCATTTGTCCTCGATAATTCCGCTCCTCCTCGGGTATTTCCGATTTTTTGCCAATCGGCTGAATGAAGTCGTATCGGAGGGCATCCACGAGAATTAGAATCACCTGAAAACTTAGTCATTTAGCATTATTTCCTGAAAAGTTTGCGGTTCAACCGGAAAAAAAACAGGAGGCGAGAGAGAAGCGATTTGCGTGCAAAAAGGCAGAGACGCAGGCGCGAAACTGTTTTTTCTTGTTGTTGTTTGTCTCTGCGCTTTTCCCTCGCGCCTTGTTTTTTAAAGCAATTTCTCAATCAACGGGAAGCGAATGCAGAAAATTCAATGATGCAATTTACCTTTCCCATTCCCATAGCGATAGACTTACTAAAAGCAATTTCACCGGATGATTATTTTACTTTTGCGGCGGTCCAACATAATAGAACTGGGCAGAATAGAACCGCGACACAATATAACTGTTTGGAGCACCTTTTAAACCTTTCTGTTGAATAATGCTTTCGTAGAAAAATATAATTTTTGAATCTCGTGATCGATTTATTGCATTCATTAACTTCACTTCCGTCGTGACCCCTCTTCTCCACGGTAACGAAAACCCACAGAAAATAATTTTATTGTACTATCAAAAAACGAAAGGAAACCAATTTTCTAGGCTTAAACTGTGGTCTTCTGCTTAATTGTTCGAGAGACAAAAAATTTTGCGAAAGTTAATTGAAAGGAACGGACAATATGCTCATATAAATACACAAAAACAGTTCTATTATGTCGCGGTTCTATTCTGCCCAGTTCTATTATGTTGGACCGTCACTTTTGCGTACTAATTATCACAAAATCGTAGCTAACGAATGCCACTGGAAATATGCAAGCTCACTGGTGAAGTGCGGTTTAGCAATTATACAATTGCACCAATTCTAGACAAATCCCGAACAAATATTTTTGAATTTTTGTTTAGATTTGCCGAGAATTTTTCTAGAATTAGCGCAATTGTATAATTGCTAAACCGCATTTCACGTGTGCTAGTTGCGATTGACGCGGCAAACACCTCTGTTGCTCTACAGTTATTATTCTCTCGTTTTACATCGTTCAACGTAGGTCTTCATAGTTCGGAGTGCAAAAAACCAGACTTGCCAAATTACGGGCCGGCCCGGTCGGCCCGGCTCAAAAGGCGCGAATTCAAATTTTTGGGGGAAATATATTTTTTCGTTTTTTTACGGGGATCAAAATTTAAAAAAAAACTACGACACGTCTCTCGGTCATTCCGAGCGAAAGCGTCTGTGAAACATCAAAAATCGTTATTATTTTCTTCTTTTTTAATTGTTACTTTTGCTTTGATGCCAATAAAAACTATTTTTGAGAACTACATTTCTTTTTTATGCTCGATACTTGCAAAATTCGTTAGTTCTACGAAAAACAAACATTTTATTTAATCAATAGTTCAAAATTTGAATTCCCGCTTTTTGAACCGGGCCGGAGTTTTGAAATTTTCGGCCCGGCCCGGCCCGTGGCAACTCTGCAAAAAACAAAAAAGAAGATGCCGCTAAAAACTTCAAAAAAAGATGCGAACCCGTTTGTACTGCTGCCGCATCCAACATTTCTGTCCGGGTTGTCCGTGCGCATCGGAGCAGCTCGATTTCGACGGAATTTCTTGCCGTTTCAGCAAAAAACCGTTTTGGAAGACGAAAAGAGCCAAAATTACGTTGATCGATACTAAAAGTATGCGGAGCCGGGCTCCCATTTGGCTCTGAAAGTCTAAAAATTCGATGATTTTCGCGCAAACTTTTTCCGAACTCGTGTGGACCAAAACCAGTTGATTTCCGTTTTAAAATGTGTCTTTTCGGTGAATCCATTTATTTATACCGTAAAAATCGAAAAAATAGCATTTTAGAGGTGAGTTTTTTTAGGGAGACGTGTAAGGATGCGATAAAAATTTTAAGAGGCAAAAAAAATAATACAAGAAAATTAGCGAAAAAAATTTTGGGGACGTGAGATTACATGGAAAATGAGACAAGTGGGCGATTTTACATAGGAAAATGCACATAATTTCGGTTTTTTTTTGGGTTTTCGGGGGGGTTTCGGGGGTAAAAAAGTGTTAAAAATCGGAAACTATTTAGATGACTCCCGATTTGGCGCACGCCATCAGACGCATCTGCTTCTCGTTTTCCAGGTACTGTTTCGACGGTTTCGAAGAGATTTTCGCCGCCGCCGCCTTCTTTTTCTTGGGCGCCGCGGCCGATGGCTTTGCGGCCGGCTTCTTGGCGATCGCCTTCTGCAAAATTGAGTGTGTCATGCGAGAGTCAAAATCGGTTTGTTCCTCACCTTCTTAACGACCTTCTTAACCTCCGTCTTGACGGCGGTGGTCGCCAAAGTCGAAGAAGTGGAAGAAGATGGAGCAGCGGCCTGCTCGGAAGTTGTCGCTTCCTCCGTCTTCTCCTCGCCCGCTTCTTCTTTCACATCTTCCGAAGACGTCGCTCCTTCTCCCTCTTCCGATTCTTCTTCTTCTTCGCCCGCATTCTCCACCACCACCGCCGCCTTCTTCTTCTTCTTCTTGGCGACGCCGGAGAACGTGGACGAGGAAGTGGCCACCTTTTTCTTCTGCGCTCCACCCACCACCGCCTTCTTCTCCACTTTTTTCGGTGTTTGTTGCGTGGGCGCCACCACTTTTTTGACGACCGCCGAAGAGGCGCTGGCGATGAGTGCGGCCGCCGCTTCCGCCATTCGCCGCTTCTCTTCGTCGCGCTCTCGCTTCGTCGGAATCGTCTTTTGGATGGGCTTCTGCAAGACATTTTTCCCCTTTCTTTCTTTTTTTTCCCACTAAAATCACCTTGACTTCGGGAGCCGCCGGAGCCGCGGTCACCGGCTTCTTCTTCTTCTTCGGCACCGCCACCTTTTTCGGGGAGGCGGAAGGCGTGGAAGCGGAAGCGGAAGATTGTGATGCAGGCGGCGAAAATTGAGAAGAAGACGTTCCGGACGACTTGTTCGCCTCGTTCATGCTCGCGCGCAGCGCCATTTCCAGCTCGTGACGGTCGAATCTGAACAGAAAATTCATAAAAGTCGCGGATTTTCCTCTGGCTGCCGCTTGAATTACTAATTTCTCTCTAGACGAACCGCCTAACTTTCGGGAACTTCAGATGTGCGCCTGAACGAAAAACGAGAGAAATAATGTGTGGAATGAAGAGACACAGCGAAAAACGATCCAATCGATTATTTTAGGTAGATTTTCAGTCAGAAAAGTGGCAAATTACCCCTCGTCGACGCGTCCGAATTCGATGCGTTGCCGGTGCGATCGCCGCACCGATTCCTCATCCGGCGACGGCGATTTTTCCACTTTTTTCACATTTTTTGGCGCCGCGGCCTTTTGTTTCGGAGCCATTTTTGGTCAACAAATAGGTACTGGAAAAAAGTGCGTAAAGCGACAATCATTTACAAAGAATATGGTCAGAAGTATGGAGAATGGCAATTAAAACCATCGGACAGTTACAAAAATCGTCAAAATTCCTAAATCATGGCAAGAAAATAGTTTATTTTTTCAAAAAGTCAATAAATAGTCGCGAAATTCGCGCAAAAAATATGCCGATTAGAGGTTCTCAGAGCAGGAAAAAGATCATTGGAAGTTGAGAGCAAGAAAAATTGCGCTTTTTAAAACAGATTTTTGGTCAGATAAAAAGAGATAAAAAGGGAGAAAATGAATAGAGTGAAATGGAAATTAGAAATAGGTTAAAGATTGATGAATTCGAAGAAATTACACAGAAATAAAGGAGAGAGTTGAAACAGGGAAAATGGCTCTGAACTGAAAAACGCCTAACAATCGATGCCTAATCGTCCGTTTCGCATTCGAATCCAAACTCGTCCAACTTTTCCGTCGATTTTTGCGATTTCAAAGAGGAAGACGAAGATGATTTCGTGGGCGAAACACTTTCCGGTCGCCGTTTTTTCGTCGTCGTGGCCGTGGAAGAGGACGGCGCGGCCGCAGCCGCCAAATTGTCAGTGCAACGCGTTTTCTTCGTCGGCGACGTCTTCTTTTCAATATATTTCTGTTTGAGCGACTCCATGAACACTTCGGGATTTTGACGCAATTTTTGCAGGTTTCTGGTGAGCGGTTTCTGCAAAAATTTGAGAAATTTAGAAGAACACACACACACACACACAGACACACAAATGTTTTTGAAACTTACATCATCGCCGATTTCGTCGAATTTCACCTTGTTCCAGTCGAAATTCGTATCGGGATTCGTGTCGTTCAGCAGCACGTGGCAAATCATCGTCCGCACGTTTTTGCGGCGAATTCCGAAAATCGGAGTGCCGTCCTCGCTGGCGCCCGCTCCTTTCACTCGTCCCGCCCGATTCACTTGCGCGTTTTCCCAGTTGATCTGCAGCGAGAAGAAAAATCAATAAGTTGTTTTGCCTAGAACTGTTTGGAGTTTTGAAGGTCTGGAATTTTGACCAAACTTTGCAGACTTCTTGCACTTGGGTTGAAGCATACCGGGTCCAAATTTCAGCCCGTTCGGATCAACTGGTCCCGAGATATGTGGATCATTGGTCGAAATCGGCCTTCAACCACTATATCTCGACGGTAATTAATCGGATCAAGCTGAAACTTGAGCCCAATACACTTTAATCCATGCCCAAGAAGTGTGCAGAGTTCGGGTCCGATCGGAACATTACAAGTGGATCGAAAGTCGAGGACAGGAGCGGCTAATTTTTCAAAAAAATCACCTCTTTATTATTTCTGCTTCGTTCACCGGTGGAGAGCATCGCTTCGCGATATCTGCAAAAAAAGCAAAATTAATAGCGAAAAGAAAATGCAATTTCTCTCAAAAATCTCTCCGAAATATTACGAGGCACATGTAATAAACACACTTATCATCGAAAAACCTACTAATTTAATCTGCTAATTTCTTCGTGTTTTTGATTCGAGGGGAGAAGAAGAAGAAGAGGAAGAGGAAGAGGAAGTAGGAGGATCCGCCTACGCGTACCTATTCAGGTCTTCGCGCGTGAGTCCCAATTGGCGACGCAGCTGCCGTTCCGTCCATTTTTGGTTCGAGGAAGAAGAGGAAGAAGTGGAAGTGAGAGTGGAAGTGGAAGAAAGAGCAGAAGAAGAAGAAGCCAAAAACGAGACGGAAGACGTCGGTTTCGAGCTTGACGAACACGGCTGTCCGCCCTCGATCGCGTCGAACTCCTCGTCTTCAATCTCTTGTTTTATCACTGGTTGCTGCAAGAAATTGCATTTTTTGATTAATCAATAATCCGATCGGACCAAAACTTCGCGCAGGATCCTTGGAATTGCGTTGAAGTACAGTGGGTCCAAGTTTCAAACCGATCCGATTCACCGGTCCCGAGATATGTGGAGAAAAAGCCGAAATTTTCGCAAAAACCCGGTCTTTTCTGGAAACCAGTATATCTCGGGAAATCCGATCGGTCTGAAACTTGGACCCTAAATTCTTCAATCCACGTCCAAGAAGTCCGAAACCGCTAACTTTCGGGTTCTTTTGGCTTTTTCCAGTAAATCATCAATATTCTCACCTTCATCTTTTCGGCATTCGCAAAAGCCTCGCGGTAGCGAGCGGGCGGTGCTCCGCGCCGTCTCGTTCCGCGTTCGCGCGTTGGCGTCAGCATTTCGACGGCCAAAGGGACCTGGACCTGCTTGGTTTCCTCTTCGAAATGGAGCTCCTTCTGCTCCGTCGCCGGCGATTTCTCGTTGAATTTGGCGATGAGTGAGGCACGGGCGGCGCCACGAGTGCTCATTCCGGCCGGAGAATTCGTGGGCGTGGCCGCCGAGCCGAACAGTACCGATTTGCGCGTTTGACGGGCCACCGAACGCAGCGGAGTCGCCGCTTTTGCTCTCTGCAAAAAGAATTGAAAGTTTTTGAAAAATTGCGCCTTTTCTCGCTAATTACATAGCACGGTGATTTCTGTTGGGGGGTTCCGACACTAAATTCTTTTCCTCACCTCCAAAATTTTATCCAAATTCTCGCGGGCTTTTCGCGGAATTTGTGCTCGTTCTTCGCTGAGTTTCACCAAATCCGACAATCGTTTGGAGCATCTGAACAATTGCAAAAAAAATTGCAAAAAATCCAAATCAAACGGCTACCCACCTATTTCCCTGTTTCTGTGCGGCCTGTCGCAGTTTGGCCATCGGCGTCTGCTTCACCTCCTCCTCAATCTGTTCGCCGATCGTCTGTTCGCCCGCTTCTTCTTCTCCTTCTCCTTCTTCTTCTCCTTCTTCTTCTTCTTCTTCTTCTATTCCGTCGTCGTCTTCTCCTCCTCTCTTCCTCTTTCTCTCCTTTTTCGTCGCTCTTTTTTGATACTTCTCATCCGGAGTGTCCTCCACAAAAAAGTGTTTGTAGTCCGCCGAGGAGGAAGAACGAGTGGCGCGTTGTGGAGAGAGCACTTCTGAAATTACTGAATTTTCTTCAATTTTCAGCGGAAAAAATGGGCGCCAAATGTGAACATTTCGGCAAACTCAACACAAGCTACAAAACCATGGATTTTTCAGGGAACCGAAAAAAAAAAGAAGAGAATCGACGCGATGATGCTCTATTTCTCTTTTTCGTGTGGGCAAATGATGTCTGTGTGCGTGCGTGTGTGTGCGTGTGTGTGTGCTCCGCGGAGCAACAAATAGAAAACGGCAAAGAGAGAGAGAGAGAAAGAGAGGAGCGAGAGTGAGGAAACGGACCGAAAAATTGATAGACTTGTTCCCCCCCCTCACCACGGTGGTCAGAAAGCAAAGAGAGAGAGAGTTGGCTGTTTGCCAAGAGTTTCACTTTACACAATCGGCTCAACCGGCGCGGATCTTGGCTTGAAGTATGGTGGGGCCACACTGATCCGACTATCTGCTCCCGAAATATTGTCGAGATCAGGCAAACCAGTATATCTCGGGGCTAGATAATCGGATCGGTCTGAAACTTGGCCTCACCATACTTCAATCCAATTCCAATTTCAACAATCAGGTGACACATGATATAATAGCATTTTTGGCAAACGTGGCCGAGAAAACTCAATCGGATCCGAGGCCAAGTTGACAGGCATGCGACTTTCAGCGCAAACAAAATTCGGTCAAGTTTGCACCAGTTTTCCACACTTTTCACGTTTTCGCCTCGGCGTACACTCAATCAATAAACCAGAATCAGCTCATGGTGTAGACGTAAAAAAAATGGAAATCTTTAAAAAGTGTACCTTGGGGTGTCTCCTGCTGTCGCCTCTTGAGACTCCTCCGCACAATCGGCGCCTCCATGGCAAGTGCGACGACCGCCGGAATCCGGCCGCCGACGCCGTACTCGGACGACGTCTCGAGGAGCATCTGCTCGAGCCGATTCGCCGCGCCGTTCCGTCGCTTCACAATCAGGTTCGACTCGTCCGCTTCCGTCATCTTGAACAGTCCGTTGTCGTATTGTTGAAGGTCCGCCGGCAGCGAGATGCACAGCTCGTCGTAGATCGTCGCGAGACCGTCGCCGATCAGCTCCCAGTAACTGCAAACAAAACAACTGTTTTACAATTTGAAGATGTCGTGCGCTAGAACAGTAACACATTTTTGAGAAGCAGTTCAAAGTGGGCGGAAAATCGATATCCGCGTGAATTGTTGGAGAATTTCGGGAAAAGATGCCAAAAAACTGACACGTCAGTCACGGACTCCTCGACGAAATTGCGGAGGCGTTCGGCGCCGACCGAAATGTAGATCATGCGCAATTTGTGGATTGCCTCATCCAAATATCGTCTCTCTTCGGTCACGACGTACACGTGCAACGTGAGCAGGACCTGCAAAATACAGCAAATGTGTTGGGGAACTGTGGAGAAATTGCGTTAAAAATGAGGAAAACGTCGACTGAATGCGAGTCTCTTATCGCTTCTTCGATCAACACCCCCCTGTTATCATCATTTTACACACTTGGCACCGCGCCAAGAACAATTTCTTCTTCTTCTTCTTCTTCTTTCTCGACGGCCGAAATGAAAGGGAAAACTGTAATCGCGAGGGAGGGAGAGAGAAGAAGAAGACGAAGAAGAAGAAGAGATTGATGGAACGGTTTTGACACTCAAAATTGTTTACCTGTACTTGGCACTCTTTCGCCCGCCGCTCATCACTCGAATTTCTCGATTCATGATATTCGTTGAGTTGCTGACACGTTTTGATGATGTGCTCGGCGAGGAACTCGCAGAGAAGCTTCTGCAACATGAATTATCGATTTTTTTGGAGACAGTCATTATAAAAACTAACCGGACAATTGCTTTCCCAGGTCTTGGCACGAAAATAGACGTCGAGCGATTCGACGAGCCGAAAGTAGATTGTAGCGGCGCCGGCGGGCTCTTCGTCGATCAGCTCCGCGTAGAATTTGCAGAATATTTCAGCCAAACCGCTCTCTTCGCATTCTGAAATGGAAGAAAAAATTGGAAAACGGTACATTTTTCACTGGAAAACGACGCACTGAATTCGACGACCTCCGCACTTTCCCGATACTTTTTGAGGCGATTTTGTCGAATTTCCGCAAGTCGCTTCTCGCGATAATTCAGCGGCTTTTTCTTCGTTTCCGACGATTCTTGTGGTGTTGAGGAGGAGCAAGTTGAAGAGGAACGCGTGTGACCGCCTGGAGACACATTAAAAATTGTCTACAACTTTTTCAGAGAAAAGCGGGACCGGGCAAATTTCGGCGCAGACTTTTGACCCACTTGCAATAATTGGATCGAGCCCAAACTTTGCAGGCTTTTTGGACTTGGGCTGAAGTATATTGGGTCCGAGTTTCAGATCGATCGGATCATTCGGTCCCGAGATATGTGGATTATTGGCCGAAAGGCAATGAGTTTCGCGAAACTTGCGGCCTTTCCGGCCTCAAACCAGTATATCTCGTGACCGGATAATCCGATCGATCTGAAGCTCGGACCCAACATACTTCCATCCAAGTCAAAGAAGCGTGCAAAGTTTGGGCCCGATCGGATCATTGCAAGTGGGCCTCAAAAAGATTCGAAAAGCCTTTGCCCTGAAAAAGCTGAAAAAAAAAACTGATGTTGCCTACCATAAAGCTGGGCGGCGATGGGCCTCGGCGTCGTCTCGACCTCGTCGGTCATCGTGCCCCTCTCCAGAAGCGTCGACGCGTCGCCGTCGGCTGCCACGTGGCTCGACGAGCTCGACGAGGACGGCATTTCGTCGAGAAGCTCGTCCATGTCTGCAACGACTTTTTATCGATTTGTTTTCCGGATGATTCGCGCCCAAAACCGGTTCATTTTGCTTCAAATTTTTTGTTACGATAGAAAAATTGAGGAGAGAAGAAAATTGGTTTCGTTTCGTTGGGCGTCGAAAATGCGCGTATCGAAGAGATGGAAAAAAAAGAGAAGACGGCCCAAAAATGGGAGTGATTGGCGACTGATAAGCGCGCGGGCGGGCGAGAGAGCGAACAGAGAAGTCAGAGATGGAATATTGTCGAAGGCGACGGCGGGGCGGAGGTTGGCGGTGTGCCAACACGGAGAACGGTGGCCAATGGGGACTAGAAAAATCGACGACCACGGGCTGGCAATTTTTTTCTTTTCGAAAAATGGACATAAGTTTCAAATTCTGTTCCCATCAGGGCTGCGAACAAAGTTCGCCATCGAAATATGTGCAGAGTGCGGCGGAGCGCGTTTGCATCGCCAATTTTGACAAAAAGTGTCAAGATTTGAAAATCGACCTCACCTTCTCGCTTCTCATCTCCGAAGAACTTGCTTAGTACGTCAAGTCTCTCTTTTTTGTGTTGATATCAGATCTTTCGATTAAAAGTATAAGAATAACGCGTACACATCGACATCGAGGGGGTGAAAAGAGAAAGAAGAAGAAGAAGTGCGAACCTGTCTTCTTCTTCTTCTTCTTCTCTCTTTTCCTCCGAATGACGATAGTAGACGGAAAAATCGCAAACCATAACCGAGAGAGAGAGAGAGAGAGAGAGAGAAAGTCAACAAGAGAGGGAACCAATTCAAACACGACACCCTCTCCTTCTTCTTTCTCTTCTCTGCCAACACAACCACCCCGTATAGTATCACAGGTGAACTAGAGGACAAACAGAAAGAAACGATGGAGATGGAGAAGGACAATTTTCGAATTTTCGCAACTGTTTTGCTTGATTATCGATTTTTCTGTCAAAATGACTTTCAATGCACCGTCTTCCCAGGGCGCTCGTGAATTGCAGAGTGTCGTTACAACTTTTGAACATTGACACGTTTTAAAAGTGCAACGATTATAAGGGAGGGAAGAATGCTACTTACAAGATGAACTTTTACTTTAAAGTGCAGCACTGCCATGTTTCAAAAAGCGGTAATAATTATTGATTGATTGAAAAGTCGCTGAAGCAGAAAACATGAAAATTGAACAAAACCAGGTTGTATAAAACCAATTTTGACACACAATCTAATTTTTATGTCGATTTTTGCACTCGACATCATTAGAAGTGTATTATCGATTGAACGAAAGTCCCGAAGTGTGTTACAAGAGTACGAAAAATAATAGTCGCGAGCAAATATATATCGTCAATGTATTTGCATTGATTACGACGAACGGACATTTGTACAATATTGATATGGAAAGCAGTTTATTGCATACAAATGCGCAAATGAAACGAGTGAGAAAGTAAAGAGAACGAGCGAATTTAGTGTAACTTATTTCTTCGGTAAGAGAAAAGAGAGAGAGAGCGAAAGTGGAAATGCATTTAAATGGAACGAAAAACTCACTTTTTCTGTTTCCCTGCTTTTGTTTTTTACTTCTGAGTATCTGGAAAATCGATATTTTTATAGGAGACTTACAGAAAAAAAAGAGAGACCTCATCGTTTCGCAACGTGATGTGCGACAACCGTTACGTTTTGCTACTCAAGCAATTTTGGCATTTATTACGTTTCGCAACTGTGGACGGAGTGCAACCAAATGTTTCTCAACTAAGGGTGTTTCAAAGCTCTTCGATTTTACTTTTTACGAACGTGCCGGTTGTTGAACATCACATTGCGAAACGAAGAAGTCTCGAGAAAAAATCGTTTTCGCAAATTTACCTCGTTGAGCACAATTTCGCGGACCGACTCGAACGGAATGTCCTCGCGCGGCAGCTTGATCGGACTGACGGTCGACAACATCTCAAAAGCGGCGTCTTCGAACGTTTTTTCGATTTTTTCCAATTTCGGCGGCACTTTCGCGTGTTCTTTCATGGTTTTTTGGTGAAATGTCAATTGATCACTTTGAAAATGTCATTCGTGTTATCCTGCAAAATTTGTCGTTTTCGAGCGATTTTAAATAAACGGAAAAACGGAGAAAATGAGGGTTTGCGATGATTATCACATCCGGATTTTGTGACAAGACGAAAACTAATTAGTCAGGGGCGCGCATATATGCGGAGAGCGAAAACAAATTGGAGGTCGCCTTTTTTTCGATTATTTCTGCGCAAAATTATCTAGATTTAGGGGGCGAGAATAGAAAATTGAGTGGCGAATGATTGGCGGGAAAATTGTGCGCTTTTTGGGGAAAAATCAGAGCTAGGCATTTGTGGCTTGTCTTTTTGGTCCATTTCCACAATTGACCGATCGGATCCGAAACATTTTTGGTCATTGCCCTTGGTGTGAAGTATATCCAGAACAATTTTGGGCCCAAATGGATGCGGCCAGGTTTTTTTTTACAACAGTTAGCCAAAAACACAGACCACAAATGCCCAGCTCTGGGAAGGCGTGAAAGACGTAAAAGTTCGACAAAACTATCGCAAGATTATGAAAAATCAATAACTTTATCGAGAAACAGAAGCAGATTCATGCTTCATTTTTTAATAAAACTCCGCAAAATTGCTTTTTATCGACGAATAACACTGAACAGGATTATAAATAAGATGCATTACGGACGGAAATGCGCCTAAAAAGCTGGCAAACTTTTAAACGTTTTCCAGGAAAAGAGGGACGAAAATAATTTGAAAAGATGCAGATTTTTCGACAGAATTTATCCGAGAAACAAGGTTCAATCCATACGAATTCGTATGAGATACAAATAAAAATCGGAAGAGAATTTGAAGATTAAAATCGAAGAAGAATTGGAGGTATCAGACCAAAATTGGTATTCTTACTATTATTATTATTCTCATGACATTACACACACATATACGTCTCTTTCTCTCTCTCTCTCTTTGAATGGCGTCTTCGAAAGCGGTTGGAAAGCGGCCAGAAGGACGAGGCGGCGGCGGCGAGCGACAGAAACAGTGTGCGGGGCGGAGCGACGCAGACGGATGGTGAATGGTGCGACGAGAGAGCGGTCAGGGGCGAAGGAAGGAAAGAGAGCGGAGGAGGCGGCCGGCACTAGACACCCCCTTTCCGTCGGTGGTGCCGGTCACAACGGCCCCTCACGGACCGACGACAACAACCGCGCGGGCGGAAATGAAATGGGGGATTTGCATGAGCAATATTATTGGAGCAAAACTGCATTTTGGCAGACTCTTTGAACGATTTTCCAGACTTTTTACTGTTGGTAAAATGTAGAAATGGAAACTTTTGGCACACTTGTCGAATCGAAAAATGTTTTACTATCGCAAAAATTGCATTTTCGCAACTCCCACGTTTCGCAACCAGAGTGTTTAGATTACCTCGCACAATGCAGGTGCTATGCACTGGTTGCGGAATTGGTTGCGAAAATGGTGAGGGCCCATTTTCCCCAAAAAATGAGATGAGTAGCGGTTTTAAACATTTTTCCGTTAAAAATTCCGACTAACAAACTTCTTTTTGGACTGTTCAATTTCGTTTTTACGTCAAAAAATCGAGTTCAGCGATTAATCGATTAAAACAAAGGTAATGACCTCATTAAGTCGGGTAAAAATTGGCGTAAAAACAGAAAAAAAATTTGAGCAAGAAATTTAGGGACGAATGGCTAAAAATCGGGTATAAAATGGAGAAGAATCGCTCGTAGGCGCTCGTAGGCGTGGAGGGGTCTAACTATGCGTGTCTGTGCGTCCGCCGTCTCTCCGTTCGTTCTCCGCCCGCACGTCCGATTAGGCGGTCATTCGGAGTGACGACCTCGATTCGACGCTTCTCTTTTTCTCCATCTCTCCTCGTTTCGTGTGCTCTTTCGTCGCCGTCGAACGGCGGTTTTTATGCAAAATTGAAAAAGTTTTTGTGTGTGTGTGTGTGCGTGTGGGGGAGAATTGAATGTCTAAAAAATAGTTTATTCTCGTCGACGGGTGAGAAAAAAGAGATGAAAAAAATCGGGTCCGATGGCAGGTCAGGCCCGGCGGCTGGCACGAGACGAGACGGCCGAGACGCAGGGGGAGAAGCGCGGCTTGGCAGCGTGCCAGGAAATATTTGCGTGCCGATGGAGGACGACGACGACGACGAGCACCGGATAATAATTGAAACGGGGGGAAATGAGCAGGAAACTTGCAGAAATTCATGGGAAAAAACGGTTTTTCTGCGAGTTACGGAATTGCATTGGAAAAATCAATAGTTCCTATACGTTTTGGTGTGAAAAAATGGGAAAGTGAACGTAAAAATGTGTTTGGTGGGCCGGAAATTATTAATCAAGCGATTTCGACGAAAAACTGGAGAAATTGTCGTAATAGTCCGAAAAAATGACACGAACAACAAGAAAAGCAACGGAGAAGCGCGCGTAGGTCATAGGGTCTCGCAACGATTCGACAAAATATATGGATGCGCCTTTAAAGTGAGTGGGCGAGGCGACGCGTTGCGGTTCGGGACGACAGGCAGGCAGGACGAGGAAGAGGAAAGAAAAAATGTCGAGGAGGACCAATCTGCAGAGAGATTGGCTGCGTTGCAGTACTCGCGCGAGCATTTCTGACCGGGTCATGGACCGGTTGCCACGTGTCGCTGAGATGAAAGGGTGTTCGGGTGGCACGTCAATCATAAGTTGTAGTTTGTAGTTGCGTTCTGCGGCTCTTTTCACGTTTTTCGTCAAAAATTACCCAAATTTTGTACGATTTCGACGACGTAATTGCATAATAACTTTGTTAAACTAATAATCGCGCACATTTTGAGCTTAAAACGAGAAGTTTCATTCAGAGAATGAATCAATTGAATCGATTTTCAAGTTTTGTGCTGAAAATGCGCGAATTTCAGTCAATCGCCGATACTTTTTGCCGTCTGAACGCTTAAAATAAAAACCTATTAAAAAATAGAAATTGCTGTTTAAAGTCGCAAAATTTTCACAAAAATTACGAAAATTTTCTCAAGAGTGGGCGGAGCGATTGATTGCAACTCTGGCACGCCATTTTAGCAATTTTGCCGCACGCGTTTTCCTCTTCCTTCATATTTTTTTTTGCATATTTTTTTTGAGGTCTAACTTCCGGGCCGACCGGGCCGGGCCGGGCCGACGATTTGCTGGCCCGGGATTTGGCAAGTCTGCTTTAATGTCTCTTCTTTCGTCAATATCAAACACAAAAATATCGGAAAAGTGCTGAAATTGCGGAAATTTTCAGAAAACGCGTCTCAGATTGGGCCACGCCCCTTTCTACACTTTTGGTCGCCGTGCGTTCCGAAGATCTTCTTTTTTTTTCGGCAGATCGCTCGTCTGGATGCCATCCGCCGCACTGCCTTCCCGAGACCGAACGTTTGAAATTGACGCGCCATTATGAGCGGAGTGTCGTTGGACACAATGGTAGGTCAAGAATTTCAAGATTTTCACTATTCACTTCTTTTCCGATATCATTCGGTCGCGAGTGGTGACACGAACAACCGCAAGCGAAGCGCGTCTCGTAATATCCAGAAATTCGCCCCCAAGAACTCGGAATTTCCAGTTCAAAAACGCAACGTTTCCGCGCCGAATAAAGCGCGCCAAAACCGCTGTGTCGTTGTTTCCGTCCATTGCGACGGAGTTCGCCGAGAAGAACGCGCGGGAATGCCGATCGCTCGATTGATGGCGATTGATTGGAGAGGAGCCAAACCAAATCAAAATCGATAGAAACGTTCAATTTTCCCCTCGGTCGTCGTTTTTAGGCGAATTTGCAACAAATTTCGTGAGTGTTTCGCCTCGTAATCAGTGATTATTTGATTGTCGATGGATGGAGCAGCCCGTTATCAGTCAAATAGGGCCCACGGCTCGCCATTTTATCAGTTGGAGTAGTGGAAAACGGACAACTTTGCTTTCGATTTTCCGTCAGCCTAATTTTTTCTTCTTCTTTAAAAAAAAAAAGAGAATTTATCGATTTTTGCTGAATTCCAGAAGACATGGGCTCGTCGCTGTACACGGGCGGCCAGGCGCTCTTCATTTGTCTGGCGTTCATCGGCCTCGACCTCGCCGTCAACATTTTCGGACTTGCATGGAACGGAAAAGTGAGCACATCTCGCAACCGACTCGACATTTCGCAACTTAAATCTCTATTTTTCAGTACTTTACATTCGACAACATTGCGCACTGGTTCGACCTGCCCAACTATAGCTTCCTCAAAAATCCCGTCGATTTTTTGGTAATTAAAAAAAAAAAAGAATTTTACGCCAATAACTATACTTTCCAGGCCGTCGCTCTGATTCGTGACAGTATTTTGCTCGGCGGAGCCGTTTCCGCGTGGGCCTCACCGTCCGGATTCGCGCAAGTCGCCGAAAATGTCAAGTTAGTGTTTTATGGGCGCAGCAGCACTGAATTTGTTCACATTTTCAGTGCTGCGCCTTTGATTTTCCGCGTTTTGCTACGGTAATCTTAAAGGCGCAGAGCTAAAATTTGACAACAGTTTCTACACGTTTTTTTTCCACAGAAACGTAGTGTTCGCGGCAATGCTTCTGATCGTGGCGTTTGCGCCGTCGAAGCTGCTCGCGTTCTACGAAGACGACAACATCCGTTTGGCGGTCGGCGACTGGATCCTCATGATTTGGTGCATTTTCGCGTCGCTCCTCCTTCAAGCCGTCTGGACTACGGTACTCACACACGTGGCGGAAGTGGCCGCCGGCACCGGCGACTCGATGCTCTTCGGAGACGCCGAGCACGAGGAACGCCTTCGGCAGGAGGAGGCCGAAAAGGCGGCCGAGCAGCGGGAGACCTTCCAGCTCTTGTACCGCCTTCTGGGCTACATGGGACGGCAGTGGAAGTACTACGGAATGGCCTTCTTCTTTCTCTTCTGCTACTCTCTCAGTAGGTTTCGCTTTGAAAAGCGAGAAAAAAAAATTAAAAAAAGAGTTAGTAAGCCATCATACTTTCTTGTCATCATGAGTGTTATCAAGAGTAGCAAATAAACCTAAATCACTTGGCGTGGACACGAACCCGAGCGAGCGAGCGCGCGCGCGCTGCCACTGCGCTACGAGTGTAACACTCGCTGCCGGCAGCCGAGGGCGGTTATAAAGACGAGTGGATGCGCTCAGTCCTGGTCGAGAATTGTCCGAACTATCGCGTTTCACGTTTCAGGTCGCGTTTTCATCCCATATTACACCGGAGAAGTGGTCACGGCGGTGTTCGGCGACCAGGCATCCTATGAGAAACTGCACCGAACCGTCCTGATCATGGCACTACTCTCGCTCGCCTCGTAAGCCGAAAAAATCTGAAAAACGCTCTAAAAACCTCGTTTTCAGCACTGTTTTCGGCGGACTTCGCGGCGGATCGTTCACGTACGCGCACGCGACCATCGATCGACAGATCCGCAGCGATTTGTTCGGCGCCGTCGTCAAACAGGAAATCGGATTTTTCGATTTGAACAAAACGGGCGAAATTTGCTCAAGACTCTCGGCCGATTGTCAGACAATGTCCAATACGTTGTCCCTGTACATGAACGTCTTGACCAGGTACGTACAGTAATCCTACACTCATCCTAACGACAAAAAAAATCGATTTAGCGTCGAGAAAAAATCGACGAACTTTGAACGAGTATTGTAGCGTTCAGAGAAGAGACGTAGATCTGAAATTGTTTTTCTGAAAGCTTCACACCTAGCACTGTCTTTTTGTAATAGATCACTTTTTTCTAAAGTTTCTCCTTGGTGAACTGTAGTCCGTGGAAGTTGGCGCTGCAATTCATCTCACTTCAAGTTGCCCTTACTTTCCAGAGCTACAGTATCGCAACGAGTGGTTGTAGAGAAAAGTTGTCAACTACAAAAAGAAAGTTCGAATTTAGTAGTATAATTTTGTACTTGACAACTTTTTTCTACAACCACTCCTAAGTGTAGTGCAGCTCTCGGAAGTTTGGGTTGTAATTCAACTGGCCGTAAATAGTGCGAACAATCTAAAAGCTACCGTACACCGGGGAGTAGACGACAAAAATACAGTGACAAACTACAGTAATCCTTCAGAAACCTGACAATGCTCTTCGGCTCGCTAATCTTCATGTTCACGCTCTCCTGGAAGCTCTCCATGATCACCCTCATCAATATTCCCATCATTTTCCTCGTCAACAAAATTTTCGGTGTTTGGTACGATGTAAGTGTGACTGGGCTACGGTTGTTGCGAGCATAGACCCATACAATATCGCAGACACTGTCGGAAGAAACGCAAAATTCTGTGGCCAAAGCGAACGACGTCGCGGAAGAGGTGCTCTCCTCGATTCGTACCGTCAAATCGTTCGCGTGCGAGGACTACGAGTCGAGCAGGTACGGTAGACGACGACGGCCTACAGTAATCCGTAGTACCGTAATCCATGCGAAACCCCGTTTAGATTCATGACCTTCCTCAATGTGACGCTGAAAATCGCCACGCGCAAAGTGTTCGTCGTGATCGGACTCATCTGGTCGAATGAGGTAGGGATCAGAGATGTTGGGAATTCCGTGTTCCGTGTTCCGTGTTCCGTGTTCCGCGTTTTTTTGCAATATTTTTTCCGTGTTCCGTGTTCCGTAAAAAAAAAAATTTCCGTGTTCCGTGTTCCGTAGAAATAAGTTTTTTTCCGTTTTCCGTGTTCCGTGTTCCGTATAAACTATATTTTCCGCGGAAAAATTCGATCACAAATTTATCTCCGGAAAGATTAGGACAATTGACGTTTTGTGGTCAAAATTTGAAAATTTTCGGATTCGGACCATATTCGTGAAAAGTGGATTCCATTTTCAGTCGTTTTTTACTGTAGTTGTTTACTGTTGTGTTGTTGGTTTTGTTATTTTTATGAAATTTGCAGTAAAACTTTCACATGAGTCAAACAGCTGCCTTGTCAGTCAGATAATCGAATTAAACAAAACATTATTTTAAAAAAATCACTGGAATTCTCTTGAAAACGCTTTTTTCCGTGTTCCGTAAAAAAAAAATTTCCGTGTTCCGTGTTCCGTGTTCCGTAGAAATAAGTTTTTCCCGTTTTCCGTGTTCCGTGTTCCGTAAAAAAAAATTTTCCGTTTTCCGTGTTCCGTGTTCCGTAGAGTAAAATTTTTATTCCCAACATCTCTGGTAGGGATTACGGTAGACGTCTACAGTAATCCGCTCAACAATTGCAGCTCCTTCAAATGGGCATTCTGACGATTGTCCTCTGGTACGGAGGACATCTTGTCATTGAGAACAAAGTCGAGTCCGGACTGCTCGTCTCGTTTTTGCTGTATCAATTCCAACTCGGCGAAAACTTGAGGGTACGCTTCTCCGCTGCTACAATATCTGAAAAGACTGTACATATAAAATGGGAAACATTTTGTTTTTGAAAAAAAAAAAAAAAAGAGGACTTGTATAGAGGAATTTTGAGTCGGCAAGACTTGATAGTATTTGGAGGCGTGTAACTTGAAAACGAAGAGTTGTTCAATGAAATGAATAGCGACAAAGTTGTGCAGAATAAAATTTGCAACATTTTTTCAGTTGGTCACTTTTTGAAAAAGTCACTGGTTTTCGAGTTACAAGCATTTGAAAATAGATATGAATGAGGGTATTTCTGAAACTTGACCGTCAAACTTTGAACGCACACAACTCGAGACGCACAAGTTTTATCGAAAAGTGACCAACTGACAAAATGTAGCGATTTTCAAGCTCTCCAACTTTGTAACTGATCATTTTTCTCTAGGAACTCGGCGAAGTATGGAACGGACTGATGCAAGCGGTCGGCGCGTCTCGCAAAGTGTTCGAGTTTATCGATCGGCGGCCACGCGTCGAAAACACCGGTAGCTACGCGCCGGACACGATGACCGGCAAAATCGAGTTTCGCCACGTCGCATTCTCGTATCCGATCCGTCCGGATCTTCCGATTATGGAAGATCTGACGTTCACCGTCGAGCCGGGAGAGATCGTCGCGCTCGTCGGACCGTCCGGCGGCGGAAAGAGCTCGTGCATCGCCATGCTCGAGCACTTTTACGAGCCGACGAGCGGCGAGGTTCTACTCGACGGCGTGCCCATCAGGTAGCCCGTACTTTTCTGGTCTCGCCACGACACACTAGTCTTCTCAGAGAGTACGATCACAAATTTCTGCACACAAAAGTGGCGCTCGTCGGTCAGGAGCCGGTCCTCTACGCCCGCTCGGTCACCGAAAACATTGGATACGGTCTCGACAAGTTCGACGATGATATGGTCCAAAAAGTGAGTAGACGGAGGCCACAGTAACCTACAGTAATCCGGTTACAGTCGGCAAAACTCGCCAACGCGCACACTTTTATCATGAACGACACGACCGACGGATACAATACGAATGTGGGAGAGAAGGGAAGTCAGATGTCAGGTACCGTAATCCCATTCGGAGTACTGTTGATTTGAAAATGAATCGTTGCACGTTTAGGAGGTCAGAAACAAAGAATTGCGATCGCGAGAGCACTTGTTCGTCAGCCAGTCGTCCTTCTTTTGGACGAAGCCACGTCGGCGTTGGATGCCGAATCCGAGCATACGGTAGGTTTGGACACGTCCTATAATTCTGAAAATGTGTTTTATGAAATCCTCACGTCTTTTACTGTGTTTTTGTAGTTGACAACTTTTTCCTACGACCAGTCTCTGGAGTACTGTAGTGCTTGGAAGTTGGGACTGAAAAGCAGTGACTTCGAGCGGTCCCTAACTCTAAACAACTACAGTACTCCAGAGAATGGTTGTACGAAAAAGGTTTCAACTACAAAACGAAAGTTTACATTTGGCAGTATAATTTTGTAGTTGACAACTTTTTTGTACAACCACTCCTCGGGATACTGTAGCTCTCGGAAGTAGGCGCTCATTTTCATGCGGCCTGAACTAGCCTCAACTTCCAAGCGCTACCGTACTCCAGGGAGTGGTCGTAGAAAAACGTCGTCAACTATAAAAGTAAAGTGCCAGATGTCGACAATGTGCAAAAAAATTTTCAGACCAATGTGTCATCGCTAGATGCTACAGTACCCATTTGAAGTTTTCGAATTTTCTTCAGAACACAAAATAGTCTTGTAACACTTTTTCCAAGTCGAATGCCCATTTTTCAGGTGCAAGAAGCCATCTCGAAAAATTTGAAAGGAAAAACGGTGATTCTCATTGCTCACCGACTGTCGACTGTGGAAAATGCGGACAAGATTGTGGTCATCAACAAGGTGAGCTCATGGCGAGTCGAAAGACACCCATATTGTATGGCTTCGAAAATTTTGCGGTTTGGGCTCGGCGAGCTCGAAGCCCAGAACTCGATAATAGTCGAAAATTGAAGTGCTCGCCGCTGACATCGAAACAGACAATATTGCAGGGCAAAGTGGAACAACTCGGCAACCACAAGACACTGATGGAACAGGAGGGACTCTACAAACAACTCGTGCAACGGCAGATGATGAGCGGCGACGACGACGACGACGTTCTGGACGCGGAGATCGAGGAGCCGGAGCCGACGAGAGACGGATCCGGCAGATCCACCCGGACCCGCAGGATCAGAAGCCCCTCGCAATCGGTCTCCCAGTCCTTTTTGGGCACCTCGTTCGCCAGCAGCTACTTGTAGAGAACCGAATCGATAATAGTAGATTATGGCAAGAGTCGATCCTCATTTTTGACACTGTTGAGCCTCGAACACTTTTTATATGTTTAATAAAAAAATGAATTGGATATAATGACTGCGTCAAGTAAGCAACCTTCATAATCTTCACGAATCGTCCAAATGGCCAATCGAGGAACATTCTGGAGAATGTGGTCAGTGATGCAAAATCTTGATGTATCTCAAGAACTAGAAGAGACATCAAAAAGTTGGCAACTATTTGCACTGTCCATCAGTTGACAACTACTTTGCAACTTTTATGGTTGTTGGGATCAGGGGTGTGCGGAAAATATTTCGATTTTCCGAAATTTTCCGATTTTCCGAGAAATTTTCGGAAAATTAGTGTGGATTCAAGGTCAATTTGTCCGAAACCACCGTATGCTTTTTAAAGGCGCATCACAAAATTTTTGGAAGGGTCTAGCAGCGAGCGTCTTTTTAAATTTGATTTTTAAATTTTACGCAATTTCTTTCGTTTTTCTCATTCTAATGAACCGATTGTTGCGATTTGTGTTGTTTTTTCAGAAAAGCTGACGTAATGGGAAAGTGGGACGTATATTTAACTGGGCGGAAAAACGGTGAGAAAGCGTGTTTTTGCGGCCACAAGTTCAACGCTCAAAAACAAGGATCTACTTACGCATATATCTATCACTCTATCAGTTTTTCCGATTTTTTTCCGATTTTTTTCCGAAATTTTTCCGAAAAATTCGGAAAACCCGATTTTCCAAAATTTTCCGAAAAAAAAAATTCGGAAAACCCGATTTTCCAAAATTTTCCGAAAAAAAAAAATTCGGAAAAACCGATTTTCCGAAATTTTCCGCACACCCCTGATTAGAATGAGAAAAACGAAAGAAATTGCGTAAAATTTAAAAATCAAATTTAAAAAGACGCTCGCTGCTAGACCCTTCCAAAAATTTTGTGATGCGCCTTTAAAAAGCATACGGTGGTTTCGGACAAATTGACCTTGAATCCACACTAATCTTCCGAAAATTTTGCCGAAAATTTTCGGAAAATTTTCCGAAAATTTCTCGGAAAATCGGAAAATTTCGGAAAATCGAATTATTTTCCGCACACCCCTGCATCCGATAGAACGTCAAAAATTACATTGAAAATTCTCTTGTCGCAGCAGTCAGATATAATTTTTAGAGCCGATCTGGGCCCTTACATGTTTTGTGATAATATAAATGCTCTTTCAGAATGACTTCAAAATTGTCTTTTGCAACTCAAGGCCACCAGGTATTTCTCTCCCGCCACCACAGTCAACTCGGCATATTTTCAGAGCACCAGCAGCAATTCAGTCCCCAATTTGACGACTGTGGATGATATTGAGCTCCAGGTTATTGGCAAATCGGTGAGTTCCGATTGGACCCAAACTTTCAAACCTCTCTGGAACGTTTGGGTCCAAGTTTTCCTACTCTTTCTTCCGTGTAGTGGTAGGCCGAAACTAACGGTCTTTTCGGAATTGGCACCGGCCAATTGCTCAGATCTGGTCCAATATAAAACATCAACCGTGCACGCTATCCTCAACATTCGAAAAAAAGAGATCATCCCCAAACTTTTCTTTGACAAAGAAACTATAAATATGCTAGATTATTTTGACAGCTCTAGTCTGCACCAGGGGTGTGCGGAAAATATTTCGATTTTCCGAAATTTTCCGATTTTCCGACGGAAAATTTTCCGAAAATTTTCGGCAAAATTTTCGGAAAATTAGTGTGGATTCAAGGTCAAATTGTCCGAAACCACCGTATGCTTTTTAAAGGCGCATCACAAAATTTTTGGAAGGGTCTAGCAGCGAGCGTCTTTTTAAATTTGATTTTTAAATTTTACGCAATTTCTTTTGTTTTTCTCATTCTAATGAACCGATTGTTGCGATTTGTGTTGTTTTTTCAGAAAAGCTGACGTAATGGGAAAGTGGGACGTATATTTAACTGGGCGGAAAAACGGTGGGAAAGCGTGTTTTTGCGGCCACAAGTTCAACGCTCAAAAACAAGGATCTACTTACGCATATGTCTATCACTCTATCAGTTTTCCGATTTTTCCGAAATTTTCCGAAAAAAAAAAATTCGGAAAACCCGATTTTCCGAAATTTTCCGAAAAAAAAAATTCGGAAAAACCGATTTTCCGAAATTTTCCGAAAAAAATTTTCCGCACACCCCTGGTCTGCACGCTTTTTTTTATTGATCTCAAATAATTTTAGAACACATGAATTCAAATTTTGAGCTAGTTTTCTCGAGATTAATCTGTGGCTCTGAACACGAGGTCCCATGTATTTTTCCTTTCTGCGTGATGTCGCGCGGCGTCGTGGACCGGTCCGATTCTACGCCGAATGTTCGGAATGACAATGACTAAAATATTGAAATTGATGATACAGTACTGGCCAAAAAGGTATTCGCAAACGGTTTTTTGAGCATAACTTTGCTGAAACTTGAGGGATCGATTTGAAAATTTTACTGTACATGTCGTACACGGTGACGACAAACTGCGTACAAGGAAACTGCATCATTTTCAAAAAAAAAATTTTTTTTCAATTTTTTCGTTTTTTTCACTTTTTTCACTTTTTTCATATTTTCATATTTTTGGATATTATAGTTTCTAAAAAAGTTAGTGTTGGGTCTTATGTATTTAAAACTGTTTACAGACATGGTAAGACCCCTTGGAAGAAAAAACATCTCTCAGGACATCCGTAAAGCCATCGTCATCGGCTTCAGAAGTGGATGTTCCAAGGACGTGTTGGAGCAGCAGTTCACCTGCAGTAAACGCGCCATTGAAAAAGTTTTGAAGCAATTCCGGGATGAGGTAATATTCAAAAATAGTTTATTTATCGAGAAAAATGTTTAGGGAGCCCTGATGGAGCGAAAATCGCCTGAAAGACCTCGCATCACGTCGAAGAATGTGGATCGGAACATTGTCCGAGCTTCAAGAGAGGATCCCCAGAGGAGTTCTACCGATATTCAAATGATCGTAAAGTCTCCAAATGAAGTCACGCCATCCCTGAGAACCGTCAGAAGACGTCTCCAGCATGCTGGGCTCCATGGACGACGGCCAGCTAAGAAACCATCGATCAGCAAAAAAAATAGGATCGCCCGCGTTGCATGGGCCAAAGCTCATCTTCACTGGGGACGCCAGGAGTGGGCCAATCACGTCTTCAGCGACGAATCCAAGTTTAATCTGTTCGGCACTGACGGTATCAAGTGGATTCGCCGTCCGGTTGGATGTCGGTTCGATCCCAGCTACCAGCTCCAAACCGTCAAGCATGGAGGTGGTTCAGTGATGGTGTGGGGATGTTTCTCTGGGACTTCAATCGGCCCCCTGAGAAGAATTACGGGAATCATGGATCGATATGTCTATGAAGACATCTTGGAAAAGACTATGAGACCCTGGGCACGGTCTAATGTGGGACGGGCGTTCGTTTTTCAGCAAGATAACGATCCCAGGCACACCCCGAAGCACATCAAGGACTGGTTCCGACGCCGCCACGTGAATCTTCTGGACTGGCCCAGTCAATCTCCGGACTTGAACCCGATCGAGCACCTCTGGGAGCATGTCGAGAGACAACTCAGAGGGATCCGTGCATCGAATGCCAATCAGAAATTCGATCAACTCCAGTTTGTCTGGCAGGCCATTCCGATGTCTGTGATCCACACCCTTCTCGACTCCATGCCGAAAAGATGTCAGGCAGTCATCGACGCCAAAGGTTACCCAACAAAGTATTAAAACTATTTTAATCATTCGCTATTGTTATTTTTCATTTGCCGGTCTCTCCTAGATCTCAAAAGTCAAAGTTTCATTTTCCGGTTTTTTACCATTTTCATGAATTTTTCGATATTTTTTTAAATTTTCGAAATATTGACTATTCTTGTTGTTGAATCAACGTCTTTTACCGTTTTAAACTTTGTCTTAAAATATCAGATCGATCCCTCAAGTTTCAGCAAAGTTATGCTCAAAAAACCGTTTGCGAATACCTTTTTGGCCAGTACTGTATTTGTTTTCAGAACAAAGGGGAAGGCGTGCAACCCAAAAACGAGAGTAGTTCGACAGTAGTTCAAATGGAAGATGATAATAACAGAGAAGAGGGAAAACCTCCCCAGAACGTTGCTACAAATCACACACGAAGAAAATTCAGCCAAGTCACATTATGGAGATGCCAGGTATGTCAATTTCGAGCCACGGAAAAAATTATTTCTGGGTTTTTACAGTTCAACATCACCTTCTTCTCAGGACTCTGCGGGTCGTGGGCTGCTTTGTTTGTATTCTTGTTTACGCTATCTCAGGATAGTAACTTCGCATTTTTGAGTCCAGGAAAACATGTTTTTGCGACCTGCGCACTGATTTTTTTAGGGCTCATGGTTGTGCGAATCACCGTCGTTTATTTCTATCAGGTACTTTCACATGCTTACAAAAAACTAGATCGACCAACCACGTCAGAAATTTTACCCTCAACCTCAGGGACCACAGCCAATATAGAGGTCCCTGAAAGTTGTTTCTGCCATAACGTTTTTCTTGCAGGACGGTGCGCCCTGCTGCTCCTCCAAGTATCTGGCAGGCCTTTTGTGTTCAGACGTTATTCCGAAAGGTACACTCGTTTTTGTTTTTGTCTTGGAACCCCGGAGCACAGTAATCTTGAGTTCGCAGAGGGCTCGTCACTTGCCTTTACTTCCCGGCCTTTTCCGACCGATGTATTTTTTCAATTATTTTCACGGCCCGGCATTTCATACATACATAGGACTTTTTCAATATATCTCCAGAAATCGAACATAGGGACTTCTGATTTTTTCATAAGAGTTCAATTTTACTGAGTTCTTCAAAATGAGGCAGGCCAGAGGTAAATGTAATGTTTCTAAGAGAAGTTACAGCTTCACAATTTTCGCTCCTCCGTATGCTTTGCCGGCCCGTGATTTTGTTAATATTATTTTGTTAATATTATGTTAATATTATTTTGTTAATATTATTTCGATTATTTTGTTAATATTATTTTGATTATTTTGTTAATATTATTTCGATTATTTTGTTAATATTATTTCGATTATTTTGTTAATATTATTTCGATTATTTTGTTAATTTTATTTTGAATATTTTGTTAATATTATTTTGAATATTTTGTGTGATTTTTTTCTTTTGTGTTATGCACTTTTTGTATTATGAACTTTTTGTATTATGAACTGTTTGTATAGGAAAAGGCGCGGGCTAGGTCTTGGCCTTCGACCAGCCCGGCCTTTGGGCCGGAGGCTCGGGGCCTCATGAATAGGAACACGGGATATCGGAAACAGGTTTATTAGGCGCAAGGATCAGGCAACTGCCGCCTCGAGGGCGGGAAACGAGGGTTTATAAAGGATTCGATGGAATGCGGCGTGACGCGGTGAGATCAGGAGCCATATCGAGGCTGCTTGGTGGTTGAGAGAGGGCGAGGTACGAACCCTCTCGATCGAAAAGTGGTGCCCTGGGTGGCGGGTCGATTACCTGTGGATTCGGGATCTCCTAATCCCTTACAGTACTCACCCATAGCCATGAGGATTAGGGGAGAACGATTACTCACGAGCCGAAGGTAAAGGAGAATGAAACAAAAATGGGGAATGGGGACACGTTTTTGAAAATTGGGCCTAAAACAATCATGTGACGTGTCTGTGTGTACTTGTGTGTGTGTGTGTGTGGTGCGTGTCATCCACCCTCGCCATTATCGAGAGAGAGCGAGACAGAGAGAGAGAGAGAGAGAGAGAGAGAGAGACATGCTCTTTTCTCTGTTTCTCTGCGTTTCTCCCAGTGTCTCCGCTCAAAACGCATTCAAATGAGGCCTCCGTTGACCCGTTCCCCCCTCCCACGCTCTAACCGTCTTCTCGGCCGTTTCCGTCGTCTTTCAGAGCGATGCACCATGAAGTTTTCGAGTGAAGAAGAGCAGACAATGAAAGCAATGTCAACGACGGTGAGTTCAGCTCAAAATATCATTTTGAAAAGATGACCACTTTTGTAATATGGTGAAACGCCCCCCAAAATCAATCGATACAGTTCTCAATCAATGTTTCATCATTTCAGGAAAAACAGAAGCTAAAACTGGCAAAACGGTGCATTCGAGAGTACGCACTCAATTGTGAACGGACGATTCGAATTAAAGCATTTGAAGAGAAAAAACTGGGCACAGAGTTCACGGAAACTATGGCCAAAAAGATGGAGGATGAACTGATGGCACAATCCGTTCACGCTATTGAAGAATATCTACTAAACTTGAACAACGACACTCGACGATTAACAGAACGAGAGCGGAAATTGGGTCTTCCACCGTTCAAATCGTGCGCCAAGACTGGACCTGAACTGGTACGTTTTTCTGTGATTTTGTGTCTAAAGTTGATGAGAAACCGGCGAGTTTCCCACGTTCTGGGTGAATTGGAGTTTTCTAAACAGGAAAGTGTACTTTTGACACGATCCGAATGAAACAGTGATTGTTTTTTGACTTTCTGAGTCGACGAGCCGCAAGTTTGCATCTAATCTTGCGATTGATTTTCCCAAGAACTATTCTTGCTCAATGTTTCATTGCAGGAGGAGCTTAAACTGAAACTGACGAAGCAATACATTCGAGAGTACGCTCGCAATTGTGAACGGACGATTCGAATTAATGCATTTGAAGAGAAAAAAATGGGCATAGAGTTTACGGAAAGAATGGCGAAATGGATAGAGGAGTTTTGTATGGAACGTCCCATTCAATTCATTGAGGGATGGTTGCTCAACTTGAATAACGGCACTCGACGATTAACAGAACGAGAGCGGAAATTGGGTCTTCCACCGTTCAAATCGTGCGCCAAGACTGGACCTGAACTGGTACGTTTTTCTGTGATTTTGTGTCTAGCCAGTTGTCAACGTTCTGAGTGAATCACTCTACTTTTCAAACTTTACTACCGGGCCATGTTAATGTGAATGCTCTATGTTGAGAATTTGCGCGCGAAAAAAACGGCTCGGCGACACAAAAATTTTTTAAAAAAATATATTCAAATGGCATGCGCACAGATGGAAGAGAAGAACCCACGGGCCATGGCGATTTACGGTAAAACCTCCCATTAAAAATGTGAAAAAAAATTAGGGAAGCGTTGCCGTAAAACGACATGGCCGGGGGCCGAGTGAGTTAGTCTCTTCCATCGCCACGGCGACCAATAGTGTAGAAAGGGGCGCGGCCTAATCTGAGACGCGTTTTCTGAAAACTGCCGCAATTTCAGCACTTTTCCGCCATTTTTGTGTTTGATGTCGACGAAAGAAAACATTTATGAGAGAAAACATTGAAATTTTCGTGAAAACGCCGCGTTTGAGACGTTTTTGGCATATTTCGCAATACGCTCTCCGCGGCCAATCGCCGCCGCAATTTCGAAATTTTCATACCGGCCGATGTGGATAGTTTTGAGACGAAGTGAGTGTCGGAAGTGATTAAGCACGTTAATACAAGTATTTAAAGCGTTCAAACGGGAAAAAGTATCGGCGAATGACTGAAATTCGCGCATTTTCAGCACAAAACTTAAAAATCGATTCAATTGATTCATTTTCTGAATGAAACCTGCTCGTTTCAAGCTCAAAGAGTGCGCGATGAATAGTTTAACAAAGTTATTATGCAATTACATCGTTGTCGAAACCCGTACAAAATTTGGGTAATTTTTGACGAAAAACATGAAAAATAGGGGGTTAAATTTCGAATTTCGCGCCAAAATGGTGATAAACCGTGCACGCTAGGCCCCCGCGCCCCTTTCTACTTTTTTGGTCGCCGTGTGTCTGTGCATACCATTTGAACATATTCAAATTCGTGTCGCCGAGACGTTTTCATTCACTTTAACATGGCCCGGTAGTATCTTCAAGCTCAATGTTTCATTGCAGGAAGAGCTTAAACTGAAACTGACGAAGCAATACATTCGAGAGTACGCACGCAATTGCGAACGGACGATTCGAATTAAAGCATTTGAAAAGAAAAAACTGGGCACAGAGTTCACGGAAACTATGGCCAAATGGATAGAGAAGTTTTGCATGGAACGTCCCATTCAATTCATTGAGGGATGGTTGCTCAACTTGAATAACGACACTCGACGATTAGCAAAACGAGAGCGGAAATTGGGTCTTCCACCGTTCAAATCGTGCGCCAAGACTGGACCTGAACTGGTACGTTTTTCTGTGATTTTGTGTCTAAAGTTGATGAGAAACCGGCGAGTTTCCCACGTTCTGGGTGAATTGGAGTTTTCTAAACAGGAAAGTGTACTTTTGACACGATCCGAATGAAACAGTGATTGCTTTTTGACTTTCTGAGTCGACGAGCCGCAAGTTTGCATCTAATCTTGCGATTGATTTTCCCAAGAACTATTCTTGCTCAATGTTTCATTTCAGGAGGAGCTTAAACTGAAACTGACGAAGCAATACATTCGAGAGTACGCTCGCTATTGTGAACGGATGATTCGAATTAAAGCATTTGACGAGAAAAAACTGGGCTTAGAGTTCACGGAAACTATGGCCAAATGGATAGAGGAGTTTTGTATGGAACGTCCCATTCAATTCATTGAGGGATGGTTGCTCAACTTGAATAACGGCACTCGACGATTAACAAAACGAGAGCGGAAATTGGGTCTATCACCGTTCAAACCGTGTGCCAAGACTGGACCTGAACTGGTACGTTTTTCTGTGATTTTGTGTCTAGCCAGTTGTCAACGTTCTGAGTGAATCACTCTACTTTTCAAACTTTGAAACAGCTACTACCGGGCCATGTTAATGCGAATGCTCTATGTTGAGAATTTGCGCGCGAAAAAAACGGCTCGACGACACGAATTTGAATATTATAGGGGCACCGCACTTTAACATGGCCCGGTAGTATCTTCAAGCTCAATGTTTCATTGCAGGAAGAGCTTAAACTGAAACTCACGAAGCAATACATTCGAGAGTACGCACGCAATTGGGAACGGACGATTCGAATTGAAGCATTTGAAGAGAAAACAATCAGAGAAGAGTTCACGGAAAGTATGGCCAAACTGTTAGAGAAGCGTTCTATGGAACATGCCATTCAATTCGTTGAGGGATGGTCGCTCAACTTGAACAAAGACACTCGACGATTAACAAAACGAGAGCGGAAATTGGGTCTACCACCGTTCAAATCGTGCGCCAAGACTGGACCTGAACTGGTACGTTTTTTAACCCATTGCACAACTCGTTTTGCCCAGTAACTTTTGATACATTGTCTGAAATGGACGATATTGAAGCGTTTTGAGGTGTGCATAGTAATTGGTTGGCTTTGAAAAGGCGGGAAAAAAAGCAGAATAAAAGTGTGTTGGATTGCAGGAGGAGTATAAACGTAAACTGACGAAACAGTACATTCGAGAGTACTCGCTCACTGTTGAACGGGCGATTCGAATTGAAGCACGTGAAAGCGTACCCATGAGCCCAGAGTTCACCGAAAGAATGGCGAAGAGGAAATTGGACCACTGTGACTCAGGATTACCCATTCACGTAATCGAGGGACGTTTGCTATGGTTTAAGAGTGCTAGTCGGCAATTAACGGAACGAGAACGGAGACTCGGTCTATCACCGTTCAAATCTCACGAATGCCGCCGCGAATCATCGTTCGATCGGTTTTTGAAGAAAACGAAAGAAGTGTGGACGAATGTGCGATGTCGGATCGAGAGCCGCAAACGCAACAAATGACTCCATTTTTTTAACTGTATTATTCAATCATTCTTATCAATAAAAGTCGTACGTAAGCATTAATTAATTGTACTAGAAAAATACGATGATTCGTCCGGTCCGCTTCGATTTGCCTCCGAAATGCCGAAATGCACTTCTCGTTCAATATCTCCCAAAATCGCTCGAAACGCGTAAATCCAGGATGCAATTCGAGCGGCTCAAAACCGTTTTCCCCGTTCTTGCTGCATCATATTCTTGGCGCTCTCGTCTGATATTGAGCAGGTGTAAAAATGCAGTTCAATTCGAGTTTACGACCTTTATTTCTTTCTTTTTGGCTTGAAAAACGTCTAGAAATCAATATTTTACTGATTGGAAACCGTTCTTTACAGAATTTAGAGTTTTTCATGTTTTTAGCGGCTTTTTCGCATTTCGTCAAAACTTCAAACCTTTATATTTCAGCTCATTTTGCATTTCATGAGCCCAACGAACGATAAGAATGTTCGCGGAATCTTTCTTCACAAAATTCAAGTTCCGGCGGTTAGTTTTGTTGAGCAGTTTTCGAAAACTATTAGAAAAACATCAAAATCCAGGCCAAAACCTTCAAATCGAAATAACTCGGGTAATTCTGAACGATTTGCGAGATTTCTGTTACCAAAACGTAGCTAGTGCTCTAATTATTAGAATCCAGGTTCCAGGCGTACAAAAAAATAGGTGTATTGTACAGAAAACATGGAAAGAACGCGAACTCCCGTTGAAAATTGATTAATCGGCCGCCGCGTTCTTTTTTTTTAGTTTTTGATGAATTTTCTCCAAATATTCATCTCTTTAAAGCGTTTTTCTACACTTTCTACCTCAATTAGACCTTTTTACAGATTCCAGATGAAGTAATACACGAAGAGAAATCGATGCGATGAAAAGAAACGCGCAAGTAAGTAAAAGTAAGGTTTTATTCAGAAAATTGATGATTTCTCGAAAAACGTGACTAGATTTTCTAATCTTTTGATTAAAAAACATTACTTACATTTCTGAGAATCTTTTCGAACTAAAAAGAAGTAGAGTGACAGCTCGCTTTTGCGGGAAAACCGATAGTTTTCCGGAAAACTGAAATTTCGATGAAAAAATTTTTTTTTTGCTTGTGCGAGTTGTCACGCTACTTTTTTCTTATTCGAAAACATTTACAGTCATGTTAGTGAACTTTTTAAATTAAAGGATTAGAAAATCTAGAGACGTTTTTCCATAAATCGTATATTTTCTGAACAAATTATTACTTTCATTTACTTACGCGTTTCTTTTCATCGCATCGACTTCTCTTCGCGCATTACTTTATCTGGAATCTGTAAAATGGTCTAATTTAGCCAGAAAGTAGAGAAAAACGCTTTGAAAAGGTGAATACTTAGAGCAAATTCATAAACAACTGTAAAAAAAAACTTTACGCGTAACATAAAATGCACTGTACGCAGAGTTACACCGACGCGCAAAAATGCATACCATTTGGTTGCGAAAGCCGCGCCGTGTGTCAGATTCGATTCCAATGTCGAACCTTTTTTTCAACAGTGCATTATTCTTTTTTTTTCCAGAGTTATAAAGTTCTCTTCGCCACATCCAATCTGATGGTTGAGAAATTTACAAAAAAAACGAGAATAACAGTTTATCCGTCAGATACTCAATTTTCGAAACTTTCCGACAATGCCGTCGTCCAAATCCATTAATATCGAGGTACGATTTTTTTGTCAACATGAAATATGTTTAAAAAGATGCGAAGATTTTTTTGAAATGAAAAAAATTCTACAAAGCCCGGACCGGCCCGAGCCCGGCCCGTCGGGTCCGTTTAGCCAGAAATGTTATTTAAAAAAATATCAGCAGTTCGACGAGCTTTCTGTCCATTGCCGAGTTTGAAACTGTTCGCGAAGCCATTTTTATCACTCGAAAACGTCTCCTCGCGCTTCTTTCATCGAAAATTCCGAAAAAATCGTGGAAAATTCGCACACATTTTTTGTGACGGGCCGAGCGGGCCAGACCGGCCATATGCGTTTTGGGGGCCGGGCCTTAGCACGCTGCCAGATTCGTTTCCAATGTCGAATCTTCTTTTTCAACAGTATTTGAATTCAGATTCCGAGCGATGACGACTTCCCACGCTGCTTCAGCACCTTTGAAATAAATTTCCGACAGAAGCAATACCGCGTATGTCCATTCCAGACGGTGGAAGAATAACTATCTGGTGTTTTACAGTTCAACAGCGGCAACGCACTGTTGCTCATTTTCTCGTGGGCTACGGCCACGGGACTGTGCTATTCAGTGTTTGCCGACCAGAAAATGGGATTTCCACGGATTCTCAAGATCATTGCCGGATATAGTTCTGTCGCATTGGCCGCGGTGGGAGGATTCATCGCATGTGCAACTTGGATAGTTCAGGTACTTTCATATGCTTGTAGCGTACTTGTTCGGCATGCCGCGTCATTAAAAAAAGTTATTTGTTTACCAATCTGTAAATTGTTGTAAAAAATCATGGTAGTACACTATTTTTCCCTTTTGTGAGTTGTCGCGCGGTGTGTTGTCGACAGTAATCGCCGAGCCACGTCCCCTCTGCCTCTTAAAATTGCCGATTCGACTGACAAATCGATGTTTGTGCTGATTTCGCTGATTTTCTAACCGATTTCGACAAATTCTATCAATTATGAGTTTTTGTAAATGCTTTTTTCCGGAATCGCATGGAAATTCAGCCGAATTTACACAAATCGTTTTCAGCCGAATTTGCACAAATCGTTTTCAGCCAAATCGGGAATTTTCAGAGTCAGAGGGGCGTGGCTTGGCGGTTCCTGTCGACAATCCCTTTCGGAACTTTATTATATGGTTTTTGCTTGCAGGACGGCACGGTGGGGATATTTTCGTCTCAGTGGGCGATGGGACTATTATGCCTCCAAAAAACATGGCGTGATCCAGGTATCTTCGTTTTAAAAAAAAGGTCGAAACTCTTTCATTTTCAGGTGATGTGGAAGTGGACAGTGTCCTCCGTGACGTCGTCGCTCCGGGCTCTTTTACGCAGCCGGCGGATCATCAGAAGGTGTTCAAGGACGAGTGCGCCTACTGTTTCAAGACACCCTTCTGGGCAGGTGTGTACTTGAAACATTTTGGAATCTTTTTTTTTAAATTGGTGGCAAAATTGATTTTTTGCGGGTTTTACAAGAAAAGAAAAGTTCTTTGCATTCAATTTAATTTACCCTCTTTACAATTTCAGGCGGCCTGTTTGTGAGCCTCAAGAGCTATCACTCGTTCTGCCGCGAACACGCCGAATACTATGCGAATCTCACCGGCGACAAGCTTTTCGTTCAGATGGAGTCCACAAAAGTGCGCAAAAATTTCATGACATTGCTAAAAAAACTCCAAATAAATTGCAGAAACTGGAAGAAGAGAATCAGGGACAAGAGGACCGTGCGGCGGACGGAGAGCCGACGTCGAAAATGACGAAGTTGACGATTGAGGCGGAGCCAAAGTACACGTACGAGGACAAGTACCGCGTCGTCGTGCATCCCAACTACGAGGCGCCCATTTCGAAGGAGCAGGCCAAGAAGCATGGCGGCAAGAAGCTCTTCAAGTGGGTTTCGACCAGAAATTGCTTTTCGACATTTTGAGCCAAAACTCGGGTTTTTTGCAATTTTTCTAATTTTCCTCAATTTCAGAGCGATTCGAGTGGTGGAAGAGTCGACGAGTGCGGAGCGACTGCTCATGTTGACGCAAAGGGACAATGGCTGGGACGAGGACGTGAAACTGACCACAAACAACATTTACCAGAAGTGGGAGCGGGCCAAGTGCTGCGAGGACGGAGTCGCACTCGAATCGGCCTACGGGCCAGGCAACACGGGACTCGTCAACATTGGATCCACTTGCTATCTGAACTCGGTACGTCGAACAGACACCAGAGAGATTTTTGTAGATTTTTGTAGATTTTTATTGGAAAAAAACTGATCTGACATGCTTTTGAACGATTTTGAACAATCCCCGTTCAGGTGCTGCAAGTGCTCTACCGAATCGATTCGTTCCGTGCTCGTTTCGCCGAAAACGCGACGGAAATCTTCTCGAAAACGCCGATCGATCGTCTGCGCACTGATTTCAACGCGCAATTCGCGAAGGTGTTCAGCGCGATGCTCAGCGGAAATTACGCGTCGGAGGAGGACAAGGAGCACAACGGAATACGCCCGCGCCAGTTCAAACGGACCGCCGCCGGAAATCATCCCGAGTTTTCGACGGCCAAGCAGCAGGACACTGACGAGTACATTCGGTACGTTTTGGGCCCGAATGGACTGGTGAAACCGCTGAAATTCATGCGGTTTTGCGGTCTTCTCTGAAAATTCGATCAAAACTAAAAAAATCCATTTACTTTTGCAGTCATATCATTCAAAAAGTGAGCACGAACAACCGGGACGACGATCCGACCGATGCGCTCAAGTAAACCTTCAGTTGTTTTGAAGACTTTCTAACAAAAAGCGGAAGTAATGCGGCGAAAATCGTGGAAATTAGTTGAAGAATCAAGTGAAGAATAATTTGTGATATCATCGTTCCTCAAATATATTTACTATCAACTTTTTCCAATTGAAGCCTTCAATAAACACATGTATATTTTACTAACGTGTTCTTTGAACACTTATATCTCGAGATCCGATGATTCAATCAAAACGTGGCGAAGTAAAAAATTGTGGTAATTTTTATGCTAAACAACTTTGTTGTTGAACATTTTACGCCAAAACCTGTCATTCTTGAGTTATGTCCTCATTTCTAAACAATTCCCTTCAGGGGCTTTTTTTTTGTTTTTTTTTGCCGAAAAACTACAATATCCGACATTTCAGATGCATCTTAATAGTGAATAAACGGAAAATTGAATTGGGTAAGAGTCAGGTTACCACCTCGTCGTACACAATTACATAATCTGCGCCGAGACGAGTTTTAATAGAATAACAATGTTTGTTTGCTCGGAGCCTCACGCAGGACACTTTGCAACCGGGTTTCTTGGTTGCGAAACGTCCCCCGCCCGGTTGCAAAGTGTCCAATTCATTGTTGGCCCCGGACAAAACCATGTAATTATTTGCAAAAGCTACCCGGGCGGCACCTCCATTTTGAGCAATTATATTGGGCTCCCACCCAGGATTATGAGGTGATTTGGCGCTTTGAATCGGCGCGCCCCCGGATTACTGTAGATTTTGGAGCGACGTTTCGCAACCAGACCACTTTTCCGGTTGCGAAATGTCTCTGATTTCGCAACAAAGTCTGAAGAAAGTCATTTTTACCAAAGTAACAATTAATTACAAGGGCGTGCTCCGGTTGCGAAATGTCTTTCAGTTGCAAAATGGGTGCATGGACATTTCGCAACCGAACAACTTTTCCGGTTGCGAAATGTCTCTGATTTCGCAACAAAGTCTGAAGAAAGTCATTTTTACCAAAGTAACAATCAATTACAAGGGCGTGCTCCGGTTGCAAAATGTCTTTCAGTTGCAAAATGGGTGCATGGACATTTCGCAACCGAACAACTTTTCCGGTTGCGAAATGTCTAAAAGCTTCGTGAAAACCCTGTTCGGAACTACAACGGCGTCTTCCAGTTGCGAAATTTTCTTCGGTTGCCGAATGGGTTTGGGAAGAGACATTTCGCAACCGGACCACTTTTCAGTTGCAAAACGTCCCTGATTGTCCATTATCAACTAAACGCTTTATATTCAACGAAACTGACAACGACAAAGCGTGCTCCGGTTGCAAAATGGATACATGGACATTTCGCAACCGGACCACTTTTCAGTTGCAGAACGTCCAGTTCAAAAGCGTCCCTCTCTCTGATCGGCGAAACTCTTATGAGCTCATTTCGTTGATCCGACAATGCACAATGCTCGCTCGGAGCCCAGACCCCCCCCCCCTATTACCGATATAATACACTCTCTCTCATCCCATGTCCGCTTTTCGGGGCGCGCAGGTGTAATCCGATCATCCCGGCGGCGGCGGTGGTGGTTTGTACATAATATTTCGGATGGAGATACATTTTCAGGGCTCAAACAGACACAAAGCGCCGCTAATTCGGGAATCATCTCGGTTGCAGAAGCGGTTGCGAAACGTCGTTCGTCAGTGGTTGGGGGAAAACGATTGAAAAGCTGTACCAAAGTGTTGGAAACGTTGTCAGATCGACACGACAAAAAACTTCGGACCTTGAGAAATTGGACAAGTTTGAACGAATATTGTACACTTGGATAATGTTGTATGGGTCTGAAAATTTTTTTGCGAAAACTTGACACTTTGTACCAGATTTTGGTAGTAGATCATTTTGCTCTACGACCGGCGCCTGGTGTACTGTAGCTCTTCGAAGTGAGGACTGAAATTCGGCGGCCGACGACTGGTCCGAACTTTGAAGAGCTACAGTACCCCGGGAAATGGTTGTAGCGAAAAGTTGTCAATTACAAAACTAAAGTTCACATTGTGCACAACACGTTTGCAGTTGACACCTTTTCGGTACGACCATTTCCCGGGGTACTGTACCTCTTTGAAGTTTCGGCTTTTTCAAAGGCCGGCGACGAAGCGCTACAGTACGCCAGTAAGTTGTCGTACAAAAAAGTGGCAACTACAAAACTAAAGTCCTAGATGTCAACAACTCCCAAAAAAATTTCTAGAGCCATAACACGTCTCGAAAGTCTACAATACTCATTCAAAGTTTACACCCTCCCCCCTTCCAACAAATTCCGGTTGACGAGTCCAAAAATGGGGTGGGCAGGAAAAGCGGCAAAAAAAAGAGGTGTGTATTTCGGGGGTGTGTCAAACAAAAAGGATCCTTGTTCGGTAAGCTTCTCCAACAATACGGTGGTGTCCAATTAGAATCGGCCGGCGGCCCGAGAGACTCCGCCCACTCCGCCCAATGAATGGGCGGAGTGGAACAAACACAAAACGAGGAGAGCGAAGAGACATATTTATTATATTGTGTGAACCTACCTTTTCTGCTATTGTCTATTTATTTCAACTCATATTTCGCAAAAAATGACACTGAAATTCTCGGTGCAACGGCTTGTCGAAAGTGAAAAGGAGTCCGATGAGGGTCGCGTGGAGATGAAGCGGAAAACGATAAAGTGTGATGAGGTTTGAGGCGTTTTCCCAAATTTCTTAAGCTATAATATAATAGCATGTTCAGCGCGAACACTCTGAAGAAGACGACGATATCGAGGAGGAGGAGGAGGAGGAGGAGGAGGATTCGAAAAAAGACGAGCCGCTCGCACAGACTCTTTCCTATTTCGACGTCCTTCTGCCGCACGTACAAATGGCGTGCTCGAATCCGTTTATATCGGGCATGTCGGCGGCAGTTTCGGATCAGAATTCGAACAACAGCGGCGGCGGTGTCTGGCAGCATCCGTGGCTCGAATTGTTGCAGAGCACCACTGCCGCCCAGTTTGGTATTGCGCACTTATTTCGATTCTTCGTCCGTAGCCTCAATTTTTAGGCGACGTCACCGCCGGACTCTTTTTGCAGCCGCTTCGCAAAAATAAGCGGATTCGGACGGCGTTCAGCGCGTCACAATTGATCCAGTTGGAGAAGGCGTTCGAGGGAAATCACTATGTGGTCGGCAACGAGCGCAAACAGTTGGCGACGAGGTTGAGCCTCACGGAGACACAGGTTCGCATCACAAGAGCATTCGCTTCATTTGTGTAGTTGACCATTTTTTTCCGGGACCACTCGGAAAAGAATTGTGGTCCCTGGAAGTTGGCGCTGAAATTTGTGTGCCTTTCAAGCGCTACAGTAATCCAGCGACGGGTCGTATCGACAAGTTATCAACAGCAAAATTATAGTACAAAATGTGAACTTTAGTTTTGTAGTTGACAACTTTTTGATACGACCACTCCGTGAAGGACTGTAGCTCTGGGAAGTTGGGCCTAGTTAGCGCGGCACATTAAATGTAGCGCTAACTTCGAAGCGCCACAGTATTCGAGCGACTGGTCGTATTGAGAAGTTGTCAACAGCAAAATTATAGTCGAAAATGTGAACTTTAGTTTTGTAATTGACAACTTTTTGATACGACCACTCCTTCGCCGACTATAGCTCTTGGAAGTTGGGCCTAGTTAGCGCGGCCACATTAAATGTAGCGCTAACTCCGAAACGCCACAGTATCCTCGTTTTCACAAAAGCGTGTCGTCCTTCCTTCGACAATACACTTCTTCTTCTTCTTCTTCTCATTTTTATTTGATCGCGTACTTAGCACACCAATTGCTCTTTCTGTGCTAATCCCGTAGTAGGTGATTCCCCCCTTCCTATTCTCTTCGCGCTCGAGTGCTATTATTCGAGACACCGGCTCTCGGTGTTCTCTGTGTCCATACAGTATGCACACATTGTACAAATACAAAAGTTTATATGGTGGAGAAGCGAGTAGCAATGAATGGGGGATTGAGGCAAAACCGTCTTATTTTGAACTTTGTGTACATGTTAAATTTTATGCTTAAACGCCTGGGATCTCAGCGTGACATACAACACATTTTTCAATTTTTAAAATAAACTTCGAAGTGGGCCATTCACATTCCCAAAGTCCCGAATTACGAAAAAAAAATCCCCGGATTTTAAAGATTTTTTTCAAAAAAGTTGGCGGCGAAATGGAAGAGCTGGCCGCGATTTTTCTAGTCCCCCCGGATGGAATTCCCCTTTCTTTCGATTTTTTTTCGGTTTTCGTGCAAATTTCTTAAATTTTCAATCGGTTTTTTCACTGAGCATACACTTATTTGCAATGTTTAAAAAAATTTATGTTTTTTCTGTGCCGTGACGCCAAAAAATCGATAATCTGAAACTTTTTTTTTGTTGTTTTTCCGTGTTTTTCGCTCAATCTTCGGTTTGCGCGCTGAAAAATAAATGGAAAGAGATCGCTCAATCATTTCCTGAGTCTAAATTAAAGTTTGCGACTTACAGAAAGTTCTATTTTTCAAAGTAATGCGAAAAATCCAAAACTTTCTATTTTCGGTTTCAAAAAAAAGTGGCTGATTTTTTCAGAATTTTGCAGGAATTTTGAAAGTTTCAGATTATCGATTTTTTGGCGTCACGGCACAGAAAAAAAACATAAATGTTTTTTAAATATTGCAAATAAGTGTGTTCAGTGAAAAAAACCGATTGAAAATTTAAGAAATTTGCACGAAAACGGAAAAAAATCGAAAAAAAAAGGGGAATTTCATCCGGGGGACTAGAAAAAAATGTAGGCCAGCTCTTCGATTTCGCCGTGCACCATTTCTCTCGGTACCATTAACTTTTTTGAAAAAAAAATCCTAAAAATCGGCGAATTTTTTTTTCGTAATTCGGAACTTTGGGAAAGTGAATGGTCCACTTTGAAGTTTATTTTAAAAATTAAAAATGTTTCCCAGGCCTTTAAAGGCCTGGGATCCAGCTCACGATCGCATAGAACTCAAAACGGTTGTTTCAGGTGAAAGTATGGTTTCAAAACCGACGGACAAAACACAAACGGGTGCGGATGGAGAGCTCGGGTACGTCTTCGACAGTTCTAGGCCGTCAATTGCAAAAACTAGTCGTTCAGACCCGCACACGACACTATCGAACGATGAGGACGACGAGGAGGACAAGAAATCCACGTCATAATTTGCGTGTTTTTTTTTTCAACGTCTCCGTCCGTAGTGCCATCACTTTTCACTCAAATCCACATCCACAACATCCACATCATCATCAGTATTATTTCCATGAAACCTTTGATAAACCTTGTGTCCCACATTTTCAATTCGCCGCCCATTTTCCACACAATTACCTTTAGCCAAAATGTGTGAATCCACATAAAGAGAGAGAGAGAGAGAGAGAGAGAGACGACGACGAAGAAGAAGAAGAAGAAGAAGGAGAACCTATCAATTATTCGCTCGCTTCTCCGCCGACGATTAGGAGCCAATTTTCGCGCGTTTTTCCTCAAAAGCACGGTGTGTAATTGGCGGATTTATGACAAGTGCGTGTGTTTGTGGATGAGGAGCCTGGCGTTCGCGTTTCGCGCGGCGAAAGGGATCGACGATGTGTGTGTGTGTTATGGTGCATCGACTGAGAAGGAAGCAAGTACTCTTAGCACTTTTTCGTTGCTTATGTTTGTGTATCCTCTCGGACCACGGTCTGAAAATCATTCTCGAGGCGGCAAGAGGCAAAAAAAACGGGGCACAATGAACGAACTCCAACGGAAAAGAATTTTTATCTTTTTTAGAAAATTTTTTCAAGGAATGTGATCAACTGACGAAATGTATAGCAAAGTGAACTCTGCTCATCGAAAAATAATTGTAAATTTAGCGATTCATACAAAAAAGTTATTCGAGTTGTTGCGTTGGCCCTTTTTTTGAGCGGAACAACTCGAATATAACTTTTTTGTATGAATCGCTAAATTTACAATTATTTTTCAATGAGCAGAGTTCACTTTTCTACACATTTCGTCAGTTGATCACATTCCATGAAAAAATTTTCTAAAAAAGATAAAAAAATTCTTTCGTGTTTTTGCGTTGAGCACTTCCGCTCAACTCTGGTGTGAACCCATATAACTCGATGTGTGTTTTTTCTAGGCAATAATTGTCAACTACAAACTTGAGCAGCATAACATTCTCTCCAACTTTCCAGTTGATCACTTCCCTCTACAATTGTTCGTTCACGAGATACAGGCTACTGAGAATAGTAGTGTAAAAGTGTGGTGTGTCTCTGTTTTTTGGCACGACCCACTGCCCAAAACTAATGACAATCATGACAATGATAATGACAATGACAATGACAATGACAATGACAATGACAATGACAATGACAATGACAATGACAATGACAATGACGAAAAAAGTGATTGACTGGCGACGTTTTGCAACTCTTCAAATTCTCATTTAGCTCACAATATAGGTACATCGTTTGGTTGCCAAACAGGCCATTTCGCAACCGGACTATGTACTCTTCATTTCTCATATAACCCGCCATTTTTTTGCGACAACTTGAGAATTGGCGAATGCGAATTCGATTAGCCCCCGAAACATTTCTTAATTATACATTTGTTCTCCGCTTTTCTTCTTCTCTCAGCCAGCCCGACGACATATTTAACTGTGAGATTAGCGATGTAACCGTTTCATAATTAACTGAACTTTTTTCCGCCCTTTTTTTGCGCAAAAGTCTTCGAAGAAATTGGGTTAGAATGCGGACGAACAAGTGAATATGGAATAGGGGACCGATTTGTGAAGCCTATTATATTCAAATTGTATTCAATCGATTTTAGACGATAAAGTCGAATGTTTGGGCAAAAAGTCTAAAAAAAGTCGATGAAGTACAGTCTAGTTGTTGCGTTATTTTTTCAATTTTGTGTACAACATGTTTGAACGTGGACGGTACGTTTCGCAACTATGGGACACTTTGCAACCGCAACTGATTTCAGTTGCGAAATGGCTGGTTGCCAAAAATGCCCTAAAGTCCTCGCAATTTCACTTTTTATCAGAAAAAACGGTAGATTTGAGACCGGACAGAGGTGCGGAATGTCTTTGGACGCTTTGCAACCACCTAATTGGTTGCAAAACTTTTGCAACCATTCTCGGTTGCAAAGTGGTTGGTTGCAAAGCGTCCTCGGACGTTTTGCAACCGAAAGATACAGTGGCAAAGTTTGCATCACAAAAGTAGGACTTTCTTTGATATTTGACCAGTTGCAAAGTGACCCGTCGGTTGCGAAAAGTCCAATTTTTCAGAAAATTGTTCAAATAGCTTCGCAACTGAATGAAAATCCACGTGTGGTTGTCTGGAAATTGCCGTCGACACTGAATTCATCGCCAGCATGTACTCTGACTCTTTCTTTTTTGCACTCAACTTTGAGCGAGTATTGTAGGGCTGGGAGTGATTGTACGAAAAAGTTGTCAACTAAAAAAGTGTAGAGTATGGATGGCACTTTATTTTTGTAATTGTCAACTTTTTTCTACAACTGCTCCCTGGCGTACTGTAGCGCTTCGAAGTTGGAACAATGTTCAGACAGATAATTTTCAGCGCCTATTTCGAAGCGCTACAGTACCCTTAGCAGTTGTGATACAAAAAAGTGGTCAACAGCAAAATTAGAGTTCTAGAGCTAAACTTTAATTTTGTAGTTGCCCACTTTTTGATACCATCACTTCTACGGCTACTGTAGTTGTTTGAACTTGCAAATTGTGAATTTCTCCATTTTTAGTTCATTCGATCGAATAAACTTTGCTACGAACGAAGCGCGAAGTGGGGGACAGTTGCGAAATGTCCGTGGACACTTTGCAACCCGCGTTGTTCATAAAACAAGTTTATGTGTGTGAAAGGAAGTGATAAAATGACGGGAAAATAGTTAAAAGTGAGAAAAGAGTGTTCTTCTTCTTCTTCTTCTTCTTCTTCTTCTTCTTTCCGTTCACATTTCAACGATGAGGACGCATTTTCTCTTGCTTTCTATATTATCCATTTCGGAAATTCAAGCCAAAGCGCCTCGGCACAAGAATAACGGACCGCGCGGCTCATCCGACGAGTTCGACAAACAATTAGCCGGCCTTTTCAGCAAAACCAACGGTTTGTCGTCGCTTTTCCTGGTTGCGAAACGTCTCTCGGTTGCGAAAACATCGATAAGTGTAACAAAAGCGCAATTACAGACCAGAGATGTTGGGAATTCCGTGTTCCGTGTTCCGCGTTTTTTTGCAATATTTTTTCCGTGTTCCGTGTTCCGTAAAAAAAAAAATTTCCGTGTTACGTAGAAATAAGTTTTTTTTCCGTTTTCCGTGTTCCGTGTTCCGTATAAACTATATTTTCCGCGCGAAAATTCGATCACAAATTTTATTTTTTTCATTATTATTTTGATAAGGACAATTGACGTTTTGTGGTCAAAATTTGAAAATTTTCGGATTCGGACCATATTCGTGAAAAGTGGATTCCATTTTCAGTCGTTTTTTACTGTAGTTGTTTACTGTTGTGTTGTTGGTTTTGTTATTTTTTATGAAATTTTCAGTAAAACTTTCACATGAGTCAAACAGCTGCCTTGTCAGTCAGATAATCGAATTAAACAAAACATTATCAAAAAAAAATCTTTTTTTTTTCCGTTTTCCGTGTTCCGTGTTCCGTAGAAATAAGTTTTTTCCGTTTTCCGTGTTCCGTGTTCCGTAAAAATTTCCGTGTTCCGTGTTCCGTAAAAAAAAATTTTCCGTTTTCCGTGTTCCGTGTTCCGTAGAAATAAGTTTTTTCCGTTTTCCGTGTTCCGTGTTCCGTAAAAAAATTTCCGTGTTCCGTGTTCCGTAAAAAAAAAATTTTCCGTTTTCCGTGTTCCGTGTTCCGTAGAGTAAGATTTTTATTCCCAACATCACTGTTGCAGACGAGTGCCCGCAAGGCTTCCCGACAAAATGCAAATCGACGTGCGGTTGCCTCGAAATCGCCGTCGGCTCCCGGTGGATTAAAGCGAATTTCGAGAATCCGATTGCTTCGATTACAGACGAAAAATTTGTGAAGCCCAATGTGAAGTGGACCGATGAATGCACTCCGGTGCTCGACGGTTGCCCGCCGAAAACCAGCGAACACACTTTGGCCTACAATATCGAATCGGGAATGGTGGAGAACAAAGGAGCGACGGTACTGAGGCCCCAGAGCTTTTTTCCAATGAGAACTTGACATCGAGTACTTGATTTTTGTGCTTGACCACTTTTTACTACGACCAATTCCTCGGCTACTGTGGCGCTTGGAAGTTGGGAATGAAAAGCAACTTCTGAGCACTACAGCACCTCGGGGAGTGGTCGTATGAAAAAGTGGTCAACTACAAAAATAAAGTTCACACTTTTAACTTGATTTTTGCTGTTGACAACTTTTTAGTACAACCACTCGCCGGGCTACTGTAGCGCTTTGAAATCAACACTACCAGTTCCAACTTGCAGTTCCAACAAGTGGCCATCTACACTTGTTCCGACTCGAACGAATGGGTCTCCTGGGATAACCAACGGATCCTGTACACGTGTTTGGAGAAATAAATGTGTTTTTTTTGTTCGCGCGCGTTTTCGTTTATCAAAACTAGACTGAAGTTGCACTTTTTCGCCAGAACACTAGCCGATCAACGCATAGGAATTGCAAATTTCGAATTTCGAAATTCAAATGTCAGATATGATAATTGAGCAAAAAAACACAAGCCACTGTCGAGTATAAAAGTGAAATTTTTGAATGAAAATGTTCAGTGTGAGTGTGAGGTTTGCGATGAAACCGTTCGTGTTTGCGGTCCTGGCCATACTTTTTATTAGTGTGGAGGCCGGATGTCTGCAGTCTCAGGGATCAACGACGGGAGCCGTAACTGCTCAAAGTACAGGTACAGCTATTGTAGGATAACAAAAATGTGGACGCATACAGCCTCTACGAGACCTTCTTCCACATCGACAATATCTGCGACGAGAAGTTCATCGTCTGTCTCGACCGCGGCGCCGACAACAACAACAACAACAATATCAACTTCGAGCACCACACCACTCTGTACTTTTGGCCCACTTGCAATGATCCGATCGGACCCAAACTTTGACGGATTGTTGGACTTGGATTGAGGGCCGCTGGGCCCAAGTTTCAGGCCGATCGGATCCGGAAGTCCGGGCTTTTTTGGAAAACATCGCAAGAAGAACCCGAAAATTTTTTTTATCTTTTTTAGAAAATTTTTTCATGGAATGTGATCAACTGACAAAATGTAGAGCAAAGTGAACTCTGCGCGTAGAAAAATAATTGTGAATTTAGCGATTCATACAAAAAAGTTATACTCGAGTTGTTGCGTGAAAAAAGGCCAAACGCAACAACTCGAATATAACTTTTTTGTATGAATCGCAAAAATTCACAATTATTTTTCTATGCGCAGAGTTCTCTTTGCTCTACATTTCGTCAGTTGATCACATTTCATGAAAAAATTTTCTAAAAAAGATAAAAATTAAAGTCGGCACATCTCCGGACCAGAGGATCCGATCGGGCTGAAACCTGGTCCCAACCGCCCTAAATCCAAGTCCAATAATCCGGCAAAGTTCGGCTCCGATCGGATCATATTGCAAGTGGTCCCAGAGTCCAAAAAAAAAAAAGCGATGGGAACGCGATGAGATCGTTTGGTTGCAGCGTGTTCGAACGGATATCCGCTCGACGAGTGCGATGCGACATGCGGATGTCCGAGGTACACAATCGACTCGGCTTACATAAAAGCGATGGGCTACGCGTTTGGCGACGACGTCTACAGAAGCCCGGTGTTGACGTGGACCAATTGCACTCCGACACCGCAAAATTGTACGGAGCGCGGAGAAGGCGCGTTCAAAATTCAGGTGCTCGACGCAAAATCCGGTCCGCTTTGGCCGTTTGTGAGTGGCTCATTTTGCGACATTTTTTGCGACATAAGCGACATTTTTTAGTATGGAGACAAGCAAATTGAGAACACGTGCCAGCACGACACAAAAATGTGGAGCAACGAGGGGAATGGAGCGTATTACTTCACTTGCACGTCCGCCAATCCGAATGCAACGAAGTAGCGATGCGTATTCCGGGCATCGTTCTTTCCTTTTTCATTGAAGAATAATGAAAAATAAATGTGCATCATCATTTGTTGGGAAGACGTCAACTTTGAACGAGTATTGTGCGCTTAGCAGACGTTTTCGCACGATTCTGTAGCTTTTGGAAGTCGAGAGCCGCGCTCATCTATCTTCCCAGAGCTACAGTAGTCTAGGGAGTGGGTGTACGAAAAAGTTGTCAACTACAAAAATACCGTACTAGGCGTCAAGTGTTCACTGGAAAAATTTCAGATGCCTATGGCTCGTCAGAATCCGACAATATCCGTTCATCGGAACGTGTTGCGTTTCGAGCGGAAAAACCGATATTGTAGGTTTGCTAGCGATACATCTATCTTCCCAGAGCTACAGTAGTCTAGGGAGTGGGTGTACGAAAAAGTTGTCAACTACAAAAATGAAGGCAATGTCTAGTAGCGTAACTTTGTAGTTGACAACTTTTTGCCACAACCATTGCCTGGAGTACTGTAGTGCTCAGAAGTTGGAGCGCGCTCGATGACACTGCTTTTCAGTCCCAACTTCCAAGACCTACAGTACTCGAGGCGATGGTTGTACAAACAAAGTGTCAATTACAAAAATCAAGTACCAGATGTCAAGATTTCACAAAAAAATTTCTAGATCCGTAGCCCGTCTCGAAACTCTACAATACTCATTCAAAGTTGATCACTTGCATAACTTTCGAAACGTTGCCTTTTCCAGCGGTTTTTTGACTTTAGCTACTATATTTTCACAATGTTTCGATCCCTAACACTCTATTTTTCAATGTGTCGTCGCATGTTGACGTATGTACGTATGTACGTACGTACTGGCAGACAGGTGTTAGATTCGCCCCACCTCTTTTGTGCTGCTCGTCTCCAATCGCCATTTTTTTGTCCTACCAGTGTGTACGTTTGGGCTTAGTTTTTGAGTCCGTACGGGTGTCTTGGTGGCAGATGTGGGCAGATTTGGCAATGTTCTTCGATTATTTCATTGACATACAATACTCGCGCGCGGGCCGGCCAGCTAGGTGTCTTTTTGACGCGACGCGACTCACAATATAATCGTCGATCAAACAAACCGTTTGCCGACGGATTTGAGTACCGTAATCCCGTCCCCTTCCCCCCACGGGTGCTGCGGTTGCGAAATGTCTGTCAGTTGTAAAGTGTGCAACTTTGCAACTAGTTGCAGTTGCAAAACGTGCTCTCCCTCGTCTCCATGTGGCAAACGTTCAAGAAAGTCGGTTGCAAAACGTCCCAAAAGCTACAGTAATCCCGTCCCCCTCCCATACGGGTCTTGTGGTTGCGAAATGTTGCCACAGACAGTTGCAAAGTGTCCAACTTTGCAACTGACGCAAGGGCAGTGTGATAGCCCAGAATCTCGGTGTGCTGAACGCTTCAAACAGCTACAGTACCCCAGGAAGTGGTCCTAGAAAAAAGATGTCAACTGCAAAATTATAGTACTAGACGCGAACTTGATTTTTGTAATTGACACCTTTTCGGTACAACTACTCCCCGGGGTACTGTAGTCCTGAGAAGTTGAGCGCCGCTTCAAGGCCGCTTATTTCAATGCCAACTTCCAGGCGCGCTACAGTACCCCAAGGAGTGGTCCTAGAAAAAAGTGATCAACTATGCATGTACTCTACTAGGTCTCAAGTGCCCCAAAACGCATTTTCAGACGCATTGAACCGCTCAAAACTCTACAATACTCGCTCAAACTTACGCCCCCCCCCCAGCGGACAGCTATTGTAAATTTCCGTTTTTAGGAACAGCATCTACAGTAATCCCGTCCCCCCTCCCTCCCGCTTCTCCAATTCACACCTAACACGCTAACTAATAATTCCGTTTCCACTTGAGAAGTCATGTGTCAATTGAAACCCGATCCGGCCCATCTTGTCGTCTCCAAAACAGCTTCTAAGTGGGTCTCTAACATGAGCAGCCAGGTGAGAGGAGCAAGAGGAAGGAGAAGAAGAAGAAGAAGAAGGAGAAGAAGAAGGACACGCACTTCTTCTCGCTTTTCCGTTTGCTCTCTCCTCTCCTGACTACCGTAATCGTGAGCACGGAGCACACACACATCAGCAAATGAGGCAAATTATTCACGAGGCGACGAGTGGGGGGTGTTGGATTTCTGCTATTAGTGCACATTTTCGGCTCGAAATTTGTCTGCACAGTCGCATCGCAACCACCACATCACTTGGACACTTGGCAACCGGGCGAGCCGCTACGGATTACTGTAGTTTGAGAACTCAACGACGCAAACGGATTACTGTAGTTTGAGAACTCAACGACGCAAGAAGAATTTTTATCTTTTTTAGAAAATTTTTTCATGACATGTGATCAACTGACGAAATGTAGGGCAAAGTGAACTGTGCTCACAGAAAAATAATTGCGAATTTAGCGATTCATACAAAAAAGTTATATTCGAGTTGTTCCGTTAGCCCTTTTTTGAACGGAACAACTCGAATAACTTTTTTGTATGAAAAGCTAAATTCGCAATTATTTTTCTACGAGCACAGTTCACTTTGCTCTACATTTCGTCAGTTGATCACATTTCATGAAAAAATTTTCTAAAAAAGATAAAAATTCTTCCGTGTTTTTCCGCTCAACTCTGCTGATCACATTGCCGAATATTGTCCGATTCGTCAAATGTAAACATGAAGAGGATTACGGTTTTTTTCGCAACTCTCCCGTTTCGCAACCAGACACTTTGAAACCGGTATCCGTTTCCGTTTCGCAACCGTCCTGGCCCGTAAAATGTCAAATGCGACACGTAGCGGTTGCAAAACGTCCGGTTGCGAAAAAACTGTGATTTTCCACTTGATCACTCCCAATCAACGTCTAACCTTAACTTTATAATACTACCTTCTCAAGGCGAAATGCGGCAAACAAGAAACGCCGAAATAATTCGATTATTTTTGTTGGCGACGAAGAGAAGAACAAATTAGCGGCGGCCGGGGGGAAACTACAGTAATCCGACCGGTCGGGCGGTGCGAAATTCGCCGAGGATTATGATTATCCGGCCGGCGCGTACAGTATCCCTGATAACATGATTTGGGAGCGGATTAGTCAAGAAGAGGAAGAAGAAGAAGAAGAAGAAGAAGAAGAAGAAGAAGAAGAAGTGAATTATTTATGGCCAAACAGAAAACGACTAGACACTTATCGATTGATTTGCGGGGGGAATCTGTACATATCATATCAATTTTCAATATCAATTTTCAGATTTTACTAAATGTTTCGACACTTTCGACTCGGGCGAACTCGACTCTTTGCTCGGTTTCTCCGCCTCCTCCTCCTTTTTTATCCGCTTCACTTTTCGCAAATCCTCGTCGCTTTCGTCGCATTCCGACTCGTCGGAGAGCTGCAAAAAAGCGGAAATTTACAATAGCTGTCCGCGGGGGGGGGGGGCGTAAGTTTGAACGAGTATTGTAGAGTTTTGCGATGTTCAACGGGTCTGAAAATGCGTTTTGGGGCACTTGAGACCTAGTAGAGTACATGCATAGTTGATCACTTTTTTCTAGGACCAGTCCTTGGGGTACTGTAGCGCGCTTGGAAGTTGGCATTGAAATAAGCGGCCTTGAAGCGGCGCTCAACTTCTCAGGACTACAGTTTACCAGGGAGTAGTTGTATCAAAAAAGTGTCAATTACAAAAATCAAGTTCACGTCTAGTACTATAATTTTGCAGTTGACATCTTTTTTCTAGGACCACTCCCTGGGGTACTGTAGCGCTCGGAAGTTGAGGGCTACTTGGAGCCCGCGCGTTTCAGCGCCAACTTCCACGAGCTACAGTACACCAGGCGCTGGTCGTACAAAAAAAGAGTCTTCTACAAAAATGCAGTACTAGATGTCAAGTTTTCACAAAAAAATTTTCAGACCCATACAACATTGTCTAAGCGTACAATATTCGTTCAAAGTTGATCAATTTCTCAAGGTTCGAATTTTTCGACTCCTTGCTATTATCCACTTTTCAAAGTGTATTTCACTGTTTTTTTTCGGTACACATACTATAAATCACTTATTTTTCGACATTTTCAACATTTTCAACCGAAAAATCAATAAACCAACCTTGGAAGTTCGATTATCGTCCTTCTTCTGCTTGCGCTCTTTTGCTCGTCGATTTTTGAACCAAACCTGGAAAAAATGAGGGTTACTGTAGCTTGGGTTTTCAATTTTTTTTTGGGAGGTTGGGGGTCTTGATGTGTAACAACAGGTGAAGAGAAAGGAAAAGGGTAATAAGATAGGTATCAATTAAGAAATTTAGTGGCGAGAATATGGGCGGTTCGCTGATGCGGATAATCGCCGAACGCTTCTTCTTCTTCTTCTTCTCCTTCTTCTTCTTCCTCTTCCTTCTCATTAATTAGACCGACAATATTCGGAAAGGATTTGACAATTTGCAACCAAAGCGACACTTTGCAACCAGCTTGTTTCTTTGTTCGTTTGAGAGGAAAGCGAAAGGAAATTGATCAACTTTGAATGAGTATTGTAGAGTTTCGAGACGGGTTACGGATCTAGAAATTGTTTTGCGAAATCTTGACATCTGGTACTTGGTTTTTGTAGTTGACACTTTTTTTGTACGACCAGTGCCTGGAGTACTGTAGGTCTTGAAAGTTGGCGCTGAAAAGAACTGGCTTCGAGAAGGTCCCAACTTCCAAGCGCTACAGTACACTTAGATGCGGTGATACGAGAAAGTTGTCAACTACAAAAATGAAGTTCGTAACTAGTACTTTATTTTTGTTGTTGACACCTTTTTTGTAGCACCACTCCTAAAAGTACTGTAGTTTCTGGAAGTTGGCGTTGAAATCCAACTTCAAAGAACTACAGTACTCGCGAGAGTGGTCGAAGAGAAAAGTCATCAATTGCAAAAATACAGTACTAAATGTCAAGTTTTCCCAAAAAATGTTTCTAGAACCATAGCGCTTTAGTACTATACAAAAAACGGCCGGGGATTCGGCGAGCAACAGCAGGTTACCCGCCGCCGCACAAAAATAATTAATTAAAGGGTGGGGATTCATTAGAAAAGGATAATATTTAGATTAGACCTCTAAGTAGCCGTACACCACATTTTACGGCAATTTGCACACTCTCACCTCAACTCGCTCTTCCTTCAAAGAGCACTGAACGGCCAGCTCTTCCCGAGTCGTCGCATCCGGATAGTGTGTCGAGGAGAAGGTACTTTCGAGAATATTCAACTGTTCTTCACTGAATATTGTCCGATGACGACGTTTTCGTCGCGAAACGTAGTGTTGGTAGGGCGGCATGAAGGAGGGAAGAAGTGGAGAGCAGAGCATTGCTGCAAAACCGGATATTGTAGGCTTAGAAAATGTGCTAGTGTTTTGAAAAGTTTTACACGTATTTTTGACATCTAGTAGAACATTTTTCTAGTTGATCACTTTTTTCTAGGACCATTCCATGGGATACTGTAGCGCTTGGAAGTTGGCGGTGAATTACTTTGACTAGCGCCAACTTCTTGAAGCTACAGTACTCCAGGGAGTGATGGCGCCAAAAAGTTGTCAACTACAAAAATCAAGTTCACGTTTAGTACTATAATTTTGCAGTTGACAACTTTTTGCTAACACCACTTCTAAGAGTACTGTAGCGCTTAGAAGTTTGGAGCTACTTGAAGGTCAGCGCGAACTTTCAGGGACTACAGTACCCGAGGAAATGATTGTACGGAAAAAGTGTCAACTACAAAAAAACCGTACAAGGCGTCAAGTGTTCACTGGAAAAATTTCAGATGCCTACGGCTCGTCAGAATCCGACAATATTCGTTCAAAGTGGACGTGTTGCGTTTCGAGCGGAAAAACCGATATTGTAGGTTTCAAAAAAAGCGTGCAAACTAGGTATCGAACTCACAAACAAACGGATACGTCGGGTGAAACTGCCAGGGGACCGGTCCTCCGAACGAATCGTGGAAATGGTGTGGCTGAAGTTGTGGGATCGCCGCCAGCGGATTCGAAAGCAACGTGTCAATCGAGAACGACGTGGATGATGATGTGGACGGAGATGAGGACGAGCTCGACGATCTGCAATTTAAATTTTGTCATACAATAGTCATACAATAGCCGAAAGCAACGGAAATGTGCACGTACCTGTTCGTATTGGGCATCACGATTTTGGCGAGCGAGTCGGCGGTCATGACGAACGGAAACGATGCCATTGTGTGTCTTCTGAGGTGTCGCGCGGATCCGTCCTGTTTGTACACGACGCTCCGCCCACTTTTGGCCCCCGCTGATTCGTCGGCCACGCCCCGCCCACCACAATGTGTTTGGCGCGCAAGCAATTATGGAAATGCGAGAGAGAGAGAGATTTATTTTTCGACTAGTCAGCTGATTTAATGAATTTCAGCACGATCGGTTTCTCAAGTCGGATTTTCAGATTTGACCGCCAAACTAACACGTATGCGACGTCACTGGAAACCTTCCGTCTTCCGTCTTCCGGGAAAACAGTTTTCTTCCGTCTTCCGTCTTCCGTGGATTTTTTTCCGCCTTCCGTGGATTTTTTTCCGTCTTCCGTGGATTTTTTTCCGCCTTCCGTCTTCCGTCTTCCGTGGATTTTTTCCGCCTTCCGTGGATTTTTTGTTCCGTCTTCCGGGAAAACAGTTTTCTTCCGTCTTCCGTCTTCCGTGGAATTTTTTGTTCCGTCTTCCGTCTTCCGGGAAAACAGTTTTCTTCCGTCTTCCGTTTTCCGTGGAATTTTTTGTTCCGTCTTCCGTCTTCCGTCTTCCGTGGATTTTTTTTGCTCCGTCTTCCGTCTTCCGTGGATTTTTTTTGCTCCGTCTTCCGTCTTTTTTTTCCCCCAAATTTTATTCCGGAAATAGCAACAAAATTCTAAAAAAAAAGCTCCTTCCGTCGATATTGCCATACCAAACGTCGAGTTTTCTGTATTGTGAGGCCAGGAAAAAGCGAAACAATTCCAGATCGATCAGTGAAAAAAAAAGCAGCCACACAAAAGCCGAAATCGCGCTCTACCGCTCTCCGCGTGAACTCTTCCGTCTTCCGTCTCCCGTCTTCCGTCTTCCGGAATTTTTCCTCCTTACCGTAAAAGAGTAATAGCTTTTCAGAAGCCATTTACTAGCCGCCGAATAGCGCGAATTTCCACGGGCCAGTGACCCAGATCCAAAATTTTTTTGTTGCGTTGGTTATTTTTTTCACCGGAGAAAAAGGCGTCTTCCGGTTTCCGTGTTCCGTAAAAAAAAATTCTTTCGTCTTCCGTCTTCCGTCTTCCGTCTTCCGCAAAAAAAATAAATTGCTCTTCCGTCTTCCGGATTGCAAAATTCCATTTCCGCTCAACTCTGCTCCGAAGAACAAATCCTGGCCGAATCCATCCGAAATCGGGTGGGGGTGCCTAAAATAGCACGGCACACACACACACTGTCGGATTAGCGGGTAAGAAGCGTGAGAGCATTTTCGACGAAATCGGCGGTGAGAAATGTTGCGAATTTGACGGCAAAGTGGCCGATTAAGGCGCGAGGTTATGAGTTGCGAAATGGGGAACGAAAATCGTGCAATTCGTCCACCTTTTCCGTACAAATCACTCTCTATCTCTCTCTCTCTCTCTCTCTCTCTCTCTCTCTCTTTCTCTTTCTCTCTTCGGCGGCACAGTGTCAAGAATGTAATACAGCCACCGTTATTTCGTCATCGAAGGGCGGTGCATTCAAGTGTGAATATCTGCCGGTGATCCGCTCCGACTATCTGATCGTCCTTATTCGGATCATCATCATCATCATCATCATCATCAGCGACGACGTGAAAAACAAAACAGACAATATATATACATAGTGTTATGGAAAAGCTGAAGGTGAACTTTGAACGAGTATTGTAGACTTAGAAGTGGGTGTGGAAAAAAGTTGTCAACTACAAAAATAAAGTTCACATTTGGCACTAGACTTTTGTAGTTGACAACTTTTTGCTGCTGCCACTCCTAAGTGGACTGTAGCTGTTGCAACTTCCGTCGCACAATACTATTATTATCCGTTTCGATAGCACGAGTTTCTCGTCTAATCTGTTGACGAAACGCGAAAAGCCGTCTCTTGGGGGCGAATAATTAATGGGGGAGTCTTTCGGTTTCCAGGGCAACTCGTCATGCTCCGCTTCTTCTTCTTCTTCTTCTTCTTCTTCTTCTTCTTCTTCTTTTTCACTAGATTCACACTATTCAATTGAAAGACGATGCTCGTGAGGCAGTGTGCACAGTTAGTTGGCCATACAATAGTGACAACTGGCTGGCCACACTCGCCCCATGATCATTTCCCGTCTTTATATTGTCAATCTGCACTCAGAAGCCCTACTACAATAGCGATTTTTGGACGCGTCAACTTTGAACGAGTATTGTCGAGTTCTGAGCTGGTGTACAGAAACGTTGTCAACTGAGAAAATGTAGAGCATGTCGGGTGCTTGCTTTTGATAGTTGATCACTTTTTTCCACGACCACTTCTAAGAGTACTGTAGCGCTTGGAAGTTGGCGATAGTTGAAGGCAACTTGCACGAACTATAGTACAACTAGGAGTGATGGTACTGAAAAGTTGTCAACTACAAAAATCAAGTTCACGTCTAGTACTATAATTTTGCAGTTGACCACTTTCTTGTAGCACTAATTCCTAGAGTACTGTAGCGCTTCGAAGAGCTACAGTCGCTATTGGATGCAAATTTCGACAAAAGAAAACGAAACCGTGAACCACATAGACACATTTTTTCGGTGAAAACAAAACGTGACCAATTTCGTTGAAATTTTGATCGGTTTCCGATTCAATTTCAATCCTCAACTCAATTTTCGGTGTTTGGAAAGCGAGATGGTCGAAATCAAGTTCAAAGAGTTTCAAACTCACGGATACAGTCTTGCAAAGACATAGTGAGTAAAAAACGCATTTTTCAAAGTGTCTTGCCCACCGAATAACCGTTTTTCAGCGCCACTCGCCTCGTTCATGAGTGCGTCTACAAAAAATACTATGATATGGCAAAGTACAATAACGATGCTATGCGTAAGTAGTGTTTTCTATTGAATTCTGTGCCAAAATTCGAAATTTCCAACATTTTTCAGTATGCTTTAATGGAGAGCATAAATGGTTTATCGGTTTGTGCAAAAGTGCCGCTCCTGGAAGTGAGAACAAGTTTTTTGGCGGATACCGTCTATTCAAGACGCTATATCTTGGCTGTCTGAAGAGCTATCAATTTGATGTCAACTGATGAAATGTTCCGAAAGACATGACGCACATTTTATCAGTTGACCACTTTTTGATATCACCACCGACAACCGAGATACAACTACTACATTTACAGCCAACAAAGAACTGTGTCAAGAGTTTGGCCGCAACGTTATTCGCATTGTTTGTGACATTGTGACTGGCAGTAATTTTTTGTTTTTTTTGATTTCTCAAAAACAGCCCCCTTTTCCAGTGAACGAGTGCAGCGATGCGACGTTCAATGCGGCGGCCAACAAAACGACGACTCGACGCACTCTGCCTCCGATCCCTCGGGCTCCACTCATCGCGACGACCACCACCGGCGGCTCCGAATCGGCTCCGTTCCCGATAGTTCACGTGGCCGGCGGATTCGCGTGGGGCGCACTTTTGATCGGAATCCTCCTGACCGTCGTGTTCGTGATTTGCAGCGGCAAGAAGAAGAAGGAGAAGAAGAGTGTGGCCGGACGTGGAAACGGCGGTCTCGATATTGTGGATACGGACATTTGAATGTCGAAACGAACGGTACTGTTGTTGTGCGCGAATGAAGACTACATTGTGTCGATATGAATGATGTATGGAGTACATAATAATAAAAACTTTGAACGGGTTCGTTATGCGCTCACCAATGTTGAGCGGAATTCCGTCTTCCGTCTTCCGTCTTCCGTCTTCCGTCTTCCGGAATTTTTCCTCCTTACCGTAAAAGAGTAATAGCTTTTCAGAAGCCATTTACTAGCCCCCGAAGAACGCGAATTTCCACGGGCACTGACCCAGATCCAAAATTTTTGTTGCTTCAGTTATTTTTTTCACCGGAGAAAAAGGTTCTGCATTGACGATTTTTTGTTCCATCTTCCGTCTTTCGTCTTCCGTGTTCCGTAAGAAAAATTTTCTTCCGTCTGCCGTCTGCCGTCTTCCGGATTTTAAAATTCCATTTCCGCTCAACTCTGGCGCTCACCTCTCTCTATTCTTAAACATCATCATTTCTGAACAATCGCTGGCAATTCGATATTAATTGAATTAGAAAGTTACTGATCTAAACGCGACCTAATTATTGATTAGACTGTTTTTTTTTCTTGGCGCAATCGAGATTTGAGCACTTATTAATCTAGCTAGAAGATTTATTAATCTAGCTAGAAGATTTGTTAATCTAGCTAGACAATTTATTAATCTAATTAGGGCCGCCGTTAGATTAATAACGAAATGGGCGTGGCTTCGGCGGGCAAATGGCGTCTTCATGAATTGAGCACGTTTTCTCTGATTTTTGTGGTCAACGACGATGAAAAATGATTGCGCGACATGAAAACACACTAATTCTCAGAATTAATGACGTTTTGGCGCATTTTTCGCGGATTTCGCTTTTTCGCCTTCTCATTTTGCGCTTTCTTGACCGTTTTCCAACAAAATTGGTTTTGAGAATGATAAATCACGTAAATACAAGCATTTTGAGCGCTCGAACCGCGAATACTACCGAAAAGCAACTGAAATTCACGCAGTTTTAGCGAAAAACGTTCAAACGGATAAATGTGATTTGCGACCTGATTTTTAACGCTCTTGCGCTTAAAAAATTCGTAATAGCCCTATACAATCGGTCTATCGAGAGACAAACGAGAAATTATCGATTTTTCGTGGCTAATCTCGCAAAAAACACAAATTTTGCGCCAATGTATCGCACTATTGTCAGCTCTGGACGCGCAACGTTTTGCTTCATTTTTCGAGAACCTTCTTCGTGAACTTCCGTGACCTTCTTCTCCAAATTGACGACATCTTTCGAGAAACTATTAGTTTGACTTTTTTTTTCGTTAAACGATGGCCTCAGAAATGAAGTTGAAGATGTTGTTCGATTACACCGAACAAAGCAGACTTGCAATGTGAGTTCGCACGAAAATCGGCACGTTTAGCGGAGAATGGTTCCAGCGCCGCCACCTTGTTGCACGATTGTATTGGATTGGGAAACGATGCGACCGGCTTTGATAGTTGGGCGTCCTGGGTTTTTTTGCAATTTACTCTTTTTCTTTAGACTGTTTCGGGGCATCGATGGCCTCGATACTATCCGCGTGTTTAAACGCTAATATGGGCCTTGGTGAGTTTGAATTTGTGCATAAAAACGCGAATTTATTGTATCGATATCGTGATTTAAGACCAATGCGGTATCTTTTTGACAAATGGAATCTATGAGGCGTGCGAGCAGATCGTTAATTGTAAGTCGCACCGGCCAAAAAATTTAAAGTTTGTGTGTTTTCAGACGAGAATTGCATTAACATTTCGTTCAACAAAGGTCTCCAGTATCCGCCGACAGCGAATAGCACCCAAGCGCCGAGAAGTGTGGCTCCGGCGCCGGCCCCGACCCCCACTGCCGCTCCGTTTCCGCTCGTTCCGACGATTGGAGGATTCGCCGGTGGAGCGGTCTTGATGGCCATCATCCTGACGCTTGTGTTTGTGATTTGGACGAAGACGAAGGCGAAGAACAAGAACAAGACGGTGGGCGGAGCGAGTGCAACTCCGAAACCGATTTCCAAGGCGAGCAATTCGAAGGAAGGCAAGAAGCAGAACAAGGCGCCGAAATAGGGGGAACACACATTGTCGAATAAAGATTTCATTGTGCATATATCACTGTCTCCCCCAATGGCTAATGCTAAATTGAGCGCCACGTTAAAACGGAGTGTCGTTGAAATTTCCGGAATTTTTTCTCCGAAAACCCTAAAATTTAATCACAAAATGAGAAAAATTAGGTAAAACAGGAATTGTCAGAATAGTTTATGACAGCTGTGATCTGAAATTAGCGTTTTGCCCACAAGAAAGAGCGCATTTTTCCCATTTTTCTGTGAATTTCAGTCAGCGGCGCCTCAAAAACTGAAATTTCTCAGTCATTTTTGCATTTTATGCGCCGTCTTTGTGCTCTAAATGACCGCCTGCGTCTGCTGAACAATCGCGAGGCAACTGTTTTTCGATTCTGTCGCCTGTTTTCTCAAAACTTCTGAAAGTTCGGTTTTTTCAAGCCAAATTTTAAAAAACAAAATTACTTTTCGAATTTTCACTTTTACACGTGCACTCTGTGTGATCGTTTTGTAGCTATCGGTCATATGAACAAACGTGAGGCAAAAGTTTGGAAGGAAAACTGTGCATAATCCCAAAAACGCGGGAAAACACGATCGTTTTCAGTTGAAAAACCGTTTCCCGTAAATCGACACTGAGAGCCGCACGCAAAAAAGCGCGGGAACTTTTTTTTTGAAAATGTTTCGATTTTACAACGTTTTGCTCTCAATTTGTGCTCTGAATAGCTTTCTCAAGTCAAGAGCGCAATAAGCATTATCGATTTTTCACTAGCATTTCTTGTAAGCGCAAAAATGCCGACTGAAGCCTATGTATGAGCTAAAGATTTTCGCATTTACACCACCAACACCAAAGTACAGTAATCCGCTTTTTTTGTTGGAGGGGGGTTCGACCGTATTTGCGGAGAGGTGTTAATGCTCACACATCCGCACACTTCCAGCTGAGCCGCTGTGTCCGCGCGCGAGCCGCCCGCGTTTCCTGTCAAATAGACAAATGCACAGTAGCTATGCTCCATCGCTCTATGCGTGTCGGCCAAATAAATGTTAAGCGACTAATAGGAGATTGAAGGGGGGATTTTCTACATTTCACTTGAGAATAATCGCTAATTTTTCAACAATTTCCAACAATTTCCAATCAAAACACCGCTTGAAACGAAACAATTGCTTTTTATCCACTCATTGTGACCCAATCCACTTCTCTCCCAACCAAACGTGCCTATTATTGTTGGAAACCAAGAAAAAAAACGTGAAAAAGGTGTGAATTGCGTAATCGCTTCAGCGCACTCGAGAATGTTTAGACAATATTGTGAGGGGATGAGTTCAAGAAGCGGTCAAAAGTGCGTACACTTTTGGCCACAAGTACTCGTTGACCAGAAAACGCGAGAAAAAATAGGTGGTTTAGGGACGCCGGACTCTTGAAGACTTTCAATCGATCGCGGCGCCGACGGTATCGATGCCAAAACGTTGAAAATCTCATGTCACGAGTCCGGAATCTGAAAAAATAAAGAAATTGCAACAAGAAAAACTGGGTTTCGACGGGATGAGGCTGAAGATCCGGCAGTAAGCGAAAGAAATCCATTGGTTTGTAACCGATCATTTTTGAATACTCAATAAAACTTGACGACTCGTAAAACTCTGAGCAAAACGAACATGAATGAGACAGAAAAATGATTATTAATTGATGGGTGCGGTATGGGCGACTGGACGGGCCGGCACTGTCGGTTCGTCGTGCACTTGGCGAATGTGGTTCAGCAGCGAATCCATGTCGGTGAATCGGCTGCCGCACAGTTTGCAATTCAGGTCCGACGACGCTTCCGAGCTGAAAAATTGAGTAAAGTTGATGAGTTCGGCGCACTGGATTTCAATCTAGCTGGGCAGCTGGTCGGATGACAAAGAAACTGATATGAGTTTTGAAATTCTTCGCCTCACTTCTGCGCAAACATTGCCATCGCCAAAAGTTTGCTCAGACGTTTCTGAGGTGTTGTTCGCAAAATGCGATCACACCAAAGTCTGGTCAGAAGTAATAGCTAGATTAACAACGATTTGCCTGAGATAATGCTTGGAAAATTGCTTTAAAAAGACGATTAGCAGCCGTATGTCTGAAAGCATAAAAATACTCGTACTTTGCGGTGCGCATATTGCGTCCTCCCGGCACATTTCGCCGGCCGCCCATCAGTGGTCGTTGCGCCGTCGTCGGGTACATCAACTGCAAAGAAGCGTGTTTAGATTAGACATCAGAAATGTACTTTGACGTTCTCTAGCGATTAGTTATCAGTCCAGCTAGGCCAGCGTATAATTTAGGCGGACAACGATGTTCCTGATGAACGCACTGCGTACCTGTGCCGTCTCGTGATCCTCCGAGTAAAAGTGCGCGTCGCTGATGCGTTTCGTCGGCAAATCGAGTTCGCAAACGTCGCAGCGCCGGAGAAACGAGTCGCCGCCGGCGGTTTTGTTGTTGTTGTGGGCGATGATGGCGAAGAGGTCGTGGTGCTGGAGCGGAGCGCCCACCGTTATCCGCGTTTTGTACGTGTCGTCCGGCCGCAGAGATGGCAGAATTTGCAGCATTTTGATCGTGTTCACGTTGAGACGCATCTCGTTGTGCAGCACAATCGACAAATTCATCGACTCGCGCAGTTGGCCCAGTTTGATCTCGCTCACAGTGTCCACCTGCAAAAATTGTTCAAATTGAAAAAAAAATGTTCCAATATTGAATTTTTCAAAAAATGAGCGATGAAAATAGCGAACCGCATATCGAACAGTGCTCTCCGTTGGCTTCGATTTCTGCACAATGACCACGTATTGCATCTCGCTCATCGGTCGCGTGATCACAAAGATCGGAGTGTCTGCGGAGCCCTGCAAATTCCATTAAGACGTAAATTCACATGAAATACACGAGCCGTACCATTCCGGCCAACGCGGGCACCGAACTGAACGCCGAGTGTCTCGAGGCGAGCAGTTGCTCGTCGGGAAGCGTCGAAATTTGGGTGATTGTGCGCGAGAGTTCCGGCTGCGGCGCCACGAATTGCGGCTGGAACGCGTTCGCAACGTCGGAAGTGCTCGGATCCGACAGGATCGGTCGGGCCGGACCGCCGTGCGCGCACTTCTTCTCGTGCGTTCTCGTCATCGCCGTCGTTCTGCAAAAAAAAAAACGTGAACTTCTACTTTTTCATTGGGGGTGGCTCCCTACTTTTCTCTATCTCATTCATTCTTACCTAAAGTGCAAATCACAATATCGGCACTTGTAGGGCTGTTCGCCGGTGTGAATTCGCATGTGTATCACCAGCGTCTTTTTCTCGTAAAAACTCTGTGAATTTTTGTAAAATTGCTGGCTGCCAAAAAAGTGACGAGAAATTACCCGCTCGCAGACGGTGCACTGCAGTTGCGGCGGTTGTTCCGAGTGCGTCGCCACGTGCACTTTCAGCGTCGATTTGCGGCGAAACGTCGAGCTGCAGTGCGGGCATTGGTACGGTCGTTCGTCTGCAAGAAGAGCACTTTTCAACGCTTCAATTGTTTCAACAAAAAAAAGAAGGTTACCCGAATGAATTTCGAGGTGCCGTTCCAAATCGTTTTTTCTCGTAAACGTTTTGAGGCATTGCTCGCACTGATGCTTGTGTTTCGTCGAATTTGACGTGGTGGCGAGGACGAGCGAAGTCGATGGCGGCTGTGGCATCGGATCGTCCGGCTTTCTGGAATTTTACAATTTTTTTCCCCGATTGTCTAGGCAATTGCCTCACATAAACTCCAAGATGCGGGGTCGCGGGAACAAATGAGCGTTTCTCAGGTGGTTTGCGGCTTCGGCGGCTCCGCGAATTCTCAAATCGCACACGGGACAAGTGACGAATCCGAACGAGTGGTCCGTGTCCGTGTCCGATCTGAACGATTTTAAACTTTTTAGCTAAAAGCAGGCCGATGGTATACTAACCCGATCCAATGCTCGCACAACATGTCCACATTATCGTACAAATGCTGACAGACTTCGCATCGCACCGGCTGCCGGTCTCCCACTGACGGTTCCGTCGTTCTCGCGGGCCTGGTCGGCGGCTCCGTCGGCGGAGCCGGTGCTTGTTGATAGTTGATGGCGACCACTTGCTGATAGGCCATCTCCGGCTGTTCCTGCTCCGGCTCCTGTTCATCGATCGCGTTCTGATGTGTTGCCTGTCGTTGCCGCTGCGATTCCATCCATTCCGTTACCGAGTGTGCTCGATGCGCCTGATCTTCCGCGTGATCCGCCGCGATGCCGTACTCGGCGAACGATTGCGCCGACATGGCCATGTTCTGCAAGCAATTTCGGTCATTTTCCGACGAAATCGAATAGAAGATGCGTATTTTCAATGTTTTCGGCGGCGGCCACAAAAAAGCGACGTGCACGCGAGTTCTGAATGGAAAATGCACATGTTCAAAGCTCGCGGCCAACAGTCTCAATCATTTCCATCGATATCGAACAAAAATTGTATAACAGCACTGTAAATGTCTATTCTGTATTGTGTTGTGTATTGTTGGTCAGAGTTGAGCGGAAGAACTCAACGGAAGAACACGGAAGAATTTTTATCTTTTTTAGAAAATTTTTTCATGGAATGTGATTAACTAACGAAATGTATAGCAAAGTGAATTCTGCGCATAAAAAAATAATTGTAAATTTAGCTTTTTGGACAAAAAAGTTATTCGAGTTGTTGCGTGAAAAAAGGGCTAACGGAACAACTCGAATAACTTTTTTGTATGAAAAGTTAAATTTACAATTATTTTTCTATGAGCAGAGTTCACTTTGCTATACATTTCGTCAGTTGATCACATTTCATGAAAAAATTTTCTAAAAAAGATAAAAATTCTTCCGTGTTCTTCCATTGAGTTCTTCCGATCAACTCTGTTGTTGGTTCTGGAAGAGACGAGAGACGAACCCTGTCGACGTGCACGACGACCTGATAGTTGGTGTCTCCGCCGTGACTGACTCTCGTGTGCTGCTTCAGTGCCACGCGGCTGTGGAACACTTGCGGGCAGTGCGCGCATTGCACCGGCTGACGATCGTGCACTTCCGCATGCAGAGACAGCAGTTCTGCAAAGTTTTTTTTTACAGTGCGCAAAGCGTTTCTACGCTGAAACTGACGTGAAGTGCGGAACGATTTGTGGCACGTCCAGCAGAGATGGGTCTTGCGCGGAAGATGTCGGGCGCGGTGCTCGCGGATTTGACGGGCGGTCGTGAGGCGGACCGGCGGACGGCACAGACGACAGATCAGCACTCTGCAAATGATGTGGAATGAAAAGGTGTACAAACATTTTGCAGGTCCAGGCTTTTCCAAGGCCTACGACGGACCTTTGACCAAACATTGCAGGCTTCTTGGACTTGGGTTGAAGTATCGTGGGACCAAGTTTCAGACCGATCGGCAATTCTCGCAAAAGCCCGGCCATCTCGTGACCGGATTATCGGATCGGTCTGAAACTCGGACCCAAAATACTTCAATTCAAGTACAAGACGCCTGCAAAGTTTGGGCCCGATCGGATTATTGATGATTGCAAATGGATCAAAATCATGGCTTGCCTTCGAAAAGCCTGCTAAAATTGCGTTTCTTTCAAATCTACCTATTAGCGGGTAGTCCGGAGAACTTGCGATTGCAAATGTGGTCCTCGTAGATTTGTCGCGACGTGAACTTTTGCTGGCAAACGCCGCAAACGACCGTGTGCTGCTCGTCCAGATGCTGCCGGTACTCGCCCGGACTGAAGAACGTGAGCTCGCACTCGGAGCAGTACGGCTGAGCCGCCGCCGCCGACGCCTCCTGCTCCTCGTAGTGTTTTTGCAGGTGCCAAAGAAAAGAGGAGCGCAGCACGAAACTGCAACAAAAAAAAAGAAGTGTATTTTTCGAAAATTGGAAAACAAGTTGACACTGCAGAAATGTACAATGACGTTGTTTCATGTTAATCCGAAAAGCACAGATTTTCTCGATTTTCTCAGCAGCAAGTTGCTGCTTATCGATTTCTTCAATTTTCCACCGCTCAAAAATGTTCCGAATTTCGACAAACGCGAAAAAATCGATAAACAGCAACTTTCTGCTGCCAAAAATCGTGTAAAATCTGGGTCATTTCGAGAAATTCCGCTTTTTTCCAAACCTTTTCTCACAGAATGCGCACTTTCTCTCGCCGTTCTCGAGCATATTTCGCCAGCGATGTTCGGCGAAAACGTGCGTTCTCTGGTGCTTTTTGAGCATTTCAGGCTCTCGAAATTCTCGTTTACACGTCTTGCAAATGTGTTGTCGGTAGACTGGAGGAACCGCTGAAACGAAAAGATGATGATTAAAAAAGCAGCTCACTCATGTTCCCAAAGTCTCAGATTCTGAAGAAAATGCACCGAGGAACGGACAAAATGCTCATTTAAATACACAAAAACAGTTCTATTGTGTCGCGGTTCTATTCCGCGCAGTTCTATTATGTTGGACCGCTGAAACGATCTTGAAAATCTGTCAAATTTGGCGACCGGGGGACTAGAAAACTCCACTCGCCGTGTACTTCTCGTGGACTCCTTAGCTTTTATGGAAAATTCAGCAAAATTCGGGGAAATTGTTTCAGAATTGGTGACTTTTGGAACATGAATGCCCCACTTCTGACTTCACTTTGAAAGCATGTTATTTTTGGAGTGCAAAAAATTCGCTGTTTGGAATGAAGAACATTTGCAGCGCGACCTGGAGCGTCACTTTCGCCGCGAACATTCCAATGACCCGCACGAGTTGGTCTACTGTCCGAAATGCCAAAAAGTGATCACTTTCGAAAAATCAAAGCCCCACCGACTGGTGCATTTGAGCCAGAAGGACGAGAAGGCGGCGAGGAGGGAAAAACAGAAGAGAGCGCCCCCATGCAGAAGCCGGAAATACCTTTAGTCGGTCTAAAGTTTGTCGCATTCTCATTGTGACACGTTTTTCGGTGACGTGTCAGTGATCCGAGCGTGTTCAGGACCGTCGGACAGTCGGCGCATTCGAATTTCGGCCGACCCGACGACGGTGTCTCGTCGAGCGGGTGAATTTGCGACATGTGACGGTCGTGGTTCGTTTTCTGATAATAAACATTTGCTTGAAAGTATTTGAAAGAGGCATCCGGGGTGAGAATTGAAAAGTTCCTCGACGTTGTTCCGTATCAAGCCCAAAAGCACAGAGCAAATTGGTGTTTATCGATTTTGTTCAATTTTCCGAAGCAAATCATGTTTTCTCCAGATTCACACGCTCAAAAATGATGCACATCACTTATTCTTAGGCTCATTTCCACCGGTCGTCAGTAATCTTCCGTAATCTGTTTTTGGACGAGTTCCGGTGGAAAGGAACCCTTAGAATAAGTAATGTGCAACATTTTTGCGCTTCTGAATCTCAAGAAAACATCATTTGTTTCGAAAACTTGAAAAAAATCGATAAACACCAATTTGCGGCTGAGAAAATCGAGGAAATCTGTGCTTTTGGGCTTGATGCGGAACAACGTCAAGGCACTTTTCAACTTTAAAAGTACCTTTGTAAAAACGGCGCCACAAACTCGGCACCCAATTTTTTTCGCCTTCCCGTGGGCGACTCGTTTGTGCTCCTGAAGGCCACTTTTGTGAGCGTACTCCTTCGAACAAATTGCACATTTCCACTTTGGAATCGCTTGTGTCGATGTCAACGATTCTGCAATTTGTGCAGTTTTCTGGTTTTGCAACAAAACGACGAAATTTCTGCAACTGACTGGCTCTCAAATGGACGGCGGCGTGTCGCGCCAGTTCGGACGGTCGCACAAATGACTTGGCGCACTCGGGACACGCGAATTTCCGGCTTCTCACGGTCGCTCTCTTCCGTTTTTCTCTGATCGCCGCCTTTTTTTTGTTCTTCCGGCTCAAATGCACCAGTCGGTGGGGCAGCGATTCTTCGAAAGTGATCACTTTTTCGCATTTCGGACAGTAGACCAACTCGTACGGCTCATCGGAATGTTCGCGGCGAAAATGACGGTCCAGGTCGCGCTGCAAATGCTTTTCATTCCAAACAGTATATTTTTTTGAACTTATCTTATAAAGGTGTACTAAAAAAGTAACATGATTTTAAAGTGAAGTCAGAAGTTTAACATTCATTTTCCTAAAGTCCCAAAAGACAAAAAGCAGATTTCAGGCGGGTTTCTAATTGTTTTTTGTGAAAATTGTGAGCTACCATATCCGTCCTCAAGTTTAAAGGCGCACAACTCCAGCTTGAAAAGTTTCGCTCCGTGCGAGACCCGCCCTATAGAAAATCGCGAATGCCACCATAATATGTTACGTTTTTAGTGCACGTCACTTTCAATTTCAAAAAAAAAAATCCAAAATTCCCGACAAACCTCATTCTCGAATTCCTGTCCACAATCCGGGTTTTCGCAAATGAGCGAATCGGATTTCATGTGCGATTTTACGTGTCCGACGTAGGCGGAGCAACGCGAAAACGGTGTGCGGCGGGTTTCGTTGGGGCAGAAATGACACAGACTTCCGCGCACAAAGTCCTCCTGAATTGGCGGTTGTTTTTTTTATAAATTTCAGCCCAAAACTGACCGCTTCGAAGTGTCTCGCAATTTTGTGGATTTTCAAATTCCTCTCGAAATTGAACGATTCTGGGCAGGTGGGACACTGAAATTTGACGGGCTTCCAGCTGGAGCACGCGGCCACGTCGTGGAGCGACGGTTCTTCCAGTTTCGCGTCGCATTCCATGCAGTAGACGTCCGGACGGTCCTGGAGAACATTTCGCTTTTTAAACTTTCGAAAATGCTAAATTTTAGGCAAAACACTTCAAACGGATAAATTTTGAATTGCATCATCATTATCATCATCATTGTAGGCTCATAGTTTTCCAGAAAAAAGTACCACTTCTTCTTCCTCTTCCTCTTCGTCACTTTCTTCCTCCTCCTGTTCGATATCGTCGTCTTCCTCGTCCTCGAACGCTTCCAATTCCTCCAAATCCTCCAAATTTTCCAAATTCTGTGAAATCATTGTCGCATTTTGAGCGCTACCATCCATTATTATCGAATTTTGAATTGCCTGCATTGGCATGTAGCCTGCAACTTTTGTAGCTTTAAAACATTAAAACCTTAATGCCGCGTCCAATGTCGCGGAAAAACCGTAAAAATCGCAGGTTTTTCTGTCCAAAGTCGGCCGAAATTTGCGTGAAAAACGGGGGTGCGCACAGCTCAATGAATGTAACCGTACCCCTAAAACTACGGTATTTTTTGAAAATTTGCGCAAGAAATTTGAATATTTTCAAATATCCTCAAGAAATTAACAAATTTTCAAAAAATACCGTAGTTTTAGGGGTACGGTTACATTCATTGAGCTGTGCGCACCCCCGTTTTTCAAGCAAATTTCGGCCGACGTTGGACAGAAAAACCTGCGGTTTTTACGGTTTTTCCGAGACATTGGACGCGGCATAAACAATTTGCTCACCGATAATCGGATCCTGAGGCACATAATCGCTGCTCAAAACCAGCGATTGATCAGCGAAATTTGGCACGAAATTCTGCAAAAAAAAACAAGTGACACATTTTTGTTTGAGCACTCGGAAAACTGAAAACAGGGTGAAAACAAACCCAAAAACGCTCACATTGTACTGATAATCGTTGGGATTGTAATTCTGATAGTAGGCGGTCGCATCGGCCGGTTCCGACCGGACACTGGCCGAATTTTCGTGGCGAATGCGGTCCCACGAGGCGTTGTGCCGTTCGCGGTACGAAAATGGATCATAGTCCATTTTTCTGGGGGAAAATCTGCAAATTTTTCAGCTACTTGAAAGTGGCTATTTTAGGCATCGTACGATCTAGAAAGTTCCGGAAAAGTATGCAAAACGGAAGTCGATCGGAACCGTTTTATTCGGAAGTTGTTGAAAGTCAATAAATAAATACATATATCATCATTTTTTATATACATCTACACAACAATTACAAGAAACAAGCGAAAGAGCGCGGTGGAATGTTTGCGAAAAGAGTGGGCAGCAGGCAAAAATTTGAAGACTTATGATTTAGAAAGCGTTTTTCAAATTGGAAAGCGACGGAAGATCGGGCAGTTTGATGTCCTTCAGCTGCTGCGAGATGTTCATATTTTTGACGGCGGAGACCGCGCGTGCGGGCGCCGCCGTGATGCCCGCCTCCTGCTTCTGAATCTTGTCCTGCTCCTGAATCCGCTGCAGAATCTCGTTCATGTTCGTCTCGAGCACCATACCGCCCATCACGATTTCGCCGAGAATGTGATGAACGCGATCGACGTGGAAGATCAGGTCCAGCTCGCACACGTTCTCGAAGCATCGGTCGAGAGTTTCAACGAAAACCTGCAAGCGTTTCGATTTTTATTGAAAATTTGGTTTTTTGTGATAAATTGCTTACCTGAATCAAATCCAGAATGCCCAGCTCGCTCTCGGACGAGTCTACGCAAAAGATGAAGTAGAGCGTCGCGTAGTGTCGGTATATCAGTCGATAATCGTTGCCGTCGATCAAGGTTCCGCCTTCCAAAAAGTTGCACACGTTGTCGTCGCGTTTCGAGACCAACTGGAACGTTTCGCGCACGATTTGCTGCTGCATCTCTTCCGTGTAGTGCTGATAGAACTTGAGGAGACGCGGCTTGCCATGATTGTTGATCACAAGTATGGCTTTGATCATCTGAAAATGCGAAAAATTTAAAATTCATGTGTAATTAAGATTTTACAACAAATGAGGGTTTTCACGAGTAACTTGACGCAAATATTGCAGAATGTGACAGTTTTCCTATCAAATTTCAATTTTTTCAATAAAAACCAATGAAAAACCACAATAATATAACCAAAATCAATTGAAAACGTCGAAAGTCGATAAAATGGTCGGTCGACCGCGTAAATCGACACACGATCGTGGCGAGACCTGCCGCCTCGGACTACGGTAGCGCATGCGCCTTTAAAGCATTTCGGCAAAATTTTTGGGCCTTTTTCTCTTTTCTCAATCGTTTTTGTCCCGAAATCTGCGAAAATTTTCAGTTTTTCTCTCTAAAAATTTGAAAAGTAACGTGAAAATTAGTTTGGGCTACTTTTTGGACGAATTTTCACGTGAAATTAAGGAAAAATTAGCCTTTTTTTCTGTCTAAACCAGTTTTCATACTTTGACACATTTTTACGATAGAAATTAGTTTTTTTTTTCGGTCTCATCTTAATTTTGAATGCAGTTTCGTGTTCAAATTCCAATTTAATTTTTCTATTGTTGCCCCTTATCGAAGTTTCGTTGTTTCGCGGTCGAAATTATTTCCGTTTTTTTGCAGGTAATCTCCCTTGTCGAAATGACGAAGGTTCACTATTCCCGGGCACCGGAAAACAGCACCAAGTCGTGCAAGGCTCGTGGATCCGACCTCCGTGTTCACTTCAAGAACACCCACGAGGCCGCCATGGCTCTCCGCGGAATGCCTCTGAGACGCGCCCAGGCCTTCCTCGCTCACGTCAAAGAGCACAAGGAGATCGTCCCGTTCAGACGTTTCCACGGAGGAATCGGACGTGCAGCTCAGGCAAAGCAGTGGAACACCACCCAGGGAAGATGGCCAGTCAAGTCTGCTGACTTCCTCCTCGACCTGTTGAAGTGAGTTTTTGTTTGAATTCTTTTTAAATTGATTTTCTCGTTTTCAGGAACGCTGAGAGCAACGCCGAGTACAAGGGACTCGATGTTGACCACCTTGTCATCGAGCACATCAACGTTCAGCGTGCTGCCAAGCTCCGCAGAAGAACCTATCGTGCTCACGGAAGAATCAACCGTAAGTTGTTTTTCTTTGGTTTTTAACCCTCTTCGGTTACGAGTAATCGTAACTGATTTATCACGAATCGAATAAAATTATTTATCATTGTTTTCCAGCGTACATGTCGTCTCCATGCCACATCGAGGTTATCCTGGCCGAGAAGGAGGACGTCGTCACCAAGCCAACCGATGATGCCCCGAAGGTCAAGAAGGAGTCGAAGAGAAAGCAACGCCGCCAATTGGCCCGCGGAGAATTCTAAATAATCTCTTGTTGATAAATGTTTTGTTTGTTCGCAAGTGTCTAACTTATTCTCAAAAAAAAACCGAGTATTGGGCCTAGAAGGTGTTTGACCGCTACCATCCAAACGGCTTTGGAGGGGGGTGATGGAGCCAAGGGGTAATGGGGACTTCTTTGTTTCTATCTCGTGGTGCCCAGTCCGGATCCTTCCCCTTGTCTCGTGGTATCCTTCGGCCGCGCTCCAACTTTTAAGTGTTAAAACAACCAGTCTTCCGATTCTTCCAGATGCTGCCAGTCAAGAAAGTCGTCTCGCAGACACTTTCCATTTTGGGAAGAGCGGTGGCTCCGGCCGAGCAACTGGCTCTGATAAAGAGTTCGGGCGCCGACAGGGAGGTCAAAGATCTTCTGCGACAGTGCCTGATCACCGCAATTCACTTCCAGTCGGCCAGCAAAGAGAACCTCGAAAAGTCGAAGACGTTGGTGCGGAAGAGCGACGGTGACGTCTGCGAGATCAGCTCCCGGGCGGCGGCGTTCACAGCGGCCTCCGCGATGAAGCTCAAGAAGTGGAGTGACGTGGAAGAGATGCTCCAGATGACGAAGAGCTGTCCGCCGGCGATCACGAGCTCCATTCGGATTCGGGCGCTCGCCGAGCAGTCGAAATTGGACGAGGCGCTCGCGGAGCTCGAAAACGTGCTCATTTTCGAGGAAGACGTCTTCGGAACCGCCAATTATTGTGTCAGCGATGAGGCGGTTCGATTTTTAGAATTTTTTTACCTAATTTTTCCGATTTTCAGCTCGATTCTCTATGCGAAGCGATCAAATCTCAACCGGAAACTGCCGAAAAGGTGAATTTTGCTCTAAAATCCGGCGTTTTTGCAATTTTGTGCTTTCAGATGAAGCGATTCCGATCGTTGCAACGTCTCGTCACAAAATACGGGCGGCGGACGGAAAAATCGATCGAAGAACTGCTGTTCGCGCCGATTCGTCTCGAAAACGCGGCCACGTCATCGGCGGACGACGAAGAATTTGTGAAATCGGACAGATTCGGCGAATTTGTCAAACAAATTCCGTATTTGAATGAGCAATCGGAAATTTAATGAATTTCTATAGTAAAATCAGTTAATTTTCAATTGGGCTCGAATAAAACGAGCAAAATTCGAGTTTAGTCCGTTTTGGGACGTCAATCCCGCAGACGCCCATCATTTTGCAGAATCCGTGGGCGACGCCGAGGAAAATGGCCATCAGAAGGCCACAGACGACCACTATGTGCATTGTGCATTGTGGGAAACGGCTGAAAACACACACTTGACAACTAGGATGGCCAATTTTTTCAGAATTTTCAGAAATTTTAGCACCCATCAACGATGGAAGGATTCTTCGACTGTTAGATCGTCCCCTGAGCATTAATTGCCACGTTTTCCCGCTATTTTGATCCAATTTTCACCGAAAAGCTCAATGTTTTGAACGATATGACAAGGCACTCGAAACTATTTTTAAAAAAAGAATTCAAGCGAAATCGGTCGGAAATAGCGGTAAACGGGGCAATTTCGCATCAGTTACCATATCAGACAAATAAGAACTGAAATTCCGTTGAAAATCGGTTGAAAATAGCGGGAAAACGTGGCAATTTCGCTGAAAAATTAGAAAAAAAATCCACTCGTTCTCGTAAATCCACTCATAAAACGTCTCTCACAGTAGCCGCATACTTCGCGTCCGGGAAATCGCTGCGAGACCCGCCGGAAAAAAAAGCGGCGAGCGATGCATGTCTTTCCGTTATTTTTCTATTTTTTAACATCGCTGAATAGGGAAAAAACTGGAAAACAATCATTTTTTCATCCCCAGAAGAGCCCCATTAGCTCTGACGAGCTCAGATTTGAAGTCTTGAAATACATACAAACTTTGCGTGTATGATTTAGTGTGCAGCACTCAGAGCACACTGTCACGCAATAGTGCACACCAAAGTAAGGAGCAAGCGTTTCTTTTTGGCTGCTGAACGTTCCAAAAACCACGCCGACGCTAACGGAGACCGGCTGCCCGAAAGCCGTAATGGGGTTATTCAGGCCGTAAAAAAAATGATTTTTTTTCGTTTTTTTTCGTTTTTTACGTCAAAAAACCCAATTCACCGTTAAAAAAAAACTTTAAAAAAGCGGAAAACAAACATATGCTGTAGAGCCTCATAAGAATTGGATGGAAATGTACTTGAACAGTGCAGAGCCCTTTCAATGCAATGCGTTTTTTTCAATGAATACTTTTTAAAATTTTTTGTTCTCAGACTCTGATTTCCCTGAATTCTCGAAATCTCTTTCCAAGTACTACGCGGATTTTGTCTCGAAAGGGACTGCCGCCTCACCAGAAATCTTGTTGTCCAAAAAACCCAATTTATGAAAATGTGTCGTTATTCTTTTGCAGGAAGAGATTTGTATTTTTTTTTTGAGCGACTACATCATTAAGCGGTCTTCGGTACTCCGCGAGACCAAAAAAAAAACGTTATTCGAGTTGTTCCGTGAAAAAAGGGTTAACGGAAGACGGAAAGACATTTTCATGCAACAACTCGAATAACTTTTTTGTATGAAAAGTTAAATTTACAATTATTTTTCTTTGATCAGAGTTCACTTTGCTATACATTTCGTCAGTTGATCATATTCCATGAAAACATTTTCTAAAAAAGATAAAAATTCTTCCGTGTTCTTCCGCTCAACTCTGCTAACGAGTTTCAAGTTCAGGTAAAATTTAAGCGATCGTACCAGTAAAAAAAGTTGCCGATACCTCTGAAATGCTGGAATTCCAGTCTAAAGTTTGACATTACTTTATTTTAACGTGACACTGTTTAGATGTGTGTTGGCAACATTTCATGGCTCGGTTATCAACGTCCAATAAAGTGCAGAATGTCTTTCTGAGCCATTTATCTCTTCAGGCAACTGAGATATATCGTTATGAATTAAGCGTTCTAGAGTGGACAACTTTTCAAGACAATTATAATATATTTGAGAACTGGACGATACTGGTCACATCCGACTGGCCGTAAGATTTACGAAGATCAGGGACACTACCGTAGTGGCATTTGTTGACTTGATGCCATCATGGAAAGAATTTATTCTGGCTTTCCGATGAAAAATGTCAATTTCAGCAACGGTAGCAGGATTGTGGCAAGGAAGTAGCAAGGGTTCAGCGCGTAGCAGGCACGGAATCGACAGCCTTACAGCAACTTGCCGCGGAAAACGGCACGGATGCCGATTCATGCGGCAACGTGCCGAAATTTCCTGAGAATTTACGTGGTGCTGAGTGGTAGAGCGTGATTGTCAAACTTTTCCAGATTTTCCCCCCACCGTTTTCATGTATGTCAGAAACGTTGAAAAACAAAAGAGTAGAGAGCGTGGGTGGTGACAGTCGATGATTTTCAAAACAAGAATATGAGTGAGTCCCAAGTTGATCGCTGGAGTTGCGAATTGCGAAATAGTTGCATTACACGGTCTCCAGAGCTGATAATATGGGCGCGTGGCCTCGGCGGCCAAATGGCGTTTTCATGAATTGAGCACGTTTTCTCTGATTTTTGTGGTCAACGACGATGAAAAATGATTGCGCGACATGAAAACACACTAATTCTCAGAATTAATGACGTTTTGGCGCATTTTTCGCGGATTTCGCTTTTTCGCCTTCTCATTTTGCGCTTTCTTGACCGTTTTCCGACAGAATTGGTTTTGAGAATGATAAATCACGTAAATACAAGCATTTTGAGCGCTCGAACCGCGAAAACTACCGAAAAGCAACTGAAATTCACGCAGTTTTAGCCAAAAACCTTCAAACGGATAAATTTGATTTGCGACTTGACCAAATTTAACGCTCTTGCGCTTAAAAAATTTATAATAGCCTATACAATCGGTCTATCGAGAGAAAAATGAGAAATTATCGATTTTTCGTGGCTAATCTCGCAAAAAACACAAATTTTGCTGTTAAAATTTGAATGTATCGCTCTATTGGGCGGGGCGCACATGGTAAGCTCTGGAGACCCTGAGGGGTCACTCTAAAAGTCGAAGAATCCTTCCATCGTTGATGGGTGCTAAAATTTCTGAAAATTCTGAAAAAATTGGCCATCCTAGTTGTCAAGTGTGTGTTTTCAGCCGTTTCCCACAATGCACAATGCACATAGTGGTCGTCTGTGGCATTCTGATGGCCATTTTCCTCGGCGTCGCCCACGGATTCTGCAAAATGATGGGCGTCTGCGGGATTGACGGCCCAAAACGGCCTAAACTCGAATTTTTCTCGTTTTATTCGAGCCCAATTGAAAATTAACTGATTTTACTATAGAAATTCATAAAATTTCCGATTGCTTATTCAAATGCGGAATTTGTTTCACAAATTCGCCGAATCTGTCCGATTTCACAAATTCTTCGTCGTCCGCCGATGACGTGGCCGCGTTTTCGAGACGAATCGGCGCAAACAGCAGTTCTTCGATCGATTTTTCCGTCCGCCGCCCGTATTTTGTGACGAGACGTTGCAACGATCGGAATCGCTTCATCTGAAAGCACAATTTTGCTGTTAAAATTTGAATTTCGCGCGAGGGGCGCACTTGCGCGCCCATTGTCAGCTCATTGCTTAAAACTCCAATCTTCGCGTGTTCTCGATTCCACGACGTGTTGTTGCATGATATGATCACGGAACCAGTCTTCATCATCTCGAGATGGGCTAAGCCGGTCCCGGTGCGTCCACACATATAACCAGTCCCCCCCCCCTATCAGTAGTGACCCCCGAGGGATCCGGTTCTCAAACCCGTTTCCGTTCGAGACCCCCCGCCCGCCCTAACTTTCCAGTCCCTGTATACGAAGAAGTAGTTGAAAGTTGAAAAGTTGTGTGTGTGTCTCGTCACGCCGTCAGATAATAGATGCGTCGTCGTCGTCGTCGTCGATCGATCGATGAGTGCGCGGCGCATGCAGTATTCAGAAGAGCGAAAAGAGAAGATACATCGTCGTTGTCATTTGGCGACCGTGCGCGCGCGCGCGCAAAACTTTCACTTTTTGCTTCTGTTTTCGTCGGCGCACTCGCGCTAATTTCAGCGCTATTTCCCCGCCGCCGCCGCGCCGTTTCGTTTCGATCAATCGTCGGGGCCACACACACACACATTTCAGAAGAGGAGAAGATACAGTAGTCTCGATTTGTCACTATGACTGCATCATCATCACAAAGGAACAGAAATGTGGAAATGTGGAAATGAAAAAAACAACCACTTCTCCCCCCTTGCGATTTAACGATGGTATCGTAACCAAGGGCGCTGGCTTGGTAATAATCAAAAAAAAAATCAACAATATACGAGATTTATCACAGAAAAGTTAGAGCTTCAAACAATTTTCCGCAGTTGCATTTGCTCCAACTCCAGCTCCATCTAGATTTTTTTTTTCCTGCAAAAACATTGAATAACTTGAGAATTCGATGGTCAGATTCGTCTCCGGAACAGGTTTGGACGCGGTTGGCGCCAAACCGGTACGTTGAGAACTTGGAAATGACCCGGACGGCGAGGCTAAGGTTAGCCGAGAGACAGACGAAACAACGATAAACCGGTCATTTGAGGGGGCGAAAAAAAGGAAGAGTTTTTCGGGATGTCGTCAGCAGAACGAGGGTAATTGAAGGAGAAAAGTGATTGATGTCAGGGGGGTCCAGTTGACACCACCCACGGATATTCAAATGTGAGAAGGAATGAGCTGTTAGGAGTTGTGTATCGTAATGCTACAATTGAAAATTGAAAATGATGAAAGTCTCGGAAAATCCGCAAAAACGCGGATTTTGCTGTTCAAAGTCGGCAGAAATTTGCTGGAAATCCGGGGTGCGCGCACAGCTGAACGAGTGTTACCGTACACCATAAAACTACGGTATTTTTTGAAAAAATTTAAATTTCTCGAGAATATTTGTATTTTTTTCAAATTTTTTTGAGTAAATTTTTCAACGGTATTTTTTTGAAAAAAAATTTAAATCTCTCGAGAATATTTGCAATTTTTTTCGAATTTCTTGGGTAAATTTTTCAACGGTATTTTTTTTGAAAAAATTTAAATTTCTCGACAATATTTGCAATTTTTCGAATTTATTGCCTAAATTTTTCAACAGTATTTTTTTGAAAAAAATTAAATTTCTCGACAATATTTGAAAAAAATTTCAAAATTCTTGAGTTAATTTTCAAAAAATACCGTAGTTTTATGGTGTACGGTAGCACTCGTTCAGCTGTGCGCACCCAAATTTCTGCCGACTTTGGACTGCAAAATCCGCGAGATTTGCGGCGTTTCCGAGACTTTTTGGACGCGGCATGAAGGATCAAATGAACGATGATTTTGGAAAGCCTTTTGAGAAGTAATTTTAGTTGAAAATGGAAAAAAAATCCTCTCTCTCTCTCTCTCTAGATCCCTAATATCTTGATCTTCTATAGCCGACCGCGCGCGCGAAAAGGAAAAAGTAACACGTCATCAAACAAAACAACATCTACCGTACTCCTCTCTGATTCTTTATGATCATCCGCTATTGTCATCATCATCATCGAGGGAGGGGGGAAGGTTTGATGATGGATGGATGCATAGGGACTACCGTAATCCTTATAAGCTTCTTCTTCTTCTTCTTCTTCTCCACCACATCCGCCTCGCGCTTCTTCTTCTTCTTCTTCTTCTTCTTCTCTGATAAGGAATAAAGGAAGGGGGATAATGATCATGAAAAAAATTGTGGGACAAGAAGCGAGACAAAGACAAGGAATTGATAAGGAAGAAGAAGAGATCGGGCTGGCCTAATTGAAATATGTGCAGCAGAAACCGAGAGAGAGAGAAACGCGCGCGCGTAAAACACGCACTCTTCATCACCACAAAAAGTGGGCGTGTCTTGTCTCTCTCTCGCAGCGAGACGACAAAAATTTCCACTCGCGCGCAAAATGTGTCCAATTGCCGCAAAAAGGTGGGCGTGGCGTCCCCCCCCCCTTCCCACAACCCCACCGAATTCGACTCCCACCAAAGAGAAAGCAAACGCGGCGACGGCGACGGCGGCGGCCGGTTTTTCGTGTTTGCCACTCTTTTCCTCGTCTCTCCCCCGACGCTCAGCTGCTGTTTCTGCTGCTGTTGAGGCGCCTGTGAAAAAAGGGGCGTGGCGTGATCGGGAGAGAACCGGATGCTTGCTTGCGATCTTCCGCGCGGAGAGGAGGCGCGCGCGCGCGCACACACCGGTTCTTCGTCAGCCTCCCTCGGCGAGGGCCGGTGCGCGCGCCTCCTCTCCTGGCCACGATCGCCGCCACCGCCACCGTCGCCGCTTCTCCGGTTTTGGGGCCCCCGGGGCCGATGGGGCCAGGCCTGTTTTTGACACCGGTTTCTAGTTTTCGAGTTTCCAGTTCCCAAGTTTCTAGTTCTTCCCCCCCTCTCTCTCCTCTCTTCTCTCTCTCCCTTCTCAGTCTATCCGTACTCTGACCTTTCGCCTCCTTCGAGACTCAAACAGGTTGCTTTACCTGATGTCCACTTTTGAGATGGATGGACCGGAACTAAAAGGGGAATGTGAACTGGGTAGTGAGAATGAAAAAAACCTTGTAAAGCCTATGGTCTTAAGGGTTCGAAGTGAACTCTTAAAAGTTATTATTCTCGAAGAATCATTACAAAAAAACCCCCATTTTTTCCATGTTCTTGCCCTGAAAAAACTATACACCTAGGGCTCTTCTTCAAAGCATTAAAACACAAAAAGTGTACATGATCCTGTAAGCGTCGTGTATTGTTTCATAAATGTCAAAGTTCCCTAGAACCTCTAAAATTCCTCTAAAATTTGATTCTCGAAGCTTCTAGACCGGTTTTATTTTTCAATGCCTTTACTTTAAACGAACTAGAGAGCCCAGGTATGGGTTTTTTTGTTTCTCTTCAAAGTGTACATGGTCGTTGTAAACTTTTGTACATTTTTTGGGCATTTCAACTTTTCCAGACGTTTTTGTGTCACAAATGTTCACAAAATTCGTGAAACTTTTCCTACGACCCCTTTTCAAGGATTGTGCGAACCCGCGAACTCTACTCTACTTTCCCTTTGCAATAATAATAATAATAATAATAATTGCATCCATCGTCTTCGTCGTCGCTTCTTCTCTCTCTCTCTCTCTCTCTCTCTCTCTCTCTCTTTCTCTTTTCCGATCCAGGGACAGTCCGTCATGACACCTTTCTTCCTCTTCGTCTCCTGAACCAACTCTCACTTTCCTTTGTTATTATTATTATCCTTCTTCTTCTTCTTCTTCTTCTTCTTCTTCTTCGTCTTCTTCTCCCTCTTCGTCTATCACATTTTGTTGACTTTTGAACCGAAATTTTCACCGAAAAATGATTTTCGCTTTGAGCTCAATTTCTAAGGATCCTTAAAGGTGGAGGATGTCAAAATAATTTAAACGTCGTGCGGCGAACTCAACGCAAGAGCACGGAAGAATTTTTATCTTTTTTAGAAAATTTTTTCAGGAAATGTGATCAATTGACGAAATGTATAGCAAAGTGAACTCGGCTCATAGAAAAATAATTGCGAATTTAGCGATTCATACAAAAAAGTTATATTCGAGTTGTTGCGTTGGCTCTTTTTTGAACGGAACAACTCGAATATAACTTTTTTGTATGAATCGCTAAATTTACAATTATTTTTCTATGAGCACAGTTCACTTTTCTGTACATTTCGTCAGTTGATCGCCCTCCATGAAAAAATTTTCTAAAAAAGATAAAAATTCTCGCGCCTTACAACAAACGTTTTTGCAGACATTTCGGTCCGCGCCGACGACAGAATGTCTCAATTCCAACTCGAGCAGACGTCGGTGATCAAGACGGCGCCGCCCGGCGGTCGTCAGTTGGAGTTTCCGAAGAATGAGCCCATCGACATTGCCACGTCGAACCTGCAGGATTTGTCGAAGATGCAATCGCTCGACGCCTACTACCAGACGTCGGTGCCCGTTCAGTCGTATCATCGAATGTACGAGAATTATCCGACGTCGCAGATCATCACAACGCAAACCGCCGCCGCACAAAACTTCTACTATCCGGCAGTGCTGACGAACACGAACATCCAGCAAGACTGGGGTCGGCAGATGGACACGTCCGCCTACGCGGGCGCCTATGCGAGGAGTTCGAGCGGTCAGCAGCAGCAACAGTACACGCAGCAGGTTACCGAAAATGAGCGGATAGTCTATAAGGCGGTCGATATGCCGTCGCCTGTCGACTCTGGAATCGGAGGCGATATTAGCATGCTCACGAATCCCAAAGAGGAGTTTTTCACATCCGGAGACGCGTCGAGTCTTTTGGCGGAGAGGAGCAGTGAGCGAACACTCAGCCATCGAGACTCGCCGTTGGTCATTCCGAAATTGTGAGTTGAACGTTTTTTTTTCCTACGAAGCCTCCTAAGGATTCTGAAAGTTGCTTAGTCAAAGATAACTTTGAAATTTGAACAGCTACTGTAGCGTCAGAATTTTTTTGAAATTTTTCTAGTTGATCACTGTTTACGGTGCTGCGGGTCTTGGAACTTCCAAGAGCTACAGTGCGTGTAGGAGTGGTGGTACAAAAAAGTGGTCAACTGCAAAAATGACCAAAATGTTGAGTACTATAATTTTCTAGTTGATGACTTTTACGTACAACCCCTCCCGAGAGTACTGTAGTCGCTAGAAGTTAGAGCATCTTCCAATTGCTACAGTGCTCGTAGGAGTGATGGTACAAAAAAGTGATCAACTACAAAAACGCTCTAATAGATGTCGGGATTATGCTTAAACACTTTTATCCCACAATACTTTCACTTTTTATGACGTGGCAGGGGAATCCAATGCAATGCAATGCGCACATCCAAATTACCATCGTTTCACATAAACGCGCCCCGCAGCCACCAACCACTGCCACCATTTTATGATGCATTCTGTATAAAACTTTCTCTCTCTTCTTTTCCCCCAAAATGACTCATTTAATGACCCGGATATACCCGGATTTGCCAAAAATTTATATTATCCGATTCGCAACGAGGCAACAAAAAAAAAGAAAAAGCAACAGCGAAAAACGTTTCAGACACAACACATTGGGCTTTCAATATGTACTCGAGGCGCCGATTTCGACGTCCGTTCGACGAGACGACGATCGGATGACGTACGTGAATAAGGGACAATTCTACACGGTCTCACTCGACTACATACCCGATCCGTGTAAACCGCTGAAGAATGTGACGGTCAAAGTGAGTTGGAACGACGCTTTTTTCCGGGAAACAAACTTCCACATCTTCGCAGAGCCAACTAATGATCGTGTTCCGCGAGGACAAGACGTACGAGGAGGAGATCAAGGCGTGGCAGGGATGGCACTCGCGACAGCACGTCTCCAAACAGCGCATTCTCGAGGTGGACAGCAAAAACAGCTCGGGAATGATGGGCCAGGTGGAGGAGATTGGCAACAACGCCGTCCAATTCTACTGGAACCCGTCGGATCAGAGCGGCGGTGTCAAGGTGCGTCGCAGAGTTGATATCTTTTTTAGAAAATTTTTTCATGGAATGTGATCAACTGACGAAATGTAGAGCAAAGTGATCTCTGCGCATAGAAAAATAATTGTGAATTTAGCGATTCATACAAAAAAGTTATATTCGAGTTGTTCCGTTAGCCCTTTTTTGAACGAAACAACTCGAATAACTTTTTTGTATGAATCGCTAAATTTACAATTATTTTTCTATGCGCAGAGTTCACTTTGCTCTACATTTCGTCAGTTGAACACATTTCATGAAAAAATTTTCTAAAAAAGATAAAAATTATTCCGTGTTCACCACATCGATGATGCACCATATTGCAGATCTCCATCGCCGTCCAATGCCTTTCCACCGATTTTTCGACGCAAAAAGGCGTAAAAGGTCTGCCGCTGCACGTTCAAATCGACACCTACGACGGCGACAACGAAAAGTTGCCGTTCCATCGCGGATATTGTCAAATCAAAGTGTTTTGCGACAAGGTAAGTGATGGTCCGCCCCTAGGTAGTACCCGTAGTCTCTAGAACTTTTTTGAACGATTGAAAACAAAATATCGAATCGATAAATTGACGAGATTATTAGGGCGCTGAGCGAAAACTTCGCGACGAAGACAAACGAGCGGCGAAACGAAAGCTCCAAGGTACAGTAATCCGTTTCTCCTTTTTTGTGCCACTTTTGCTCTAACGTCTCTCTGTGTTTGTCTTCGTCGTCGTCGTCGTCGTCGTCGTACAGTAATCCCTCGTGTCCAGTCAAGTTTTCCATGTTTTTTGTAGGGCGCTAATCGAAAAATGTTGCACGAGAATCGGCGAGATGAGAAGCGGCGGATGCAAGGTACGGTTTCGGTGTGTCCATGTTTTCCATGTCTTTAACCCCCCGCCCCGCCTCTTACGTGTGCTTTCGTATTAACCCAACTATAATAATAATAATAATCGTCGGTTCACAATGTTTTACCAATATCTCAGACTATTCAGAGTTCGCATCCGCCGGCGGTTTGTCGGGACGCAAAAAGTCCGACGGCGAGTATCACGAACAGTGCGACCGCAGTGAATTCTATCACATGCGCGAGTTGGACAAGCCCGCCGCGCTGTTCATCGCGCCGGAAGAGTACGATCAGCGGTACGTGGACAGCACGAGCAGCCTCTTCGACATGGCCGAGATTGAGCCGATCGCGAAGCGGCCGCGCACCTCGGAGAGGAGTGAGTCTTTTTTTTTGTAGCCTTCCGAGACGTTCTCCAACTTTTTTTTTCGTGACACTTTGACGCTCCAGCACATGTGTAGCTCTTCAAAGTTCTCTGGCATTGCGTTATTAATCTAACGGCGATCTAGCTAGATTAATAAATTGTCTAGCTAGATTAATAAATTGTCTAGCTAGATTAATAAATTGTCTAGCTAGATTAATAAATCTTCTAGCTAGATTAATAAATTTTCTAGCTAGATTAATAAATCTTCTAGCTAGATTAATAAGTGCTCGAATCTCGATTGGGCCAAGAAAAAAAGCAGTCGAATCTATCTAATAATAGGTCGCGTTTAGATTAATATCGAATTGCCAGAGAATTCGAGAGTCTCACTTTGAACGACTATTGTCGGCTTCGCAGACCCGACCCCGTTTTTGTGAAATCTTCACGCCTAGTACGGTATAATATTTTTGTGCATTCTCACTTCCCGGCTTCTTAGTGTTGGTCGTCGAAAAAAAGTGTCAACTACAAAAATACCGTACTCAACGGAAGAACACGAAAGAATTTTTATCTTTTTTAGAAAATTTTTTGATGGAATGTGATCAACTGACGAAATGTATAGCAAAGTGAACTCTGCGCATAGAAAAATAATTGTAAATTTAGCTTTGCATACAAAAAAGTTATTCGAGTTGTTGCGTTGGCCCTCTTTTGAACGGAACAACTCGAATAACTTTTTTGTATGAATCGCTAAATTTACAATTATTTTTCTATAAGCACAGTTCATTTTGCTATACATTTCGTCAGTTGATCACATTTCATGAAAAAATTTTCTAAAAAAAGATAAAAATTCAAGATTACATTTCATTTTCATTATTTCAAAAAAGAAGGCTCCCAGGCCCTCCAAACGAGTCGCTTTTTGCAGTAATGCTGTACGTCCGAAAACGAGACGAGCAAATCTATCAGCCGCTGCACGTCATACCGCCCTCACTGTCCGGACTCGCGTTAGCCATCGCCAACAAGTTCTCCTCGGATCCCGACAAGGTTTGTCGTTGTTTTTCAGCGCTTTCATATCGATTTCTCTCTCTCTCTCTTTCTAGAATTTGCTAATCTGGTCCGGGCTTGAGCCTGAGCCTAAAAAAGCCTAGAAAAGTGAATTTGTGTGCTTTCCGCCGCACAATGAACTGTTGTGAAAGTACATACAAAAGTGAGGAGAGAGAAAAAAAGAGAGAGCAATGAACGAATGATCGGAGAGCGATTTTTGCTGCGGCGAAAAGTTTGTTTCTGTCTCGGGAGCGTGAGGTCACTTTTGCGCGCGCGCGCGCGCGGAGAGCCAAGAATAGCTCCGCACTGTGTTTTATGTGTGTTTTTGAGTGACCCCCCCCCCCCTTTTCTTTCTCCGAGAATAGACTGAAGATGGAGACGAAATAGAACAACGGGTGAATGTTTGTGTTGCACCTAAATGGATCCCCCACGAGGACGAACGATGATGAAAAGTTCAATTGAGAGGAGAAATTGGGGGGTTGAGCGGAAGAGCTCAACGGAAGAATTTTTATCTTTTTTAGAAAATTTTTTCATGGAATGTGATCAACTGACGAAATGTATAGAAAAGTGAACTCTGCGCATAGAAAAATAATTGTAAATTTAACGATTCATACAAAAAAGTTATGCGAGTTGTTGCGTTCAAATTCGAGTTGTTGTGTTCAAACGGAACAACTCGAATAACTTTTTTGCATGAATCGCTAAATTTACAATTATTTTTCTATGCGCAGAGTTTACTTTGCTCTACATTTCGTCAGTTGATCACATTTCATGGCAAAATTTTCTAAAAAAGATAAAAATTCTTCCGTGTTCTTCCGCTCAACTCTCTGGTCTAGAGGGACTTGAAAGCCGTAAAAAAGTCTCAAAATGAGCCAAATCATGTGTAGAATGCGTCGAAAAATTGAAAAAAATCCATAGAAATCCTCAATATCTTGCAGATGACCGGTGTGTACAAGCGTTGCGCGAAAGGAATAACGGTAAAGTTGGACGAGGAGATGCTGCGACACTACTGCAACGAGGACACGTTCATAATTGACGTGGAGCACGCGACGGACGGCTCCACCGCCGCCACGCTCATCGAGGTGGCACCGCCCACACAGAACCAGTACTCCAACTCGTAGTCTTCCTCTTCTTCTTCTTCTTCTTCTTCTTCCACTTCCGCTTCCACACTTCCACACTTCCTCCTTTCCTTCCTCACATTCAGTCTTTCACTTCATTCCGATCTCTTTGTGCCCTACCGTATCGGCTACCTACAGTAACCCGTCTACCGTATCCTCGCCCCCTCCCTCAACCATTAGCGCCGTGTTCTAGCCTTCCAGCCACCTCCTCCGCACCCACACTTTCCAGAAAAAAGTTTCCTCCGGTTTATCTACTATAAAATGAACTAATTTTAATCGATTTGATATAGCGAATGTAATAATAATATGCGCACTCACTCTCTTTCCCCCTCTCCCCCCACCAACTAGTATTTCTTGTGATTTCACCCCGATACTATCAATTTCCCACCTCGAATACCTCGCATTTCCTTCTCCAGTTTCGGTCCCTTTGAATCATCCCCCCGCACCCCACCACCTTCTCTGTATTATATTGTTGTTTCGTGAAGAAAGTATGCAAAGAAAAATAAAAAAACGACATAATAGAGCTTCTTTTTTTTTTAAATACAATCCAGATACTTGCAGGACCAAATATCGTCCATTCAAAACGATTTATCTCAGCTGTCGGCAGAGATATCAAAGAGCTGTCAACTAGAAAAATGTGCGCAATTTTATGCGCAACATTTTATCAGTTGACAATTTTTTGATATCTGCACCCTCGGCTGAGCTATGACGTTTTGAATGGACGGTATTCTCCGAGCCAAGACTGATCACAGTAATTCGAACATTTTCAATTCTTGCGCCGCCGCGTCCGCATCGCTCGCGTGAGCCACATTCCGCACGTCGGAGAGTGCCAACTGCTGGCGCATCGGCTGCCGGTCCCACTGGTTGACGACACGTGGCCACAGGCGGCTCGATCCGATGCATTGGCGCGCGTTGCCCGAGACGCGCATCGCGATGACGTCACCGCTTGAGATGTGACGCACCAGACGGTCGTAGAAGAACTTTCCTAAACTCGACGTGTCTCATCAGTTGCCGATGAAGACGTCAAAAAATTGTCAACTGATAGTGCCGCGTCCAAAGTCTCGGAAAACCCCGCAAATCTCGCGGATTTTGCAGTCCAAAGTCGGCCGAAAAATTGCGGGAAACCCGGGGTGCGCACAGCTGAACGAGTGTTACCGTACACCATAAAAACTACGGTATTTTTTTGAAAAAAATAACTCAAGAAATTTGAAAAATTTTTCAAATATTCTTGAGAAATTTAAATTTTTTTCAAAAAAATACCGTTGAAAAATTAACTCAAGAAATTTGAAAAATTTTTCAAATATTCTTGAGAAATTTAAATTATTTCAAAAAAATACCGTTGAAAATTTATCCAAGAAGTTTGAAAAAAATTTCAAATATTCTCGAGAAATTTAAATTTAAAAAAATACCGTTAAAAAAAGTTACCCAAGAAATTTGAAAAAAATTTCAAATATTGTCAAGAAATTTAAATTTTTTTCAAAAAAATACTATTGAAAAATTTATCCAAGAAATTTGAAAAATTTTTCAAATATTCTCGAGAAATTTAAATTTTTTTCAAAAAAATTCCGTTGAAAAATTTATCCAAGAAATTTGAAAAAAATTGCAAATATTCTCGAGAAATTTAAATTTTTTTCAAAAAAAATACCGTAGTTTTATGGTGTACGGTAACACTCGTTCAGCTGTGCGCACCCCTGATTTCCAGCAATTTTCTGCCGATTTTGGACTGCAAAATCCGCGAGATTTGCGGGTTTTCCGAGAATTTCGACGCGGAATAAAAAAATATGTACAATTTTCAACTGAACATTCTATCAGTTGACAGTTTTTCCTGGTCCAACTTTTCCGAACCTTTGTGCTGATGATAAAGGCGACGAGCGAGTGGTCCGTCGATCCGCATCTGCCGCATTTGTTCGATTTCGACGCCACTTTTTCGCAATTCCCACAGCGCCACCTACAAGATTACGGTGCTTTTAGAGGGTTTGCCTCTAGTCCTACGGCAGCAGTTCTCTAGAACAACTGTTGTACGTTTCCCCAAAGTTGTCAACTGGAAAAAGTGTTGCGAATTTCCGTGCTCCGATAATAACCCGATACTGTAGATGCAACGTTCCGGTGCATCATTCGTTTTCTTCGCAGTTGTATACGTATAATTAATCAAATTAAGTGAATCCTTTGGTGAAAGTGAAAAGAGCGCGGGCGGCCGAATCGAATCCAGTTTGGCGGAAAAGTGAAAGGAAACGCCGACACGGCATGACCTAAATTCGGATGCGAAAGGGACACAGAGAGAGAGAGAGAGAGAGAGAGAGAGAGAGAGAGCTTGACCTCGTTTTCCGCGCGGAAACTTTCCGCATCCTAATCCATGCTTTCCACGCGCCGATTCGCATCGCAGACAATAGCACGACGACGATTCGAAAGTTGAATTCCGATGAACATTGGGGAGAAAGGAAGAGAATTCAGTGAAAGTGACAAAAAGATGCGATTGAAAAGGGGAAGGAGAAGGAGAAAAACGAATGAGGACGGTGGCGGGGATCGAAACCTTGACATTTTGTACTTTTTTTTTGTTGCGCACTACTCCTTGGGGGTACTGTAGCGCTTGGAAGTTGGGACTCAGAATTCAGTTGAGCGGAAGAACTCAACGCAAGAACACGGAAGAATTTTTATCTTTTTTCGAAACATTTTTCATGGAATGTGATCAACTGACGAAATGTAGAGCAAAGTGAACTCTGCGCGTAGAAAAATAATTGTGAATTTAGCGATTCATACAAACAAGTTATTCGAGTTATTGCTTGAAAAAAGGGCCAACGCAACAACTCGAATATAACTTTTTTGTATGAATCGCTAAATTTACAATTATTTTTTTGTGAGCAGAATTCACTTTTCTATACATTTCGTCAGCAGATCACATTTCATGAAAAAATTTTCTAAAAAAGATAAAAATTCTTCCGTGTTCTTCCGCTCAACTCTGATTCACATGCTAACTTCCAAGCGCTACAGTACTCCAACGAGCAGTTGTACCGAAAAAGTGTCAACTACAAAAATAAAGTACACATCGTGAACGTTCTTTTTCTAGTTGAACACTTTTTTCTGGAACCACTGCCCGGAGTACTGTAGCGCTTAAAAGTTGGGACTCGCTCGCCGACGATGTTTTTGAAAAATTTGCGGAAATTGCAAACCTGGGCGAGCACCCGATGGGCGACAATTTCCGGTTTGATGACCACCAAAAATTTCATGAGTTCTCTCTGCAAATCGTTTATTTTCGCAACCAAAAAGAAAGTGAGCGAAATGCGAAAAAAATAGGTGGACACTGGGAAAAGAGGACCAGTTTTTTGGCGATTTTAATAGAAAGGCTACATCCGAGAATGATACATTTATAGACTAAAATAGGCTATATTATATCACAGTGATAAATCGTGTTGTGACCGAGAAAAAAGGCGGAAATTACAGTAAAACATTTACTAAGTGGGGTCTCGAATGGAGAAAAAAAAAGTCGGTGTTCTCTTAGACAAGAGTGAATCCCTCAATGTGCTGAATGGAGATTCTGAGGCGACGGAGCATCTCCTCCTCGTCCGAAATGTTCGGCAGATCCAGAAGGTTGAAGCACGTGTGCGCGACTGGAAGCGACTGCAAAAATGGAGAAGCTACAGTACCCCTCCAACTACAGTAACCTTTGCAAATACCTCTTTCGACGACGGCTGAATTGCCACGTGCATATGGGACATTCCGGCGACCGGAATCCGCGTCGATCCGCACAGGAACAGCAGAAATTGCTGGAAATTTTTTTTAGTTTTTTCACATCTTCAATTTCAATTTACCCTGCGTTCCTCTTCGTCGAGCGCGAAAAAGACCTTCCAGAATGTTTGGATGGTCGGGTGCGAAGAGCTGTACTCGCCCTTGTACTTGACAATCTGCAAAATGTTCAGTTTTCCCGGAAAAAAAGTATTGTAGCTCTACAAAGTTTGCGTCGTTTCCGATTGGCTCATATTGCAGCCCCCTATTCTTGCACTTTTTTGTAGGAAAGCCGGCAAGAGCTCAGATTGGCGGCAATTTTCTACAATGTCCGTTTCCAACGTGAAAAACTACAGTAAACGTGAAGAACTGTAGTGGAATCTGACTGTAAACGCTTGCATTTCCGACCGTGTAACTTTGAGGATCAGAGTTGGAGCCACTAAATGTTTCCAAGTGAGGATTTACAGCTAAAAAGTAGATTTGGCCGTTTCCTGCCGTCAATTGCAGTTCCACATGGACTCCCGATAGCTCCAACTCTTCCAAATCGAAAAAAAGCGAAAGTACCGTACTTCCCTTCTCACTTTCGCATTCTTTACCATCAGAAATCTTTTCGAAACCGGATTCCTTTTTCCATTTGTACAGTCTCCAAAGGAAAAAAGTTCTCTCTCTCTCTCTCTCTCTCTTTTTCTTCTTCTTCTTCTTCTCCTTCTCCTGCCACCGCGCGGCTCAGCACACAAGAGAGAGAGAGTGCGAGGCGGAGAGAGGAAAAGGAAAAAAAGTTTTTTTGAAGGGGGGGCTTGGCCGTCTGTTTAGACTGTCCATTACCCGGGGTGGCCGTCGTTGAACACATGATCGCTTCGTTTCGCATCACGATTGCGGCAGAGAAAGAGAAAAAGAGCGAGAGAGAGAGAGAGAGAAAGAGAGAGAGAGAGAGACGGTACGGGCGGAAAAGTGGATTACCGTCGTGTCGACACACACAAAACGCATGATTCCACACACACACACACACTTCAATTTTGTTTGGAGGAGAATGAGGAGGACATTGTGTGTGTGTGTGTTGAAATTTTCCGAAAGGGACTTTCTTCGAGGAATCGACTGTACCCCCCCAAAAATAGAGGATAATTGTGCTGGAGACAACCGGAAATTGACTAGTTGGCGCAAATTAAAAAGGTAAACTATTCAGGCACTGTGGGACGTAAAATGTTGGGGGCACCACATGAGTTCTCCATTTTTTTTTTGACAATTTTCGCCATCTTCCTTCAAGAGAGCGAGTTCGATTCTTTTTTCGGGACGAGACATGGAGAACCGCTTCAAAATCGTCACTTCTCGAAGTTTGCCTAGAAAAACGTCGTGTTCGCGTGAAATTGTGCCAAATTGAGCGTCGGCACAAACATCGACGTCATTTCCGTCCGATTTGCGCATCCTCCAATCACTTTTTCGCCAGAAAACCGGTTTTTCCGCTGCTCCTCCGCGCAACGTCATTAATTTGCTCGCGCTACCCGCTATTTACCCACTGTTTTTTGTGTTCTCCCCCCCCCCCCCACTTTTCTTCTTTTCACACACAAACAAAAACGTGGACGTGGATACCTCTCGGAACTGGCTCCAATCGTAATTCTCGTTGCCGACGACGAGTTCCTGCAATTCGCGCGGCTGGAAGAATCGGAGGATGCGGCTGTGCAGCGCGTCGTGGAATCCCCGCCGGAACTCGGTCGACTGCGCCCGGATCTCGTCGTTCGGACCCAATTCGAGGCGGTGACGCACGTACAACTGCAACATTTTTTCAGTTTTCTCTCTTTCGAAAAAAAAGAGCTCGTGATGAAGATTTGGCGTTTTCCGACTGACTAGGGAACGGCCCGCACTTACCTTGGGCTTTTGGAATGGGACCTTGATGATTCGAAAGAGAATTTCACGGAGAATCCGAATCTGCTCTCCATTTTTGCTAAAGAGCACTGGCTGGCGAAAAAATCTGCCCGTTTTTGCCACATTTTCTAGCAAGTTCATCTTCGGCGACCTGTATCTCAAGAACCACGCGTCCGTTGCAAAAGTGGTCAACTAGTAAGTTAACGCATATAATCTCGTGAATAACTTTGTAATTGATCGTCTATTTAAAAAAAAAATTAGTTTTCGAGTTATCGTCGCTTTTTTCTTGTCGCTCTTGGAAAACAGATCATAACTCGAAAACTAATTTTTTTTTAAATAGACGATCAACTACAAAGTTATTCACGAGATAATTTGCGTTAACTTCCTAGTTGACCACTTTTGCAACGGACGCGTGGTTCTTGAGATACAGGTCGCCGAAGATGAACTTGCTAGGAAATGTGGCAAAAACAGGCAGATTTTCTCGCCAGCCAGTGCTCTTTAGAAAAAATGGAGAGCTCCGTGAAATTCTCTTTCGAATCATATAGGTCCCATTCCAAAAGCCCAAGGTAAGTGCGGGCCATTCCCTAGTGAACAAAAAGAGGCGTGAAAAGTGACATCGCCGACATTTGAGGGCAAGCGTTGGGAGACTTGAAAACAATATATGGTAGTTCAAACTCACGCGGACAAACTCGTCGCGATTCTGATTGTCGACGGCCAAATCGGCGCCGCCGGGCACCAATTCGACGGTGGTCGAGTCGTCGAAAACGGTGAAATTGATGGTGTGCGTGAGACAGAACACGTCGGCGACGTCGTCGCCCTCGTATTCGAGAAGCTTCTGCAGCGAGTTGCCCTCCGTCGGCGACAATTCGATGAGGTCCTCGAGCGTGGGCGGCATGTCGAGGAGGTGCTGAAAACGAGCGGAAAATGCACGGTTCAAACGCAGCATTTTTGTGACAAATGGGTGTAAAAACTGTAAAAGTCGATGGAGTCTGTGCAATTTCAAAAGATTCCTGTGAGTGTTCATGAAGAAAGTAGGTAGCTCAAAAAAACCACATTTCCCCCCGGCTACCTTGTAGAGGCACTTGGGGAATGGGAACGGCACGAGCACATTGTTGTAAATGGCCATTCCGACGAGTCGCCCCAACTGGTGAAACTGATCCCGTTCGCAGATTTCCGCCGAGATTCCCGAGAACCAGACGAGACGAGACTCCTCGTCTTCGATGAACATTCCGTAACTGAAAATCACAATATGCATTCTCATTCTTGAATTAACACGCCGTAATCATTGCGGACTTTTGGACGATTTGCAGTCATCCGATTGGGACCAAAACTTGCATGATTATCAGTCTTGGTTTGGAGAACCCAACTGGAAAGTTTCAGCCCGATTAGATCATCCGAACTGGAGATATAGTGATTTAGGTCTAAAAGTGAACAGCTCCGGGTCCAAGATCACTAAATTTCTAGATCGGATAATCCAATCGGCGTGAAACTTTCCAAATGGATACTTTAAACCAAGACGCATAATTGTGCAACGTTCGGTCCCAATCGATTGACTCGAACGGTCCTTTTCCCCTTTTTCGTACTCTGGCTGCAAAATCTTGCGCATCACGATCAGGAAGAACTCTTTTCGCACTCCGCCCGCGTCGTCCGCCTCTTCGCCGGCGATTTTCACCTGCAACAGTTCAAATCAAGAGGCAAATCGCGGAAATTCGATCGTCTACTCTCAACGGCAACTGAAGAACTTCGTTGGAGAGGCTGGACATCTGATTCATGGTGTCAGCGACGATGAAATCACGACGGACGTTCAGTTGGAGGGCTTTCGGCTGAATTCCCTCGTTCAACTGAGTCAGAAGCTCCCACGGAGTCAGCTGACGACGACTTTCAATCTGAATATCCACAAATTTTATTGAAATCACTTCCGGATGCAAAAAAACACTGAAGTGTATACTTACATGCTGCGTGACCGTTCCCTCGGTCTGCAGCAGATATCCCTTGGCGACTCCGTTGAGCAGGAACGGCCAGTTCGTCCAGTGCGCCTCCTTCGTCCAGTTCGGCTTCTCTTTTTCCCAATTCAGCGACACGTAGTCGTACTGAAGCGCCACCAGATCGTTGATTTCGTCAATGTAGAACGTCTCCAGCGGCACGTGGTGGTACGTCTGCGCAATTTTCACGTTATTAGAAATACTGATTCATCTTATTCATTGCCATAGTGAATGCGTCCGTTATGATCAAAACTATTATAGGCGCACCGCACAGAAATGGCGCTCTGTTGAGAAACTCTTTTTGCAGTGCAAATTGAGCGACCTCGGGGCCGAGTTTGAAAGTTAGGCCACATTTTCAGTGGAAAATTACTCCGCGGCCTAGAAATTCGGTCATATTGCGGACAGAGCGCCATTTCTGTGAGATAACCCTATAATAACTAAGAGCAACAAGAAACTCGCAAAAATGTGTATCGGTCACTGGAAAATCCGCGTTTTTCGTAAAATGGCTGTTCGTGCGTGCTTTTTGTGTTTCGTTGTTATTCTATCTACATCACAACGAACTCATTCCCAAAAAATTAGGAAAAATGAAGCAGTACTCGTCCGACGCACGCATCTGAAGTTTTGGCGCGAGGAAGAAGGCTTGGCGAGCGTGAAATAAGCAGCCGACAGTTCACGGGACGACGGCCGAACTTTCTTCTTCTCCTCACTGCGGCCCCGGAAAAAACGACCGTGCCAGTCAAAACCAGCGTTACCTTATTGATGAGGAAGAGCTGTTCGAGAATTTTCAAATATTTCAGACAGTCGAACGCGGTTTTTCCGGCGCACAACATTGTGCGAACAGCCGATTTGAACACGAGCACTTGGCGACGGAAGTGACGCGTCGACAGGGTTTGCCACCATTTGTCTGCAATTTTTCGCACTTTACGGCTAATTTTAGGGCAAAATTCGTCGCTTTTGCTCGATATTTCACAAAATAGTGGGCACACCAAAAAACAAAAAAAAACAAACGTACTCATCGCGTTTTTGAACGTTTCATCGAGCGAAAGGAACGCGTTGACGAGCGGATTGTGGACGCGTTCGAGAGTTTCCAAAGTGACATTCTCGGTGAAAACGGGCAACCACGGAACGATGAGGAAGATGCGGAGGCACTCGACGCCACGCATTCGCGGGTTCCACGCGGCCAGCGCAATAGCGAACGAGTCGACGATCTGGGAGGGAAAATGAATCGCTCGCCTACTTTTGCACCACTTTCAATATTCCGAACGGACCCTTATTTTGCACAATAATAACCAGTTTTGGCTTGGAGTACCTTTTCCGATCGATTGGATCATCCAATCTGGAGATATAGTCGCAAAAATCACTATATTTCCAGATCGGTTAATCCAATCGGTCTGAAAATTTCGAGGTGGATACTTCAAACCAAAACTGGCAATCGTGTAACGTTTGGGTCCGATCGGAACATTGAAAGTGGTCAAAAACTATTGTTGTTTTTGAAAGTCTACTGTATACCACCTACCAGATCCAAGTACTGTTGTTTGTTGGGCGACTCGTCGAACAGCAGAAAAGTCTCCATAACTTGATCCAAATCCACTCCGTGCCCCCGTTCGAATCCGACGTCGAACTTCCGGCTGTCCGTGTACAAAAACGAGTTGTTGATGTTGCTCAGCGAGGAGAACACCGATTCGAGAAGTCTACAATGCTCATTTTACTCGAAACAGTGTCCCCCCAAATGAGTCGAAACTAACGCCATAACATCCAATTTTTCGCCGTTTTTCAGCAAATTCTCCAGCGACTCTCTGTCGATTTTGGCGGGATATTTGAGCGGACAGTTCGGGCCGACGAGCTCTTTTTGCTAAAATCATTTTTGAGGTAGGTGGAGACTAGAGAATGTTTGTATTGCTACCTCAATGCTTCCAGCGGATCGTATGAAAAACGTCTGATGGTATCCGGCGAACACCGACGTGACGTGGTCGAGTTCTTCGGTTTTGCGCGGCGTCGACTGCGTCGACACCTTTCCGTTTCCCAATTGACCGCTCGAGTTTAGGCCGAACGGATAGACGAATCCCTTGCAGACGGCCAGAGTGTGACACGCGCCCGCGGCGATCCGCGTCACGTGCGAGCCTATCAAATCGGACACCGCCGTCGGGCTCGTGCGCTTTTCGATTCTGAATTCATCGAATTGCTATATTTTGTCCAAACAAAGCTTCATTTCTCGTATTCCGACAAAAACAATGTGTCTGGACGTTTCGCAACCAGATTTGGAGCATTTTATTCTGCTAAGCCGTCCAGTTCCAAATTTTTCCCAATGTGCGGTTGCGAAAAAATGCGGTTGCGAAACGTCCCGAGAACTTTTTCTACATTTTTTCCACAAAATTTCAGATTCCCGCTGTCCAATTCGTCCCACTCGCTTCCCTCAAAACCTACACAAATATATCTAGTTCCAAATTGGTCTCTCTCGTCTGTATTTTGGTCAATTTGTCAAGAGAATCGAATTTGCAACCGAATAATTTGACAAAAAATCATTGTGATTGTCGTCTCCTTTTATATACGTCGAAAAGTTGTTTCAACGCTGGAATTTGTGTGAAATGCCATTTAAAGGCACATTTCTTGTCGTCGGCGCCGACGTAATTCGATTTTCGATTTCACCCGAATAACGATTGACAGTTTGACGACGTCGCCACGTGATTTTGCGCTTCAAACTGTCTCTTTCACTTTCACTCACAATTCATCAGATTAGAGGCGCTTTCTGACTCATTTTCACGGAAAATCCAGGTAAATCCCTTCCTCTCACATTTTCTTCTCAATATTATCCGAGAAAATGCGCGTATCGCTCGCTTTCACAGCGGGAAACGCGTCGTTTTTGGTCGCCAGAGATGGGCTGATTAGAATAAGGTCATCAGACGTCTGAGACACCCCAAAATGTTCGCCCGACCTTAATTTCAAATGAAAAGCCTGAAAAACAAATGGAAGAACGCAGAATTTCCGTTCGAAACGGAACTCGTCCGCGAAACTTTTCTCTGTTTGATCTACTCGTGTTTGTTTGACCTGCCGTGCGTGGACCTCATCGATTGTGTGTGCGCGAATCGGATCACCGCCGCCTTGTGTCCGTGTTTCTCGTGAAATAGTGCGCGGTCTTTGGAGGTCGGTCGACCGATAGATCAGCGCCCTCTTTCCAGTCGCTTTTTCTCTTCCGCGTGTCTTTCTCTTTCTCTCTCTCTCTTCTCATGTACCCATTTTCCACCTTTTTCTGATTGATAATATCCCATCTCTTTCGTTTTCGATTCTGTCTTGAAAATATGTGTGGGAGGTGGCGGTTATCATTGTGATAAGATAGGTAATACTTGTGTGTGTGAGTGTGTGTGAATCGTATGATCATCGTCATTTTTTTCTGGCGACCGGTGGTCTTCTCCAGGTGAAAAAAGTAACGTTTTGACTTTGAATTCTACAGAAATTCATTTGCCTCCTCGTCAAAAAGTTCCCGTCAAAACGAAGAAACAGGTTTCGGGGTCATCCGGTAATGACGTCATCGGCCGTTATCATCCGCAAATCAGTGCCCTTTCGTCCTCATTTTTCACATTTTCTCCGTCCGCCGCTCCCTCGCTCTCTTCTTCTCTCTCTCTCTCTCTCTCTTTCTCGTTGCTCCTCCGGTGAGTTCTGTTTTCTGCGTCTCCGCCCCTTTTTGTGGCGCCTGCGTCTCCGCACTCTCCGCACTTTCTGCGTCCATCTCTCACTTTTTCTGCCGCTTTTTTTTGTTGTTCTTTTCCGACCCGAAAAATTTCAAAAAAATTTCGAACATTTGGCCTTTTTTCGCGCATTTCCTCTCTCAAAGTATCAAAGCAATTTTTCTGATTCCAGGTAAGCCGAATAAAGACGGAAAACCGGGAAGAAGCCGCTTCGAAAATGAACAAAGTGGTGACGTGCGGAACAGTGGCGGCGGTGCTCCGTGGCGAGTATCTGGTGGCTCGCGAGATTGTGAAAGTGGCTCAGCCCGAGTGGTCCGACAATAAACGACGTCTGTTCACCGTCCGCATCGTCTCGTTCACCCACGCACTCGTCTCGGCGCTCGGATGCATTTTCAGGTACGATTCCCGCTCGAAATGCGTCAATTTTCATAAAACTTTTGAACATCCAGCTTTTCTAGCCTTTTTCTCGGACTTTGTCATGAAGAAATTCATTCCAAACGTGTCAATTTTCCTCAAAACTGCCTTGCTTCTCTTTTTTTCTCGGCTCCTCATCGTCGACAGACACAAAAATGGCATGTTTCGTGATAAGACTAGACGGAAAAAAATGGCAACACTCGCTGCTTGAAACGCCGAGCAAACAGTTGCGCCGTTTTTGGAGCAGCAGCAGCAGCAGCAGCAGCCGCACACATTTCGAGCTTGAACGACAAAGAGTCCAATTTTTCTTTCGAGTTCTCCATGAGCTTTACAAAAAGTGACGCTGACGTCAAAAACGTGCAACTCAACACCAGAATTACGTCAATTTCAAGGGAAAACGCTATTTTTCGACGAGAAAGTGTTTTGAGTGGAGTAGTAAATTGACGGTTTCTATAGTGATTCGGAGAAAAATTAAGCGGATTTTTAGTGTCGAACTTGCAGCCTACTGACGGACATCAATTATGTGCGCGAGCCGTACGACTACCACAAGGCGAACGCAGAGTACGTGTTCCTCTTCTCGATGGGCTACTTCATCTACGACCTCGTCGACATGTGGATCCACGGCGAACTCGAGAGCTCGAAGGAGTACCTCGTGCACCACTCGCTCGTCATCACCGCCTTCTCGATCATCCTCTCGACGGGCCGTCTCTTTGGCCTGGCGATGATCGCGTTGCTCGTCGAGGTGCAGACTGTCTTTCTGCACTTGCGCACCATGGTGCGGCTCGTTTATGGGGCCAAGAAGCAGTCGGAAGTGATGGACGCGCTCATCAATGCCAACATGATTTGCTTGTTTTTGTTCAGGTACGGTTCTGTTGTGATCTTGTCAAAAATTGATGCTTCTTTCTTTCCAGACACTTGCCCGTGTGTTTTCTGCTCTTTTACCTACTCGTTTTGGACTCGAAAGTGCCGCTTTTGCTCAAACTCTTTCTGGTCGGCGGTTTGACGTTTCTCGAGTATCACAATACCCATTTGACGGTTCGTTTTTGCATAAAAGATTGGCGTTTTTTTAAAGTGAATTTCACAGATTGCCATGGCCAAATCGGACGGTTTTTTCGGTCACGAACGACAGGCACTCGACGAGGACAGCTGCGATCCGCTGGGATCGGTGAAGAAGGAGAAGGAGGCGGCGAGATCGGAACGATCGGACCGCAGATCGGCGAGATCGGACGCGAACAAGGCGGAATAGTGAGGAACAGACGGGAACACGAATGGAACGAACGAGGAGAAATGAATACAAGTGGAGAACCTTTTCTTCTTTTTCTCCATTTTCTAATGGTTATTCGACCTTTTCTTTTTTTTGAATGAATTGATTGAAAAATACGCAAACGCTCACTTTTTGCCGAAACCGCACTGTCCCAGCGCGTCGGAACCGAACGAGAAGGTACTTCCGCAATGCGTCAGAAGGACGGTGTGATTGTCCCCGCACGCCGCCTCCACAACGCCCAGACCGTCCATTTGACGGACGTGGTGGATCGAGGTTCGAGCTGGAAACGATTAATTGACTTTTTCCGTAAAACACGCTTCCGTTTTCAAATTGACTGCCACAGGAGGGTGACCGTATGAAGCGGATCTCCGGCTCTTTGCTGAATCAATCTTGAAACTCACGCCTGAAATCGTCGAATCCGAGTTCGCCGCAATTGTTCTGTCCCCACGTGTAGACGGCGCCGGACGCGGAGATGGCGACGCAGTGGCGGGCGCCGGCGAGCACTCGCACGATCGGAAGTGCGTTGAGTTCCTCGACGAGTTGCGGAGTGTGCACGCATCGGCCGTCCGCCTGCTCGCCCCACACGTACACCCGACCCGCTGAAAAGTGTGTGTGTGTTTCGAAGGTTCATAAAAATTGAACGCTTTTAGGTGCTCGAAAGATTTCTTTCAACTTTTAGCAGTTAGTTCAAATTTAGTCAATTTTGACGCAGCATTCGCACGGTCTCCAGAGCTGACAATGGGCGCAAGTGCGCTCCGCCCAATAGAGCGATACATTGGCGCGAAAAATTCAAATTTTAACAGCAAAATTTGTGCTTTTTTGCCAGATTTGCCACGAAAAACCGTTAATTTCTCATTTGTCTCTCGATAGACCGATTGTATAGGCTATTACGATTTTTTTAAGCGCAAGAGCGTTAAATTTAGTCAAGTCGCAAATCACATTTATCCGTTTGAAGGTTTTTGGCTAAAACTGCGTGAATTTCAGTTGCTTTTCGCTAGTTTTCGCGGTTCGAGCGCTCAAAATGCTTGTATTTACGTGATTTATCATTCTCAAAACCAATTCTGCCGGAAAACGGTCAAGAAAGCGAAAAATGAGACAGCGAAAAAGCAAAGTCCGCGAAAAATGCGCCAAAACGTCATTAATTCTGAGAATTAGTGTGTTTTCATGTCGAACAATCATTTTTCATCGCCTTTGACCACGCAAATAAGAGAAAACGTGCTCAATTCATGAAAACGCCATTTCGCCGAGGCCACGCCCATATTGTCAGCTCTGGAGACCGTGATTCGCCGATTTTCCGTGAATCTATAGGAATGCGGCTATTTCGTACCGGATACGATGAAACTGAAAGCGTTTATTGGCGGCTTTAAACCTTCCCTCACAAACATCGTCTATCGAATGAGCGTACTAACTTTACACCTGTATCTCTCAATTCAATCTTTGTTCCCAGCCTCCTCCTCCTCCTCCTCTGCTTATCTAATCATGCAACGGCAAAAACAACATAAATAATTCGCTCTAATCACTCAGAACCTGGCCGAAATCCAGTCTTTATTCGTTTTTTCTTTTTCGCCCACTGACAAACCAAAAATGTCGTGCGCTATTTCGTCTGATGCGGAAACGTAAAATACCGTGTAAAATTAGCGTAATAGGCGGCGGCGAGGGCGGATCCCACACATTAAGCGTCGTATTTAAGGAAATGAGGATCGGCAGAAAATCAAGCAGATCCACTTCTTCTTCTTCTCCCAAATCATGCGCTTCTTCGTCGTGTTCGCCTCGATGCTCGCCGCCTCGTCGGCCTTCCTCTTCCCGTCTGCCGGAGGTGGCGGAGGATGCGGATGGTAATTTCTTCCCCCGATCTTTTCCACTTCTTCTTCCCGTTTCAGCGCTCCACCACCACCACCAGCGTGCGCCCCACCACCGGCTCCGGCTTGCGGCGGCGGAGCTCCTCCACCACCACCAGCCTACGCGGCCCCGGCCCCAGCCGCCTACGCCGCTCCAGCCGGAGGAGCCTACCCAGTCGGAGGACGTTAATGACCACAACTACTACTGTCTGTATAAAATGGAGTATTCTATTTGTAATCTATTTTTCTATGAGCTTAAATGAACCTTTTTCTAACTTATCACTTGTTTTTTTTTTTGACAACAACCACCAAAAATGAAACGTTACAGTTTTTGTCAATTTGTACCAATGAACCAGATGAACATCAAAACTACAGTTCCTTCAAGGCTTTCAGGGACTTTCCATGCATTTTTGCGCTTCAAATCTAGTGGTACTCCACAAAACACAGCCGGCACCGAATAATCATCTCTAGAATGTATTCCTTTTCTTCTTTGTGACGAAAATTCGCCGGGAAAGAGGCAGAAAAATGAATCTATTCACACAAGACTTCTGGAATAAACCTCTTTTCCTTTTCAGGCCGTTCATTGCGGAAATACCCGCTCGACTTTGTTTGCAAAAAGTCTCATTAAAAAAAGCGCTCGGAAATGCCCCTGTTCTCAGCGGAAAGTAGCTGGGCAAGCATTTTTCACTTATTCCAATCTACAAATATTATAGGGGCACCGCACAGAAATGGCGCTCTATTGAGAAACTCTTTTTGCAGTGCAAATTGAGCGACCTCGGGGCCGAGTTTGAAAAGTTAGGCCACATTTTCAGTGGAAAATTACTTCGCGGCCTAGAAATTCGGCCAGATTGCGAACAGCGCGCCCTTTCTGTCCGGTGCCCCTATAATAGTTGCGATCTGAAACATTTTCAGCTTTCCAATGAGTAGGCCTAGTTTTATCAAAGAGCAACATTCCGAGTTTGTCAGAAACATTCTGGTGCCGTCTACAATACCTCATCGGCCTCTGATCGCAATCTGCCCCGCCGCCACAGTTCAGGTTCACTTTCAGACAGTCCGTCCAAAAGAAGTGTGCTGCAACCTCCAAACCAGCCCCCCGCAAATGATTGCACCCGTAAATACCGACGTACGTCACCGTCAGCGAAACGGCGAATCAAGCGGCGTAAAGCGCGGATGAAACTTGGCCGCGAATGGCCAAAAAAGCGACGTCCCAGCGTAATAGCGTAAGATCAGAAGGGAAGAAGCCGACGACGGGATACGTTGCAACAAAAATCGTCTAAGAGAGAATAGAGACCAATTAGACTACTATGGCAAGTGTATAAAAGGATCAACAAAACGACGGGTAGAAGCAAGCAGATTCACTTCTTCTTCTTCTCCCAAATCATGCGCTTCTTCGTCGTGTTCGCCTCGATGCTCGCCGCCTCGTCGGCCTTCCTCTTCCCGTCTGCCGGAGGTGGCGGAGGATGCGGATGGTAATTTCCTCCCCCGATCTTTTCCACTCCTTCTTCCCGTTTCAGCGCTCCACCACCACCACCAGCGTGCGCCCCACCACCGGCTCCGGCTTGCGGCGGCGGAGCTCCTCCACCACCACCAGCCTACGCGGCTCCGGCTCCAGCCGGAGGAGCCTACCCAGTCGGAGGACGTTAACGACCACAACTACTACTGTCTGTATAAAATGGAGTATTCTATTTGTAATCTATTTTTCTATGATCTTAAATGAACCTTTTTCCTTACTTATCACTTGTTTTCGACGGAAATGCATAGAGAATGAAGCGTCGAGAGATTCAAGTTTGTAGAATTGTATCAAGCTTTTGACCTTCTTTTTTTCTTCGGAGAAATCGAAATTTCCGGCAAAAATCATTGCATGAAGCTCTTTCTAGCCGACCAGAAATAAAGCGTCCTAGAGATGTTTTCAAGCGAATAGTGAAGTGTAAATACCGCATTTCACGGAAAACGTTCAAATTTCTCACTAGGTTTCCCAAACAATGCATCACTTTACAAACCTTCGGTGAGGGCGATGCAATGATCCGCGCCGGCGGCCACCTGCACCACCTCGATCAGTTCGTGCACACGTTTCGGCGATTCGTGCCAGAAGACGCTGCCGGCCAATCCGAGCTGTCCGTGCTCGTTCGAACCCCACGCGAACACGCGTCCGTCGTCGGAAAGCGCCACGCTGTGCGCTCGCCCCGCGTCGATCTGCAAGTTTTTTTTAGGAAACAAGAAGAAACGACGACGTTTTTCGCACACTTTCGCACCTGAACAATGGCGCATCCGCTCGTCAGCGACACCGGATAAATGGAGGAACTCGGTTTGTCGTCGCGTTTGCCACGTCCCAATTGTCCGTCCGCGTTCCGACCCACACTCCACATTTTGCCGTCATTTGTCAGAAAAATCGTGTGATTCTCGCCGCACGCCACCGATTTCACCGCCGTTCCGTTCGAGTCGTTCGGCGCGCCGACTGCAAGTTTACTTTGTGCATCCCGTCAAAAGGTGCACAAAAATCGCGCTCCCCGGCCAAGAAAACTCACTGATCGCGTCGGGAACGCGGATAATGGGCGGCTCGGAGGGGAGCATCACTCCGAGCTGTCCTTCGCTCGTCTGTCCGCATCCGAGCAGCTCTGCGTGCATTCTTTCAGGCAAAAAAGTGTTTTAAACGAACAAACGACAAGCAAGACAAGTATTGAGTGATGTAAACAGCTTCTGATCTTCAGATATTTACAAACAATATAAAAATTGAAGAAAAAAAGTTATTAAAAACACACAAAAACAAAGAGCAACAACAACATTTTTTGGGGAGTAACATAGGCGGAAAAAAAAATGAAAAACAGAGAAAAATAACAGAAAAACGGGAAAAAAAGGGAGAATTATAGTTGACAGGTCTCTTCTTCCTCCATTTTCTCTTCTTTCGGCTCTTCGGAGCTCTCGGCGGCTTCTGGCGATTCTGATGACGATTCTGGAGCATTTGTGGACGTGGACGGCTCTCCGGACGCCTTCGCTTCTTCCTCTTTGCGAGCCCACGCCGCTTCACGGTCCTGGGCGGCCTGAAATACGTTAAATAAGTTTCTACTATAAATGTTCGATTAACGAAACCGGAGGCGGCCAGCGGTTAGCCTACCTTTTCCTTTCTCTTGCTCTTCATGAGCAACTCGATTTCGGCACAATCGACGCCCATCATTCGCAGTAAATGGAGGCGTTCTTCTTTCGAAATGTACGGCGCGATTGTGTGGTAGCCGACCTGCAAAATTAACATAGAGTTTGGCACAAAAATGAATTTACTAATTTTTTTTTTGCATTTTCAGCACAAATGGATTCGAAACCAATTGCTTAATGTTTGGGGTTGAAAGCGTACCCAGGTGCAGACGGGCTCGTCCTCTTCACAAAAGACGACGACGGTGCCGTTCTGCTGCTGCCGGACGTCCGTTTTGCACGTCAACGTCTCCAGCGGCACCAGATTCTCCTCGGACTTTAGCATTTTGAGCATGTCCTCGGCGCCGATCCTCACTTTCTGTTTGTTCATAAACTTGAACAGATAGCGAATTCCCTCCTGCGAGAGACGGAATCTCGTCGACTCGACCTTGCCCTCCGTCCGACTGAACATCTTCATTCCCGCATTCTGGATCGACACCTTCGTCATGTTCTCTTTCTGCAAAAATTAGGCGGAAAATTGAGAGAAATAGCACTGAAAACGAAGAGAAACGGGTGCGTCTCTTGCAAATTGTGAAAATTACCACGAAATTTTTGACGGCGTCATTGGCAAAGAACAGCTGTCGGCTGTTCGCATCGTTCGTTTCGAGACGGCGACTGAACAGATTCTGGTACTCGAACGAGGTGTCGATTCCGTAGTGCGAACTGAAAAATTGTAATTCTTGCTAAAACTGTATTTATTCTGCTGACATCGCTGCTCTTTTCCACTCGAAATTGACTCAAAAACCGGAAGGAAATGTCAATAACACTATTATGAAATCCTAAAACGAAAAGTGTACCGAATGTCGTTCCATCGCTCGTCGTCCAATTTCAGGAAAGTGAACGGCTCGTCCTTGAACATTTTCTTCTTTTTCCATGCCGGACCACTGCAAGAACGGAGCATTTTATGGAAAATCGATTTAAAAAAAAAAACGAAAAACTGACTTGGCCGCGCTCGGCTCGAAGTTGGTCTCCGACACTTTTTCGATAAGCGCCACGTAGAAGCCGCCCGTGTCCTGGGCGTGAGGAGTCACACGCATTCTGAAACCGAAAATGAATTTCACGATATTCCCATTTTTGCCATAAAAGATATTCTAACGTGGCCAAAGTTCCTTTTTTTGTTGCTCCGTTGACCTTTCGCTACTTCTATGAATCAGTTTCGAAAATCTTCCTACTATCGGCGGAGGTGAGCTCCCTCTTTTCGTTTTCGCAACCGACGCTTCGCAACCACACCCCTTTTCGGAACTTTTCTCAGGCTCTACAATTTCTAGAGACCTTTCTCATCGGTTGCGATGTGCCCGGTTGGGAAAAGTGCGCATTACACAGTGAAACGATCTCGATTTCAATTGCAGGATAGCAAAGAGTAGCCGAAAAAGGACAAAAAATGGCGAACAATGATGATAAAAAAGAGGATGAGAAGAACCCGATGGATAATGTCCGCTTTAAGATGGGCAAAAAGTGCGTGGCTTTCGGCTTTCAAAGATTTACAAAACTGGTCCGGACCGATCAAAGAACGGTCACAAAGTGTAGCAAACGAAAAATTTCCGCGAAGATGTGTTAGAAAACGTAGCAAATTCGAATTTTCCGCAGACTCTCCGGCTGGATAATCGAAAAGACGCTGGACGAGGGCGGATTCGGTCAAGTTTATCTGGTTCGGCACGAGGGCGGAAAACGATGGGCGGCGTTGAAGGCGGAATCGAACGACGTCGAGGGCGGCTCGGCCATCAAGTTGGAGTCGTTGATTCTGATGAAATTGAACAAGAATGGCCCGAATCCGCACATTCCCATCCTGTTTGCCGCCGCGAAACGGGAAAAATATTGTAGGCTCGAGCACATGCTGTTTTTTTCCTTTCGTTTGTAGAAATTGTGTATACCCTTGTGCCTAATTCACTCATTCACTTCAAAAAATCATTTGAAAGGTGGTACAATAGCTAATTCTGAAGTTTTTGACGTTTTTAGAGTTCGCGGAATCCCTTTGTCTGATTTGTCGAAGTGAATCAGTGAATGACTGTGAAAAGGCACTAAAAATCGCATATTTGTTGCAGGCTACATGATCATGACGTTGCTCGGCGAAAACTTGAAATCGCTGAAAACGAAGCGTCCGAAAGAGCGGTTCACACGTGGCACGTGGTCCCGACTGGGCATTCAGTGCCTCTATTCGCTCAAATTCATGCACGACTGCGGATTCGTGCATCGTGACATCAAACCGCAGAATTTCATGATGGGCAACGAGGAGGACAAGGAACGCGCGCGCATTGTGCACGTCCTCGACTTTGGACTCGCCCGGCCCTTTGCCACCTACGTACCGTTTTTTTTTTTGAAACCGCGGTTTTCGAGCAAGAAAACGCCTCGTTTTGCAGAGCGAAAAAACGAAAAAATGGACGGCGCGGCGGGCACGTGGCACCGCCGAATTCCGCGGAACCCTTCGCTACACGTCGCCGAATGTGCACATGCGCAAGGAGCAGGGCCGCGTCGACGACGTCTGGTCGATGATGTTCGTGCTGATCGAGCTGAACGGCGGCCTTCCGTGGCAGACGGTGCAGAGTCGAGACGAGGTGGAGGCGATGAAGATGGGAATGCCCGATCGGCTGGTCATGCTCAACATGCCCCAGTGCCTTTCCGGCGTCATTCCGCACCTCCGCACGCTCGACTACTATCAGAGACCCGATTATCAGTACGGTTTTTGCCTTTCGAAACTTTTTTTTTCGCTTGTTCACTTTCAGCATGATTTTCAAGGGACTCTGGCAAGTGATGCTCAACGAAGGACAGACTCCGAGCTCTCGATTCGACTGGGAAACCAAGGATCCTGATGTGAGTGCGCGTTTTCGGTAATGTTCTAGGCTAGGCTGTGCAAGCGGCAATGAACCGATCGGGCCGAAACTTTGCAGGCCGATCGGGCGTTTTGGTCTCGAGATATACTGAGAAAAATCTAGGCTTTTAGGCGCAAGCGAAAAGTCATTTTGCAGCCTTCGGTGCCACCAGCGGATTGGGAAAACCCCGACGGACGCTATTTCAAGGTAAAGCTCGCATTTTGAGTGAAATTTCGACTGAAAATGTGCAGACGGACGTGACGAGAATTAACGGACCACCCGGCGGACCGCCCGGCGGATCGACGATGGGCGCCGCCGAGAGCACGAACAACGCCGAAGGAGAGGCGAAGAGCGACAAGTGTCCGTCGGGCGGCAAGAAGAAGAAAAAGAAGGAGAATAAGTAGGCGCCGTCACTTTTTCGATAAACAGAAAGGGGTTGAGTGTTTTTTAGAGGACATTTTCAAAAAATTTCCAGATCTTTTGACGCTTTTGAATTGTCGATGATGATTCAACATTTTGCTGCTCATATTCGCCCAGTTTTGCGTAAAACTCACGTGTAGTGCAAGTTCATGTCCTTGGCCTCGTCTTGTGTGGGCGGGAAGCACGAGCGCACGAGCACCTTCTTGAGTTTCTCCTCCTGCACGTCTTCGATCGTCTCGTACAACTTCATGTCACGATCGTACACCTTCCACGCGTTCACACCCTGTTCCCTCTTCAATTCGGGCAGCAGCGGGCGCGTGTCGACGAGCCGTAGGGATCCTTTCGAGTCCCTCAGCAGCTGGGCCACCACCGCCTCGTCCTCGATCGGATTCATCGAGCACGTCGAGTAGACCATCCGTCCGCCCACTTTCAGCTGCTGGGCGCCCTTTCGCGCGATCGCAATCTGCATTTTGTGGAGTCCGAGTCCGTCCTGCGGCGTCCACTTCTTCCAGATTTCCGGATTCTTGCGCAGAGTTCCGTCGCCCGAACAGATCACGTCCGCCAGAACACGGTCGAATTGGACGACGCCGCCGTCCTAGAGACAATTTGTGAAATGTTTGTGAAAGGGAGCAGTGGGAAATTTGCAAAAATGAAATATTATAGGGGCACCAGACAGAAAGGGCGCGCTGTTAGCAATCTGACCGAATTTCTAGGCCGCGAAGTAATTTTCCACTGAAAACGTGGCTTAATTTTTCAAACTCGGCCCCGAGGTCGCTCAATTTGCACTGCAAAAAGAGTTTCTCAACAGAGCGCCATTTCTGTGCGGTGCCCCTATAATACACAAGTTGCTTCCCATAAATTCGTACCTTGTCCATGATTTTGGGAAAACGGGCGGCGTCTTCGCAAGTGACGGCACACGCGGCGGTGCGGAAACGTTTGAGCGTGTGGTGGATGAGCATGTAGCACCGTTTCATGTCCACGTCGTTTGCGATCACCATTCCCTCTGCAAAATTACAAAAATTTACAAAAACCAACAACACAAAACCCTTCATTTTCCAGTTTTCTTACCGGATATTTCACAATGTAGCAAGGCTGGGCAATATTCGGCCAAGGCTTTAGACCCACTTGTAACAATTCGATCAGGCCCAAACTTTGTAGGCTTTATGGACTATGGTTGAAGTATCGTCAGTCCAAGTTTCAGGTCGATCGGATCGTGCAGTGCCGAGCTATTTGGATCAGAGGCCGAAGAGGCCGCAATTTTCGCAAAATTCCGGCTTCTTCGGCCTCTGATCCACATAACTCGGGACCAAATGATCCGATCGGTATGAAACTTGGACCCAAGATACTTCAATCTCAGTCCAAGAAGCCTGCAAAGTTTAGGCCCGATCGGATTATTAGAAATGGGTCAAAAGTCCAGGCATCAAAAAGCCTTTGAAAAGCCCGGGCAGAAACTTGTCCGGCCCTGCAATTTAGCAAAAATTCTGCGCTCGAACGCCTCTCAGACTCACTGGGATTCTCGTCGTTCTCGTGGATCATCTCGAGCAGCTGAGTGGTCTTTGATCCGGGCGCCGCGCACAAATCGAGCACGAAATGCTCGGAAGTCGGGGCCAACAGGAGCGGCGGAATCATCGAGACCGCCTCCTGTCGGGACAGATTCCCGAGTTCCGCCTCCGTGACGAGGAAGTTGTGCAGTTGAGCGAGGATCGGATGACTGCGGACCGCCGTGCGCGACATTGGCGTCTGGTACGCCTCTTTGTACCTGAAAATTGCGAATTTTTGCAAAAGTCCGGAGAAAAAAAAACGCTGCTTACCATGGCAAACTTTTGGGCACACAGACGGCCGTGTCTCCGGATTCGGTGATTTTTCCGAAGAACCGATTCTCCATCTCGTGGATCAGTTGTTCGCGGTCTCTGCAAGAATTGACACTTTCTCGCTGGCTAGATAGAACACTTTTTAAATTTTCTAATTGAAAGCCTGTCCTCTGTTGCAAAATATTCTAGAACTTTTCTAGGGCCAGGCTTTTCGAAGCTCTGTCGATGCCTGGACTGAGAAATTGCATACAAAAACAACTGGGGGCGTGAGAGACGCGATTTGCGTGCGAAAATGCAGAGACGCAGGCGCGAAAGCCTGTCTTTTCGCGCGCAATGATCCGATCGAACCGATACTTTGCATGCCTCTCGGACGTGGATTGAAGTATTGCGGGTCAAAGTTTCAGACCCGTCCGATTATCTGGTCCCGAGATAACCGCAATTTATCTAGGGACCACATAATCGGATCGGTCTGAATCTTGGCCCCAATATACTTCAATCCAATTCCGAAAAGCGTGCAAAGTTTGGGCCCGATCGGAATATATTACAAGCAAGCGCACGGCGACCAAAAACGTAAAAAGGTGCGTGGGGCCTAGCGTGCACGGTTTATCACCATTTTGGCGCGAAATTAGAAATTTAACCCCCTATTTTTCATGTTTTTCGTAAAAATTACCCAAATTTTGTACGGGTTTCGACGATGTAATTGCATAACTTTGTTAAACTAATCATCGCGCACTTTTTGAGCTTAAAACGAGCAGGTTTCATTCAGAGAATGAATCAATTCAATCGATTTTCAAGTTTTGTGCTGAAAATGCGCGAATTTCAGTCATTCGCCGATACTTTTAGCCGTTTGAACGCTTAAAATACTTGTATTAACGTGCTTAATCACTTCCGACACTCATTTCATCTGAAAACTATCCAAATGGGCCGATATGAAAATTCCGAAATTGCGGCGGCGATTGGCCGCGGAGAACTTATTGCGAAATATGCCAAAAACGTCTCAAACGCGGCGTTTTCACGAAAATTTCAATGTTTTCTCTCTTTAATGCCTCTTCTTTCGTCGATATCAAACACAAAAATGGCGGAAAAGTGTGCTGGAATTGCGGCAATTTTCAGAAAACGCGTCTCAGATTAGGCCACGCCCCTTTCTACACTTTTGGTCGCCGTGAAGCGATCAAAAAAATATTACAAGCAAGCGATCAAAAAGTTTAGAGATCAGAAATCCTGGACCGGCCAAAAAGGAAACCGCTATTTGTCATTTAAAGTTATTCACTTGTGGCATCCCTGGAATCGGAACGAAACGGGCAGATCCCTCTGGAGGGCGGCGCGGAACTCGTCGAACTGTTCGATGGGGAACACTTGCTGCTCGCGGTAGTACTGCCAGTACTTCTCGTTCTCCTTCTGCACCTCGCGGTAGCCCTGGTTGCCCGGCGCGTCGCGATCGTCCTTCCACTTGTTTTCTCGCGGCTCGTGCCCTTTTCGCTTGTTGTTAAAGTTGCGTTTGCGGCTGCTGTGCACCATTTTTAATCGAGAATAAACCCTTAATAATTGAAAAATAACCGAAAAGACATTGGAAAAAGCATTTTTGAAGATAACAATCGGCAATTTCAACCAAACTTCTACAAGACATACGACAAAATAAACCCGGTAATCCTTTTTATTACCAATTATTTGTTTCACATTAAAAGGCGAAGAAACGAAGGAACATGCAAGAAACTAACACCTTTGCATTGAAAAACGAGTAGAAAACATGAAAACAAAAGAATTAGAAACAGTACTTTTTTGGAGGGGGGATTTTAAATTTTTCTTTGAAAATGGGGGAATAACATGAGAATAGATATAGAATGCAAATTCGCTCTGTCTCGGACTCGAAAAATTCTCAGACTTTTAGTAAACATAACTTTTCAATTGCTGTATTGAGAGCGAATTTGAATTGTCATAGGTTTCAATAGGAAAAAAAGCGGAAAATCTGCGTCGGACATTTCCAGAACAAGAATCCATCGTCACGGCCGCTTCCATCGTCGCGCACGTTCTCCATCGGGGGAAAAATCCGGGGATTTTTTTTTGCTCGAAAAAATCGGAAACCTGCTCATCAAATGTCTTGCGAGAGCAGCAAATCCGTCATTTTCTGTTCCATCTCGTCCATGTCCTGCGTCATTGGCTGCGTGGCCACGTGCTGATAGGCTCCACCGCTTTTCGCGGCTTTCCCGTTCGATTGCGACGACTGGGACCAGCCGGAGAGGAGCGACGCGTTGCCGTCCTGCGTGTACTGCGAGTGCGTCTGCGATGCGTGCGCGTACTGAGACGACTGCGATTGGGACATGTCCTGCGAGAAGTCCATCGCGGAAGACGCCTCCGCCGCCTGACGACGTTGCTCGCGGCGACGATCTGAAACAAAAAAGATGTTTTTCACTCGGATAAGGAAACAAAGGTCGTACCCTTCTGCGTGCGTGCCGAATAGATGAGCGGGTCGATCATGTGCGCGGGAACGGGAATGTGCGAGTTCAGTTCTCGGCCCAGGCGACTCATGCTCAGCAGATTCTGCGAGTTTGCGTACGTGGGCGGCAGGCGCGGCTGCGACGGATCCAGGTTCTTGTACTCGTTGTACGTGTATTGCATCCGCCGGATTCCGAACTTTGTCGTGTTGCCCTGCAACAAACATTTCTAGAAATTCCAGAAGAATCCCAAACTCACCGCAATGTTGTTCCGGGCCTTGAGCGTCGGCTTCGGCAGTGCCAGATTCACTTGTTTGAGGGCGCTAATCGGTCCCTCGTACAGCAGCTCCTTCTCTTTGTAGTGGTTGATCAGCTCGTGCCACAGCTCGTGTCTCGCCAGCACTTTCGCGTTTCCGACCACCACAATTCCGTATTTTGCGCGCGTGATCGCCACGTTCAGACGGCGCGGATCGCTTAGGAATCCGATTCCCGAAAGTTCGTTCGAACGGACGCACGTCACAATAATGTAGTCCTTCTCGCGGCCCTGTAAAATTTCACATAAATTCGCCAACTTCTCCCGATGTCCCGTCCAGAACCGTACCTGAAAAGCGTCGACACTCGCAATCTCAATGTTCTCGTAGAGCTTGGAGTTGAGGGTACCCTGCGTGTGCATGTAGTTGACGATGAAGCTGCGCTGTCCCTCGTACGGCGTGATCACTCCGATCTGTCCCGGCTGCACGCCGCCCTTTATCAGCTTCGACACGAGCTTCTCCACATTCGCCGCCTCCGTTCTGTTCAGGAACGAGGTGCCCGACGCAGAGAGCTCTTCGGCGCCGCAGCAGTGCCAGAAGAAGGCCGGTTTGTCCGGCGTCGGCCAGTGCCAGTCGATGCCCTTCATTTTGCGATCGTCTGCAAAAATTGGTAGGTTTTGGCCCATTCTATATGCTTTTCTTGCAGAATTTTAGACAAATTCAAAAATTTTCCACGTACTCTCGGTGACTCCATTCTGCAGGCTTCCGTCGTAGAACGCGTTGCTGGGGAACTCCGAGAGAACCGGATGCATGCGGTATTGGACCTGAAATTGAACAGAAACGTTATAGTAAAAGAACGGTCCAGAAAAACGGTGAAAAACTGTTTTTCTGGAGATTTCCGAGACAATTATCCATTTGTCACCAAACTTCGCACAAACCTGCAATCTGAACGGCCGAATTCCAAGCAAAATGAGCCGTTCGAACAACGATTGGCTGAGTCCGGCCACGGCGGCCTTTTTGCACGTGACCACCGGTCCCAGTTGGCAGTGATCTCCCACAAGGATCAACTGACGAACTCCTCGCACGATCGAAATGAGGATCTCCGGTTCGGTGGCCTGAGTGCTCTCGTCAATGAGCACGGTTCTCGTCCGGATCTGTTTGAGCCGGGCATCGGCGGCCGTGGAGCACGTGCAGCAAATGACGTCCGCGGCGGCTAGCAACTCGTGCTCCTTCACCCTTTTCAGCTGCGTAAATCGTTCGTGGTCCTTCTGCACGAGCTCTCCAATCTCCTCCTTTAACTGGATGAGCTTCTGGAGCTCGGGTCCGGCCATCACGCGCATCTGGTGGTGGAGCGTCAGAAATTGGACCGTCGTGTCCGTGTTCTCGCGAGATCTCGCGCACAGTCGCACCACTTTAAGGCCCGTCTTGTGGATCTTCTCGGCCAAATGATCGACGGCAATGTTGCTGGGCGAGCACACGAGCACAATTCCCTCGGTTTTTTGCACTAAATGATAAACTATCGAGGCGGAGACGACAGTTTTTCCGGTGCCGGGCGGTCCTTGGATGAGACTTAGAGGCCGCGTCAGCACCTGCTTGACTGCCTGCATTTGCGAACTGTTGAGATCGGGCAGGCCGGGAACGGAGAGCCGGCGCGGCAGGTCGAACTTGAGCATCATCTCGTCCGACTGGTGGCCCATGATCTTCTTGAATAGGTACGTCGAAAGGCACGAGTCGTCCTCCTTCAGCAGCTGCAAGGCCTTGTGCTGACGGTCGAAAGTGACCGAATTCCAGACGACGTCGCACGTGAACATGATGCGCGACTCCATCACTGACTTCTCCACTTGACGCCGAATCTCGATTCCGACTTCATCGCTGTGATCTGCAAATTATCGAATAATTGCGTTACGCTATTTGAGTATCCCCAAAAATTCTCAATTTTCGAACAACTTTGCAATTTGGTAATAATGCCCAAAAACGTAAACTCACTATCGGGAATCTTGACGACGCTTCCGATCACACTCCACTCGGAACCGTCGACCGTCTGATTGTGCTTCAATCGCAGTTCGTCTCCCTTCATCAATTTCATGCCTGAAAAACATAAAACAAATTACAAACATTAATCTAAAATCTCTCAAAAATCCGCGTTTTTCCTATTTCTTCCGCAACAAATCCCGAATTTTCCGCCTTTTCCAGCCCCAAACTCACATCCGTCTGAGAACTTGGGGAGATGGAAGTATGCGAGGACCGTCTGGCGCAGTCCATGCTCCCAACGGACGGTGCCGACCGCCTGCGAGGCGGACTCCTTCAGCCGCTTGTCGTACTCTCCCTCGATCGCCACCAACGGCCCGAACACCTTGTTGTACTCGTGGGCGTCCGCGTACCGCAACTGCACGTGATCCGGCTCCCGATCCAGTCCCGGCTTGTTCAAGTCGTCGATCGTCGCGTCCGGCATGTCGCGCCACAGTTCTTCCAGTCGCAGCGCTTGCGAAGTACTGAAAATCATAGAATTGAGAAAAATGGGCATTTTCCTAGGTTGTTCATGCTTCTTCTTGTGCAAAATAATGTTGTTTGTCGTGAATTTTCGCAATTTCCCCCGCTGCTTACGTGATTTTGCGTGCTCTGGCCATTTGCTCCTCGCTCGGCACGTTCACTATCCACGAGAGCAATTGTTTCTCCGCAATGATCGACTTCCAGTCCTCCGGCGCCCAATTGTCATCGTTTTGGAATGTTTGGTTGGCGCACGGTGTTCGGCAGATGATCACGACGACTTGATCCTTCTTTCCGGGGATGAATCCCAAATTGAAAACGTTTTTCGAGCAGCACCGGTAGCATTCGAGTTGAGTGTCTCCGCAAGGCGAATCTTTGTGCGTGTAGGCCTGCAAATCCAGATTTTTTTAGACTGACTTTTAGGGAAAATTGAGGATTCCAGTAGTTTTATCACAAAAAAAAACATGGAAATCGTGGTTTTTTGCAAGCTCTTCTAGGAAAATCCCTAATTTTCTCTCGTATTTACCTCTCTGTGCTGACTTCGGACCATGTGGTGGACAATGTGACTGCCTGCGGTCCCGCTGTTTGAATTGCAGAACCACTTGAAACAGACAGTGCACTTGGCCACGCACAGAGGGTCCGAGATGCCACAATAGCGGCACGCGTGCTCGGGCAGCTGTGTCTCGCCCTCCGGGACACTCTTTTCGCTGTCCGACTCGTCCTCGACATCGTGGAATTGCAAATCGCTGGCACAGTCCACGCCTGGAACGATGTCGGTCGCCTGAACATTGAAATAATTATTTTTGTGAAAAATTGAATAACGCACCTGAGACATTTGCGTGGGGACGCTGAAGCCCTCGCCAAAGTCGTAGTGCGAATCCTGGGTCGCCGGCGTCATCCGCTCGTCGTCGCTGTCGACAAAAGTGAGCGATTCCGCGCCGTCGTCGATGTACATCGGAAAATCGTCCATTCTTCTGTTTTAGCTGAAAATTGAGGCATTGCGAATGCAGGAAATTGAGCGGAACATGGAAATACACTTTGTAAATTTCGCAATATTGCTCATCGCTAGAGAAATGAGGCAAATTACATAAAAATCGACGGATTCACGGACTGAGTAAAAACGACTGAAAAATCAATATCAAACCGATTTTGTCAGTCCAAAAACAATTTTTGTTCAATTTTCAACTTGAACAGCATGTTCCCACCAATTCGAGGCAAAACATTGAAGAAAAATGGGCTTCTCTCGCGAAAATTGAATAAAAACACCTTGTTGACGCGAAAACGCAAGGCTGGCACGCGTTTTCGCAACCTTGCCGCACGTGTTTCACATTTTCCGTATTTTTCCTTCCGACCTCATTTTCCATAGAATTTCACTGATAAGCGGTCTGTTTCATCGATTTTCATTAGTTCTTTTTACAGAAAATGGCAATTTTCTGCAAACTAGCGGGATTATCCAGTTTATTGATCAGGAGTGCTGTGCAAAATGGCAAAAATTCGTGGGTTTTTGAATTTCCTGTGGCAAAAAATGTTTCCGCACAATTTAGGTGTCTAAGAAATCAGAAAACTGTCCAAATTTCAGCTACTCCACGATCACACGAATATCATGGCTTCACAAGCCGATTTCGCGATCGCAAATCGTGAAAACGTGGAGAATTTGTGGATTTGGCACCGGATTGGCGGCGGTCACCTTCAGGAGAGCAAAATGTGCTCCGAAATTGAGTAAACGAATCGAGCATCTGCGAAAAGAGGATCAGAGTGCCGGAATGACCTTCTGGGAGCTCTGGCAACTTGTCAAACCGTTTTTCGGATGGTTTCTCGCCGCTGTCGTGGTTAGGATATGGCTTTGTTTTTTTTTTTTTGAAAGAAAATGCGGGGAGGGGGGGGGACTCAAAATCCGAAGAACTACTGAACCGATTCGAATGTCGAACCTTTTTTTTCAACAGTATGTCACAGAAAACATAGAGTCAAGCGTCCCACCACCAATCAAGAGATCGACGGAAGAGGGTCCGCTCATCGGAAAAAAACAGAGACACAAATGACGAGAAAAACAAGCGAGTACCACATATATAGTGCTAAGCGCGCGCGCGTACGCGCGACGCGCCGCGTTGCGGTGCGAGACGGCAGGCAGGCAGGCAGGAAGAGGAGGAGGATCGAGAGGACCGATCTGCCGAGCGATCGGCCAAAAACAGAGCGACTGCGTTGCGTTGCGGCGCTTGCGCGAGCATTGCTGTCTGGGAAATGGACCGGTTGACACGCGTGTCGCAGAGATGAAAGTGTGTTCGGGTGACACGTCAATCATAAGTTGTAGTTTCTCCCGACGGTCCGTCCGTCCCGAGGATTTTCGTTTTTTTTTCGGCCGATCGCTCGGCTGGACTGCCTTCCCGAGAGCGAACGTTCAAATTGGCGAGCCGTTATGACCGGAGTGTCGTTGGACGCAACGGTATTATAGGGGCACCGCACAGAAATGGCGCTCTGTTGAGAAACTGTTTTTGCAGTGCAAATTGAGCGACCTCGGGGCCGAGTCTGAAAAGTTAGGCCACATTTTCAGTGGAAAATTAGTTAGCGGCCTAGAAATTCGGCCAGATTGCGAACAGCGCGCCCTTTCCGGTATCAGTCTGTAGCTATCGGTCACACGAACAATCGTGAGCCGACTGATTTGCTTGAAAAATGAAAATTCGCCCTACGCGTGCCGTTTGAAAATTCAAAATTTCGCGCCAAAAAACGCCCGCGAAAATTTTGTGAAGACATCTGTTCCGCCGATCTTTGGGTGTTTTTGCTGTTGTGTTCGATGGACTCTGCACCGTTTTTTCTAGTGTTTTCCCTTTAATGAAGCAGTGAAAATTGTTCTCGCGTCATTTTCTCAACAATTTTTATTCTTTTTCAGTGCGCGATTCTCTCGGCCTACATCAACATTCAAATTCCGTTGTGTTTGGGCGATTTGGTGAACGGAATCGTCGAGATCATAAAGAATGAGTCGAAGAATCTGCGGTCACACTTGGATCAGCTGCGGCCGGCGGCGGGCCGGCTCATGGCCATGTACGTGGTCCAATCCGCGCTCACCTTCCTCTACATCACGTTTTTGACGGTGCTCGGCGAGCGGATGGCCACCAAATTACGCTCGGATCTCTTCCGCAAGCTCCTTCACCACGACATGGCCTTCTTCGATTCGCATGTCAGTTTCGGCGATTTTTTTCAAATGTTCACACGTTTTTTTTGTTGTTGCAGAAAAGCGGAGAGCTGTCGGCGCGGCTGAACGCGGACGTTCAAGAATTCAAGAGTTCGTTCAAAATGTGCGTGAGCCAGGGACTGCGCACGTTCGCCCAAACGGTCGGATGCATCGGATCCCTCTGGTTCTTGTCGCCCACGATGACAATGTACACGGTCGCCGTCGTTCCGGCCATCATTCTCACCGGCAGCGCCGTCGGGGCCGGTCTGCGGCAGTTGAGCAGGAGGTCAGCAAGATGTAAAGTGTATTGGAAGAAATGAAAAAAAAAAGTGCGCAGGCTTGTAGGATTCCAGGCTAGGGCCAGTGAATATCATCCAATTGCAAATCGTTTCGCGTCTTGAAAGACTGAACAAAGTTTCCAAATTTCAGAGCGCAAGCGCAATCAGCGACAGCTTCGGCAGTTTCAGACGAGGCGCTCACCAACATGCGAACGGTTCGCGCGTTTGCAATGGAGAAACTCGAGTCCAGGTATAAATGTATCTCAGTTGTCGGTGGAGATATCCCAAAGTGGTCAACTGAAATTCATAATTTTCTAATGAACATTTTGTGAGTTGACGACTTTTTGATATCTCCACCGGCAGCCGAGATACGACGTTTTGAATAGAGATAATTTATAATACATCGAATGATAATGATGTGAATTCAGCTTTTTGACGTGAAAAATAAGGTTCCAGACTGTTCGACTCGGAACTGGACAAAGCGCGGGCGATGCAAGAGCAACTCGGAGTGGGAATCGGAGTTTTCCAGGCGGGAACCAATCTGTTCCTCAACGGCATCATCCTTTCCGTGCTCTACGGAGGATCCAACCTCATTTCAAAGGTTTTCCTACTTTTTCGAATTTTTTCCATCTTCTCTCCCACTTTTCTTCTAGTCTGAAGTCGGCGGAATTAAGAAAAAAGTTTGATGCAGGGTGAGATGACGCCCGGCGCCCTGATGAGTTTCCTCGTGTCGGCGCAGACGATTCAGCGCTCGCTCAGCCAATTATCGATTATTTTCGGGACGGCGATCAAAGGATGGACCGCCGGCGGGCGTGTCCTTCAATTCGCCCGCTTGGAACCGTCGATCGCGTTGGATTCGGGCGTCTGCATTCCCTATCACACTCTCTGGGGCGACATCCAGTTCGAGAACGTCTCTTTTGCCTATCCGACACGGCCTGGACACACGGTACGCCGGTTTTGGATATCTATAAAAATTCGACTTGTTCTAGACTTTATTTTCAGGTCTTTGAAAACCTGACACTCACGATTCCGGCCGGACAAGTTGTCGCTTTGTGTGGACCAAGTGGAGAAGGTGAAGAACTGAAAGAAAACATCAGACTTGCCAAATTACGGGCCGGCCCGGGCCGAAAAATTTGCTGGCCCGGCTCAAAAAGTCGCGAATTCAAATTTTTTTGGGGAAATCTATTTTTTTCGTTTTTTTGCGGGGATCAAAATTTAAAAAGTGCTGAAGAGGATAATTCAAAAATTGAAGCAGAAAAAAAGATCACTCAGTTCAACGAGAAAAAGCTCTCCAGCAATCAAGTTGCGAAAATCACGGATGCAACTGCGAAGTTCTGTCTGAGAAGTGGAAAGTCGTTCAAGTTTTGCTTTTTTATGCTCGATACTTGCAAAATTCGTTAGTTCTACGAAAAACAAACATTTTATTTAATCAATAGTTCAAAATTTGGATTCCCGCTTTTTGAACCGGGCCGACCGGGCCGGAGTTTTGACAATTTCGGCCCGGCCCGGCCCGGCCCGTGGCAACTCTGGAAAACATTGCTGTCTTCAAGAAACGCATCAATGCTTTGACTTTTTCTTGATCTTATTGATCTAAATATGTTTTTTTTTCCAGGAAAAAGTACGATAACGCATCTGCTCGAGCGTTTCTACGAGCCGAAATCGGGTCGAGTGACTTTGGACGGAAAAGATTTGAGAGAACTGAATGTGGAATGGCTGCGCGGACAGGTCATCGGGCTCATCTCGCAAGAGCCCGTCCTCTTCGCCACGTCTGTCGAGGAGAACATTCGGTACGGACGGCCCGACGCCACCGACGAAGAGGTACGGGTTTCTCCTAAATCGCATCCTCTGTCCACTAGCTCTTATTCAGGTGCTTGCGGCGGCTCGAGCGGCTCACGTCGATGAATTCGTCTCGAGATTCCCGAACGGCTACGCGACGGTCGTCGGCGAGAGAGGAGCACAGTTATCGGGTAAGCACTTATTGTTTTTGTTCAGCATTCCGTCTTGAAGGTTCGAGTTGTAGCTCTATTTTGCAAGATTACTAGTACTTATTCGGACTATCTAGTTTTAAGTTATCATAATAACTAATTGAAATAAGGTGCCTCGCGTGTGTGCTGAAGAAAAATTGAAGAAGATCCGAGTAGAAGCCGAATTTCAAAGCAAACTCTTCGTTTTGCAGGCGGTCAGAAGCAGCGAATTGCGATCGCGCGCGCCATCCTCAAAAACCCGCCGATTCTGATTCTGGACGAGGCGACGTCCGCCCTGGATTCGCAATCGGAGCAACTGGTGCAGGAGGCGCTGAACACGGTCATGAAGGGACGCACCGTCCTTGTGATCGCCCACCGGCTGAGCACGATCCGAACCGCCCAGCTCATTTATGTGATTAAGGATAAAAAGGTAAAAAAAAGCGATTGAGATTTTTCCACGAGAAGAGACGAATTGTTTTAGGCGTTGGAAAGCGGAACGCACGAACAGCTGATGGCCAAAAAAGGATCGTTGTACAGAAGATTGGTGGAGGCGCACAATGTCGATTCTTAGGATTTGTGTAGAATTTTTCGATTTATCTCATGTCAGCCCCTCAATTTTTGTGTCTTTTCCCTAGTTTCTCACAGTTTTATTATTGTTAGTCTTGTTTCGTTTTCCCCGCGATTTTTTCAATTGAAACGCCCAAACACTGGGAACATACGCCTCGGAAATAGCAAGAAACCAACAACAAAAAAAGGCGAAGAATGGGATGCGGAACCCGATAATGGGGTCATTGAACTTCCGACTTCCCGACGCCAATGACGTTTCCTTTATTTCTTTGTAGAATCTGACTGTGAGGCTTTTTTTTTTAATGGAAAAGTGGAAATTATAGAGTTGTTGAGTGATGTCAACACTTTTGACACGTAGCTGAAAGAGCCAATTCAATGCGAGTGATTTTAAGTGAAGTCCAGAGTGAGTGTGCTACAAAATGTGCTCCTTCAGCAAGTAGTAAATGTCTTCGTGACTTTATAATAGCCGACATGAGCGATCACATGAGTAAGTGAGCGGATAATATGTAATCCCCCAAATAGATTTCCGATCATGCGGTCCTCCTAGGAGCACTCGGTGCGGCAGAAAACGGAGAGCAAATCCCATCAGTTGAGAGCGACTAATCCCTTTTGGACTCGAAGACGTAGGAAGCAGAGTTGAGCGGAAGAACTCAACGAAAGAATTTTTATCTTTTTTAGAAAATTTTTTAATGGAATGTGATCAACTGACGAAATGTATAGCAAAATGAACTCTGCTCATAGAAAAATAATTGTAAATTTAGCGATTCATACAAAAAAGTTATTCGAGTTGTTGCGTGAAAAAAGGAATAACTTTTTTGTATGAATCGCTAAATTTACAATTATTTTTCGATGAGCAGAGTTTACTTTTCTATACATTTCGTCAGTTGATCACATTCCATTAAAAAATTTTCTAAAAAAGATAAAAATTCTTCCGTTGAGTTCTTCCGCTCAACTCTGGTAGAAAGCGGGGGGAAGTCGCCACGTTCGTCTAACTTTTCAGCGCTTTGAGACACGCTCCACGTGACAATAAAAAGGGGAATTTGGATACATGCATATTATTATTATCCATCTCTCTCCCCCTCTCTCTCTTTTTCTCTTCTTCTTCTTCTTCTTCTTCCAGTTGGTTGCCACTAGTCGCCGACATGTGACCAACTCACCTTTTCGTGCTCTTTTTGTGATAACATTATATAATAATCCGCCCCTCGAAACCTCTCCTCTTCCTCGCCGTTTCTGTGCGAATTTTCACTTGTTTTTCCACATTGTCACCTACAATTTGTGTCTAATCGCATCATTTCTGAGAACTCGGATTTCTGATCTTTTCCCTTTTTCCCCTTAAATTACTCCCAATTTTTCGTATTTCTCATCAGAAAACGTCCGAACCAGGGCTTCTTGCAATATTCCAATATTCCGATCGGAACCAAACTTTGCCGGATTGTTGGACTCGGATTGAGGGCCATTGGGGCCAAGTTTCAGCCCGATCGGATCGTCGAGTCCCGAGATATGTGGATGGATCCACATATCTCGGGACCAGATGATCCGATCGGGCTGAAACTTGGTCCCAGTATTCCTCAAACCATGTCCAAAAAGACTGCAAAGTTTGGGTCCGATCGGAATATCGCAAGTGGTTCAAAGGTCCAGGTCAAGGGCCGGCCCTGATCCGAACGAAAAAGGCGCACAAAAATCCTTGCTCGGCTCTTTTTCGTTTCGCGTCGATCGGATTATCCGGGAGTCTCCCGAGTGCTCACACACACACTCTTCTTTTTTTTTGTGGCCATATATATAATAATAATAATATCAGTTTTTGAGGGCTTTCCGAGTGAGTGTGATGCACTCGTCCCGCAGGATAATAATAATCCCCCACTAGATCCCCAAGCGACTTTATCATCAAATCTCCCGGTTTTTTCGCCTAAAATCAGTCGCTTTATTACGAAAACGTTCGATACAATCGGAATATTGATATTGAAAAACATTCTCCCGAAAAGCGATGAAAAAGAGAAAAAGAGAGAGAGAGCGCGAACACAGTTCGCATTTTTATGATGCATCGCATAAACGTGTGTGGGAATATTATGACCCCTTTTTGCCCATCACTTTTCGCCTTTTCACCGCTTTTCGAATCGATTTTCGACTGAATTTTTTAAAAAGTGTATCACTGATTGCCAGAGTTGAGCGGAAGAGCTCAACGCAAGAACACGGAAGCATTTTTTAAATCTTTTTTAGAAAATTTTTTCATGGAATGTGATCAACTGACGAAATGTATAGCAAAGTGAACTTTGCGCATCGAAAAATAATTGTAAATTTAGCGATTCATACAAAAAAGTTATTCGAGTTGTTGCGTTCAAAAAAGGGCCAACGGAACAACTCGAATAACTTTTTTGTATGAATTGCTAAATTTACAATTATTTTTTTATGAACAGAGTTCACTTTTCTATACATTTTATCAGTTGTTCACATTCCATACAAAATTTTTTTTAAAAAGATAAAAAAAATCTTCCGTGTTCTTCCGTTGAGTTCTTCCGCTCAACTCTGCTGATTACACTCAATACACCTCAAATCAGCTCCCATTTAGCCTAGGATCCATCTTTTGTGTAAAAGTATAAATTTGAATCTCTCCTCCAATTACGCACTTCCGATCCCCGCCGAAACCGGAAGATCCGCTCTTTTATGTCTCTCAATTTGCCACCTCATTTCTAGTGCATCAATCTAATCAGACATTCATATACATGCACATGTTCTATATTGTTTTTCACAACGCCTCTCTTTTGTTCTATTCTCAATTTCTTTTTTTCGATGAGATTTTTTAGGAGAATGGCATCGTGGGACGCGCTGAACAACTCGATAAAAGAGTTGAGTTTGGAAGAGCAGCAGGCGATCAGAAGTGTGCTCGAAAAGGATTTGGAGTTTCAGCAGTTGGAGCAGAACCGTATTAGGTCAGTTTTGGCCTTTTTTTGAGGTACTAGAGCTCTAGCTGCTTTGCAGATCGCTGTCCACATGCGTCGCCATCAAAAAGAACAGTCTGCAGGAGAAGCGACGCGCGAGTTCGATGGCCGGCTCCGAGTCCTCCGAGAGCGGTCTCTCGTCGCCCGGAAATGTGTCTCACGGGTAACGAAACATTTCGCAACCGTTGTTTCCTTTGCATTTTGACCGAATTTGCCAGTTGCAAAACGACAGCGGTTGCGAAAAATGCATGCGTTTTCCAGAAGAACCTCGCCGCTTCCCAAGTGGAATAATCGGGTGTGCTCGATCTGTCAATGCACGCTCGGTTACATTCTGAACAGTGGGACAAAGTGCAAAAAATGTTCCGTTGTACGTTCCGCGCTATTTTTAACATCATATTCTCCTGCTTCCAGTCCCTCTGCGAGAAGTGCGCTCACTCGGTGACCACTGGAACCGGCGAGAAAGCTCTGAAATATCATTTGTGCACAATTTGCTATAGTGAACGGTACGTTTGTTATCGATTTCGGATGCTAGGCCACGACCGCGTGAATTTACCCGGATATTTCGGAGAACAACGCGATTTTACAGTTTTCTGCTTGAAAATAAGCATTTTTAGGCATTTCCGTCGATTTTCTCGAAAATACGAACAAAAATGTACTGCTCCGAGCGTAATCGATCGGCCAGAGTTATGGGGTTATTCAGGCTGTGAAAAAATGATTGTTTTCCGTTTTTTTTTCGTTTTTTTACGTCAAAAATGCAATTCAGCGATGTAAAAAAAAAACGATAAAAACGCAAAACAAACATACGCTGAATAGCGCCATTAGAAAAGCGGAAAATTACAAGTTAATCGAAGAAAATTAACAACCGATTGGAGAGACACGACGGAAATGCCTAAAAAGGCAAAAAAAATCATGAAAACGCATCAAAAGACGTACAACAAACATTAAAATTGTGTCGTTTTCCGGAAAATCATTGAAAAAAGTCGCGTCGAGACGTTTGCCTATTTTCAGAGAGCTCTCGGCGGCGAAGAACGAGTGGGTCGCCGGATCGGACGAGCAAACGTCGGAAAAGCTGCTGAATGTGATGAAAATCACGGAGAAACGAAATTCCGTGCAAATTCCCGCGACGTCGCTCGCCAACAAAGGTATCGGTGTTTGCGGACGCGGCGCCGGCTTTGACGACAATTTGCAGGAAAAGCGCCGTACAAACGTAATCTGACGCTGCCGGCGATTCAGACCAACTTCCTGAGCGTTCCCGATGAGGAGCCGGGAGTTATTCAGTCGGCCGGCGGAAATTCATCAAACTCGAATTTCTCGCCAAAATTCTGGGGAGGCTCTCCGTCGCCGAGGAGTCCCAGATCGTTCTCCTCCGCCAACTCTTGTACGTTTTGCAACTGGTTCGGCGGGCGTTGCGAAATGTCCCATTGTTTCAGCAATCTCCAATCTCTCGTCGACAACTCCGAATGACTCGCTTCGTGCTCTTCATCCAAGGTTTGTGTGAACTCTTTTTGGTGAAAATGGGTCTCGCCACGAGAAACAAAATGATTTGTGGCGCTCCTTTAATACTGTACCACGGCGAACAAAAGTGTAGAAAGGGGCGTGGCCTAATCTGAGACGCGTTTTCTGAAAATTGCCGCAATTTCAGCTCTTTTCCGCCATTTTTGTGTCTGATATCGACGAAAGAAGAGACATTAATGAGAGAAAACATTGAAATTTTCGTGAAAACGCCGCGCTTGAGACGTTTTTGGCATATTTCGCAATACGCTCTCCGCGGCCAATCGCCGCCGCAATTTCGGTATTTTCATATAAATTTTCATGCCGATCTGGATAGTTTTGAGACGAAGTGAGTGTCGGAAGTGATTAAGCACGTTAATACAAGTATTTTAAGCGTTCAAACGGCAAAAAGTATCGGCGAATGACTGAAATTCGCGCATTTTCAGCACAAAATTTGAAAATCGATTTAATTGATTCATTCGCTGAATGAAACCTGCTCGTTTTAAGCTCAAAAAGTGCGCGATGATTAGTTTAACAAAGTTATGCAATTACATCGTCGAAATCGTACAAAATTTCGGTAATTTTTGACGAAAAATATGAAAAATTGGGGTTAAATTTCGAAAAAAAACCGTGCACGCTAGACCACGCCCCTTTCTACGTTTTTGGTCGCCGTGTGTACTCGAAAAGAAAACCAGTCACTTCTTTGTGCAATCTGTCAGCGTTTTTTTTTTTTGAAAGAAATATTTCCAGAGAACCAATTGGAAGCCCGGCGCCACGACCAATGTCCAGCACTCCGTTGACCGGCGTTCCAGAAGATTCGGTAAGAAATTCGGGTGGCCTAGCTCTTTCGCCTCGGATCCTAGGCCGCCACGTCCGTCTTCCTCGTTCGCCGAACCCCCCCACTGTGTTGCAGATCGCTCCGATTCCAGTGGAACGCCGTCGAAGCGCGTTCGAAGGCTCGCGAAGGTCAGGAAAACTGCGTCGTCAAAGCGAGGCGTCGGTGCCCACTTTCCGCCTGAGCATGTGCTAATTTTCCGTTCATTCCCGCCAGGCTTTCTCGGAATCACTTTGGTGACACTTTTTTCTACTACGATTATTCCATTTCCGAGAGCTCCTGAAATCCAACCTCAAACCCTTATTTTTCCGTGTGTTCCCTTTGTGAATGTTATTTGTGTTCCCGCCGGCTACTGTGCCTACAGTAGTAGCCCGTCCTTGATCTCTCGAAAAGTTTTCATTAATGAGAATGTCTATGAAACAATCTAATAAATGTGTACGTTTTCTGGGCGTGGTTTCGGGCTTCAAATAAGTTCTGGAAACGATTGTTTGAGCGAAAAACTTTAGAGATCCCCGTAAATTCGTCGAAGCCGTTCTTCAATACGATCGGAACCGCGCCCTTTTGACAGTTCATGTCATTCTGATTCGATCGGAGAAGGAAAAGATAAAGAGACCCGAAGTGGAGGAGTTTTTGCATTTGGAGGTATGTTAGCGATCAGTTGGGACCATACGGTCCCTAAAAGTTCGTGTACTGGAGTAAAGCGAGCTTTCTTGAACCAATTGGGACCACTTTAAAGATGGAATTCCGTCGCAAGTGCAGCAAATCGGCGATGCGTCACAAATCGCAAAAACGCAAAACCGTTGCTGGACAAGATGTGGAGCACGTCAATGAGATCTTTAAGGTGAGGCCTTAAAAATGTGTTTTTTGAAAACTTGACATCTAGTACTGTACTTTTGTAGTTCACACTTTTTTTGTACCTCCCGTCCCTGGAGAACTGTGGTGCTTGGAAGTTGGGACTGAAATGCGTAAGCTTCTAGCGATCCCTGCCTTCCAAGCGTTACAGTACGCCAGGGAGTGGTCGTACAAAAAAGATGTCAACTACAAAAATGAAGAGCTTAACTGGTACTGTATTTTTGTAGTTGAACATTTTTTTCTACAACCACTCCCAAAGGTGCTGCAGTCCTTGGAAGTTGAGCATAGTTGAGCAAACGAACTCCAACTTTAAAGCGCTACAGTACTCCAGGGAGTGGTCGTACAAACAAGTTGTCAACTACAAAAATGGAGTACTAGATGTCAAGATTTCACAAAAAATGTCTAGACCTACAGTAGCCCTTTCAGTTCCCCCGAATCTCCGAGTCATTTCTCCTGGACGGAAGCCTGAAGCTCACTTGTGTTGTCTCGTTCAAAAATGGAAATCAACGATGTTTCGAGGCGAGCGTCACACATTACACGAACACGTATATTGTGCAACTATTTTTGTAGGGTCAAATATCGGTAAAAGAGTTGTGTCGCTTGAGAAACGGCACAAAAGTGTTCAAGTTTGTCGAGCTGGCCAATGTGAAATTGTGTAAGCATACAATATTTATACATGTACTTTGTGTGTGCTCAAAAATGGCATTCAGACAGTATCGACGAGGAGGATGAGCATCCGGACATGTACGATTGGATCATTTCTGTGTGAACATCTCTGCACTTAAAAAAAAAATGGCGAACGAACGAGTTTTCTAACGATTTTTTTGATTCATTAACAAAAAAAGCATACATTTATTTCATTAAACATTTCGCGTTTAGAGTAATCGGAATGACGGAAAACAGAGAAAGTTTGGAAAAAGTGCAGACTTGATCTGCCACGTGGCATTCGGGATGAAAACGTTTCGCAACTAATTCCGCAACCAGCGAGGGGAGTCAAAACAAAGACGAACATGTGTAAGGGAGGGGAAATGCAAAAATGGCAATCGGTAGAGTGAGCAGACCTGTCGGCGCTGTGGAAATGCAAAGAACTACAAGAAGCGAAGAGAAGGAGGAAGTTCAAAGTGGGACACGGTCTCCCAGGGCGCTAATGCTAAACACAGTGCGCTCGTAAATTGCGGAGTGTCGTTATAACTTTTGAAAATTTGCACGTCTAAAAATGGAGTTCAATTCGAGTTTACGACCTTTATTTCTTTCTTTTTGACTTGAAAAACGTCTAGAAAACAATATTTTACCGGTTGGAAACCGTTCTTTACAGAATTTAGAGTTTTTCATATTTTTAGCGTCTTTTTCGCATTTCGTCAAAACTTCAAACCTTTATACTTCAGCTCATTTTGCATTTCATGAGCTCAACGAACGATAAAAATGTTCGCTGAATCTTTCTGCACAAAATTCAGGTTCCGGCGGTTAGTTTTCTTGAGAAGTTTTCGCGAAAACTATTCGAAAAACATCTACATCCAGGCCAAAACCTTCAAATCGAAATAACTCGGCTAATTCTCAACGATATGCGAGATTTCTGTTACCAAAACGTAGCTACTGCTCTAATTATTCGACGCCAGGTTCCAGGCGTACAAAAAAATAGGTGTATTGTACAGAAAACATGGAAAGAACGCGAACTTCCGCTGAAAATTAATTAATCGACCGCCGCCGCGTAAATCGACACAGTCCGCCTGTTGCAAGTGCGCCCCATTGAAATCATTCGCGCCGTGGGAGACCGTGTGGGAGAATCTTCACAAGTCCGTGTTCATTCCTGGTTGACGGGACCGCTGCTTCGGCGACCGGAACGAAGAGAGCGTAAAGGTCGGCGGGCACGGGGATCTGTGGAATTTCGTGCAGTCGACGGCTCGACACCGCCCAAATCTCGTCGACCGCGTGCCGGATCGGCTCCGGGACATTTGGAAACCGCGACATTTCGAAACCGCGACATTTGGAAACCAATTCAGTACAAGTATTAAAAAATTCAAAAAACCGCCAAATTCGCAGTATGGACAGAAAATTTTCGTATTGCTCAGGTTAAAAACGTGTTCTTTTTTTCTGCTGGAAATAGATGTTTTTTCACTGTTTTTTCTCGGCTTTTTCTGTGTTTTTGTCGAACATTCGTATTATCTAACTTTTCGATCGTTCTCTTTCCTCAGAATTCCGTTCTTTTCGCGAATAATTTTGTTAAGCTATACGCTTGTGTTAGTCTGAATAGTCCGAAATCATAATTAATTGCTAAAATACACTTAACATGCATTTCTACCGCGAATTTGGCGGTTTTTTGAATTTTTAAATACTTGTACTGAATTGGTTTCGAAATGTCGCGGTTTCTAAAGTTGAATTTGACAAGCCGGAACGCGGAAGTCGGAACGCGGAATTTTCGCGAAACTTTGGAAAACAAAGTGGGAAATATGTTTTTTAGCAGCGTTAAACGTTCAGAAAACTTTGAGACGTTTCGCAACCGACTTGGTTGCGAAACGTCTTGGTAATCAAAAGAGAAATGAGGAGAAGTGGCTGGTTGCAAAGTGTCCGGAAAACGATCACGAAAAAGTGCGGTAGTGGTTGCGAAATGACCTCGAATTGACAGATTTTTTGGTTGCAAAATGCCTGCCAGTTGCAAAATGGTTTCAAAGTGTCTCGGTTGCAAAATGGCAACGTGTCAGTTGCGAAGACGGATAATAGCGGAAAACCGAACAAAAAGCGGAAAGTGACCAGTTCGTCTCCGGAGTGGGTCCAAGTGGCCACTATTATCAAAACTTTCACTCTCTCTCTCTCTCTTTCTCTCTCTCTCTCTCTCTCTCTCTCTCTCTCTCTCTCTTTCTTTCTCCGTCCGTGTTTGACGGGGGCACACAGCGAGGGGGAGGCGAGAACGTGCGCGGGAAGAAGAGACGCAGACAGCATCTATTGGTCTACCTTCTCTGACCCGCCGCGAATGTACTCAACTTCTTCTTCTTCTTCTTCTCTCTCTCTCTCTCTCTCTCTCTCTCTCACTTTCTCTTTCTCTCTTTTCCAACTCAATTTCAATACATTACCACACTTTTTGAATACATTTCCATATTTGTTCAGCAGCCGGAGGCCCACAATGCCTAGGTACGGACTCTCTGACCACTTTTGCGGCTCATATAATATTAATTTGCCATATTGTTTTTTGTTGCTTTTCGAGCTTTAAATGTTCGAGATTTCGATGCGGCTTTGGGAACAATTTTGAGGCTATAATATCTGATTTTTTCAGTGTTCCGAAATTTATAATATCAAGATTGATTTATCGGTCTTCAAAATTACGCTCTACCACTATTATCCAACCACTTTTTTGGGGCCGAAAAAGCATTTTTCTTGCAAAAAGTCGACTTCCGACCGCCGTTTTCCAATTGTTGTCGCCCATAGTAACGCCCATTTTCGCTGAAGACGGCCTCACCGGAAACACGCTTTATTTTCGTGCTTTTTCTGTTTTTCTATGGACTCTCTCTCTCTCTCTCTTTCTCTCTCTTTCTCTTTCTTTTCTTGCTTCACTTCAAGCGCTACTTTCAGAAAATGAACTCGTTTTTGAATGATTTTGGGTGTGACCCATCACACTTTTCAGGACACTTTGCAACTGGTTCTGGCAATGTGTTGTTTGGTTGCAAAGTGTCCACTCTCTCTCTCTCTCTCTCTCTCTCTCTCTCTCTCTCTTTCGTTCTTTCCCTTCAATCCAGTTTCTCCGATGATCATTTTTCTGTTTTCTGTGTGTGTGTCAACAATAACATCCTTTTTTCCTCGTTTTTGTGCTCTTCCCATCCTGTACAGAAGCTCCTTCTTCTTCTTCTTCTTCTCTCTCTCTCTCTCTCTCTCTCTCTCTCTCTCTCTCTCTCCGTCTCTCACTATTTCGTTTCGCAATCACTTTTCATTTCACTGCCAACTCGTGCGTTTTGTGTCAAACCATCCACTGGTATTTACTTTCCGTTTCTGACGGGTTTAACCCACTTTTCAAACCTACTCCTCTGCCTCGTTTTGTAGTTGTCACAATTCCGCAAAAAAAACGAGCTAAAATGGACTGTTTTGATATCAGAGAATGTGGCCAAAAAGTTTGTTTGCAAATGTGTTTAACGGCACACATGAGTCGTCGACACTTTTTCGCTTTTTACCCCCCAAAAAACTGTCAAAACGCCGCATCGGACCAGAGTTGAGCGGAAGAGCGAAGAATTTTTATTTTTTTTAGAAATTTTTTTCATGAAATGTGATCAACTGACGAAATGTAGAGCAAAGTGAACTGTGCTCATAGAAAAATAGTTGTAAATTTAGCGATTCATACAAAAAAGTTATTCCTTTTTTCACGCAACAACTCGAATAACTTTTTTGTATGAATCGCTAAATTCACAACTATTTTTCTATGAGCACAGTTCACTTTGCTCTACATTTCGTCAGTTGATCACATTTCATGAAAAAATTTTCTAAAAAAGATAAAAATTGTTCCGTGTACTTTGGCTCAACTCTTGGACCCATCCGTCCAAGTTTGGGCCAAAAGTGCAGGCCTCAAAAAGTCATCGGCCGGCCCTGTTTTGAATGGAAATGTTAGTATGATTGCGAGGAATCCATTTCGACACGTTTTGAACAAAAAATTGAGATTATCGTTCCAAAATGATATAGTTTTCTCAACTAGCGTACTTTTAATTGTGGCCCCCCTTCCCATTCCCTCATTTCTTTGGGGGTGTCTTCCAATTCCCCCTAAAAACAGGTAATTCACTTGTAATTCCATAGTGACCTTCTCCTTCTTCTCCTTCTTCTTCTCCTTCTTCTTCTTCTTCTTCCCCATTTCTCATCACATTTTCTCAGGAATTCCATTCCGCATCTTTGTGTTTTTCCACGTTTTGAAGGCAAAACATTTTTGATTATTTATTTATTTATAGATTCATCTCTGTGTGTAAAAAAGTTGTGTCTTAGCTTCGATTTTGGAGTCTTCCATCGGTAAACGTGACTCCCGTCTAGTCCGTGTAGTGTTTAAGCGTAGGAAAAAGTCATCAGGATTGATGTCGACTTTGTTAGCTAACAATTCGATTCCAAACTTCTTATCTAAATGTGATCGGCGAGTTTCTAGTGATTCGAGGTGAGAATTGAGGTGAGATAAACCAGACTTGCCAAATCCAGGGCCGGCCCGGAAGTTAGACCACAAAAAAAAATATGCAAAAAAAATATGAAGGAAGAGGAAAACGCGTGCGGCAAAATTGCTAAAATGGCGTGCCAGAGTTGCAATCAATCGCTCCGCCCACTCTTGAGAAAATTTTCGTAATTTTTGTGAAAATTTTGCCACTTTAAACCAGAGTTGAGCGGAAGAACTCAACGGAAGAAAACGGAAGAATTTTTATCTTTTTCAGAAAATTTTTTCATGAAATGTGATCAACTGACGAAATGTAGAGCAAAGTGAACTCTGTTGATAAAAAAATAATTGTAAATTTAGCTTTTCATACAAAAAAGTTATTCGAGTTGTTCCGTGAAAAAAGGGCTAACGGAAGGACAACGGAAGACGGAAGGACATTTTCACGGAACAACTCGAATAACTTTTTTGTGTGAAAAGTTAAATTTACAATTATTTTTTTGTGAGCAGAGTTCACTTTGCTATACATTTCGTCAGTTGATCACATTTCATGAAAAAATTTTCTAAAAAAGATAAAAATTCTTCCGTTTTCTTCCGTTGAGTTCTTCCGCTCAACTCTGCTTTAAACAGCAATTTCTATTTTTTAACAGGTTTTTATGCTATAACATTGCCTTTTTAAGTCTATAAAATTTTAAGTCTATAAAATTATGTTCGTTTCGAAGTTCTAGTTCGCTTTGAATTTTTAGGTGCATCCTCCCGGGCCGACCGGGCCGGGCCGGAAAATTTCCAATTTTGGCCCGGCCCGGCCCGTTGCAAGTCTGAGATAAACTGACAAGACGTCCAGAAATTCCCATTCCGTGCCCCTCTCTCTTTCTGCCTCTTTTTCAGTCCATCTCCGAGTGTATTTGTAGTTGTCGTGCGTGTGGACGGAAAAAGCGGAAGGCGAAACCAGTTCTTCTTCCTCTTTCTCTCTCTCTCTCTTCCTCTTTTTCACTCATAATACGTTCATCATCATCATCATCATCATCATCATCAACAGCACTGACTTCTTCTTCTTCTTCTTCTCCTTCTTCTTCTTCTTCTTCTTCTTCTTCTTCTTCTAGAAGCTTCGCACTTGTTCTTGGAGAAAAAGTGGTGAAAAAACAAGAGAAAAAGTATTTGGGCCCAAAAAAGCACTCACAGAAAAATGTCGGAACGGCGCTACTCCTCGTTTTGTCTTTTTTTGCCGTTTTTAAGGAGCAGGTTGTATTGCAACTGGAGGACACTTTGCAACCGAGTCACTTCGCAACTAGGGCTTTGAGGAAGCGCGCTCAACGAAATTTATAAGCATTAGCATGGAATTTTGACAATTTCATAACGTTTGGACGTTTCGCTATCAGGACACTTTGCAACCGTTGCGAAATGTCGTCTGGTTGCAAAGTGGCCATTGGCTTCAAAAAAGCGACGAAATCATGCGGAACACAACACGTTTTCTAGAAGCCTAATCTGCCACAGATCTGAAGATTGGAACTTCCTCTCTCTCTCTCTCTCTCTCTCTCTTGCTTAATTTTCTACTGAAAAACCTCCATTTTCCTCAATTTCTTCAGTTCTAAATGGAAAATGTTCACTCTCACTCTCACTCTCTCTTTCTTCCTTCCTTCTTCTCAATCCATCTTGACCTCATTCAGCCGACCGTAACAAAGTAATCGCGAGAGAAAGAGAGAGAGAGAGAAAGAGAGAGAGAGAGAGAGAGAGAGAGAGAGAGAGAGAGAGAGTGAGAGAGAGAGAAAGAGAGAGAGAGAGAAAGAAAGAGAGAGAGAGAGAGAGAGTGACAAACTGATGACGTGGCAGTACATGAGACACTTGAGAAAGTCCAAAAAGACACCCCTTTCCTGCCTGTCCACAAAAGTGAGATGCTTTCGCGTGACGGTCAAACACATATCGGGCGAAAAAGTGTGAGAGAGAGAGAGAGGAAATCCACTCTCTCTCTCTCTCTCTCTCTCTCTCTCTTCGTGTTGACTTTAAGATTATCCTCCTGTTTTTTTTTTGCAAAAAAATATTTCACCTTCTCACACCTGTCACTCACATTTCTCATGAATTTTCGAGCGAAAAGCGAAATGGCCAAACTTTTGCTTTTGCATTCATCATGTTTAGCCGTGATTTCTGATGTCTTTGCGAGCTTTGCGCGCTTTGCGCTTTTTCGGTGTCTTGGCGCGATTCTAGTGCCTTTACAGGATCAAAATTTGTATGAACGTTTCCTGACGAGTCTTGACGCTTTTCCGGTGCCTTGACGCACTTTGCGTGCCTCCATTTTTGTGCCTTTACAGGATCCAAATTTGTTTCATTTCCATTTAGCATTTTTGCTGCTCTCTTGAGTCCTGACGCTTTTCCGGTGCCTTGACGCACTTTGCGTGCCTCTCTATTTTTGCCGCCGTCACTTCGCTGAGAAATGGGTGAAACGAGAAGATTGAAATCTCCTTTTTTTCGATTGACAAATGGAATGAAAAACGTTTTCGCAAAGGTTTCTGGCCCTAAAATGAAGTGAGACACGGTCGGTTTTGATTCACCATTTCCAAATAAAAAATTCATTTATCATTTCATCACTTTTTCCCCTTCCCCTGCCCACTCTCTCTCTCTCTTTTTCTCTCTCTCTTTCACTCTCTCTCTCTCTCTCTCTCTCTCTCTCTCTCTCCGTTTTCGTCGAATTTCGTCGTCCACTACCTCTCTCATTTTGTCCAATCTTGTTGTACCGTTTCATCGAAGAATGCATGCGGAAGTGACATCATTTTGGAGTTGTGTCCAATAAATACGTGTTTTGAGCGCATTGACTCATGCTTCATCGATTTTCGCAGCAATTAGACGGCTTCTTGAACGATGTGATCTCCGAATTTTCGATCGATGACGTGGCAAATAGGAGGCGATTTCGAAAAAGAGCACCACAGAGTGTGTACTCAGTTTTGAGCGTTAAAAAATAGGTCAATATGAAGAGACACACCCTTTTCAAAGTTCAACACTTGCAAAAACAAGCGGTCATGGTGCTTGATTCATGCTAAAACAAAGTCTCCTACTTTTAAAGATTTTTATCTCGCGAACCAGTGTTTCTCATAAAAAGTTGTCAACTGCAAAATTGTTTATTAACCTATTTTGTATATTTTGTTAGTTGACCACTTTTTGATCTCTTTACAGGCTATCCAGATACGCTGCTTTGAACAGAAGGCACTGGTGAACTTTTAACACGCACTTTCAAAGGCCTATATCTCGCGAACCGGTGATTGTTTCAGAAAGTTGTCAACAGAAAAATTGTTGGAAATTTCATGCTCAGCAACTTTGTAATTGATTATTTTGTACGAAAACTATCCGTTCTCGAGTTGTGCGCATTTATCTAAACACTTGCCAATGGCAGTAAGTTTCAAAGTAATTTAGCGGCTTCCCAGCTGTTTTTCCGTACATTCACGTCACAAGAGCCCCTTTTTCGTAGAAACATACACCGGCTGTGCATGTTTTGTCATCGTCGAGCGCTCGTTTCGTCATCATCGCGCGCTACAACACAAACAGAGCGTTTTGCTCGGCGCGCGCGGAAACGTTTTGCCGTTCCGCGCGGTGCTTCCGCGCGGAACGCGACCAAATCCGGGCAGAAAGCAGTCGCCAAACAAAAGGCTTATCAGACATGTCTCTCTTTCTTCCAAACGTACAATATCTCAATAATCATAGTGCTATGAAGCGTAAGGGAAGACGCTTCTTCTTCTTCTTCTTCTTCTTCTTCTTCTTTCTCTTATCACACTTTCTTATCAACTTCTTCTTCTTCTTCTTCTTCTTCTTCCTTTCCCCTCTATTATACATCATTTCCTTTGTGTCCTTCTGCTGCTATTGTCCGATTTGTTATGAATGCGAATTTGAATTGCGAGAAAAAGCTGTTCTACAATAGTAACAAAAAACAAAAAGTAATAAGCCTTGCTCCTTGTCAAAATATCCTCTTCCCTTCCACTCTCAATCCCTCTCTTCTAAATATTACACATTTCCGTGTGCTCTGCTCCTCCTTCTCATCATCTTTATCACTCACTTTTATCTTGTTCGACAATAGCTGGACGTTTGAAACGGCGTATCTCAGTTCTGTGTGGAGATATAAAAAAGTGGTCAACTGCGAAAATGTCCGAAATTTCCTCACGAGTATTTTTGCTGTTGACAACTTTTCGATAACTCAACCCGCTCATCAGATATATTCGTTTGATCACTCAAAACCGCTATAAAAACGTCTTTTTCGTGCCCGCAAATTTATTGTACTGGTTTTTGACGTCGTCTGATTTCTGATGACTTCTCTCTCATTCAAGTCTAGTCCGGCCATCACTAAAATCATCAGCGTTTTTTTCCAAAAGACGGTCCCGCTCCGATCACGTTTCCAATCAAAGTTTGTCCGTTCGTGTGTGTGCGTCTGCGTCTCGGCGCTCCCGCTCGCTCTCTCGTGATCCAATTCACTCCCGTTCTTTCTCATTTTCCTCCCATTTTCCTCCCCCCGCTCGCCTCCCTCTCTCTCTCTCTCTTTCCAATTCTTCCACATGTCATCCGCAGTTTTCTCGCATTTTAGCGACTTTTCCAGGCCTCAAATCGTTTGTTGATTTCAGATAAATGCTGCAAAATGTCAGATGACGTCAACAATTCGTCGAAACCCACAATACACTTTGATGATACGCCTTTCGAGGACGTTTTCGACGTCGAAACCGAGTTGGGAAGGTGAGAAATCGGTTGCAAAGTGTCCTCGTGGCCCTAATTTGTTGTAAAAGTATCGAGAAGACGGCAAGAACTCTTCCATTTCAATTCCAATCGCCAACGGGTCGGTTGCAAAGTGTCCGCTCGTTTCCCATTCCATTTCTAATTGTTCTCGATGGCTTTTCCTCAAGAAATCACTTAACTGCCGCCCTTCTTCTTCTTCTTCTTCCCGAACAACATTCTTGCGGTAAACAAAAGAAGAAGAAGAAGAAGAAGAAGAAGAAGAAGAAGAAGTTGTAATTGTATTGTAAAACTCTTGAGACACACACTTTATCGCAACTAATTGTATTGTTCACCTCTTCGTGATGGACAATATCGACTTTTCGTTCACTTTTGCAGCGGCCAATTCGCCGTGGTCCGACGGGTGCGTGATCGAAAAACCGGTGAGCGATACGCGGCCAAGTTCATCAAGAAGCGGCGGTATGCGACGTCACGACGCGGAGTGACACGCCAGAATATCGAACGGGAAGTTCGCGTGCTCCAGAAGATACGCGGACACTCGAACGTCGTCGAGTTGCACGCCGTTTACGAGACCGCCAGCGATGTGATCATCGTTCTCGAGTTGTGAGTTTTCCTGGAATCCGAAGACGTCGTCCAGACTTTAGAATGTTTCTGCATAATCTTGACACCTAACACGTTGATTTTGTAGTTGATCACTTTTTTGTACCTCCCAAACCTGGAGTACTGTGGGCGTTTGAAGAGGGGGACTGAAAAGCATACGCTTCAAGTGGGTTCTGTCTTTCAAGAGCTACAGTACTGTTAGGAGTGATGGTACGAACAAGTGATCAACTAGAAAAATAAAGCTTAGCTCAAGCACTATATTTTTCTAGTTGACAACATTTTCATAAAACCACGCCCAAGAGTACTGTAGCTGTTGGAAGTTAGAAGCCACTCGAAGACTCTCGTTTTCATTCCCAACTTCCAAGGCCTACAGTACAAAAAACAAGGGCGTTATGCCGCCTCCAAAGTCCCGGAAAACCCGCAAATCTCGCGGACTTTGCAGTCCACGGTCGGCAGAAATTTGCGGGAAATCCGGGGTGCGCACAGCTGAACGAGTGATACCGTACACCATAAAACTACGGTATTTTTTTGAAAAATTTACCCAAGAAATTTGAAACATTTCAAATATTGTCGAGAAATTTAAATTTTTTTCAAATAAAAGACGTTGAAAATTTAACCAAGAAATTTTTTTAAATCTTAAAAAAATTCTCGAGAAATTTAAATTTTTTTCAAAAAAAGACGTTGAAAAATTTACCCAAGAAGTTTGAAAAAAATTTCAAATATTGTCGAGAAATTTAAATTTTTTTCAAAAAAATACGTTGAAAATTTACCCACGAAATTTGAAAAAAATTTCAAAAAAATTCTCGAGAAATTTAAATTTTTTTCAAAAAAACGTTGAAAAATTTACCCAAGAAATTTGAAAATGTTCAAATATTGTCGAGAAATTTAAATTTTTTTCAAAAAGACGTTGAAAATGTACCCAAGAAATTTGAAAAAAATTTCAAAAATTCTCGAGAAATTTAAATTTTTTTCAAAAAAATAACGTTGAAAATTTACCCAAGAAATTTGAAAATTTTCAAAAAAATTCTCGAGAAATTTAAATTTAAAAAGACGTTGAAAAATTTACCCAAGAAATTTTAAAATTTTTAAAAAAATTCTCGAGAAATTTAAATTTTTTTCAAAAAAATACCGTAGTTTTTATGGTGTACGGTAACACTCGTTCAGCTGTGCGCGCACCCCGGATTTCTCGCAATTTTCTGCCGATTTTGGACTGCAAAATCCGCGAGATTTGGGGGTTTTCCGAGACCTTTTGGACGCGACATTACAAAAAAGCAGTCAACTTCGAAAAACAATGTACAAAGTGTCGAGATTGCACACAAAACTTTTCACACCGATCGCACGCCGTCAACGCTTGATCGACGCTTTTGCAGAGTGTCCGGCGGCGAACTGTTCGATCACGTGTGCGCAAAAGAGTGTCTGGACGAGGTGGAAGCGGCCGCATTCGTCAAACAGATTCTGCTGGCCGTCCGTCATCTACACTCCCTGCACGTCGTTCATTTGGACATCAAACCCGAGAATGTGATGCTGAAACAGCGCGGCGAGTCGCACATTAAAATCATCGATTTCGGACTTTCGCGCGAGATCGAACCGGGAGCGACGGTTAAGGATATGGTCGGCACGCCCGAGTTTGTCGGTCAGTTACCTCGATTGTACAGACGAACGAGCAAAAAGTGGGGACAATTTCAGCGCCGGAAGTCGTCAACTATGAGCCATTGTCACCGGCAACGGACATGTGGGCAGTCGGAGTCGTCACTTATATTTTGTGAGTTTGCCGCCAATGCAAAAGAGTTTACACCCCCGGGGGTTTGAACCTACGACCAAAAATTGTTCAAAAATCCAAAACACTACCACTACGACACGCATGCAATCTACCGCCTGCACGTCAAGGGCAGACATAATCTGGCGCCCTAAATTCGGATTTTATTGTAAAGTGAAGTGACAATTTGAAGCCACATATCTCGAAAAGTAGTTGCTATTTCAAAAAGTTGTCAACTGGAAAATTGTTCGAAATTTCATGCTCAACAACTTTGAAACTGCTCATTCTCGAGTTGTACGGCTTTTTAGTTGAGATATAGCGTCTTGAATGAACGGTACACTATTCACCAGAGTTGAGCGGAAGAACTCAACGGAAGAACACGGAAGAATTTTTATTTTTTTTAGAAAATTTTTTCATGAAATGTGATCAACTGACGAAATGTATAGCAAAGTGAACTCTGCGCATAGAAAAATAATTGTAAATTTAGCGATTCATACAAAAAAGTTAGGGGCTAACGGAAGGCGGAAGGACATTTTCACGCAACAACTCGAATATAACTTTTTTGTATGAATCGCTAAATTTACAATTATTTTTCTATGAGCAGAGTTCACTTTGCTCTACATTTCGTCAGTTGATCACATTCCATGGAAAATTTTTCTAAAAAAGATAAAAATTCTTCCGTGTTCTTGCGTTGAGCTCTTCCGCTCAACTCTGGTATTCACGGTCACATTTGCTACTCAAAAACTCGTCAGCGACGCTCTTTTTTGATGGTCCAAGTTTGCAGACTGTCCGGCGGTTCGCCGTTCCTCGGCGACAATCGTGACGAGACCTTCTCGAACATCACCCGCGTGCGCTATCATTTCTCGGACCGCTACTTCAAGAACACGTCGCGACACGCGAAGGACTTCATTTCGCGTCTTTTCGTCCGGGACGTCGATCAACGAGCGAGCGTCGACGAGTGTCTGCAGCACCCGTGGATCCGCGGACCCGAAGGAAACGCGATCGACATCCGCAAGGCCTCCTGCATCACCATTTCACACATCCAGTCCTTCAAGACCAGACAGCGATGGAAGCGCACTGTCGAGCTGGTCATGGTGCTTCTGAAGGCGTCGCGGAGCTCGAGAAAGATCGGCGACGGACGATTCGACGCGGACGACATCATCGCGAGTTGCACGTTGATTTGTGCGGAAGAGGGCAACCTTCGCGCCCTGCACAAACTCTCGGCTCTCCACAAACTGTTGCCGAACACGGCGAGAAAGTGTCGCGGCGCCGCCCACATCTCACTCGACCCGTCCACCGCCGAACCGTCGGGAACGACGGCGATGCACTGTGCGGCCAAGTACGGACACGTCGAAGTGTTCAACTACTTGCACATGAAGGGCGGCAACATTTGTGCGCGCGACGATCACGGAGACACTCCGCTGCACGTCGCGTGTCGATTCGCTCAACACACGGTCGCCGGATACGTGGCCAACGAGAAGGTCGACGTGGATTCGATCAATAAACGAGGAGAGACCGCTCTGCATTGTGCCGTCGAATCGGCCGACACTCGAGTCGTCAGATTGTTGATCGGAATGAGGCCACGTCTGGATTTACCGAATGCCGTTCGTTTTTTTTTGTTGTCGTTGTTGTTATTTTGGTTTCTACATTTGACTATGCGCACGGTCTCCTCAGAGCTGACAATCGAAATTCAAATTTTAACAGCAAAATTTGTGTTTTTTTTTTGCGAGATTAGCCACGAAAAATCGATAATTTCTATAGAGCTATTACGAATTTTTAAAGCGCAAGACACGGCGACCAAAAACGTAGAAAGGGGCGCGGGGGCCTAGCGTGCACGGTTTATCACCATTTTGGCGCGAAATTCGAAATTTAACCCTCTATTTTTCGTGTTTTTCGTCAAAAATTACCCAAATTTTGTACGGGTTCCGACGATGTAATTGCATAACTTTGTTAGACTAATCATCGCGCACTTTTTGAGCTTAAAACGAGCAGGTTTCATTAAGAGAATGAATCAATTCAATCGATTTTCAAGTTTTGTGCTGAAAATGCGCGAATTTCAGTCATTCGCCGATACTTTTTGCCGTTTGAACGCTTAAAATACTTGTATTAACGTGCTTAATCACTTCCGACACTCATTTCGTCTCAAAACTATTCAGATCGGCATGAAAATTCCGAAATTGCGGCGGCGATTGGCCGCGGAGAGCGTATTGCGAAATATGCCAAAAACGTCTCAAACGCGGCGTTTTCACGAAAATTTCAATGTTTTCTCTCTTTAATGTCTCTTCTTTCGTCGATATCAAACACAAAAATAGCGGAAAAGTGCTGAAATTGCGGCAATTTTCAGAAAACGCGTCTCAGTTTTGGCCACGCCCCTTTCTAAAGCGTTAAATTTGGGCAAATTTATCCGTTTGAAGGTTTTTGGCTAAAACTGCGTGCATTTCAGTTGCTTTTCGGCAGTTTTCGCGGTTCGAGCGCTCAAAATGCTTGTATTTACGTGATTTATCATTCTCAAAACCAATTCTGTCGGAAAACGGTCAAGAAAGCGCAAAATGAGAAGGCGAAAAAGCAAAATCCGCGAAAAATGCGCCAAAACGTCATTAATTCTAAGAATTAGTGTGTTTTCATGTCGCGCAATCATTTTTCATCGCCGTTGAGCACAAAAATCAGAAAAAACCTGCTCAATTCATGAAAACGCCACTTGGCCGCCGATGCCACGCGCCCATATTGTCAGCTCTGGAGACCGTGGCTATGCTAGGCCATTAGTCAGATATAAGTGTGTTCAGTGCTTCGTTCAATCACCACAATCCGAGTGTTCAGACGGGCGATACAGTCATCCACCTCGCCGCCGACAGCATCAATCCACGCATTCTTCCGCTTCTCGTCTGCCTCTCGCCGCCGTTACACCTCCGAAACATTGTGAGTTTGCGAAGCGAAAGTGTACAATAATTGAATGGACGTCATTTGGATGATCTGGCTGGATCCGCTGGCCTCGCAAACCCTCGGCCATTCTATCCTCACACAGCCGACACACAAGTGCTAGACGAGGAGGATATCTGTCAAAAATTGTTGACAAATTGTCCGTCGCGCTTTTTCTGCGCGCTCCACCCCGGGGGGAGCGCTCTCTTCTCAAAGTCGTTTTGAAATTTTCGATGAATAAGTAATGAGCGCGGCCACCAGTCCGTCCGAATTTTGGTTCAATTCTTTTCTTGAAAAATGTGCGCGTACGGCACGAAAATCTTGGAAATTCGAGCCGGAACTGCGTCATTTGGAGCCAGGTGACACAGCCTAAGAGATTAGCGATTAGGGCGCTTAGAAGCGGATAATAGTGTGCACGAATGCCGGTTGCAACAATCCGTCCATCAACAATTTTGCGCCTTCTGTCGTTCGTCTCGGTGGCCGATGCACCATGCACCAGGTGGGTGTCCGTGAAATATACATAAGCGGCGGCGACCAGCACCGGATACTAGACAACTTTCACGTGGCTCTCTCCTTGCGTGGTGGACTAGAAATCCAAAGTTAGTCCCTCAACTGATCTTTCTAGGCCACCCCAACTACACGCCGTTTTAACAATGGTACAAACTTTTAGAGCAAAGCCTAGGGGTGGGGTGAAAAGCTGTGAAGCATGCTTTCCTTGACAACCCCCCTCCCCTCCCCTCTACACCACTACTATTGCCCATAAATCTACCCCCCGAGCCGCTTCCTCTCTCTCTCTCTCTCTCTCTCTGCCAAGCCCCGCCCCGTTTTGCTTTCGCCTCCTCGCGTCGTCCATTCCATCCGCTATTATGCTTCTCTTTCTCTCTCTCTCTCTCTCTCTCGCTTCCTCTTTCTTTCTCGTTGGCCAGGTGAATAACCAGGTGCATATCCTCTCTTTTCGCCCCTCTTCTCAACTAGGCCAAATGTTCGTGTTCTCATTTTAGTAGTCCACTTTTCTTTTGCCACGTTTCGCAATCGTTTTACCTCGCTTGTTCACTCGAGGACACTTTGCAACTAGTCCATTTCGCAACCGAATCCATTTTGGACGTTTTGCAACAACTAGACACTCTCAGATCTCGATTTTTTGAACGCTTTCTTGAGACTTTTGTCAAATTTGGCCGTAGGTTGCAAAACGTCCCAATGTTCATTGACACATTGCAAACTAGTTGCAAAACGTCCTCTCTCTCTCTCTCCCTCTTCCATTTGGACGTTTTGCAACAACTAGACACTCTCTGATTTCGATGTAGGACCTTTTGCAAAACGTGCGTCCATCTCAAAAATGTTTGCTTATCCTTGACGCTTTTAATAATTTGGATTGTACCTTTTTTGTTGGTTGCAAAACGTCTCTCTTCTTGATCCGTACCAAGTTCCTCTTCTTCTTCTTCTTCTTCTTCTTCTTCTTCTTCCTCTTCTTGTTCATCTCTCCACTAATCAGATCGGCTTCGCTCCCTATGTACCGTGAAATGAGCGCTCGTGAAAGTGCGCGAAAAAACGAATCGACGGCGACGCAATCGGGCGGAAAGACCACGGCGGCGCTTAAAGAGTTTGTGGAGAACGGAACGGACCCGCTGGCCGACGAGCGGGACTCGGAAGAGGAAGAAGAAGAGGAAGAAGAAGAAGAAGATCCCTTCCAAGTGCCGCCCCTCGACAATTTGTGCCTACAAAACGAGCCGGAAAGCGATTCGGACACGGATCAGACGATAGTGCTGATGCCCGGATCGGTGCTCTCCAACTACCTCTCGGACCCCGTCACCAATCCCGCCGCCACCGCCGCCGCCTCGTTTCTCTACGACAGTCCGCGCCCACGCGCCGCCGATTTCGTCTACGCCGGACAGGACCGCTACTCCAAGTTGGGAAGTGTGCCGGCCTACTCCTCGACGACTCAATTCATCAGTTTACTCAACTACATGTCGCCGAACGGCAGAGAGGAGGACGGCGAGAATGAGGGCGGAGAGTGGTGCGATTGTGCGGTGAGAGAGAGAATGAAGGCCTAGACATTTTGTTGGAGATCCATCCCTAGCTTGTCTCTTTCTTTTTCGACGACGGTTTTCGGGTTGAGACCGAATCATTAGCACCTCTCCTTCAGGGAGAAAAAGTCCGAGTATGAATTGGCGGGAAATGGATAATCCCTGATCCTCTCATCGATTCGTTTTTTTTTTTTTGAATTATAATCCGCTCCTACCTGCCGCTTTTTACTTGTTTGCCTGAAAAAAAAACTAGAGGGAAAAGGGGAACAACAAAAACGGAAAGTTACAATAGTAGTCTCCAGAGCTGACAATATGGGCGCGTGGCCTCGGCGGCCAAACGGCGTTTTCATGAATTGAGCACGTTTTTTTCTGATTTTTGTGGTCAAATGCGATGAAAAATGATTGCGCGACATGAAAACACACTAATTCACAGAATTAATGACGTTTTGGCGCATTTTTCGCGGATTTTGCTTGTTCGCCTTCGCCGCACTTCTCATTTTGCTCTTTCTTGACGGTTTTCCGACAGAATTGGTTTGGAGAATGATAAATCACGTAAATACAAGCATTTTGAGCGCTCGAACCGCGAAAATTACCGAAAAGCAACTGAAATTCACGCAGTTTCAGCGAAAAACCTTCAAACGGATAAATGTGATTTACGACTTGACCAAATTTAACGCTCTTGCGCTTAAAAAATTCGTAATAGCCTATACAATCGGTCTATCGAGAGACAAATGGGAAATTATCGATTTTTCGCGGCTAATCTTGCAAAAAACACAAATTTTGCTGTAAAAATTTGAATTTCGCGCGCCAATGTATCGCCCATTGTCAGCTCTGAGGAGACTTTGGCGAGAACCCAACATTTTTGTCAATTTTCAGCGCGAAGAGACGCCTCTGCACGTGGCGGCCGCGCGTGGACACGTGGATTGTGTGCAATCGCTGCTCGACAGCAACTCGCCGGTCAACGCGCTCGAACAGGACGGAAAGACGGCGTTGATTGTGGCGTTGGAGAACGGAAACGTCGATATTGCGAGCATTCTCATCACCAACGGATGCGACATCAACCACGCCGACCAGGTGAGCTCGAAATGGTTCAATTTTTGAACTTTTTGAATTTTTATCTTTTTTAGAAAATTTTTTCATGGAATGTGATCAACTGACGAAATGTATAGTAAAGTGAACTCTGCTCATAGAAAAATAATTGGAAATTTAGCGATTCATACAAAAAAGTTTAGGGCTAACGGAAGACGGAAGGACATTTTCACGGAACAACTCGAATAACTTTTTTGTATGAAAAGCTAAATTTACAATTATTTTTCTATGAGCAGAATTCACTTTGCTATACATTTCGTCAGTTGATCACATTTCATGAAAAAATTTTCTAAAAAAGATAAAAATTCTTCCGTGTTCTTCCGTTGAGTTCTTCCGCTCAACTCGTGTCAAAAACTCGGCTCCACAATACTAATCCCCCCGTCGATTTGCAGCACGGCGACACGGCCCTTCACGTGGCCGCCAAAAACGGCCTTCTCCAAGCGGTCCAAACTCTCTGCCACTGCTCCGTTCACGTGGACGCCGTCAACAAATCGCAAAAGACCGCACTGCACCTGGCGGCGCACTACGGCCACGTCGACATCATCCGGATCCTTTTGCTCGCGCGCTCGGATGTGAGTCTGCGCGGCGACGACGGACTCACGGCCGAACTGGTGGCGGTGGCGGCGGAGCGACTCGAGGCGAACGCGCTTCTGAAGCAGGTGAAGTCGCACGACGTGCGCGAGGAGTACATCAACCAGCTGTACCCGCTGGACACGTCGCTGCGACGCATCAAACTCAAACTGCTCGGCCACTCCATGTCGGGAAAGACGCGGTTGGTGCAGACGTTGCACACCTCGCGCGGCATCTCCTCGTTCCTCGAATCGGTCTCGCGCCGCATCAGCGATCATTACAGTCCGTCGAACTCGATGAAAGACGATGGCGTTCACTCGACGAACGGCTCGTTCGTCAACGAGTCGAACAACAACTCGTTCGAGGTGCTGTTGGCCAGCGCGCCGGGCGGCGGCAAGTACGCCCCGCCGCACTCGCAGTACACACGTGGCATCGACGTGCAATCGGTGAACATCAACGGATGCGGCGAGTTTTCCGTGTGGGAGTTTGGCGGCTACGAGCCGATGCACTCGTGCTACGATCACTTTGTCGGCAATTCCGACTGCGTCCACCTCATCCTCTACCGAGCCAGCGATCCGACCGAGGTGCAGTACAAGCAGATTTTGTATTGGATGAACTTTTTGAAGGGACGAGTCACGCCGTTCGAGCCGATTGGTCTGTTTTATTTAATTAATGGGGCTATTCAGCGTATGTTTGTTTTCCGTTTTTTTTTTTCGTTTTTTAACACCGTTGAATTGGGTTTTTTGACGTAAAAAAACGAAAAAAAACGGAAAAAAATCTTAAATTTCAGAGCCCTAGACCCCCTGGGAGAATTTTTGTGTTCATTTGAATGGAGCTTGTTCGGTCAAAATTTTAGTTTTCCTGCGGATTTGAGGGTCAATTTTTACATCATCGGATTCAGAATAAAATTTCCGACCGATCCATGCTAAATATTTTCATTTAGCTGTTGTCCGAAAAAAGTTACAGTCAGTTATGTTTTCGGTTTTAGCCCACAAAAGCACTAATTTCACCATTAGAAGGGGCCGCACACACCGACCTTTTCAACGCCATTGGCGGTCGGCGCGCGTTCGCCCGATTAGCGCAGTGGCAGAGTGCTCACTCGGCAGTCTGGAGGTGTCGGGTTCGAAACTTTTGACCTTAAAAGATGTTTTCCTTTTTTAGAACACCATTTTTCTTCAATTTATATGTTGCCTCTTTGGTTTCAGCCACCAAACAGAGGCGAAAAACGCGTGCGGCGGACTTGCAGGCGAGACTCCGCCCCCTCCGATCGGGGAGAAAACAGGCCAACTTTGAAGGGGTGTAACTCGGGATGTACCGAAAATTTTAGGGAAAAAAATTGGGAGCGTACTCATAGAGAGTAGGGGAGCACATTCCAACAAAACATTTATGAAAATTCAGAGTTTCGTGAAACCCGTTGCGGTACCTAATCATATGCTAAATTTTCCGTTTTGCAGGTCACTGCGGCTTCTCGTCACGTCGCTCGAAACTGATAATAGTGGGAACGCACGCGACGCCGGCGCTCTTCCCGCAACGGAACCAGGAAGGCGAGTACGTTTCGTCGGACATCGACGCCATGCTCAACACGGTCCGTCTTCGTTTCGAGACCCACTTCGACATGGATCACCGCCTGATCCTTCTCGACGCCACCAATCCGTCGTGCATCGGAATGAAGACGTTGAAGATGGAATTGGCAAAGTGTCGGACGAACATTTTGGCGGTACGTTGAAATTGAGCGTACTTCAATTTTGCGTAGTGGACCCCCACTCGGCGCGAATGATTTCAATGGAGCGCACTTGCAACAGGCGGGCTGTGTCGATTTACGCCGATTAATTAATTTTCAACGGGAGTTCGCGTGTTCTTTCCATGTTTTCTGTACAATACACCTATTTTTTGTACGCCCGGAACCTGGCGTCGAATAATTAGAGCACTAGCTACGTTTTGGTAACAGAAATCTCGCATATCGTTGAGAATTAGCCGAGTTATTTCGATTTGAACGTTTTGGCCTGGATTTTGATGTTTTTCGAATAGTTTTCGCGAAAACTGCTCAAGAAAACTAACAGCCGAAACCTAGATTTTGTGAAAAAAGATTCAGCGAGCATTTTTATCGTTTGTTGCGCTCATGAAATGCAAAATGAGCTGAAATATAAAGGTTTGAAGTTTTGACGAAATGCGAAAAACATGAAAAACTCTAATTTCGTAAAATATTGTTTTCTAGACGTTTTTCAAGTCAAAAAGAAAGAAAAGTGCATTTTTAGACGTGCAAATTTTCAAAAAAGTTACAACGACACTCCGCAATTTACGAGCGCACTGTGTTTAGCATTAGCGCCCCCTGGGAGACCGTAACTAGAACAGTTTCTAAATCATTTCAACATTTCAGAAGCTCCTAAAACCGCTGTCGATCCTCGATACGGTAGTTGCGCATCTGAATTTGGTGCGCAAGAAACACGCAAACTTTCCGGTGATCACTTGGCCCGACTTTGTGCAAATGGTGCGAAACGAGATCAATCCGTTGACCGGAGACGCGCATTGCCGGCAGATTGTGCAGCAGTTGCAGTTGATCGGAGAGGTAACGGTCTACTGTCGTTTGATTATTACGGTACCTAACCAATCGATTTGCAGCTGGTCTATCTGCGCAACGACCTGGCCGACGCGGACTACGTCGTCCTCAACGCCGAATGGTTCGGAACGCACATTCTCGGCCAGCTGCTCAGCGCCGAGTTTCTATCGAAGGCGAGCCCGAACGGCTCGTACCACACGAGCTCGCTGGCCAACATCTTTCCCGAAATCCCCGAGCAATCGGACCTCATGAACATTCTCGAAGTGCTCCAACTGTGCGCGCCCGACGCCTCGACGGGCGCCCACGAATTTCCAGTGTTCATTCAGACGGAGGCGCCCGACTCGATCTGGAGACCGTATTCGCTGAAGGAAAAGGAGCGCGACACGGTGTACGGAGGCGTGCGGATTCTGCCGTCGCGCGGAATGGAGCGCAGTCTGCACAGCACGTTCCCGCGCATTCAGGTCGCACTGCGGAGGAGCATCAACGAGTATCAGGCGGCAAATGACACGCAACTGGTGCAGTACGCCGAGTGCTCGAAGCTCGTCACCCAGGACCGTGAGGCAGTCGTTCGGATGGTCGGCGATGCGGTCGAGATCCGGGCGAGAGGGCCCGCCGACTCGGCGACCTCGATGTTCTACTTCATGGAGGACCTCATCAACCTCGTCGAGCACACCGCCCAAGAAATCGGTCCGGGCATCAGTCTCGAGCGCCACTTTATCAGTCCGAAACACCTGAAAGAGCATCGCGAGCAGCCGGCGCTGTTCCCGCCGGAAGCGATGATGGAGATGCAGCAGAGGGAGTCGCTTTCGGTCAAAGGGACGCAGGACGAGGAGGAGCTCTTCACCGACGTCGTCTGCTTCGGATCTCGCGACGTTGCCCGCCATCTGACGCTCGGAATCGACGTGAGCGTCGCCGATTTGCAAATGTCGAGCCGATGCGAACTCGCGTGTTTGTTGGACGCGCCGCATGCGATGGGAAGGGACTGGTCGATTCTGGCGGTCAAGCTTCAGTTGACCGATCAAGTGCCGGAGGTGAGCACGCGTTTTTCATTTTGCAGCCATGCAGTCTGTAGGAAAATTCCGAAACGGTTACAGGTCGACCAAACGGGCCAATCCCTATCGCGAACCGACCAATTGCTCAACGAGTGGGCGATCCACCATCCGGAGCAAGCCAACGTCGGAAACCTGTGCCGGATCCTTGTGGAACTCGGACGGTGCGACGCCCGCGACGCCCTCTACCGGACGGTGCCGCTCTACGTGTTCGCGCCGCTCGAGGATCAGTTCCTGCTCGAGACGAACGATAGCGGAGTGGTGTCCTCGTGCCACAGCTCTGCCTAACGGACACTTTGCAACTCATGTTCTATGTACACTGTGATTTACGGGTTCAATAATTTGTTGTTGTTGTTGTTGTTTTTTTTCTCGAAACAACCGAAAAAATGTTCCGCTTTTCGCGCCGCCTATTTCCCAGTTGAGTACCGGTCTGAAACATACGAAATGCAAACATAATCGATCGATAATTCCGCTGATCCTGTTCCCGCCCCGCCGATTTTTTCTGTATATTTATGATTTAGGCATAGATTGTTTTTTTTTTTCCGCACTACGAGCTTTTTTTCTGTAACCAAATGAAAGATTTCAAGACTGTTTGTCGATTGTCGGTTGAGAACTTTAAACGCGCAGCACACTTTTGTTTTCAGAACAACTCTGGTAATTTTCGGCAAGTTGCCGACTGGAAGCGGCATCCGTGCCGTTTTCCGCGGCAATCTGCTGTAAGGGTGCCGATTCCGTGCCTGCCACGCGCTGAACCTTTGCTACTTCGTTGCCACAACCACCCTGCTACCGTTGCTGCTCCCGTGCCGCTCAAAAACCGTGCTTCCCTCCCATCCCACTCGTTTCTGTTGCACGCCCTATCCATGCGGATGCCATGCCGGATCCGTGCGTGACACATGCTCACCCCATGCTACCGTAGCAACTTGCTGTTCGCTTGCCGCTCGCGCGCCCCACCCTTGCCGAAAATTACCTGAGAATGTTGTAATGAGCGTTTATAGGCGCAAGAAGACACGAATGCGAGCTTACGGTAGGAACTGTACCGTAAACCGTGTGCGATTTTCAGTAAATCGCAAAAAACAAGTCGATGGGGATTACTGTATTTCAAAGGAACCGGAGAACGCCCGCGAGTACTACGAGAATTCGAGGAGAAGTACCAATTGATGTGAACCAATTGCACAGGCAAAAACATTGGGCAGGCGCTTCGCTTGCTCGGTATTCCGGGTATTCATGGTATTTTGATGATGCCTTTTGAAAAACAAGAGCGTCGTTCTGTTGAGCTGAAGTAGAAGCTTCATGTAAACCGTTATTTCAATGCAAAAAGTCAGTTCTCTCTCTCTCTCTCTCTCTCTCTGACGTTATTTAAATAATGGTAGATTCTTATTTTTCTTCATCCCTTCGGAAGTAAACCTGAAATTCTAAAAACTCGCACCACACAGTTCCACTTCAGGCAGAAAAGCCTCCTTGTGCTCGTATTTATTCAGTTTTTATTCCATTGGGCCCACTCGAATACTTGGTACGTATTATCACTTTATCGCTCGTGCCCCCTGAGAAAAGCCCGCGAAGTTCAAATGAGGCCCCGCCCCTTCAGCGTTCAATTCTTGCAAGTAGCGCGCGCAGTTTTCGCAACGCTGCCGCACACATTGCTCTGAACACCGAATTCTTGAAAATTGAAGCAAAAAATAATTTTTTTGTTATCAAAACCTATTCTGTCGCCTTGTTGTATCTTCTTTTCGGAAAAGGAGCGGTGAAGTGATGATAAGTGAATTCCGTTCCACGTGGCACCCGCTGCCCTTTGTTTTTCGCAACGTGGCGACACCCTGACACTTTTTCGGAGCATCGAAAGGGCGGGGGCAAATGTGTGGACAAAACACGTCGTTTATATTGATTGATTTTCTCGTCGAAGAATCCTCGAATCACTTCTTTGTTTCGGCGCGCCTCGTCCGCTCTCGCAAATCAAACGAAAACGGTGAAACAAAGCTTGGCACTTTTTATGAAAGGTACGGCGTTTGCGAAACGTCTCCTGGTTGCACACAAATGTTCCCCGTTTTTGCAGTCTGTCAGCTGAAATCCGCAATGACCGTCGTCCAAGTGCTCTTCGCTCTTTTGTCGCTTCCGCCCACACTCCTCGCCGATCTCACTTCTGTCTACGTGCCGGTGGCGGTCGGAGAGCCGCAAGACGGCCGAAACTTTGACAAACCGTTCGGCGTGTTCGGCGCCTACTCCCATCCGAACATTGATTTTTCCAAGTGCGGCAAGCACACGCACGAGCTGAACGAGCAGTTCGCCGGCAACAGCGCCGAAATTCACGTCTACTGCGAACCGACGCCGACGCGACTCGTCGTGCGCGTTAACGGAAACGCCGACTTTGGATCGTTCCAGCGGGACCTCAAGAAAGAGTGCGAACTGTTCACGTGCTCCGCCGAGAGCTACGTCGACGAGAAAACGGTACTCGGAACGTATACGGGCACAAATGGCGGAGACGTGCTCGCCGGAGCGAAGCCCAACGAGAATGTGAATGTGTGCAAGGACAAGTTGGCCGGCTACTCGAATGTGAGTCTTGGGCAGTCCTGGAAAACATGTAGAACATTTTTGTGCATGGAAATGAATGGAAAACATGAAAATATCAGATGTGCCGAAGCCCCGTTTAAAATGAATATGTATTGTAGGACTACTGTAGTTCTAGGAAATTGGAGCTCAAATTTAGATGCACCAGCTGGTCTGAACTTCCAAGAGCTACAGTACCAGAGTTGAGCGGAAGAACTCAACGGAAGAACACGGAAAAATTTTTATCTTTTTTAGAAAATGTTTTCATGAAATGTGATCAACTGACGAAATGTACAGCAAAGTGAGCTCTGCTCACAGAAAAATAATTGTAAATTTAGCTTCTCATACAAAAAAAATTATTCGAGTTGTTGCGTGAAAAAAGTGCTAACGGAACAACTCGAATAATGAATAACGAATAATTTTCCAAACTGTCCCAAAAAGTCTTTACAAATTGTAAATGCATGAAAACAATGGTTAGATGTCTCAAAACGGTCTTATAAGCAAGAAAATCCTGATTTTTCAGAATTTGGAAAAAAGACTATGCAAAAGTACCCCGATTTTCACGTATTTTGGGTTGAAACACCCCGGAGTCAACACTATTTTTGCTTGAAAACTAGTCATGCGGGTGTAAAATTGTCTGTAGAATCCGAATTCAACGTTCTTTTTTTGAAAAAAAGTACAAATATTTTCCAGAAAATCGAGTTTTTTCAAAAAATTTTTTGAAAACGACCACAAATCAATTTTTTTCTTTATGAAGGAGGGGTGCTAAATTTTTGGTCTCAACATGAAATATGCTCGAAAAGATGCACGGAATCGAATGGCGTTGAGCCTGAGTTGATAGGATTTTTTTGAAAAAAGTTACACAGCTTAGAGGTACTTAGAGCCAGTGCTGCTCCGACCAGGGCTCGCGGAGCCGGACCAAATATTATTCTTGGGTGTCAGTGTCATGGGAGATCTAACCGTTGTTTTCATGCCTTTCCAATTTATAAAGACTTTTTGGGATAGTTCGGAAATTTTTTAAAAAATTCGAAAAAAAAGCGGGGTCAAAAACCTTGACAAAATTGAAAAAATTCGTTTTAACCTAAACTGTCCCAAAGAGTCTTTATAAATTGGAAATGCATGAAAACAACGGTTAGATGTGTCAAAACTTCAAAAAAAAAAAAGTTTTAGAGCCAACACTTGATTGCAGGGCGCCACCGGAAACATTCTGTTCGCCAACGAGGCCAACTGTTTCGAGACGTACCCGGACGAGAGGAAGAAGGTTGTGACTGGAAAGGAGATTGCGCAGGTGCCGAGATGGTTGAAGGCCGGACAGGATCGACTCAATATCCGATCGTTTTTCTACGACGGACAGGTACCGTGTTGCAGTTTATAAAATCGTTTTATTGTACTCTCTTCAAATACTTTCAGAAAATGCCGTACGTCTCGCCGGTGCCCTACTACTTTGTTCCGCGCACGTCGAAAGACAATCTGGTGTTCAAAACGTGCAAGACGGCGTGCGACAGCGGCGAGATTGTCAAGTTCACGATGAATACGGGCGCCTACAAGATGCTCGTCTACCTGAAAAACAGTTGTCACTCTTTTAAAGTGTGCATCGACCCGACGGACCACTCGATCGCCGAGCGCATTCCCGTCTGCAAGCCGGGCAAGTCGATCGACGTGCTCGTGACGAACGGCGTCGTCGTGTGGCCGAATCAGGGCCGCGCGTCGCTCATCGAACTCAAGTCGGCGTATCACGAGGACGCGTACGCGGTGCCCATCGAGTTTGGCTACGGAATCAACGAGGCGGACGCGACGAACCCGGCGCCCGAGTACTACGTCGCAAACGACCATCGCGAGTTTGTGACGAGCGACTCGAACGGATTCAACGCCGACGAGGCGACGAAACTCGCCTTCTTCTTCCCTAAACCGGATTGTCTCGCCGAGAAGGCTGGCATCTTTTCCAAGGTTTGTCCCGACCATCACGGTCTCGAGAGCTGACAAAATGGGCGCGTGGCCTCGGCGGCCAAATGGCGTTTTCATGAATTGAGCACGTTTTCTCTGATTTTTGTAGTCAACGGCGATGAAAAATGATTGCGCGGCATGAAAACACACTAATTCTCAGAATTAATGACGTTTTGGCGCATTTTTCGCCGACTTTGCTTTTTCGCCTTCGCCGCACTTCTCATTTTGCGCTTTCTTGACCGTTTTCCGACAGAATTGGTTTTGAGAATGATAAATCACGTAAATACAAGCATTTTGAGCGCTCGAACCGCGAAAACTACCATAAAGCAACTGAAATTCATGCAGTTTTAGCCAAAAACCTTCAAACGGATGAATGTGATTTGTGACTTGACCAAATTTAACGCTCTTGCGCTTAAAAAAATTCGTATTAGCCTATCGAATCGGTCTATCGAGAGACAAATGAGAAATTATCGACTTTTCGTGGCTAATCTGGCAAAAAACACAAATTTTGCTGTTAAAATTTGAATTTCGCGCCAATGTATCGCTCTATTGGGCGGGGCGCACTTGCGCGCCCATTGTCAGCTCTCACGGCGACCAAAAGTGTAGAATCTGAGACGCGTTTTCTGAAAATTGCCGCAATTTCAGCACTTTTCCGATATTTTTGTGTTTCATATCGACGAAAGAAGAGACATTAAAGAGCGAAAATATCGAAATTTTCGTGAAAACGCCGCGTTTGAGACGTTTTTGGCATCATTCGCAATACGCTCTCCGCGGCCAATCGCCGCCGCAATTTCGAAAAAAAAGGACGTTAATACAAATATTTTTGGCATTCAAACGGCAAAAAGTGTCGGCGAATGACTGAAATTCGCGCATTTTCAGCACAAAACTTGAAAATCGCATCAATTAATTCATTTCTGAATGAAACCTGCTCGTTTTAAGCTCAAAAAGTGCGCGGCGATGATTAGTTTAACAAAGTTATTATGCAATTACATCGTCGTCGAAATCGTACAAAATTTGGGTAATTTTTGACGAAAAACATGAAAAATAGGGGGTTAAATTTTGAATTTCGCGCCAAAATGGTGATAAACCGTGCACGCTAGGCCCCCGCGCCCCTTTTTTTGGTCGCCGTGGCTCTGGAGACCGTGGACGACCACACTTTTGAAACACGGATCATCGAACAGTTGCATTGCAGAACATCAACAACGGCGAGTCGCTCGTGGATTCGGCCGCGGCGGTCACCGACGGCAACGTGTACGACGGCGAGAAGTCGCAGGTGATCACGAAGCCGCAGGAGGAGGTGGTGACGACGACGACGGTCGAGCCGATCAAGGACATTCCGCAGACGACGACGGCGGCGCCACGCCGAGTGGTGCCGAGCGGAGCGCGGCTGGCTGACGGCGAGCAGGCGGCCGAGACGAACGCAATGTCGGCGGCGACGTACGTGACGGGCAAATGGTGGGTCTGGGGCATCTACATTGGATTCGTGATTGGCACGCTCGTCACGCTCGGCCTCGGCGCCGGCATCTTCTACCTGATGCGCAGAACAGTGTTCGGCGTGTGGTACCGCGGAATGTACAAGCGGTACGGATGCGACGCGTCGGGCACGACGGGCGGACTCACCGGCGTCGGCTTTGGAAACACGATGACGGGCGACGTGACGGTTCAAGGAACGACGGGCGGCGGCACGACCGCCGGCGCCACCACCGGCGGAACGAGTGTGATGGAGAAGAGCCAGGCGACGGGCACATCCACACTGGCCATGTGACGATTGTGACGTCAACTACTTATGCGTATTATAATGATATTGTGAAATAAAGGGATTTGTGATAACGAACTGAGGTTTGAGTTTGTCAAACAATGCGCGCCCATCAAATCGAATGCAGTCCAAAATCGGCAGAAATTTGCGGGAAATCCGGGATGCGCGCAGCTGAACGAGTGTTACCGTACACCATAAAACTACGGTATTTTTTGAAAATTTACCCAAGAAATTTGAAAAATTGCAAATATTCTCGAGAGATGAAAAATTTTTTTAAAAAAATACCGTTGAAAAATTTACCCAAGAAATTTAAAAAAATTGCAAATATTCTCGAAAAAAATTGAAATTTTTTTCAAAAAAATACCGTTGAAAATTTACTCAAGAAATTTAAAAAAATTGCAAATATTCTCGAGAAATTTAAATTTTTTTCAAAAAAACAAGAATTTTTTTATTTAACCAAGAGAAATTTAAATTTTTTTCAAAAAAATACCGTTGAAAAATTTACCCAAGAAATATGAAAAAAATTGCAAATATTCTCGAGAAATTTAAATTTTTTTCAAAAAAAATACCGTTGAAAAATTTACCAAAAGAAAATTGAAAAAAATTGCAAAATATTCTCGAGAAATTTAAATTTTTTTAAATACCGTAGTTTTATGGTGTACGGTAACACTCGTTCAGCTGTGCGCGCACCCCGGATTTCCCGCAAATTTCTGCCGATTTTGTATTGCAAAGTCCGTGAGATTTGCGGCTTTTCCGAGACTTTGGACGCGGCATTATCAAAGTCGATTGTGCAAACAAAACCCGAGTATTTGCACTGGCTACCCCAATCTCGATTATCGCCCTTTCAATCCTCCGAAAATCTACATTTTGATTGCAGTTTCGAATTTTTCCTATCCACGCTACGATGAGTTCCGAGCGCGAGGCGAGTATCACTCTGAAGAACGAGTCGGATCGTTATTTCATGCTTCGCGTCATGTACATGTTCCCAGGACAGGAGAAGTTGACGTCCAAATGGGTCATGCTGAGACCGCATGAAGAGCAAAAAGTGTTTGAGGAGATTGTCTACTATACTGGCGCACTGACAAAAGACGAGTTCTGCGAGTTCAAGCTCCAAGGGATCAAGTACAAGGAGGTTCGCGGTGAGTTTGATTTTCACCGTTTTGCCTCAAACTTTCTCATTTTCTTCCAGACGTTGAGCCTCTTTCGTTCGTGTACGATGGAAAGCATCTGATTTTGGACGACATTCACTTTATGAATAACAATGCGTGGATCCGTCACGACCTGGCCGATAATGACAATGGAATGGCGGTCACTGTGTGCGCCGGTTTACCGAATGCGAGAATTGTGAGCGCATCGTCGTCGACTACTCACGTATTCACGATTGCGAGCTGGCAGGGATAAATCGTCTAAAAAATGGGCTTTAATAAATACGTATCTACGATAAGTCTTGTTGTTTTTTCATGGATTCTTTGCACACAACACTAACTTCAGACAAGATTCCACAAGAAAAAAACTTGTCACGGCGACCAAAAGTGTAGAAAGGGGCGTGGCCTAGTCTGAGACGCGTTTTCTGAAAATTGCCGCAATTCCAGCACACTTTTCCGATATTTTTGTGTTTGATATCGACGAAAGAAGACAAAGAAAGAGAGAAAACATTGAAATTTTCGTGAAAACGCCGCGTTTGAGACGTTTTTGGCATATTTCGCAATACGCCCTCCGTGGCGCAATTTCGGAATTTTCATACCGGCCCATTTGGATAGTTTTGAGACGAAGTGAGTGTCGGAAGTGATTAAGCACGTTAATACAAGTATTTTAAGCGTTCAAACGGGAAAAAGTATCGGCGAATGACTGAAATTCGCGCATTTTCAGCACAAAACTTGAAAATCGATTGAATTGATTCATTCTCTGACTGAAACCTGCTCGTTTTAAGCTCAAAAAGTGTGCGGCGATGATTAGTTTAACAAAGTTATTATGCAATTACATCGTCGAAATCGTATAAAATTTGGGTAATTTTTGACGAAAAACATGAAAAATGGGGTTAAATTTCGAATTTCTCGTCAAACTCGAGGAACTTTCCGTCGTAGGTGATCGAATTGTCGGTTTTAGCTGAAAAGTATTTGGAATTGGCAAATGCGAAAGGATCGATACTCACTCTCGACCACTTTGTAGAGGATGGCGAGCACCTTGAACTCGCCGGTGGCGTCCTTCTCTCCTCGTCGTGTAATAAGTAATGTCCAGCGGCTCAAACTCCTTGTTCGGCTTCAGAGTTCTCCATTGAGTGTCGCCCTTGTTCACTTTTGAGAACTTGTACAGAATACGAATCTTCGCGTACCGATTCGTGTCGTTCTTCAGTATCAGTTTGGTGTGACGTTCGACCGGCGAGTTCAAGGTGCTCGCCATTCTCTACAAGAAAGTGGACAGTAAGAGAGATACGTGTCAGTTGAGCCAATTCGATTCATCGAATATTTCAGAACGTACCGACAAGAAGAACGATTGGGTGAAGCATCGTCTCGGAGCGGCCGATGAGAACCAGCAGGTCACCTTCTCCGTCGGATTCAGGGGTGTGCGGAAAATATTTCGATTTTTCGAAATTTTCCGATTTTCCGAGAAATTTTCGGAAAATTTTCCGAAAATGTTCGGCAAAATTTTCGGAAAATTAGTGTGGATTCAAGGTCAATTTGTCCGAAACCACCGTATGCTTTTTAAAGGCGCATCACAAAATTTTTGGAAGGGTCTAGCAGCGAGCGTCTTTTTAAATTTGATTTTTAAATTTTACGCAATTTCTTTCGTTTTTCTCATTCTAATGAACCGATTGTTGCGATTTGTGTTGTTTTTTCAGAAAAGCTGACGTAATGGGAAAGTGGGACGTATATTTAACTGGGCGGAAAAACGGTGAGAAAGCGTGTTTTTGCGGCCGATTTTTCCGATTTTTCCGAAATTTTCCGAAAAAAAAAATTCGGAAAAACCGATTTTCCGAAAATTTCCGAAAAAAAAAATTCGGAAAAACCGATTTTCCGAAATTTTCCGAAAAAAATTTTCCGCACACCCCTGGTCGGATTCAACGAGGTCGTCATCAACGGAAAGAGCGAGGAGGAGTCCGTGCACGAGTTCGAGCGTGTCGGAAACAATTACACTTTCTGATTGGGATCATTGTATTCTTGGAGTCTTGTCCCATGAAAACGTTGTTTTGAGCCACATTTTCATTGTTCTTCAAAAAGTTTCCCTCTTTCCCCGCTCGAATTCACCTCAATGTCTATCGTGATCTCTGTCCGTTTCGTTCGTAACTTGTGGTTTGGTATGAGAACGTGCAAACAAACATGTCTAAATGGGCTGATGCAACCAACGTTCTTATCAATGAAAGTGATGATCTCGGTTGATGGAAACGAATGCACTTACCGTAAGTCCTTGTTGATCATGTTGTCTCACTAGAGAAACGAAGCACGATGATGAGCTTAAGACAATGTTTCTTTCAGTTTCTGATGAGCTCGAAGAACACAAGCAAAACAGTTTATTTTTGAGTCTTATCAGTTGATTCGATTCAACCAACAATCACAGTATGATGACGCGTTGATCTTTGGAACGAGACGAGTATAAAAACGGAGGTGCGCACGCGATATTCAGTTTGATTCCGGCGGAAAGAATCGAAGCGGCTGCCGAAATGTCGGAAGAGGACATCGAGAGTGAGTCCATAATAGCACGTCTCTTCTGACATACAATATTCACAGCTGCCAGAACAGCTATCAAGAACGCGACGTCTGCCACGCTTGACATCGCGACTACCGTAGTGTTCGCCACCGGAAAACTGTCGCCGCAAGTGGCCGCAGTCATTGGAGTCGGCGCTGTTATGAAGAACTTGATAATAGCAACCGATGACGATGCGAACAAAAAAGTGTTGGAAAACTTGGATGAACTGAAGAATTCACTGCAAGACGTGAGTTTGCTTTTGAACTATTTTTTATGCCGGTGTCCAAAGTCTCGGAAAACGCGCAAATCTCGCTGAATTTGCAGTCCAAAGTCGGCAGAAATTTGCGGGAAATCCGGGGTGCGCACAGCTGAACGAGTGTTACCGTACACCATAAAACTACGGTATTTTTTGAAAATTTACCCAAGAAATTTCAAAAATTTCAAATATTCTCGAGAAATTTAAATTTTTTAAAAAAAATATCGTTGAAAATGTACCCAAGAAATTTTTAAAAAAAATTCAAATATTCTCGAGAAATTTAAATTTTTTTAAAAAAATACCGTTAAAAAAATTTACCCAAGAAATTTAAAAAAATAGCAAATATTCTCGAGAAATTTAATTTTTTTCAAAAAAACCGTTGAAAAATTTACCCAAGAAATTTAAAAAAATAGCAAAGATTCTCGATAAATTTAATTTTTTTCAAAAAAATACCGTTGAAAATTTTTTCCAAAAATACCGTTGAAAAATTTTTTTCCAAAAAAATACCGTTGAAAAAAATTGCAAATATTCTCGAGAAATTTAAATTTTTTCAAAAAAAACCGTTGAAAATTTTTTCCAAAAATACCGTTGAAAAAAATTGCAAATATTGTCGACAAATTTTTTTCAAAAAAAATACCGTTGAAAAATTAACCCAAGAAATTTGAAAAAAATTGCAAATATTCTCGAGAAATTTAAATTTTTTCAAAAAATACCGTCGAAAATTTACCCAAAAAATTTGAAAAATTGCAAATATTGTCGAGAAATTTAAATTTTTTCAAAAAATACCGTAGTTTTATGGTGTACGGTAACACTCGTTCAGCTGTGCGCACCCCGGATTTCCCGCAAATTTCTGCCGATTTTGGACTGCAAAATCCGCGAGATTTGCGCGTTTTCCGAGACTTTGGACGCGGCATTAGTAATATTGTATCTTTTCAGCTCAATAACACAATCTCGAATCATTTCAACGACTTGAAGGCGTTCCTTGTGGCTCACACGTTTTACAAAGTAACGACACGTGTTCACAGCTCGAAAATCCAATAAATATTCGACAGGAATACTCACTCGACGCCGCCGTTTACTTCAAAGCTATGGTAAGAGTGATTGAAGCGAAGAATGAGAATCAGAAGAAAGGCAGCGAAGAAGTTCTCCGAAAAAAAATCGAGGGGACGTCTCCGTTGGACTTGTCCAGAGTAAGTTGGACCGCTAAACGCAATCAATTTTTCACGTTTTAGAAACTAACAGAATTGTTGAACACCGACGAAACGAATCCATTGAAAATGGGAATGAATGGCGACGCGCTGATGAGCAAGGCTACCTTCAAAAAGTGGGTCGACGCGATTCAAATGGTTCACATTCAACTGGTACGTTCTTGCCAAAAACAAAAAAAACGAAAGCATTATGAATGCATCCGCGTGTGTTTCAGTGGTTTGTGGAGGCGTTCGCCAGCGGATTCTTAAATGACGGCAATCCGTACAACGCTGACGAAGTCGAAAAAGAGCTGGACGTTTTTCGTGAGAAGGCTGATGAATGGAAGACAGATTATTTGGTAGGTTGACAACGAGATCTTTAACTGAATTTATACAGCCGAAGTCTCGCAAAAAAAGCCGCAAATCTCGCGGATTTCGCAGTCCAAAATCGGCAGAAAATTGCTGGAAATCCGGGGTGCGCACAGCTGAACGACTGTTACCGTACATCATAAAATTACGGTATTTTTTGTAAATTTACCCAAGAAATTTGAAAAATTTCAAATATTATCGAGAAGTTCAAATTTAAAAAAATATCGTTGAAAATTTACCCAAGAAATTTAAAAAACTTCAAATATTCTCGAGAAATTTAAATTAAAAAAAATATCGTGAACGAGTGTTACCGTACACCATAAAACTACGGTATTTTTTTGAAAAAAATTTAAATTTCTCGAGAATATTGAAATTTTTCTAAATTTCTTGAGTAAAATTTTCAAAAAGTATTTTTGAAAAAAATTTAAATTTCTCGAGAGTATTTGCAATTTTTTTCAAATTTCCTGGGTAAATTTTTCAACGGTATTTTTTTGAAAAAAAATTTAAATTTCTCGAGAATATTTTCAACGGTATTTTTTTGAAAAAAATTTAAATTTCTCGAAAATATTTGCAATTTTTTTAAATTTCTTGGGTAAATTTTTCAACGGTATTTTTAATTTAAATTTCTCGAGAATATTTGAAATTTTTTTAATTTCTTGGGTAAATTTTTCAAAAAAAATACCGTAGTTTCATGGTGTACGGTAACACTCGTTCAGCTGTGCGCCCCCCGGATTTCCCGCAATTTTCTGCCGATTTTGGACTGCAAAACCCGCGAGATTTGCGGCTTTTCCGAGACTTTGGACGCGGCATATTTACATCTTTCAGAACAATGCATACTTTTTCCCGGATAAACTGCAAACGGTTGTTGCGGAGATTCAAGTGAAACATGCTTCGAAGAGCAACGAGGAAAAGGCGGAGAAGATCAGAATCAAGCTTGAGACGACTCTCACAGAGTAAGGCAACTCATTGTCAGCCAAAAGACAAGCTCTTCTTCCAGTGACATTTTCTACATACTCGTGTTTCCAACCGGCGCGAATCACTTCAAATACGCGAACAAAGACGATCAGTACTTTGTGTCTTCGAACCGTGGAGGCACCGACGTCATCATCTACCGAAGCAAGGCCGCCACCGAAGAACTGCGAGATGCGATTGAGAAGGATGTGGAGAAGTATAGAAAGTTCCCAATTGCATCGCTGAGTCGATGGCTCAACGATGACGACGTCAAAGTATGGGCGACGACAGACGGAGAAATCGAAAACACTGGCTTAATTGTGGTGGTGGAGCCTGACGAGAAGGTGGCGATCAAATCGACGAACACGGCCAAGTTCGAGTGGGGACCCGGATGGTGGATTCGCACTTTTACGATAGGAAAATACAGAACGTTCTACTTGCTTGCCGCATGCCCATAAGACTTACACCGTCACTTTTACAGTACTTTGTATGACTATCTTTTTCTTTTTCTCTCTCTCTCTCTAATTTTCTATCCACCTTAAGTTACTGAATAAAATGGTTTGCTCACAAGGAGTATACCCGACATGAGACCACTCAAGTAGCCAAATTTTGACTCCTCGGCGTATGATACTTTTCTTATTACACGAAAACTTCGAAGCTGTTTCGTGTTTGCCTTGGCTCAAAATTAGGAACTCTTGACACGTGTTTCCTCAATTAGTCTATGTTCAAACTTGTTGCGAAAATAGTTGTGACGAAGAAATCAGAAAATGAACACGTGAACTGTCTAACGGTTCTGAGAATCTAACAAGCGACGGAGCTGCTTTTGAGCGTTAGTTCCCAGGTTTCAAAAGTTTTCTATCATTGAGAATAACAGTTTTATTTGTTTGAAAAATAAACAGCGAGCGATTTGAAAAAATCAAAAACACTTTCAGCTTTCAGGCTCCAATTCTTTCTTCCACTTCTCAACATCTTCGTCAAATCCGGTAACAAGCAACTTGAGTTCCTCCGCTCCGTACAAATCTCCATTGCGCAGCAAACCGCTCACGTAGGCTTCGATGAACAACTGCAAAAATGGCTAGTATCAGTTGTTGCCGAAAAATTCAATCGATAACTGACCAGTTGGCCGAAAACACTGCCCAAAATTGTCTTCCAGTGCAGGACAGTCGACTCTTGTGGATCTTGATTCCATGCAATCTTGATTGGATTTCCGGAATCTTGTCCCAGTACACTTTGCAGCTTCTATAAATGGAAACAAGTGTTTAGTCAAAGCAAAAGACGCCAGCCTTCCAATCAAAAATTCCGTTGGCACGCAATTCACGTGCGCTAAACAAGGCGCGTAATGCGTAATTCTGGAGCGTCGTTGTTGTAGAGTTTCTCATTTCAATTTTCCCATTTTTTTGCATTATCCCCATCTTTTCAGAACCAATCAGTGTCAAAACTTATAATAATGATTAGAAATGAATAAAAAATGAATGAAATTTTAACCGCTTCGTCATCAATTTCGAAACGTTTTATGTGAAAATTACAGAATTTTTTCCTTTCGGAATCGAAAATTTGCCTAAATTATCTCAATTCTGTACATTTTTCGACGGTTGAGCGCTTAAAGGTGGTGTCCAACGTGACATACAACATATTTTTAAAATAAACTTCAAAGTGGGCCATTCACTTTCCCGAAGTCCCGAATTACGAAAAAAATTCCCCGATTTTTAAGATTTTTTTCAAAAAAGTTAATGGTACCGAGAGAAGAACTACACGGCGAAATGGAAGAGCTGGCCCAGATTTTTCTAGTCCCCGGATGGAATTCCCCTTTCTTCCGATTTTTTTCCGTTTTCGTGCAATTTTCTTAAATTTTCAATAACACACACTTATTTGCAATATTTACACACTTATTTGCAATATTTAAAAAAATTTATGATTTTTTCTGTGCCGTGACGCCAAAAAAATCGATAATCTGAAACTTTCAAAATTCAGAAATTCAGCCACTTTTTGTAAAACTGAAAATAGAAAGTTTTGGATTTTTCGCATTACTTTGAAAAAAAAAACTTTCTGTAACTCGCAAACTTTAATTTAGACTCAGGAAATGATTGAGCCATCTCTTTCTATTTATTTTTCAGCGCGCAAACCGAAGATTGAGCGAAAAACCCGGAAAAACAACAAAAAAAGTTTTAGATTATCGATTTTTTTGGCGTCACGGCACAGAAAAAATCATAAATTTTTTTTAAATATTGCAAATCTAGGCCAGCTCTTCCATTTCGCCGTGTACTTCTCTCGGTACCATTAACTTTTTTGAAAAAAATCTTAAAAATCGGGGAATTTTTTTCGTAATTCGGGACTTCGGGAAAGTGAAGGCCCCACTTCGAAGTTAATTTTAAGAATATGTCACGTTGGACACCACCTTTAAATCGATGCTTTTAACTCAGACAATCGCCCTACGGTTCGCAATGAACAAAATTGGAGTGTTTATTAAGAGAAAAACGAACGAATTCTGGTTTTGAATTGAAAAAAGAAACTGCGAGTCGACGGTGGATGCAAGCGCGCCCCATTGACAACTCGCTTGCGCATTGGAATGCCTGGGGGGTTCCGTGTAGTCACTTACGTATCCATACTCCAATGGAGGGTTTTCGTTGACTGCGCCTTCCACACTTCCTTTCTTGTCGTCGTCGGGCTCGCCCACACTTTCAGCCACAACCGTCAGCAAGTTAGTGAGTGTTTCCGTCAACGTCTGCACGCTTTTCTCACTATTCTTTGCCACTCGCCGTGAGCGCTCACCTTGTAAAAACCCTCATCGCCTCCAATAAGTGCGGTCAGTTCGTTGAGATGCTCGGTCAACTTTCCGGACAACTATCAAAACGTTTTCAATCGTGTACAACGTCCATTATTACCTCTTCAAGTTTTCCTTTCAAATCGGCCAACTCTGCGATCGGCTCGTCCGGATTGTAGCCCTTCACGACAGCTCCCAATTGAACAATCGCCTCGAGTCCTTCGGAAATTTTGGCGGCATCGAAGAGTCCGTCCGCGAGACTGGCGTCGACGATCGAAATGACTGCGTTCACGTCGTCTGAAAGAGGAAATGAAGCACAGTGTACTGTCGATTAACTCACCCGACATTTCGACTGAAGGTTCTGCTGATTGTGTCTTATCTTCAACTCGTTCCGATTCTTTTATAGAGCCCCTAGTCCAAAGATCACCGCGTCACAGTGTTGTTCGTAATCTTTTCAATCTCGATGGTGTTTACTTTGAAGACTCTTATCGCTCGCCTCGTTTCATCTCTGAAAAGCCAATCAAGCTCCGGTTCTTTGTGGAAAACGTTGACAACATCCACAAAGGACACATCAAAACACGAACAAAAACGATGAAACTGGTCGCTATTGATAAGAACGGTAATTGCATCAGCCACTGATACCAAACCAGGACAGAGATCACGACGAGGAAAAATGGTTGCGAATTACAAAAATTTATTGATTGCAGAATGCATTTAAAGAATACAATCTTAGGATCACATATCACATCTAAATTTAAGCACAACGAGACGAGACAGTCTACAAATCGGCGCGCTTGAAGAGGTGAGTGGTCGTGGCTCCGTTGGAGATGATCTTGATCTGCGGGAACGCGCCGACCACCTGGATCGTGCCGTTGTTGTCGCCGTCGGCGAGGTTGTGCTGCAGCCACTGGTTCTTGTCCGGAATGAACACTTCCTCGACGGTCAGCCTCTGTCCGTCGAACGAGATCGCCAGTGGGTCTTGCTCTGAAATGCGAACACTCTCAAGATGTTGGCGACGACGACGGTGCGCTCGAGAACTCACGGTCCTTGGCGAGGGTGTACTTGATTCCCTGCAGACGCCACTCGCAGTTGATGCCCTGCAGTCCGGTGTAGAAGACGATTTTGGCGGCGGTGCTCGTGCCTTGCGGCTTCACCATCTGCCATCCCGTCGACTCGTTCACGACGCCTTCGAGCTTGAACAGCGCCCGGTACGCAAAGTACGTGTTGATGCTGTCGTTCTTGATCACAACCGAGGCACTGCGTTCTTGACTCATGGTTGATTGATTGATTGAGAGGGAGCTGATGCTTTCCTGGAGCACCACTTTCACACAGCTCCTTTTATACTGAAGATCTAACAAGGGGCGGTGCTGTTTACGGGAAAAAGAGCCAAATTCCAATTGCACGTCGTGTTTTAGTCGATTCAATTCATTTCAAAGACATGGTCACAAAAATTAACCGTAAACAGTTTCGGCGGCTCGAGTTCCACGTCGACATTGTGCGAAACGCAATGATAACAAGTTTATTACTTCTAAAACTTTCAAAGTTTGGTCGCAGCCAGGAATGTGCTGAACTTTCTATTTTAGGGTCAAAATCAATTCGGTTTTTGATGATTCAAGACGCATTGTCACCAAACACACCAAGTACGGAACACTATTATTGAGGCACAGCAAAACGGGGTGGCCGTTTTGGTTTGCAAGTGAAATGTGCACGAAAATATGGAGCTTGAATGTACAAGCTAGTTTTTGCAAAACATTTGTCTTCTATAGAACCGGGTGCATAACTTTCAGAGCTGACCGATCCCAAGTTATGTGGTCCCAGGTTTAGTTACGACCTCGGCTCAAAGATCCCTATACCGTCCGGCTCTGCTTCTTCAAAATGTGCTTCCTCGTCTAGCCGAAACTATTGTTGTCTTCTTTCCTAGCTGACCGCGATAAGCGTCTTCTTATCTCCGACCAAACTTCGAAGCAGTTTCGTGGCAGACAACAACAAATGAATCGAATCGACTAGGGGCTCGGCGTGGAGTTGAAGTTTGGCTCTTTTTCCCGTAAACAGCACCGCCCCTTGTTAGATCTTCAGTATAAAAGGAGCTGTGTGAAAGTGGTGCTCCAGGAAGGCATCAGCTCTCTCTCTCTCTCCCTCTCAATCAATCAACCATGAGTCAAGAACGCAGTGCCTCGGTTGTGATCAAGAACGACAGCATCAACACGTACTTTGCGTACCGGGCGCTGTTCAAGCTCGAAGGCGTCGTGAACGAGTCGACGGGATGGCAGATGGTGAAGCCGCAGGGCACGAGCACCGCCGCCAAAATCGTCTTCTACACCGGACTGCAGGGCATCAACTGCGAGTGGCGTCTGCAGGGAATCAAGTACACCCTCGCCAAGGACCGTGAGTTCTCGAGCACCGTCGTCGTCGCCAACATCTTCAGAGTGTTCGCATTTCAGAGCAAGACCCACTGGCGATCTCGTTCGACGGACAGAGGCTGACCGTCGAGGAAGTGTTCATTCCGGACAAGAACCAGTGGCTGCAGCACAACCTCGCCGACGGCGACAACAACGGCACGATCCAGGTGGTCGGCGCGTTCCCGCAGATCAAGATCATCTCCAACGGATCGACGACCACTCACCTCTTCAAGCGCGCCGATTTGTAGACTGTCTCGTCTCGTTGTGCTTACATTTAGATGATGTCATCCTAAGACTGTATTCTTTAAATGCATTCTGCAATCAATAAATTTTTGTAATTCGGAACCATTTTTCCTCGTCGTGATCTCTGTCCTGGTTTGGTATCAGGGGCTGATGCAATTACCGTTCTTATCAATAAAAGGAAAGCGATCTAGTGACCAGTTTCAGCGATTTTGTTCGTGTTTTGATGTGTCCATTGGGGATGTTGTCAACGTTTTCCACACGTCAACGTTTTCTACCCATAACCGTCAAGGGTTTATGCCAATTTTAAAAAAATGCCCTGTACCCATACCGTGGTCATTTTGATAAGGGTTATGAACAAGGATGGACAGAGGAAGTTTTTGTGATTATCGAGATTTTGAACACCAAACCCAAAACATATCACTTGGCCGATGGAAACGGTGAACCGATTGCCGGAAAATTCTACTATTACGAACTTATGAAGGAGAAGCAATGTTTCGTATTGAAAAAATTGTAGGGACGTCGGACACACAAAGGGAAAACGCAATTATTGGTGCGCTGGGAAGGATACCCGAGCAGTTTTGATTCTTGAATTGATGAGTCGGAAATTATGGACATATAATGCTGAATTTGATCAAATTTTGGCGCTGGACTATCAACGTAATCCCATCATTGATACTGTAATTTGAATAGTGTAATAAATTGTGTTTTCGAGAAAAGTTTCACTGAAAAAAAAATCTCTGCGTCTATACCATGTGGGTTGCTATTTTTCGGTGCACAGTTTTGCCTCTGCATCAGAGATGTTGGGAATTCCGTGTTCCGTGTTCCGTGTTCCGTGTTCCGTGTTCCGCGTTTTTTTCAATATTTTTTCCGTGTTCCGTGTTCCGTAAAAAAAAGATTTCCGTGTTCCGTGTTCCGTAAAAAAAAATTTCCGTGTTCCGTGTTCCGTGTTCCGTAGAAATAAGTTTTTTTCCGTTTTCCGTGTTCCGTAAAAAAAAAATTTCCGTTTTCCGTGTTCCGTGTTCCGTAGAGTAAAATGTTTATTCCCAACATCTCTGCTCTGCATCTCCATTATACAAAATTGTCTGCGTCTCTCATAACCTCTACCCTATGTAAATTCTGTATCCTTATACTACTGTCAAGCACGAATGTTTACTATATTATCGAATGCCTGAAATGTGCACAACACACATTCTCGTCGAAAGAATCAAAAGTCAATTCACTTTGTGTTTACATGTATAAAAGGTAATTCTTATCGAAAAATCGGTCAGTTCTCGAGATTGCCCGTCCGTCAACCATGAGCACCGCCCGTAGTGCCAAGTTGATTGTGAAAAACGAGACGACGAACCAGTTCTTCATGTTGCGAGCCCTGTACCGACTGACGGGCGTGGCAAACCAATCGAGCGGCTGGCAGATGATCAAGCCGGAACACGACGGAACACCCGTCGAGATCACGTTTCCCACCGGTGTCACCAGTCCCACGTGCGAGTTTCGACTCCATGCCATCAAGTATCAAATTGCTGAGGACCGTGAGTTGCCTGTCAGGACCAACATACTACGCGTAGCTCTATTATGGGGTTATTCAGGTTGTGAAAAAATGATTTTTTCCGTTTTTTTTCAGTTTTTTTACGTCAAAAAATCCAATTCAGCGACGTAAAAAAACGAAAAAAACGGAAAACAAACATGCGCTGAATAGCCCCATTATCTTTCCGCATTCGCAAACCTCGAATATTACAGTCCTTCTCTACACAAAATTTGCGAAATAAATGAAGGAGCGCCACGGTCTCCAGAGCTGACAATATGGGCGTGGCCTCGGCGACCGAATGGCGTTTTCATGAATTGAGCCGGTTTTCTCTGATTTTTGTGCTCAACGACGATGATAAATGATTGTGCGACATGAAAACACACTAATTCTCAGAATTAATGACGTTTTGGCGCATTTTTCGGCGGACTTTACTTTTTCGCATTCGTCGCCGATCGCCGCCTCAAAACCGCACTTCTCATTTTGCGCTTTCTTGACCGTTTTCCGACATAATTGGTTTTGAGAATGATAAATCACGTAAATACAAGCATTTTGAGCGCTCAAACCGCGAAAACTACCGAAAAGAAACTGAAATTCACTCAGTTTTAGCGAAAAACCTTCAAACGGATAAATGTGATTTGCGACTTGACCAAATTTAACGCTCTTGCACGGTCTCCCACGGTGCGAATGATTTCAATGGGGCGCACTTGCAACAGGCGGGCTGTGTCGATTTACGCGGCGGCCGATTAATTAATTTTCAAAGGGAGTTCGCGTTCTTTCCATGTTTTCTGTACAATACACCTATTTTTTGTACGCCTGAAACCTGGCGTCGAATAATTAGAGCACTTGCTACGTTTTGGTAACAGAAATCTCGCATATCGTTGAGAATTAGCCGAGTTATTTCGATTTGAAGGTTTTGGCCTGGATTTTGATGTTTTTCGAATAGTTTTTGAAAACTGCTCAAGAAAACCAATCGCCGAAACCTGAATTTTGTAAAGAAAGATTCAGCGAACATCTTTATTGTTCGTTGCGCTCATGAAATGCAAAATGAGCTGAAATATAAAGGTTTGAAGTTTTGACGAAATGCAAGAAAGACGCTAAAAACATGAAAAACTCTAAATTCTGTAAAGAACGGTTTCCAATCAATAAAATTTTGTTTTCTTGACGTTTTTCAAGTCAAAAAGAAACAAAAAAAGGTCGTAATCTCGAATTGAACTGCATTTTCAGACCTGCAACATTTCAAAAGTTACAACGACACTCCGCAATTTCCGAGCGCACTGTGTTTAGCATTAGCGCCCTGGGAGACCGTGTCTTTTGCTTAAAAAATTCGTAATGGCCTATACAATTGGTCTATCGAGAGACAAATGAGAAATTATCGATTTTTCGTAGCTAATCTGGCAAAAAACACAAATTTCGCTGTTAAAATTTGAATTTCGCGCCAATTTATCGCTCTATTCGGCGGGGCGCACTTGCGCGCCCATTGTAAGCTCTGGAGAATGAGAACTTTTCAGCGGCGGACCCGTTGGCAATCACGTTTGACGGCCGGCGTCTTGTGGTCGAAGAACTATTCGTACCGGACAAGAACAACTGGTTTGAGCACACGTTGGTCGACGCGGACAACGAGGAAACCATTGAAATCGCCGCCAACTTTCCGATTATTTCGATCAAAAGTGCCGGAAAAACTACTGTTCATTTGTTTAGACGTGCTGATTTGTAAAAAAAAAAAGAAGCAATGAATGTGTTTATTAGTCAGTACTCGGAAAGAACATTGAAATATTTCGTAGCCGCGATATCGTAGATCGCATTCGGAAACTCCAGATTGATCGTCATCGGACGTCCTTCGTCGGGCGGCGACAACGCGAGATCGAACCATTTCCCGTTTTGGGTCATGTACGCCGAATCGATACGGAGCTGCTTTCCATCCACCACATAGTTGGATTCATCGCCGTCTGAAAGTAAAAAGTTACTCCATCCACAACTTTTTCAAGACGTTATATCTCAGTTGCTGGTAGAGATATCAAATAGTTGTCAACTGATAAAATGTTCATTAAGCCGTTGTGAACATTTTTCTAGTTGACCACTTTTTGATAGCTCTACAAACAGCTGAGCTACATGAAAATCAACTCACCACCAGTCTCGACCAATTTCACGACGATCAGCTTCCAGTAATCCTGGCCCCAAGCCAGTGGTCCCGTCCAGAAATTGATGCTCTCGAACACTTGGCACTTGCCACGTGGCTTCAGAATCGTCCAGCCCGAATCGACGGTCCCATCGGAAGTGTACATGTGCTTGGCGCGTACTTGGAAATAATAGTCGGTCGGATTGCCGACCCAGACACTTGTGTGACGCTCGGTACTCATTTCGTTTGAAACTTTTGATGTTTGGTTCACTTTTTATGTCTGTATCAAATTGGGCGGAGCCGAAACTCGTTTACGAGTCTGTTTATCACTTTGTTACTTTCCAATCCAATTTTGGCCCACCACACAAAAGGAGTGCTTGCTAAAGTCAGACAAGTCGTGCCATGAGCTACGAAAATCACGCGAGCGTGTGGCTCTACAACAAATCCGACTATTATTATAAAGTTCGTGTACGTCACCATTATACGGACCAAGGATACGATGACTCGGGCTGGAAAATGTTGAAGCCAGGCGGAGAAGTGGAGGTGTTCGATTCGATCACTTTTTGGACGGGCGTCTTCACCACAGGCGGTGACACGTGGAAAGTTGCTGGCCTGCGGATGAAAGAAGTCAAAGGTACTTTCAATTTTGGTTACCGTTTTTGTATTAAACACGGTCTCCCTCAGAGCTGACAATGGGCGCGCAAGTGCGCCCCCCGCCCAATAGAGCGATTGGCGCGAAATTCAAATTTTAACCGCCAAATTTTTGTGTTTTTTGCCAGTTTAGCCACGAAAAATCGATAATTTCTCATTTTTCTCTCGATAGACCGATTGTAGAGGTTATTGCGCATTTTTTAAGCGCAAGAGCGTCAAATTTGGTCAAGTCGCACATCACATTTATCCGTTTGAAGGTTTTTGGCTAAAACTGCGTGAATTTAAGTTGCTTTTCGGTAGTTTTCGCGGTTTGAGCGCTCAAGATGCTTGTATTTACGTGATTTATCATTCTCAAAACCAATTCTGTCGGAAAACGGTCAAGAAAGCGCAAAATGAAAAGTGTGGTTTTGAGGCGGCGAAGGCGAAAAAGCAAAGTCGGCGAAAAATGCGCCAAAACGTCATTAATTCTGAGAATTAGTGTGTTTTCATGTCGCGCAATCATTTTTCATCGCCGTTGACCGCAAAAATCAGAGAAAACCTGCTCAATTTATGAAAACACCGTTTGGCCGAGGCCACGCCCATATTATCAGCTAAAGAGTGTGATTGCAGAGGAAAACGAGCTGACGTTCAAATTCGACGGAAAAGTGTTGAGTGTCGACGCGATGGACACGATTTACGAGGGAGATTGGTACGATCACATGCTCCATCCGAGTGACGACGGAAAAACTGTGTGCGTCTATGTTCGCTCCAAGGATCTGGTCACGATCGAATCGCCCAGTCACACTTCCGAATGTCAATTCCTTAATTTGTTTGATTATTATTAGAGTTCACAAAGGTTTCTGATCATTTTTTTTATTAGCTGTAATGGATGTTATGCTGCCTCGTACACTCCCCAAATCACAGCTTGCACTTTTAATTTTCGAGTTGCCTCGGCCTTTGGTACTGTGAAAACTGATCATTGAAAACTGTGAGACTGACTATCAACTAAACCTTATCACAGAACAGAAGAAGATAAGAAATTTATTGAAGACTGATAAGAGAACACAAACAACATGTTTATGAACCAAAAGTCAGTTTTTTTGTCTCTCACTCTCTCTCGCTTTCTTTGACTAAAAGAGCTGTCTAGCAATTGCAAAACGTTTTGAAAAGGTATCAACAGTTAAGACACATAATGTTCATTGAGATGAAACTATGGGCATTGCATACAAACCGAGTGCAAGTCAGTTGATTGCTTTCTGAACGAGGTCTCTCAACTTTTCCACATTCGCTCCGCTGAACTGTTCCCTCTTTTGTCCGTCGATGAGCAGCACGAAAGTGGGCATCGAGCCGATGCCGAACTCCTCGACCAATTGTTCGTTATCGTCCACGTCGATTTTGAAGAATGTCAGTTGGTCGCAATACTCGGCCGATTGGGTTTCGACCTCGGGATAGATGTGCTGACACGGTCCGCACCTGAAAATATCTGAATTAGGCGGGAAAACTATGATTGACTGATTACCAGGAGGCGGTGAAGAGTTGCCCGCTTATAAAAAGGGGTGTCGGGTCCAATACAAGAAAACACAAGAAACAACGCGAGAGATTATCAAACAAAGGTTTATTGCTTGAGGAGCAACGAAAGAAACGAATCAACAAAGAAAAGTACAGAAAGAACACCAAAAAGAGTGTCTCTCACAAGCAAACGTACAAAACCAGAACTAACCAAAAGCAGACTCAGTCTTCAAAATGCCACGCAGCTCAAAGTTCACGCGTGTCCCATAGAGCGTCTTTGCACCCGTTTGTGCGACTTCCTGGAAAGGGTTTGAGGGAACTGCCTTTGGCAACTTCCCCCCCGTGGACAAAAGCCGGACCCCGGGCCGGCTGAAGTACGAGCACATGGGCGACTGACAGTCTGCTCCCGACACACGTGTCCCTCTGCTACGGACTTACAGACAAACTACCACATTACCAAATAATACCTAAAAGATCCTAGAATGCTAAAAGAACGAAAACAATATGATGATCGCATACGTTATGTCGATCGATTCGCTCTCTTGGCCACCTCCAACTTCCGGCCAACCATCAGTTTCTCCACCGCCGCATTCCTCGGAATGAGTGAATCGAGGTATCCACCCATCATCTCCGCCGAGTCGAACTTCTCCGGGATGACCACAACCATCGGCAGTTGTTTTGGTCCAACGGGCGTCTGCGGGTCGACGAACCGTACGTTCGTACTTGTTCGCATCCTCTTTTTCCACCACTCCGTTATCCCTCCGACTTCGTTGAACTTGCATGCCATCCGAATTGGCACCACGATCAGCTCCTTGACGTCTTTGGCGATTGACTCGATGATTTCCGCCCGATTCTTGTTCTCGGTGGGATCGACCGTCCATTTCGCCAGCATGACCACCTTCTCGACGCCCTTCCAATCGTATTTCTCCGTCCACGCCACGTCGGCCTTCGCTTTGATGTCGAAGTAAGCCGGCGAACTGAACTTGAGACGAGGTCCGATCACCAGATCTGCTTCGCGCACGACCGTCTTCTTCGGTTCCCGTCTCCCTCCTATCTCCTTCTCCTTCTCCAGCTTTTCCGCAGTCGATAGTTGTCCGGTGGCCAGCGTCCCGAGCGATTTGTGCGACACCTTGTCCACAATCACGCGCGACCCTCCGTCACGATCGACTCTATCCCGGTTCCGCTCTCTGCCAGAATTTCCGTTTCCAACGTGATATTCCCTGATTTTATTCAGACGCGCAGCTCGTTTCCCCAGCTTCGCTTCATGCTTCCCGGCCTCCTCTGCTCGCCATTTCAACTCCACTCCCACACTCTTGAATGCATTCGTTCCGAGCAACAAGATCTCCGCCTCGCTTCGCACCAGTTGGAACAAGACTTTCGACTTCCTTCCTCTGATCTCAAGCAGCAGCTGCAACTGCTTTTCTACAGGCATCTTCTTCTTCTCCACATTCACGAGCGAAAAGCTTGGTTTCTCCAACACTTTCACTTCTTTCTCCCAACCTCTGCATCCCTTCTTGAGACGTTCCCACGCTCGCGTCGAAATGACAGATACGACTGCTCCGCTGTCGATGATTATCCTCCGTGCTTGACCCAACACCCTGATCGTCTCGACGGCCTCCTTCATCACACCTTCTGCTGTCCCATTTCCTCTGCACCCAACGTACATGACCGGTTTTGAAGTGCAGTAATTAGCCACGTGGCCAACACCTCCACAGCGAAAACACCTCACATTGTTCTCTTCTGCTCTGCTCTCTTCGTTCGGTTTCACGTCTTCTACTCCATTCTCCGAATGCTGTTGACTCGCATTCTCCGTGATCATCCTCGATCCGTCTTCCTTCCCTTTCCACCCGCTCATCCTCTGCCTGTTGTCCCTGCATCTCTCGTTCTCCTGCTGGAGGACGACGTCTTTCAACTGTTCGTACTGTTCTCTTAACGGTATTTCCAGTCTCCGCATGATCAACAACTTGTGCAGAGTTTCGTCCTCTCGGACGGCTTTCATGAGCTTCGTGGTGCGCATCTGCGACAGAGTTTCCTCTCCCACCTCCGGGTACGCTTCCCTCGACCACTTCTCCACGTCCACCAAGAACTCCCACATCATCTGACCTGGCTTCCTGCTCAGATCGTCGAACTCGTTCAGCGCCTCCGTCTTGCGGTCTCCCTGGCGCTTCCTCAGTTTCCTCTCGAACTCCTCGAACAGCTCCTTCACCGGTCGGCAGAATCGTCCTTGCAGCGTCTTGAACAGTGATTTCGCTGGTCCCTTCAGGAATCTGTCCTCCAAGATGGTGATCAGCTCTTCGTCATCCTCCACCACATGATTGTATTTGAGGAGAAAGGCTCGTTTGAATTCTCCCAGATCACCCGTCCCGTCGAACTGGTTAGGCTCCGGTAGGGCTGATACCTTCATCATCCGACTCATGCAGAGGACCATGTCTCTTACTTCGTCCCTGGACCCCGACCTGCTTCTCCCGCTCTCTCTTTCGTCTCCGACCTCCCATCCTGCGACTTCCTCGCGCCAGTCCACGCTTCCGTCTATCTTCCGCCCCGTACCTCGTCGGCTTTCCAGACCTTTTGATGTTGTCGTCGATGACTCCCTCGAACCTCTCGGTCGTTCGCCTCGCCTCCGCGAGCGCACCTGCATCGACTGTGGTTTCCTGTTCAGCAGTTCGTCCAGCCTACCCTGGCATCCCAGAAGGTCGGCTTTCGTCTGCTCCGCCGTTTTCCTCTCGGCTTTCACCGCCTTCTCGGCCTTCTCCAAGCGTCTTCGCAACGCCTCCTTCTCCGTTTCCAACCGATCGATGGCCTTGCTCAGCTTGTCCGTCTCCGCGGCCATTTCTGCCTGCAAAATGCCATATTCTTCTCTCAGTTTCCTGTACTCCGATGAGTTCTTCGCGCTTCTCCGCCATTTGCTTTCATCACTTTCCCGTGCCTCCCCACTCGTGACTAATTCTTGCAACTGCTCGACGGTCTCTAACTGCGCCGACTCCATCACTCGCATCACTTCCCGCTGCCACTTGTTCTCCCCGATTTCCTCGAATCGTTTCTGGAGTTCCCGCGAAAACGCGTTCATCGGCTCCGCGATAAACTCTCTCTCCCGGTCTGAGACGTTTGGCATATCCCGCAGTCTCTTTCTCGTCTCTGCCTCTACCGCTTCAACGTCTCTGACCACCCGACCGAACCTTCTCGTCCTGCTCCTTCTTTCCTTCCAGCTGACTTCGTTCCAATCCGTCAGCCATTCCTCCGTCCGAGTTCCGCGATTCACGCTCGACTCTCCTTCGTCGACTTCCCTCGGAAGCTTCCACTTCTCCGAATCCGTCGCCTTCACCTCCTCCACTTCCATCCGGTCGCTCGGCTCCGTGTTGTACGTGCTCGGCATTTCCTCTGCAAACTTTCGTTCAAAAGTTTGCGTTTTCCTGTTGCTCTCGCGGATCGTTCGATCGCACGAGGTTATCGATTTTTCGCGTTGATCTCTTCGGGCCTGTCTCCTGTTGCTCTCGCGGATCGTTCGATCGCACGAGGTTATCGATTTTTCGCGTTGATCTCTTCGGGCCTGTCTCCTGTTGCTCTCGCGGATCGTTCAATCGCACGAGGTTATCGATTTTTCGCGTTGATCTCTTCGCGCCTGAGCAATGTTCTTCGAACTATTGCTCGTTGGCACGAAAAAACACGAGCAAACAATCAAAAAAACCGGTTCGGCCCCCAAGTTGCCCGCTTATAAAAAGGGGTGTCGGGTCCAATACAAGAAAACACAAGAAACAACGCGAGAGATTATCAAACAAAGGTTTATTGCTTGAGGAGCAACGAAAGAAACGAATCAACAAAGAAAAGTACAGAAAGAACACCAAAAAGAGTGTCTCTCACAAGCAAACGTACAAAACCAGAACTAACCAAAAGCAGACTCAGTCTTCAAAATGCCACGCAGCTCAAAGTTCACGCGTGTCCCATAGAGCGTCTTTGCACCCGTTTGTGCGACTTCCTGGAAAGGGTTTGAGGGAACTGCCTTTGGCAACTGAAGAACAAAATGATCGGCTGCGACTTCTTCTCCTCGAAAACCTCCTTGTACTGATCGTAGTTCTCAATACGGACGGTCATTCTGAAACGATTTTGGAAATGGGACTTTAAAGTTATTCTTGCGGGCAGAAATACAAGAAGCAGAAGGAAAGTGTGCGTGCGAATGGATAACATGTTGTTCGGAAGAAACAACGCATCTTTTATACGAAACTTCTAAAAAGGAAAGAGGCGGCGACGACAAAGTGTTTTTTGTGTTGTTGCCCGATAGATGATTGCGTTGCTGATGTTTTTTGAATACATGAAAAGATGTGAGTCATAAACTTTTCCAAAATCGTGTCTATACTTCAGGAAAGTTGGCACAATGAAGTATTGTTTTTGAAAGTTTCGAAACGAATGGGTTCAGCCGAATCTCGGCGAGTATCGAGGGCAAATGTGTGTGTGTGTGTGTCTTCAACAAAAAAAGTTGGTTGGGGGAGTGAGACGAGAGAGAAAGATGTAAAAATGCCTTGAAGTCGGCGTCTGATCGTTTCTATTAGTGTCATGTGTCGGCAGTTCGAAGGAGTCGGCACCGAGATCAGTATTCAATTATCTTCTAGCATTGGCCATCGTTACTGGTGAGAATACTCGCTTTCCCGTGAAAAATCAATCGGAATTTTATGTTTTCACGTTCGAAATTCATTTTTTGCAGATCTTTTCAATTTCTAGACGACCGAAACGATTTCTCACGGAAAACCGGTGACTCCAGCTAACTTGTCTATTGATTGCGTTTTTCTGGTTCCGTTGGCAGTTTTTCTGGAAAAAAACAACATGTTAGCACAAAAAACAACTTTTAAAACTTACTTCTACCTCAAATTACCTGTTAAACACAAAAAATCATCGAAAGACGGGGAAAACCGAACTGAAACTCTCCAGAATCTCACTGAATTTCGCTTCCGCCAAGAACAGCGGAGAAACGCGCGCGTGCGGCAAACTTGCAAGCGAGGCCACGCCCCCTGCTAGCCGCCGCGCCGATCGGGGAGAAAACAGGGCAACTTTGAAGGGCTGTTACTCGGCATGTACCGAAAATTTTCGAACAAAAAGGTTGAGAGCGAACTAATATAGAGTGGCGGAACACATTCCAACAAAAATTTTAGGAAATTTCGGAGAATTAGAACCAATTGACAACTTGCAACTGCAAAACTTGAAAGACAAGAATTTTTATTGAATAGGCAACTTTGAATGTAATGCGTACCAGAGAAGTGAACTTTTACGTCTCGCGGAATGAGGAATGCGGATCTTTTTGCGGATCCCGGATCCATACAAGTCAAATGCAATTTAGTTGAGCGCAGCCCTCACAAGATCTCTCAATTTATCCAAATCGGCTCCGCCGACCGCTTCCTTCTTTTGTCCGTCGATGAGCAACACGAAAGTGGGGACGAAGTTGAGCTCGAACTCGTCGAACAACTGCTCGTTCTCTTCTATGTCCACTTTGAAGAACGATAATTGCTCGTGATGCTCGGCCGCTAGGGTTTCCACTGCGGGCCGGATTTCCTGACACGGACCGCACCTGAAAATGTTAAAGTTTGGATGAACACTAAAATAGGAGAATTACCAGGCGGCGGTGAAGTACAGAATGATCGGCTGCGATTTCTTCTCCTCGAAAAGCTCCATGTAATGATCGTAGTTGCGAATACGGATGGACATTCTGAAAATATGTTTATTTTTTTTCCGCGTGCGAGAAAAGAACAATTTGAAAGGAATCGTTGTTCTTTTATACGGAATTTTTGCTAAGGAAATGGGAACCAATAGAACCTTTTGTGATTGCATTTGTGTGGAAATTCTTTTGAAAACATGAAAGAAGGTGAGTCATAGTTAGAAACGACAACGAAAGTACTCACTTTTTTCTGCCTGTTTCTGCCTCATTTTCTAGCAAGTTCATCTTCGGCGACGTGTATCTCAAGAACCACGCGTCCGTTGCAAAAGTGGTCAACTAGTAAGTTAACGCAAATTATCTCGTGAATAACTTTGCAGTTGATCATCTATTTTTTAAAAAATTAGTTTTCGAGTTATGAACTGTTTTCCTAGAGCGACAAGAGCTGGGGTCAGAGCGATGAGATTCATTTTTCGGGACTTTGAAGGGTCAGTAATTACGACTCGTAAAAAAAATAATGACAAAAAAATGCAAAAGTGATATCCAGAAATTGTTCGAAAAAAAAGAGCAAAAGATTGGCAAAAACTTTTCCATAGCGCGGACACGAACCCCATACCTACCACTCACAACTCTAACTCACTAACCATTCGACCATCCAGCTGCTGCGGAAGCACTGAAACTGGGCGAGTGACAACAACAGTCGCTCGGGCGCCCACACCCTCTGCACCAAACTGCAGATTACATGTTAAAAAATGAATTTAGCACTGGAACTTCAGATGCGATTTTCTCGCCAGCCAGTGCTCTTTAGCAAAAATGGAGAGCAGATTCGGATTCTCCGTGAAATTCTCTTTCGAATCATATAGGTCCCATTCCAAAAGCCCAAGGTAAGTGCAGGCCATTCCCTAGTAAGGAAATGGGAACCAATAGAACCTTTTGTGATTGCATTTGCGTGGAAATTCTTTTGAAAACATGAAAGAAGGTGAGTCATAGTTAGAAACGACAACGAAAGCCGAACGTTTCATCGACACTGATAGAGCGCACGGCGACGAAAAGTGTAGAAAGGGGCGTGGCCTAATCTGAGACGTGTTTTCTGAAAATTGCCGCAATTCCAGCACTTTTCCGATATTTTTGTGTTTGATATCGACGAAAGAAGACAAAGAAAGAGAGAAAACATTGAAATTTTCGTGAAAACGCCACGTTTGAGACGTTTTTGGCATATTTCGCAATACGCTCTCCGCGGCCAATCGCCGCCGCAATTTCGGAATTTTCATACCGGCGGATCTGGATAGTTTTGAGACGAAGTGAGTGTCGGAAGTGATTAAGCACGTTAATACAAGTATTTTAAGCGTTCAAACGGCAAAAAGTATCGGCGAATGACTGAAATTCGCGCATTTACAGCACAAAACTTGAAAATCGATTGAATTGATTCATTCTCTGAATGAAACCTGCTCGTTTTAAGCTCAAAAAGTGCGCGATGATTAGTTTAACAAAGTTATGCAATTACATCGTCAAAATCGTACAAAATTTGGGTGATTTTTGACGAAAAACATGAAAAATGGGGTTAAATTTCGAATTTCGCGCCAAAATGGTGATAAACCGTGCACGCTAGGCCCCACGCCCTTTTCTACGTTTTTGGTCGACGTGAGAGCGTTATTGTTTGTGAAACAAATTCATTTTCAGGTGCAGTTCCCGCACACAAACATCGAGTTCTCTTCTATTCGGGCATCGTCGTCTCTCCCGGATTGGCCGAAGTCACGGCGCCCTGCGTTTGTGCGGCCGTGGTTCCCGAAGTCGTTTGCGACGCTTTCGACCCCGTCCGGCCCAACTTCTCCTTCGAGCGCTTTCCCTTCTTTGCGAATATGTTCGAGATGACCTGAAAAGGAGGGGGTCTCAAGATCCTCCATCTTTCTCGGGACTCACTCCACTCTTGCCCGGATCTCCGCCCTGTCCCTTCACGAACACCTTCATCCACTTGGAAATCTCGCGCATCGTCATCCGGTCGTTGGCCTTCTCGTTCCACGTGTGCTCCTTTATAAAGTTGGCAAACTCGGCGCTCACATCCGAACGAAAGTCCTGTCGGTAGCCCTGCAGCACCTTCATCGCCACCTCGACCACTTTGAAGCCCGGATACGGCTCCTTTCCGTCCTCCGTAATCTCCCAGGCCATGATTCCGAATGAGAAGACGTCAGTCTTCGGCGTGTAAATACCCGACCGAATCGTCTCCGGAGGGATCCAACGAATGGGCACCTTCTTCTTCAGATCCATCTTATAGTAGACACCCTCGCGTGACAGCCCAAAATCCGCAATTTTGACCTGAACGTCTCACGGTTCTCGTGTCCAAATCGTCGCCCATTTTGGACTCACCTGTCCTCCGCCGTACAAACAGTTACGTGCGGCGATGTCTCGATGCATCAGATTCTTGTCGTGAATGTAGGCGATGCCCAGAGTGGCCTGATAGATCAGCTCGTACTTTCGCACCATCGGAAAATTGAGTTTGGCGAGCGCCGAGTCGAGAGCTCCGCCGTCCGCCAGCTCCATAATCACGTAGAGCGGCTCCGTTCCCGCAGCCACACCGTAAAACTTGACCACGTTCACGTGCTGAAACACAACTTTAGTAGACTCCGCCCCTTTTTTTAAAGTTTTTTTTTCTTACACTGAGATTGCGCATGAGGCGCGCTTCCCGCATAATCTCCTTGATCTGCTCCTTCGTCAACGCCTCCAACTTCGCGGTCTTCACGGCCACCGGCGCCGGCTGTCCCTTGACGAGCACTTTGACGAGTTCGCCCTTCCAGACCTCGCCGAACGCGCCTTCGCCCAACTTCTTCGTCAACACCACGTCCTCGTGGTTCAGTTCCCACTTTTGCCGGTCGATCGGCACTTTCAACGTCACCTGCACCCTGCCGTCCTTTGTCGATATCTTCTCTTTTGTGCTCACGTAATGGGCAACGAGATCGACGATCGTCGCGAATCCCTTCTGCTCCACAAACACTTTGTGGTCCGCCTCGCGGATCACAAAGTGATTCGGCTGAAATCGAACGATGGCCTAGGAATTTTACGGCCGCCGCCTACCGATGTTTGTCCGGCGCCGACTGCCGACAACACAAACTGACGCTTCTCGCCTTTTGTGGGCTCCGACGTACGGACCAGGTACTCTCCCGGCTTGTTGAGCATGTCCTGCAAACGGGTATGCAAATGCGCTCTACCGAAATGTGGCGGGAAATTTTAGAGTCCGTGACAAAAGGTCGGAAAGCCAAAAGGTCGGAAAAAAGTGACAAAAAGTCAGAAAACAGGTATGTTAGCAGTTTTTCTGACCTTTTGGCATTTTTTCCGACATTTTGTCACTTTTTTCCGATCTTTTGCCATTTTTTCCAACCTTTTATCATTGCGACCTTTTTGGTTTTCCGAAATGAGAATGTTTTATGTTCGAGCGCGCAAAATTTCACAGCAAAATGCCGTTTTTATGGTTTTTGACGCGGAAAACTCTTAGATTCAAATTTCGCGCTTGCTTACTCGGATATCCTCGCGTGGCAACAGCCCATGATAGTACTTCTCCTGTAGAATGCCTTTGTCCACCATCTTCTACTCAGAACAACCAAAAAAAGACGAATTCACGATTTCCTTTCGTTCGGTTTGTTTGGATCTCTTTTGAATTGAACAATACCGGTGGAAAAATGAGCAAACGGTGATAAGGGTTATCGAGATGTCACGTGAAGGCGAGGTTACGGATGAATAATTCATTCGAAATCGAATCGGCCACGTCAATCTCTTCCTCTTCTTGATCTTCCTCATTCGAATCCTCTTCGATCGGCGGCTCCGGCCAGCCCCACAGTCCCTCAGGGATCTGTTTCGCTCGCAACTTCTCGTATATCCGTTCGATCCAATTCATGCCCTTCCACACCTATCCATTTCTATCCAGGATCGGGTTTGTGTCATCTGGCTCCGTTGGATCCTTCGAATCCATGATATCGTTGAACTGGAACAAATTTTTTGATTAAAACATCAAAAATCCGAGGGAAAGCGGTAAAAAGGACCCATTCCGGGGTTTTTGCTTATTCACTTGAAAAAAGGCCGTAAAATCAAATAAAAATGTGTCTGACACAATAGAACATGATGGAAATGGTACAGAAAATTAAACACGAAATTTGAGACCGTTGCGGTAGATGGTGAACGCGAGGGCGGATCCGAAAAGAAGCCATCCAAAGTGCTCCAGATTGAATTGCCAGTAAATTGGGGTGGAAATTGTGAGCGGAGCGCTGAAACATTGCGGATCTCTATCGACCTTCGATTAAAATATCTACTTTTCAGCTTCTGCCTCTTTTTCTGGCGCTTCTTCTTCGCCATCGTCGTCGGAGCACTCGTCGAGCGGAATGTAGGCGTCCTCGATGAACGGCTCCGGCTCGCGCATGAAATAGCTGCCAATCGTCGGTTTCGGAGCACTTTTCGCAGTGATTAGATGGTGAAACGCCTGAAATTGCTCATGTTTTATTTAGCAAAAATTGCAAGAACCTCATTCAAACTGGCCGTTTCCACGACTCGACCCTCCTTTTCCACATAAATACGTCCGGAAGACAGTTGATACAGTTTTTCGGTGATGTCTTTGACTCGGACCACGATCAGAAAGCGATTTGTGAGCCCGGCGGAGTCTCCGAGAGCCGTCGGCACTCCGAGCACCGGAATAAAGAGCACATCGATCGACGGCGTCAATTCGGACACGTCACGTTTCATCGGCGACACGCCCGTCTGTTGTTTCGGCGGAATCTGTAATAATGTACAAATGTACGGTAAACATGGAAATTAACAGATTTTCAGCATTTTACCTTGACAAGAGGCGGCTGAAATTCTCCGGCGACGGCTCTCGTCAAAGCCATCCGAAAAACGACGCGTTCTACAGCGGACATCTCCACGCCCGTCACGCAATTGTAGTCGTCGACGCCAACGCACAAAATCAAATGATGCTTCGAGTTGAGAGCCGCGCAAATAGCCGCTTGCAGCTCAAAAGTCGATAGCTCGTCGTAGTGCTTCTGATCGAACAAAAGCGTCCAGATTTCTTTGATTTCCTGCAAAAAAATAGAGTAAAAAATGGAAAATCTAAAAAGCGCTACCGGAAACGTGGATCGGTACTCAAAGTACTTTGGCATCTGAGAATCGTACGATTCTTGGAAATTAAGCGCCCCGACAGACTCGGATGACGTCACCGGGTCTTCTGGATCGTCGGCCTCTTCGTCCTTGGCTTTCACCGCTTCGAGCACCTCCTCCTGCATTTTTCCGGTTACCAGATTGTAGCTGGTTCCAGAAGTGACGCTGAAATTTGAAATATTCGTTTTTCGATGAATTTTCAATTTTTTTGACAAAATTTTAACAAAAAAGGCGCTCACCGCCCGTATCTAAAGCTGTCCTGTGTGACATCGTACAGATCGTCGTCTTGAAACACGATTTTGTCGAAAAGCTCGCCACCTTCGCCGCCCCACACCAATTTTGTCTGAAAACCACAAATGTTCATGTTTTAAACATGAACTTGACAAAATCCGACCTCCTGAACCAATTTTCCGAACGAATCGCATTTGATTGCTGTCGGAGTCGGCAAATCGAGTGTCACGAGTTGTTCGCTCACCTGAAATGCATAAAATTTTGATAAAATTCAAACAACTATGATTTACCAGTCGACTTTCAGCGTGTCCCGCCATTTTCACTTGGCTAGACAGCGTATTGTCTGAAAAAAAACCAATTTGTTGGGGAATTGATTGCAGTTTTTGAGGGTTGTAACTTATTTTGCTGGTGGAAAATGTTTAAAAATAGCGTTTTCTTTTAGTTTCAGCAAAAAATTAATTATTCATGCCGAGAAACTCTGAGAAACGTCTGAAATTGCAAAGTTTCAGTCGGCGACACGTCGCCGGACCTTTGGAGTGTCGTAATGTCACCCGGTTTAGCAGAAAACGGCATTTTCAGAATACGACAAAAAATCGTTGAGGATCAGAAAAGAACAAGGTAAAAAAGCTTAAAAACACGAGAAGAAGTAGAAATGACTATTTGACCAATTCGAGAATACATTTTCGGAATTCATATTACTCAGGTAAAATTTCAAACTTTTCTTGGCGCTTCTCAAGACATTCTCAAACTTTCTGAAGGAAAAAAACTTTTCCAAGACTTGGAAAGGTCTGAGAGAGCCCTGAAAAAGGCTCGGAAGGTTGTCCTGAAAAGGATTATCCCAGGAGACCGTCTGGTATGGTCTATAAACTTCAGATGGAAGTGGGAACGTTTTTCGACTCTTGGCATAAGTTGTACACTTCAGTCAAGGCGTACAACTGTTTCAAAGGTAGAAAGATATTCCCTCCAAATTTTTTCGGGATTTCAAGCTGATTCTGTCACAAGTGGAGCCACTTGCGTGCGATCCGTTCTCTCCCTGTCTTCTACGCGCTCCTGCTGCTTCCAGCAGACTTCTGATGCATTCTCCAAGCTGTTTTAAGCTTATATACTTTTTCTCTTTTAATCTTCAACGAATTCTTTCGCGACGGCCAGTGAGGCGTTTTTTTGTTTATAGGGTTATTCAGGCTGTGAAAAAAAATTATTATTTTCCGTTTTTTTTCGTTTTTTACGTCAAAAAACCCAATTCAGCGGTGTAAAAAACGGGAAAAAAACGGAAAACAAACATACGCTGAAAAGCCCCATTAAAGGCGCACGCATTTATTCAAACGGGTCTCGCCGTGGTTTTTTAGGATTACTGTAGTTGCTCTGGCGCCAAAATTCATTTTTTGCTGTTTCGCTCAAACTCTCGTGATTTTTGAGCAAATTGACAATGTGTCGTGTTTTTGTACGTAAATTGTGGTTTGCTGCCTTTTTTTATCATCGAATTCAAAATTTCCCGCCTTGATTTTAAAGAGTTATCCGAAAAACTGCATTTGATCTAAATTTTCAGCGCGCGCGCCAATTTTCCGATTCCTTCGAGCTCATTCCGTGTCGTTAATTTGTTCGTCATCATTCCTTTTTGTTTTCCTCTCTTGTTTCTGCGTTTTTACCCCGAATCCCAAAAAAAAACGCGTTGTTTTCAGGTGATGGGGCACCGACTAGCCGCCCTTACGCTAGTTCTACTAACAATTCGTGAGTTTTCAATTAAATTCTCGTAATTTTCTCTAATTCTTGTTTTGCAGTTGTGAATAGCCAGCAGTCCCCGTACGCCTCACCCGACACCACATGCCCGCCCTACTTCAACGGAAGCATCGCCGGAAGCTCCTGCAGCCAGCAGGTACCAATTGTGACCGCGTTTTTCGCAAAAAATTGAGTCTTTCAGTATTCAATCTGTGTGAATGGAGTACGGCAGGATGCCACGTGTACCGACGGCTACGTCTTCTACCAAACTGGATGCGTGCCGGCCGGGGAGTCGCCCGAATGCCAAGTCGACGAAGACGAAGAGCAAGAGGAGCCCGATTTTGATTGCAGCCAGCAAGAGGACGGAGAATTCTCTGTGGGCTGCGTCAATCAGTTTGTAAAGTGTGTCGCCGGCAACGCCTACACAATGTACTGTCCGGCGAGCCTCGTGTACAACGGCAAGTACAAAAAGTGTCTGGAGACGTGCGACGACATCGAAGAAGAGGAAGAGGAGGAGCCAGAAGAGCCCGAGACGACGTCAGACGCCTACACCCAAGAAGAAGACAATGACGAGGTCGTTTCCACAGAAGCGCCGAGCTCCGACGAGTATGCGGCGACGAGCGAGCAGCCGGAGGAGCAGGAGCCCGTGGAATTCGATTGCACCGGACAGGAGGACGGAATCTACGCTGACGGATGTGTCGGACACTTTTACATGTGCGCCAACAACGTCGCCTTCAAGAAGTTGTGCCCAGTGGGAACTGTCTACAATCCAAGCCAGAGTATGGACAATTTTTTCAGAATTGTGGTCTAATTTTCCTGGCAGACATAGTTCTCAGTGTCTGTCTTGAAAGTTAGGATCTCATTTGATCCGGAGTTGTTTTGATTTTTGTGTAAATCACAATATATCCAGATCGGATTATCCTATTGAGCTGAAACTTATCAGGAATGCTCAGGCTTTTCGAAAGCCTAAACTTTTGGCCCACTCGCAATAATCAATTATCCGATCGGTCCCTAACTTTTCAGGCTTCCTGGAATTGCAAGTGGGTGAAAACTCCAGGCCCTCGAAAAGCTCGAGTCAAATCCACATATTTTGCAGAAGCTTGCGATTACGACTGCCAGCCGCTCACCACCACTTCCACCGAGGCCTACGAGACGTCCACTGAAGCCGATGAGCCGTCAACAACGACCACCTCAACCGTCGGATACACCGAGGAGCCGTCGACGACGCCTCAAGAAGACGTGCCGGAGCCAGAATACAGCACGACGACACCACAGGATGACGTCACCTCGACGACGACTTCTGGCTACCAGACGACTCCTGGATTCGACGACGAAACCTCGACAACCACCACCACCAGTACCACCCAGGCTCCGGTCCGAGTTTGCCACGAAGGACAGGTCACCACTTTCGGCACGTGCTCTTCGCGCTTCACTCGGTGCCAGAACAACGCGGTGCGCTCGAAGCAGTGCCCGGTGAACACACTTTTCGAGTCGTCGCTCCTTCTGTGCGTCTTCGAGCTGCCGCAGTGCCAGCCGGTCAGCGTGCCGGTCGCCTACAGTCAGCCGACTTACCTGCAGCCGGACATTGTGCTCAGTCCGTTCGACGACAATGTACGTCTGCGGCCGCGCTTCGACGATCGCCGCACGCACTATCAGACGCTCGTCGACAATCCGTTCTTCGTGCCGTCCTCACACCATCATCGTCCGAACCATCATTCTCGTCACGAGGAGCGTCGTCATCATCGTGGACGTCAGTTTTTGCAGACTTGTCAACGGGGCGGCTGATAACTCGCTTCAGAATCAAAAGTGTGCGTAGAACAACATATCGGATTGTAGATCTCGATGAGTTCTACAATGCGACAACATTTTCTGGCGCCGCCCGCGCCAGAAATCTACAATCTGATATGTTAATCTGCGCCCAACTTTGACTTTGAAGCGAGCTATCGGCCGGTCTGAATTTTTGCGTATGTTTTCCCGAATTTACACAATTTCTTTAGCTGTCATCGATTCTCCGTTCTCGACGCACTTCCGCCGACGCGCCGTGCTCAACGACGGCTTCAAGGACTTCCGACGCGTGCGAACCGACAAACTTCAGTACGGAAACGCGCGGCGAGTCGTTGGAACGAAGCGCTTCCTGATCGACGATCAGTTTGAGGGACCAAAGGCCGATTTCATCCAGTCCGACATTGAGAACATTTTCCCGAAGGGCAGATCGAACCGTCGGTTGGGACCACGCGAGGATCCGGACGGCTACGAGGACGGATCCGGATTTGAGCCGAAGGATCTGTTCGGGGCGACGAGACGCAAGCGTTCCGCCTACTACGGAGCCCAGCCGATCGGAGGATATGGCCAGCAGCCGAGTCCGCAGATCAGTGCCCGTCAGGCGCAGGTCAACCGGGACTGCCAAGCGTACACCACCGCCACGTTCCTCACGTTCGGCGACTGCTTCGATCAGTTTATCTACTGCTCAGGCACCGGCGTCAACCGAATGGCCGCGTGTCCGATCGGCGAGTCGTTCGACAAAGGTCTCGCCGCGTGCTCGGAGACTTGCGGTGCGAACACAGTCGTGACTGGACCCACTGGAACTTCGACCGGAACCCAAACCTCTTCGGATGATGTGACGACGTCGTCTTCTGTCTACGGAAACGGCCAAACCACCACCACAACGACCACAGCCCCAGGAAACGGCTACACCATCACTGCAACGACCACTGTTCCAGGAAACGACGAGCCGTCGACCATCGGATCCATCCAATACGTGACGACGACTCGTGCTCCGATCGGCGATCGTTGCTCTGACGTCTCCTCGGGATTGTTTGCGATCGGCTGCTCGCAAAAGTACATTCAGTGCTCTAATGGCAACGCCGTCGTCCGCATCTGCCCTGCCGCGCTCTACTTTGACGAGACGATCGCGTCGTGCCAGTTCAGAAGCCAAGTCGCTGCCTGTGAGAGAAATCGCGTGATGTTTGTACTGTTATTCTTGTTTTTCAGGTCAAGGGCAGGATTCCTCATCTACTTACTCGCCACCACAAGATCAGCCGTCGACAACTGTCGAATACGGACCAGAGACGACGACGGGACCGGCGCAGGAGCAACCATCCACCACCACTTCTTCCTACGGAGGATCCACGGACCAGCCAGCCCAGGAACCGCCGACGACTTACTCTCCATCGGTCGCCCCCTACAACCCGATCGCCGCGGACGACGCGTGTGCCGGACTTTCGGACGGCGCGCACGGCCAAGGCTGCTCCTCCTCGTACATTGTGTGCTCTTCCGGTCGCCTTTTGAGGGTCGTCAACTGCCCGCTCGGCAAAGGATTCGATCCGACCGTCGAGTACTGCCGTACTTTCAGCCTGATCCCTGCGCAAGCGTGCAATCCTACCGAAACCACCACTGGTCTGTTGCAAAATCTGTTGTTTTTCTTTTAATTTCTTCATTTTTTCAGATTCCGGACTCGTGCAGCCAGTTCCCTACTACACCCTGGGCGATGTGCTGACCTCCACCGTGCAGACTTCTACTTCTACGGATTCTGGAGATGACGTCGCGACAACAACTTCTACTGGAGCTTCAGCTGAAGAGTACGTCACTTCCACATCCACCAGCGTCACTGTCACCGATTCGTATTACGAGCGAAATGCAGTGGAAGAAGCGGAGGAACAGGAGGAGGAGACGTACGAGGAAACCAAGTGCACTCCGGGAACTCGCGTCTCGATCGGATTCTGCAACCGTCGCTACCAGGAGTGCGGCGCCACCGGCGAGTACTTGGAAAAGTCGTGCCGCGTCGGAAAGCTGTTCGACGAGCACCTCAACAAGTGCGTCGTGAAAATCGCGTGCGGAAAGGACGCCATCCGGCAGGCCGTCCAAGAAGTATGTTTTTTCTTTCTTTTTTTCAATTCACAATCATTTATTTTTTCCAGGCCATCGCCACGACGTCGACAGTGTCGCCACGCAAGTTTGATCAGCGATGCGCGTACATTTCGGGCGAGGCTCCGTTCGCTCTCGGCACGTGCAACACTCGCTACGGTTTCTGCACGCACGGCGAGTCGTCGATTCGCTTCTGCCCGGACAACACGGTCTTCTCGATCGCCGAGTCGAAGTGTGTCAGCCGTGGGGACGAGTGCGCTCGCAATCCGATCCAGAAGCCGCCCGTCAAGAGCTACTACAACAACAACGGCAACGCCGCCGAGTTTTGCGACGGAAAATACGACGGTCTCTACGGAAACACGAGGGATTGCAGAGCAATTCTACAGGTACCTATAATAGCGCTGTTTTTTTGTGTCGTGGTTTTTGCGGACTACCGTCGTAAACCGTAACTGCCGAGCTCCACCCACAACGGTAGACTGCAAACACCACGCCGCAATAATAATTTCTAGATAAAACTTTTTTCAATTCTATCATTTTTCAGTGCTTCGGCGGAGAGCTGTTCGAGCACGCGGCGTGCCCGTCGAACCTGGCGTTCAACGAGCTGACCGGCAAGTGCGACTACCCGCAGAAGGTGAGCGGATGCGAGCAGCACGGACGAACCGACGGCGTCTGCGCGGAGCACGGCGCGTTCATCGCCGACGACGACAACTGCTCGGTGTTCTACCGCTGCGTGTGGGGCCGCAAAGTGATGATGCGCTGCCCGTCCGGGACTGTCTTCAACCCGGCGCTTTCGGTGTGCGACTGGCCGAACGCGGTTCCCGCGTGCGGTGCCGGAGGATCGGACAGCAACTACTCGACGTCGTCGTACGACAACAACAACAACAACTCTGGATATTGATAAATTGTTTTAAACACCCCATCTCACACAAACTGTACTAACTAACCCTCCTCACATCTATTGAGCACCCCCCAAGTTTTCATGTTGTCATAATAATCTGATTTATTTGCATGCTCAACGATACCTTGAAGATTAAAATTTTGTTAAATAAACCGTGGCCGAGCACCCCGATTTGTTGGTTTGGCACGGAGTCGCAGTCATCATTGGGGCTCAGTGTTTGGGCGCTCGTGTCCGTGATCTTGGGCCTCAATCTGCATATTCCCTGATTAGTATTAAAAAATGGAAAGTGTGGGAGCGCGGACGGGGATAAAACGGCCCGATTGTTTTGGAGAGCAGAAAAGAGTGTAGTTCAAAAATGTGCAATATTGTGCACTTTTCCTCAATCATCCTCCTCCTCCTCGCCGTCGTCGTCGTCAGCTCTTCGGCACAATCGTGCAAAGCGACGCCCGCCGACGGTAGTTTTCAAAATGCTCAAAAATTTTCCAAAAAAAACCGTTTTTGCAGGCTGTCCGTGCATGCAACGTTCGACGTTCGACCAGCAGTGGCTCGTGGACACTTATCCGGCGGTGGCGGCCAAATTCTCGGCCGCCTACACGTTCCAGGCGCCGGTGGTCACGTATCCCGAGTGCGCCGCCATCATTGTGACGTGTCCGAACGGCACCGGCGTCGCCACCTTCACCTTCAAAAATCAGTCGTTGACGATCGGCAATTGGGTACACACTTTTGAGCTGTTTTCGAAAAAAAAAAAACATGCCGACGCTTTTCCTCTTCGATTTTCAGCGCTTCCAAAACCCGACGATAATTTCGTCGCTGATCTGCGACGATGGCAACTGGTACAAGAGCGGACTGAGCACTTCGGTCGACGAGAACCTCAAGAGCAGCACTCTTTCGTGCGCCATTCCCAATTGATCCTCTGACAATCGTCGTATTGATAAAATTTTCGCAGTTTTTTTTGTTGTGTAAATGTGTTCACTACAATCATCGTCGATTTCGATCAATCGTCTACTGCAAAGTTTTCCAGTATACAGAGCTCGGCGGCCAAATGGCATTTTTATGAATTTCTCTAATTTTTGTGGCCAAACGCGATGAAAAATGATTGTTCGACATGAAAACACACCAATTCTCAGAATTAATGACGTTTTGGCGCATTTTTCGCGGATTTCGCTTTTTCGCCTTCTCATTTTGCGTTTTCTTGACCGTTTTCCGACAGAATTGGTTTTGAGAATGATAAATCACGTAAATACAAGCATTTTGAGCGCTCGAACCGCGAAAATCACCGAAAAGCAACTGAAATTCACGCAGTTTTAGCCAAAATCCTTCAAACGGATAAATTTGATTTACGACTTGACCAAATTTAACGCTCTTGCGCTTAAAAAATTCGTAATAGCCTATCGAATCGGTCTATCGAGAGACAAATGAGAAATTATCGATTTTTCGTGGCTAATCTGGCAAAAAAACACAAATTTTGCTGTTAAAATTTGAATTTCGCGCCAATGTATCGCTCAATGTAAGCTCTGAGGAGACCGTGCGTCAGAGTACATTTCTTCCTAATCAGTTCCTCACCCTTCCTCTTCCTCTTCCTCTCTCTCATTGTCTGCCGTCTCTCAATTCCTCCCACTCTTTCGTCCGCTCACATTTCCACTCAAAAACGACCAAACACACACACACATACACCTCAAGACTCCCCCTTTCTTTCTCTCCGTCTCGTCGCCAATGTGGTCCCTTTCGGTTGAGTGATGGCCAGTTTGGACGTGGCTTTTTTTAACGGTTTACTGGTTTCTTGATCACCTAGCCTTCTTGTCACATTTCTCGTTTTCAAGACGGCTGAGGGTAGAGATGTCAAAAAGTTGTCAACTAATAAAATGTGCACACATTCTCAGTGAACGTTTTGTCAGTTGATCACTTTTTGATATCGCTGTCCTCAGCTGCGATAAGTAGTTTTTTCAGATATGGACCCAATAATCTCGACCCAGTTCTGCGCGGAGACCCATCAAACCGTGGTGATCGTGAAGAGTGCGCAAAATGACGGTGCGCTCAAAACGCAAAAGTTCTCGTTCAACGCCGCCAAAAACGTGTTCGAGGTGATGAAGACGGCGGTGTGCGCGAACAGCGACGATCTGACCGCCCGTCACATCGCCTGGTGCCCCCACCTCAAGAGCACCTTCATTTTCGCGTTCAACCACGTCGAGCGCGAGGATCTGCAGTACATCTATGATGCGAACGCGGGAAAACTGGTGGAGGTGCGGTGCGAGGTGTGCAAACGCGACGAGAACCGCGAAGACGCGAAGGAAAAGGAGATTTTGTTTATCACGACGAGTCCGGAATGCCGACGCGTCGTCGTGTTGAGTGTGAGCGACGGGAAGCGCATTGTTCGATTGCTCTACGACGATCGGAAGAAGGTGCACCATAAGATGGAGCTGACTGAGGTCGTCGCGCTTCCGAAGAAGAAGGTCGAGGAGAAGAGAGGATGTTCAGACGGAAAAATCGATACTAGCAAGCGGACTTTTCAAGAAAGTGTGAAGACGTCGCCGCTGGAGCTCGACGTCAGTGACAAGTTCGAGATTCTGGACACCAAACTCAAGCCGGTCTACATCCGCCACTTCCCCGAATTCGGCGACATCGCCATTCTGTTTGCGATCAAACCGTGCGGCCTCAGCGGAATGTTCGTGTTCGATCGTCTCCGGCACCAGTTTATCGAGATTTATCACCAGAAACACTATAAGGAGCTGGTCGGACTCTCGCGCTCCACGTACCCACAGCTCTTCTTCATCACCGAGAGTCTCAAGACGAAGCGACTCGTGAATATAATGAAGACCAGGGAGGGATTGCTCGAGAAGAAACAGTTCACCAGCGCCGGACTCTTCGAGACGCTTCCGCCGATGCCCGTCGTTCAGGACCGGCACATTGTCACCGGATATCTCAAGGACGTCAGGCAGACTGGTGAGTTTAGCGAAATTTTCCAATTTTTTCGCTCAAAAAATAAATTTTTCAGGCGCGATGGAGGACCGTGCGAGTCATCTGTTCTACAAGACGATCGAGCCGTTCGTCATCTGCGAGCGACCGCCGCCAGAAGGTACGAATACGCCACGGCGACCAAAAGTGTAGAATCTGAGACGCGTTTTCTGAAAATTGCCGCAATTTCAGCACTTTTCCGCCATTTTTGTGTTTGATATCGACGAAAGAAGAGACATTAAAAAGAGAAAACATTGAAATTTTCGTGAAAACGCCGCGTTTGAGACGTTTTTCGAATATTTCGCAATAAGTTCTCCGCGGCCAATCGCCGCCGCAATTTCGAAATTTTCATACCGGCCCATTTGGATAGTTTTGAGACGAAGTGAGTGTCGGAAGTGATTAAGCACGTTAATACAAGTATTTTAAGCGTTCAAACGGCAAAAAGTATCGGCGAATGACTGAAATTCGCAGCATTTTCAGCATAAAACTTGAAAATCGATTGAATTGATTCATTCTCTGAATGAAACCTGCTCGTTTTAAGCTCAAAAAGTGCGCGATGATTAGTTTAACAAAGTTATGCAATTACATCGTCGAAATCGTTCAAAATTTGGGTAATTTTTGACGAAAAACATGAAAAATAGGGGGGTTAAATTTCGAATTTCGCGCCAAAATGGTGATAAACCGTGCACGCGCTAGGCCCCACGCCACGTTCAGTCTGTGCGGCAAAAACCCATTTCTTTTATAGTGACCGCCACACTCGAGCTGACCCACGATCCTGAGGACGAACTGAACATGATTGCCGACGAAGGTCTGAGCGAGAGAGATGTGTGTCAATTGCACGAGGCACTCCATCCGGAACTGTACGATCAGGCCGAGAAGCCGGTCGACGAGACCGACGAGAAGGAGGAGGAGGAAGCGTCGGATTCGGAATCAGAATCGGGATCGGATTCGGACTCGGACACGTCATCGGATGAATCCACCTCGTCGGACGCTTCCTTCGATCGCCTTCCGGATGCCGAGGAGGCCAAGTAGACAATTGACAATTTTGTTCATAATTTGGAACTTTGAACTTGTTTTGTTGATTTTTTCATGTATTTATATTCTTTTCTTGTCCATTCCCTTCTAAAACTTGGTAGTCCGTAGTGCACCACCACTTCTATATTGAAGTAAAAAAGTGAGAAAAATATGTAAATAGTCGATACGTTGTGAAAGAATGAAATAATGTACGTGCTTTGAAAATTTGTTGAAAATTGTGTAATACTTTTTGTTCCGTAACATTCTTTTCTTTCCCCACTATTCCCGTACGTTAGCCAATGTATTCAAGACTTTGTTCGATTCGGAAACGCAGTTTTTTTTTTTTAAATTTACGTTTTAGTTGTACGTGATCTTCATGGACGGAACCATCAAGCCGGCGGACGATCGGGTGCCAAAGTTTAAAAAGATCGACGAAGAGGATCTGCCGCCTAAAAGCGACTTTGAGCACAAGTTGAACGATGCGAAGGACGAGGACCTCGGCCAAATGGCATTTTCATGAATTGAGCACGTTTTCTCTGATTTTTGTGGTCAAAAGCGATGAAAAATGATTGTTTGGCATGAAAACACACTAATTCTCAGAATTAATGACGTTTTGGCGCTCATTTTTCGTGGATTTCGCCGTCTAAAAACCGCACTTCTCATTTTGCGCTTTCTTGACCGTTTTCCGACAGAATTAGTTTTGAGAATGATAAATCACGTAAATACAAGCATTTTGAGCGCTGGAACCGCGAAAACTACCGAAAAGCAACTGAAATTCACGCAGTTTTAGCGAAAAACCTTCAAACGGATAAATGTGATTTGCGACGTGACCAAATTTAACGCTCTTGCGCTTAAAAAATTCGTAATAGCCTATACAATCGATCTATCGAGAGACAAACGAGAAATTATCGATTTTTCGTGGCTAATCTGGCAAAAAACACAAATTTTGCTGTTAAAATTTGAATTTCGCGCCAATGTATCGCTCTATTGGGCGGGGCGCACTTGCGCGCCCATTGTCAGCTCTGGAGACCGTCGACAATAATGTTGGTAACGTTGAACGCTTGTTAAGATCGATCCATTCCTTCTTTCAGAATCCAACGATACAATGGACAGCAAACACGTCTCCAAAACCGGTCTCCTCGCCCGCAACGACATCTCCAATCGCTCCGAGCTCTTTCTGCTCCACATCCACGTGGATTGCAGGACGCGCGCCAAGAGAAAAGCCTCGAATGCTCTTCCGGAAGGCATTTTTCTCGAAGTCGCTCGCAGATTCGCCCTCAAGAATCAGGACGGCTATCTGGAGAGGATGGAGTGGAAGTCTGAGACGTTTGTAGGCTTGGAGCCTGAGCCCGTGGTCGAGTACGTTTCTAAATAACGCCTTTTTTTGTTGTATTTTGCAGTGTTGAGCGGAATTCCGTCTTCCGTCTTCCGGCATTTTTTCTTCTTACCGTAAAAGAGTAATAGCTCTTCAGAAGCCACTAGCCCCGAAGAACGCGAATTTCCACGGGGCAGTGACCCAGATCCAAAATTTTTGTTGCGTTAGTTATTCTTTTCAAAAAAGAAAAAAACCGGAGAAAAGGTTCTGTATTGACGATTTTTTTATTCCGTCTTCCGTCTTCCGGGAAAATCGTTTTCTTCCGTCTTCCGTTTTCCGTGTTCCGGATTTCAAAATTCCATTTCCGCTCAACTCTGGTGTTTTGACAATCGTCTTCATTTCCAATCCCCAAAATGAAATGAAGCCGTGGTTTATCGCATATTTCAAACGACTAATTGCACCTCAGCGCTCGGCTCAACCATCTGCTCTCCATCCACCTAGGATCTTCTTAGACAAAACGCCGAACCAGGCCAGCCACACCAATTATTAAAGGATTTGGAGAGCCGTGCTCCGATTACTGCCGCTTTCTGATTAGATCATTTCGGATCCGCGAGGACCAGGTGCACCGGCGAGGAGGATTCGAATAATTGCATTGGATACTGTACGGCGTTGTTTTTCCAGACATTTCACAATACTATTATAATTGTGCATACAGGAAGAAGAGCCGAGTATTGTACGGCTAATTGTTTTTTGTTGTTGTGCGCTCCTTGTCTGCGCTCCTCTTCCCGCGTTACTTTTCTCAATTATAGTGATTGCCGTCGGCACACGAGCGCACTAAAAACGCCTACAATTGTCTGTCAACCAATCGGCGCGGAGGCCCCCTCCTCATTCATTTTTTTCTCCTCTTCCCACCCAGACTGGCAGCTGATGGCGCTTTTTAAAACAAATTTTTTTATCAGTGTCAACACCAGTGTTGAGCGGAATTCCGTCTTCCGTCTTCCGGGAAAAATTCTTCTTACCGTAAAATAGTAATAGCTTTTCAGAAGCCATTTACTAGCCCCGAAGAACGCGAATTTCTACAGGCAGAAAAAAAAAATTTTTCTTCCGTTTTCCGTGTTCCGTTTTCCGTTTTCCGTTTTCCGTCTTCCATTTTCCGTCTTCCGTTTTCCGTCTTCCGTTTTCCGTCCTCCGTTTTCCGTTGTCCGTTTTCCGTTGTCCGTTTTCCGTCTTCCGCTTTCCGTTTTCCGTTTTCCGTCTTCCATTTTCCGTCTTCCGTTTTCCGTCCTCCGTTTTCCGTCTTCCGTCTTCCGTTTTCCGTCTTCCGTTTTCCGTTTTCCGTTTTCCGTCTTCCATTTTCCGTCTTCCGCTTTCCGTCCTCCGTTTTCCGTCTTCCGTTATCCGTCCTCCGTTTTCCGTCTTCCGTTTTCCGTTTTCCTCTTCCGTTTTCCGTTTTCCGGATTTCAAAATTTCATTTCCGCTCAACTCTGGTCAACACTATCGCTCTTCAAGAATTCATTGATAACATTCACGTCAAAAAGGGGGCCCTTTTCCTTTAAGGACCTTGAATCCGTCTCCCTGCGTACAGGACCGTGTGTGTGTGTGTGTGTGTGCACAATCTGATGACCTCCCCCCTCATGAAGACGTGGCACTCTGTCTTCTCGCCTTCTCTCTTCTCCTGTGCTCTTTCGTCGTGTTCGGTGCGAGTTGCGCAAGTGACGATCTCTCTCTCTCTCTCTCTTTTTATAGTCAGTCAAAGTGTATAGCGGCAACCATTTTCCCTCTCTCTCTCTCCCTTTTTTATTTATTTTTTTAATTTTCAAATATTATCAAGTTTGTTCTCAGATCTTTCAATCGAAAATGAACGGCCCGGTGAAACGCTCGATGAACATCCTGTTCGACGCGGACCTGCAGCAGGAAGTGATCCTGGTCACGGACCCGACGACCGGGCTCCGGACCAAGTTCGTCTACGACGAGAAGGCGAACAACTTCTCGCCGGCGCCGCGGCTCGTGCGGGTCTCCGATCTGACGCAGCTCTACTTGGCCAACTGCGAGAAGCACGAGGTGGTGGTGTTCTGCCGGAACGCGGCGAAGAACGGCCAGATCTCAAAGTATCGGTACGGTCTGCCGCGCGGAAATCTGCTGCGGGTCCAGTGCACGTGCTGCTCGTACGACGAGAAGCGCGTCGTGCCGAATCTGCAGTTCCCGGAGGAGAAGCTCGCCGAGATTGTCGACGAGGAGACCGAGAACTATCTGTGGATCCGCCCCTACTACTCGACATTCTGCTCGGCCCGCCGTCAAATGCTCGTCTACGCGCTAAAGTTTCCGGAGACCAAGCAGTTGGCACGCTTCGTATTCGACGAGCGAACGGAGAGGTTCTACGAGGCGTCGGAGGGCAAGTGCGACGATTTTGAATGCGGCACCGTCACGACGGATCGAGACGCGTTTGAGTTCGGTTCGCAGGCGAGCACATACCAGCGGACGCACCGAGACGAGCACGGACTGCCGCTGATCTGCCTCTCCGTGAAGTGGTACAACACGGATCACGGGCAGTTGAACGTCTTCTGCGACCGCAACGGATACATCGGACGCTATCGCTTCGACGCCGACAACGAGTGTTACAGGCTCGTCGAGCGGCTGAACGTCCGCGTGCACGAGTACCGCTCGAAGCTGATCCGGCAAGAGTCGGAGCGGCTGTTGTTCGACGACGGGCTCCGCTTGCTCTACAAAAAGTACGATCAGGAGCTGCAGAGGACCGTCCACTTTGCGTACCATCTCAAAGACCGCAAGACGAAGCAGTACGTGTTCAACCGGAAATCCCATCAGTTCGAGATCATCACGTGCTCCTCGTTCGTGTTCAATCCGCGAGAAGTGACACTTGGCACCAATCACATGGAGATTGTCGAGCTGAACGAGTGTCTGTGCACGTGCACGCCGATAGCCATCCGACGGAGTGCCGACGGAAGCGTCGCCAAGTTCATGTACGATAGACGGAACACAAAGTTTGTGGTCATGGCCGCGGCACCGATCAAGAACCTCAGTCATTTGCGCAGAGAAGGTGAGTCTGACATGACCAAAAAAAAAAATGTTTACAATGTTTCAGATCTCCCCGTGGAAACGCAAATGCGTTCGTACGCCGAAGCGATGTACATTGAAAACGACGGATGCGTACTCTGGCCCCTACCGATCCATTTATACGTGCCCGGAAACCGGGGGCACATGATGATCGCGATGGACGGGCAGATCAGACCCTACGAAGGTGAGATGACACTCGGCCTCAGGCTGATGACGGAGAAGCTGTACACGGAGCCGGAGCCGGAACCAGAAGAAGAAGAAGAAGAAGAAGAAGAAGAAGAAGAAGAGAGAGTGGATCACTTCTTGAAAGAAGAAACATCGCTGGATGGTGCCACCGAGACGGACTTGGCCGAGTTGGATCGGCAAGTAAGAGAGATGGAATGGATGCTGAAGGACCTGAAAAAGGGCGAGCTGGAGGAGCAGAAAGATCAATGTATTTTGGAGGCGCCCGTACGGCTCTTGCGGCGGACGGTGAACGAGATGATGAATCTTCAGGAACCTGCGGAGCCTGGTGAGTGGGACGCAGAGTTGAGCGGTAGAACTCAACGGAAGAGCACGGAAGAATTTTTATCTTTTTCAGAAAATGTTTTTATGGAACGTGATCAACTGACAAAATGTATAGCAAAGTGAACTCTGCGCATAGAAAAATAATTGTAAATTTAGCGATTCATACAAAAAAGTTATTCGAGTTGTTCCGTTGGCCCTTTTTTGAACGGAACAACTCGAATATAACTTTTTTGTATGATTCGCTAAATTTACAATTATTTTTCTATGAGCGGAATTCACTTTGCTATACATTTTGTCAGTTGATCACATTTCAGGAAAAAATTTTATAAAAAAGATAAAAATTTTTCCGTGTTCTTCCGCTCAACTCTGCTTGTAGTCTTAGGTGATACGAATTTCTAGTTTTTTGTTGTTTTTTTTTTTACCCTAGCAATTTTGTGCTTTCAGATTCCGATCCGAAATTTGAAGAGGATGAAGACGAGGAGGCGACCAGCGGCTCCGCCGAATCCGACGATTCGGACTACTCGCACATCGAGGACGATGAAAATGAGCAAAACATTGTGGAGAATGGTTCCGGTTGCAGAATTTCGTAAATCTACACTAGTCGCTGTTTTTTGTGCTCCCCTACCGATTATATTTGTTCCCGCCCAACCGATTTCTACTTTTTTTTGTTGTAAGCTACACGCATATCCGTAACAGAACCCCTTTCCCCCCTCCCACACCAGAGTTGAGCGGAAGAACTCAACGGATGAAAACGGAAGAATTTTTATCTTTTTTAGAAAAGTTTTTCATGGAATGTGATCAATTGACGAAATGTATAGAAAAGTGAACTCTGCTCATAGAAAAATAATTGTAAATTTAGCGATTCATACAAAAAAGTTAAGGGCTAACCGAAGACGGAAGGACATTTTCAAGGAACAACTCGAATATAACTTTTTTGTATAAAAAGCTAAATTTACAATTATTTTTCTATGAGCAGAGTTCACTTTGCTATACATTTCGTCAGTTGATCACATTTCATGAAAAAATTTTCTAAAAAAGATAAAAAATTTTCCGTGCTCTTCCGTTGAGTTCTTCCGCTCAACTCTGTTTCCCACATCTTTTAGTTACCGTCCAATAGTTGAAGAGAAACTTTATTTCCTTCAAATCTTCAACCTTCTGTATTGCATTTAAACTTGAAACGTTTTCCGCTGAACTTTTTGTCTTGGCACACTCAATAAACTTGCTCTTGCTGCCACACTCTTTCCGACTTTTCACCAGACTCTCACCGATTTCTCCTTCTCATCGCTTCGAGTTTTCTAATCATTTTCGCCCTCCATCACCTCTCGTTTTTACCCGCTGCTTCCCATTTCCATGACAACTAAACACGCTCTCCTCCAGCCGCATTCTGCGTACACATTTTCACCTATTCGCTGCCCAAAAATTTAGTGTGTTTTGTGCCGGCGTGCGAAAAAGCAGACGACCTTGTCGCATAATTTCATTAGTCACAAATTGAATTGAAATGTTTTGAGAGAGAGAGCGAGGAGAGTGTGCAAATTCAAAAAATCCATGACTATGGGATCATGTTGTGATGTAAGCCAAAAAGAAATGATTCATCGCCACATTTTGTCACGTACATTGACACACAAAACAATAAAAATTGTGTGAGTCACCGCGCCGACTTCTGCGTCCGCAAGCCTAAATATTGTCAAAGTAATACGACAAGACAGACTGCACAAATCCGAATCAATTTCCAATTTGTACCTGGCGGCCCCCACACACATAATCCGATAATTGGAAAGTGGGATTTAGTGTTGGGTTTCTGTGGCCAGGTGCCAAATCCGGGGGCTCAAACGTCGAGTGCTCATGTGCGTTTATAACGATTTTGATCTCTGGCGCATCAGAGTTGAGCGGAAGAACACGGAAGAATTTTTATCTTTTTTAGAAAATTTTTTCATGTAATGTGATCAACTGACGAAATGTAGAGCAAAGTGAACTGTGCTCATAGAAAAATTATTGTAAATTTAGCTTTTCATACAAAAAAGTTATATTCGAGTTGTTGCGTTTGCCCTTTTTTCACGCAACAACTTGCATAACTTTTTTGTATGAATCGCAAAATTCACAATTATTTTTCTATAAGCAGAGTTCACTTTGCTATACATTTCGTCAGTTGATCACATTTCATGAAAAAATTTTCTAAAAAAGATAAAAATTCTTCCGTTGAGTTCTTCCGCTCAACTCTGGTTCCCATCCGTTCCGATTGTTTCTTGCAATCTCCTCTTCCGTTTTCGGCCGTCTCTTCTTCCCCTATTCTTCACTTTCAGCCGCCGTCCGTTTTTCCGGCTCTCCCCCATCCGCACGCTCTCTCTCTCTTCTCTCTGTTTCGTTTCGTCCCCCTCAACAGCCCTATAAAAGAGCGAGCGTCGCGGGGGCGCTCACAGCTCACACCCTCTTTCCTCTCCGACGAATCGATGTGGGCCCCCCTTCTTTGGCCATCCATCTCTGACTCTGTCTCCGCGCGAGTGTGCGGTTTTTTGTGAGCGTGTGTGAGGGCGCCGAGAAGCGCGAGCGTTGCTCTTGTTTTGCCCCAAGCGCGCGCGCTCTCTCTCTCTAGAAGCCTTCTGTTACTTTTCAGCGGGGATCCTTGGGATGTACCCAGTCTTCTCTCCTCACAATAATCCTTTCCAACCTTTAACTTCCACCTCGCTTCTCACCTTCTAGCCAACCTTTTCATCTCTCTACTCAGGTAATAATAAATAATAATAATAATAATAATAATAATAATAATAGCCGCATGAATCGGCATGGGTGCCGTTTTCCGCGGCAAATTGCTGTAAGGGTGCCGATTCCCTTGCTACTTCGTTGCCACAACCACGCTGCTACCGTTACTGCTCCCGTGCCGCTCAAAAACCTTGGCTTCCCTCCCATCCCACTCTTTTCTGTTGCACGCCCTATCCATGCTGATGCCATGCCGGAGCCGTGCGTGACACATGCTCACCCCATGTTACCGTAGCAACTTGCTGTTCGCTTGCCGCTCGCGCGCCCCACCCTTGCCGATAATTACCTGAGTATGATTCCTCTCGTCGTCTTCTTCTTCACACTCACAACAACAATTCGTCCGTACGTACGTCTCCTCTTCTTCTTCTTCTTCTTCTCGCACTTTGAGCTCTTATCTCTAATCTCTCTCGCCTCTTCTAACCTTTTGGCGCGCGCTAAGACAAATGGCCGGGGCCTGCTGCTCTTTTTGTTATTCGCGCGGGCTCCGATTCGGCACGTGATTTTAAATTATAGGGCGAAAAGCGTTGAGTTAAGTGGGGGGTTTGTGGTGGTGGTGGTGGTGGTTTCACTTTCCCATACTTTACATCCTCGTGCGCGTCTCGTTTCACCTCGTTTCGCTACAGTACCCCATTGGCTCTTTTTACAGTAGACTGGCGAAACATGGAGCCGGACGAGAAGATGCACACTCGCTTCTCGCCACTTCACAACGCGAACCTCGTCGTCGTCAAAGAGTTGAGCGGTCAGGACGCCCACTACAAGTTCGATCAATACGTGGCGACGTTCGAGAAGGTTCCGTGGCGCACCACGTCGACGCTCTACACCGTCGTTCCGGTCGTCTCGAAGACGTGCCACGTCACTCAGCAGCGGATTCTACAGGCTAGGGACGTGCGCGCCGACAAGTGGCTCAACTTTCGGCTGGTCGGAGTGCAACTCGTCGCGGCTCACGAGTGTCCGTGCCCCGGATGCGCGATGATTGAGAGCAGACACGTTCAGCGCTCTCAGCGTCTCGATGTGTGGCAAGCGCCCAACTACCGTAGGAAGGCTCTCGTCCCTTTGGACTTTTGCTACACTTCGTATGGAGCGCGTGCTCCGCTTGACGTCTACGTCGACGACTTTGGCGAAGTCGGCAGATACCAGTGGTGCAGCGATCGCAAGGCGTTGGCGCTTATCGAAGTCGTACCCGAGTTGCGTTTCTTGTCAATCCACGGAAAGCCTTCAAAGAACGCCGACGACGTCGAAGGTCTGATCGTCAAGAATCACAAAAACTGCCCGCACGTCCACCAGCGCATCTTCTTCGCGAACACCGTCGCCGACGAGACCGTCCGTCAGTACCTGTTCAACCCGCTCGTGCACGCCTTCGAGGAGACCCGCTGCTCAGTGTGTCGCTACGATTGGCGCGACACGATGACGTGGCTCGACGAGAAGAGCCGAGTGCTCGAGGTGACGGTGAGTCGGAAGGAGAAGTACGCGATCGCGATCTTTGTCGGAGAGGACGGGCGCCTCGAGTGGGGAGTGTTCACGCCAGCCGAAAAATCCGACAATACTTTTTCTTGTTCTTCTTCCTCTTCCACCGTCGTCTCGTTGGACATGAAGTTGAAGCAAGTGTTCGGCATGGCAGACGACTCGCTGAAAGTCTACGAGGGATTCGATCCGACGACGAAGCAGATGGAAGCGCTGTTCTTGCTCGAGCACGAGCCCACCGTCTTCTGGCTCGCCGACTCGTTCGGCTCCATGGACGCCTACAAACTCACCAACGGCAACGAGCGGCACGGATTCAACGACGCCACTCTCGGTCGTTTCCTCCACGAATCCGCCGAACGCATTCTCGTCGAGCGCAAGGAACACGGGCAGTTGGTCCCATCTAGGATGATGGAGGGCCATCCGATGACGCCACCAACCTTCCTGAGAAGAAGTGTCCTCGACTGTTTTCGCTGCTCGAGCCCTTTGGATCCGTTCGACCGTAAGTTTACAAAACAAACTTCAGTAAACAAGTGGAAACTGTTTCAGAACCAATCCCGTTCATGCCCGACGTGGCCGAATCCATGAAAGTGTCGAAAGAAGCGACGAGCGACGAGCAGAAAAGAAAAAGCAAAAAGGAAGTTCATTATCCGCGCGAAATTTCGCCTGAGACCCTAGAATATGCAATAAAAGAACTGTCGACGCCTCGCGAAGGCTCCTCGATCCTTCAGACGATGAAGAAGGCCAACGTGGACGCGTTCAACGATCTCCGCTTTCCGGACATTGAGAAGTTGCGGCGGATGCAACTGATCACTTGTTGGCCGCTTCACGACGCGCTTCGCTACAACAGTACGTCCACAGTTCCGGCGGACGTCGTCTTGCCTGACAAGAAAAGAGTTGTGGTGGAAGAAGTGAAGGCGAAAAAGTCGACGCCGTCCCAACTACATTCAGCCAAAGTCTCCGCCGGTTTCGACGACTTTAAACATCGCCTGGACACGTTTGGAAAAGAGTTGGCCGAGCAGAAAAAGATGATCGTCGAGCAGACGCCACCATTAGAGAAATCTGGTCAGTTTGGGTACCCCCCAAATATTGTAGTACCGTATATTGTTTTAGGCCGCTCCAAAAGACAACATTCAGCAGTGACGCTCGAGCCAGTGGATGGTGCATCGGCCCGACGTGCTAATCTGTTCCCGGACGACGGCGATTCTTCGGACGACGACAGTGACATCCACATTCTTTAGGCCGTTTGGCCTGAAGAACCCCCTAGTTTAGTCCCCGAACGGCAGTATCTCAGGAAACTCGTTTTTATTTTGTCTACATTGTTTGAAGCCCGATCGGCTTGAGGCCCAAAGCCTAAAGCCATGTCGGGCTTGTGTGGTCGCCGGTGTCCCCATAAAAACCCGAAAAAAATCTTGAAAAATCCCCCTCTTTTTTTGCGGCGACCACTCTTTTTTTTTCTCAAAGTCTTGCGTTGAATGTACGTCTGACAGGCTTTCAGGCCCGGTCTTTTGGGACCGGTAGGCCTGAGGCCAGGCCTAAAAGCTCCAAAGCCTGAAAGCCCAGACTACACTGAACTATCGGGACCACAGCTCCCCATTGTTTTGGCCGTCCCGTGTCCAATAAAAAAAAACCAAAAAAATCTGTCCCCGCCCGAACCGTTGATAAAAAGCTCCGTGAAAAGAGTACCCGTACCCCCATCCGGCCCCGAAAAAGTCCCCCCCGTTGTTATATTGTATACTTAAAAACCAAAAAAACCCCCAGACTTTATCTTGGCTGCCCATTTTTCGCCGCTTCCAGCCACCCTTTCCTCTTGTAGTACTAGTAGTCATTTTCATGGTTTTTCGAATATTGTAGGCGACCATATCGATGCATTTCTCTGTAAATTTTGAAAACACTAATGAAGCGTTTTGTACTGGGCCGAAAATGCCGCCTTCCCCCTTTCCGGCCAACTTTCTCGAGTTCTCAAACTCTTCTCACATATCGCTATCACTATTGTCCGCTCGCTTTCGCCTGTCTAACCCATTTTTCAGCAACTTTTGCGCCTCCAACTGAACCAATCGAAAATGAGCGAAGTCGTCGACGTTCCGGATGATTCGCCGCCAAGATCTCCGGATGTGGAGTGCCCGTCGACCGAGGGCAAAGGTTCGGGAACCCGATAATATCTCAAATGAAGCAAAAAGCATTTTCCAGAAGGCGTCGTCGTCTCGAGAAAGCGCACCGCCGAAGAGGATGGCAAGAAAGTGCAGGAGGAGGAGGAGGAGGAGAATGGAGAGGAAGAAGGAGAAGAAGAGGGCAAGGAAGAGGGAGACGGTGAGCGATAGTAACCTAGTACAGTAGTCTAGAAAGATGATGCAATGTTATAGTGGGTGTTGACGAACTTTAGCTCAGCATGACGTGGCACTGACAGCTACAGTGAGCCTAAGTTGACGTGGCCACAACTAGAGTATTGTAGGAGCCTAACTGAGTGTTAGGTGATACGAATTTCTAGTTTTTTGGCAAAATCATCAAACTCTAAACTTTCAGACTCTGAAGTGCCGGCCAAGAAGGCCAAGATCACGGATGACGCCGATGATGAGGCTGACAAATCGGCTGACGAGGTCGCCGACGCTGACGGCGACGACGAAGCCGTCCTGGAGGACGAGGAGACCACCGCCGAGGATGGTGCGAACGACGAGAAGGAGGAGGAGGAGAAGGAGGAGGAAGAGGAGCACAACGACGAAGAATAATAAATATTATCCGATTCCATTTCCAAATGCTGAAAATCTCAAAGGCCCAGCCCACTTATCAATCACAAAAAGGCCGTTATTTTTACCCCCTTTTCCCTTTCGTTTCGATGAACTCAACCCCAATCTTTCGCGATTCTCAATAATTTTCGATATATCAAATACAATCAATGTACACAATCATTTGCCCACTTTTCGGTTGTTCTGGTGATAAATTAGTTTGATTGGCACAAAATGGGTTCAAGATTGTACACTTTCGGCCGTTTTTCCGTACAAAGTCTCGGAAAACCAGCAAATCTCGCGGACTTTGCAGTCCAAAGACGGCAGAAATTTGCGGGAAATCCGGGGTGCGCACAGCTGAACAAGTGTTACCGTACACCATAAAACTACGGTATTTTTTTGAAAAAAAATTTAAATTTCTCGACAATATTTGAAATTTTTTTCGAATTTCTTGGGTAAATTTTTCAACGATATTTTTTTGAAAAAATTTAAATTTCTCGACAATATTTGAAATTTTTCCAATTTCTTGGGTAAATTTTCAACGGTATTTTTTTTTTAAATTTAAATTTCTCGACAATATTTGAAATTTTTCGAATTTCTTGGGTAAATTTTTCAACGGTATTTTTTTGAAAAAAATTTAAATTTCTCGACAATATTTGAAATTTTTTTGAAATTTTTTTGCACAAATTTTTAAAAAAATACCGTAGTTTTTATGGTGTACGGTAACACTCGTTCAGCTGTGCGCACCCCGGATTTCCCGCAAATTTCTGCCGACTTTGGACTGCAAAGTCTGCGAGATTTGCGGGTTTTCCGAGACGTTGGACGCGGCATAAAAGATCCAACACCTTTGAGATCTATGAACTTCAAAAGCTACAGTCTGGTCTATGCAATTTGACCAAACGATTATCATATTCAAATCACTGGCCAACACATTATTTTTCTCATTTTCCTCACTCACTTCCATAGCTATTGAACTGATGCGCTGCCCACTTCTAATCATCGCCATCATCTGCTCGATCGCTACAGTATCCTCGGCATCCTCGTTCCTCAACACACTTTGTCTGAAGTGCAACGCGAGCGTCGAAATGTTTTTGCCCGCCGACGTCGACACGTTCTACGCAATGTCCGATCTATTCATCAAGGTATCGGAGGAGGAGCAGAAGTACTGTACACCCCTGAAATTGCTTTAGGACGGCGTGTGCGCCAAGTTTGGCGAGAGTTTCGCCGACACGTGCTACACACTGATCAATGTGCCGCTTCGCGTCCAGTACAATGTCGTTTGGACGTTTGTGAGCCCGTTCCGAGAGCTCATTTGCATGCCGTTTTGCGTGTTTGCCAACTAGAATCGATTTTTGAATAAATAAAATTTTAATACGTGTTTCTGAGTCCTACACTAGTTCGGCAATCTGGCTTTTTGGTCCTTTAAAGGTCCAGGGAACCCTCAAATTTTTTGATTTTTTTGTGAAATTTTTTGTGTCTGTATGGATGCTGATTTGTGTGAATGTTTTGCAACGTATGAAGATTGTGCCGAACGCAAAAAAAAATCCGGAAAAGATCACAAGGCCTAGAATTTTTCTGGGCCACGGCCTTTAACTTGAATTGTCGGCCCCGACCAGCCCTTCCCATCTGCTCGCCCTTTCCGTTGGTCCTCGATCGATCGAACCATCTGGCCCGTCTCTTCTCTCTACACCCTCCCGATTGGTGCTCTCTTTCTCCTCTTCGTGAGCGCGCGGGCCGGTGTTCGGGGCAGAGGCCATTTTCGATTTGTGCACGCACTGGACGTCTCGGTCTCGGTCCTCTCGAGACCGTCAACGGCCAGTCACTTTTCGCCCCCTCCTTCCCTCATTTTTCTTCTATTCCACCTCGCCACTCTCCTCTACCTCTGGCATTTCGTTATTATTCTAACGGCGGCCCTAATTCGATTAATAAATTGTCTAGCTAGATTAATAAGTGCTCAAATCTCGATTGCGCCGAGAAAAAAACAGTCCTCAGGTAATTTCCGGCAAGTTGCCGCTTAAATCGGCATGGGTGCCGACTGGAAGCGGCATCCGTGCCGTTTTTCGCGGCAAGTTGCTGTAAGGGTGCCGATTCCCTTGCTACTTCGTTGCCACAACCACCCTGCTACCGTTGCTGCTACCGTGCCGCTCAAAAACCTTACTTCCCTCCCATCCCACTCGTTTCTGTTGCACGCCCTATCCATGCTGATGCCATGCTACCCGTAGCAACTTGCTGTTCGCTTGCCGCTCGCGCGCCCCACCCTTGCCGAAAATTACCTGAGTCGAATCGAATTAGGTCGCGCTTACAGATCAGTAACTTTCTAATTATAGATTAATATCGAGTTGCCAGAGTAATTCTCAGAAATTCCAGCCAAGATGTTGTCTCCAGTCGCCTCGACCGCGCCGACCCCGTCGTTCATCGCACGCCACTGTCCCCACCACAACACGACGATCGCGTTCGCGCGCCACTCGAGCGGCGCCGTCCAAAAGTTCGCCTACTTTGACGGCTTCTTCGCGCCGATCGAATGCGCCGAATGCCGGCTGGCGCCAACCGAAAAAGATCTGCATCCGCTGTACACGGTCTGGAGCACAACGGCGGGCAAGTACGTGATATTTGCGCGCAACAATCTGACCAACTCCGTCGAGCAGTTCATTTACAACGGTTCGATGAACGCGTTCCAGCAGGTCGACTGGCCGCACATTGTCTACGATCCGCTGATTCGTCACACACAATCGGACATTCTGTTCACGACGCAACCGACGATCAAGTGCGGGGTGACGGTGATTCAGCGCCATCCGCGGGGACATCTCATGAAGCAGCAGTACTGTAAGGTCAAGCAACAGTTCGAGGAGTGTCCCGACGCGCCCGTCGTCTCCTTGTGGTGCTCCGAGAAGCCGGAGAAGTCGGAGAAAAAGGCCGCGGAGGCTGAGAAGCTCGTCACGACGGCGACAATCGAGATTCAGACGGATATTGCGACGACCGCCGACCAATACCAGGACTTTATCGACATCTTCGCGCTGGCCAATCTGGCTCCGGACACTGTGAGCCCATCCAGTGAGTTGAAAACTTGGAAAACTATAATATCCTCATCGTTTTCAGCGCTCAACCAATCCGCTTCCGTTGATACGCTCTCGGAATGCGAGGAATCACTTTCCGACGAGTTCGACGTGCTCAGCTGCTCTTCGTCGCAAGGATCTCACAATAATTGACGTTTTGATTCGCATAATAAAGTTGATGTTCGACGAGAACGACAATAGTTTGACTAGGGAATGGCCCGCACTTATCTTGGGCTTTTGGAATGGGACCTTGATGATTCGAAAGAGAATTTCACGGAGAATCCGAATCTGCTCTCCATTTTTGCTAAAGAGCACTGGCTGCCGAGAAAATCTTTCTTGTCGCTCTAGGAAAACCGTTCATAACTCGAAAACTAATTTTTTTTAAAATAGACGATCAACTACAAAGTTATTCACGAGATAATTTGCGTTAACTTACCAGTTGACCACTTTTTCAACGGACGCGTGGTTCTTGAGATACAGGTCGCCGAAGATGAACTTGCTTGGAAAATGTGGCAGAAACAGGCAGATTTTCTCGCCAGCCAGCCAGTGCTCTTTAGCAAAAATGGAGAGCAGATTCGGAGGATTTTCCGTGAAATTCCAAAATCCCAAGGTAAGTGCGGGCCTAGTAAGGGGCTTGACCAAAAGCCCGCATATTTCTCAACAGTTCATTTAGTGCTTCAACGCCCGCGCGCGTGGGCGAGAGTGTGAAGACGGCAGACAATCCGTTCACGCGGGGTCCGTCTCTCCCCCTCCTCTCCCCCTCCTCTCCCGACAACCTCTCAATCGATTGACCCGGTCACCCAGCCACCCGACCCGACCAATACTCTCACTACAAACAACAATGTCGACGAGATGCTCAATTCACGACATGCTCACGTACCCGTCGCTTCCCCTAAACGCCTACTTTCAAGATTTGGCCTTTGTGGACATGTAGGTCTAGCGTTTTGTTTCGTTTCACCGAATTTCACCTTCAGTTTGAACCTGTCGCTGTGCGCCGACGAGACGAAAACGTTTGTGAAGCGATTGGGATGGCGGCCCGAGGTGTGTCGGCTCACGTTCGGCTCCGTCGTCGGCGGCGCCACGTTCACCGTCGAGTTGAGTTTCGAGCGAAAGGAGCGCAATGTGAAGTGGGTGGTGCCACGTGAGCGTCTCGAAAAACCGTACAAGGGTGTGGAGATGAAGCGGATGAGGATCGCCGGAATGACGCTTTTGGCCGGCGAGATGGGCGAGACGCCGTTTCCGAACGTCTTTCGGAGCGAGCTCGACGAGCCGGACGCGCATTTCAAGGTGTTCGAGCACGTGTGCAAGTTCCTGCTCGAACGCTTTCCACCCGTGAAGGTCGACGTGGAGAACCACTGTCTGCTGCCCACCGAAATCTCCAAGTTTGTCAAATCGGCAAGCTACGCGAAATGCGTCCGAAGACTTTCGATGCGTGAAAAGTCGCCAAAGCTCGACGCTCGACAAACCGAACATCTTCTGAAGACGATGCAATTGGAGGAGCTGACGATGGAGAAGATCCGCGTGGAGGCCGAGTGTCAGCACGCGCTCAAACACTCGAAAATGAGCATCAGCTGCGCGAACTGGCTCAAACCGATCAATATTCTGTCGATGCGGTGCACTCACCTCACACTCTGGCAAGTTCCGTCGTTCGGCAACGAGGAGCTGAACGCGTTCCTCAAAAAGTGGATCAAATCGAGCTTCCGCAATCTGGAGGTGTTCACGTGCTACCGCATCCGCTCGCCGCCCTACACCTACGAGCACGTGCTGCGCGGAATGGAGGCGGACGAGTGGAAGCCGGGCTCGCGGCCGCGCAATCATGCGCTCCGACGATCGGAGGGCGTCAGCTGCCGCACCGGACGCGACATTCAGCGACGGAACGGAACGCTGGGCACTGTGCTCATCAAGTTGCCGAGCAAATTCGAGTTTTATGTGTGGAAGGATAAGTATCTTGAGTCGTACCATTAAATTATTGTTCACAAGTGCTCCCTTTCTCTTCTTTTCGGCGCCCCCGAGACTTGGAAACTTTATGGAGAAAAAGGGGGTCTATTGACGAGGTTTCATAAAGTTCCAGAACTTTTTTTTACAAGTTTGATTGTTCATGTACCTAGTTATTCGAATACAATAAAAGATTGTTCATATAACACATATTGTCTGTTTTATTCGATAAAATCACAAAAACATTTAGAATTGATTGGCAGAAAGTTGGAAGAACACGGAAGAATTTTTATCTTTTTTAGAAATTTTTTTCATGAAATGTGATCAACTGACGAAATGTATAGAAAAGTGAATTCTGCTCATAGAAAAATAATTGTAAATTTAGCTTTTCATACAAAAAAGTTATTCGAGTTGTTGCGTGAAAAAAGAGCCAACGGAACAACTCGAATATAACTGTTTTGTATGAATCGCTAAATTTACAATTATTTTTCTATGAGCAGAGTTCACTTTTCTATACATTTCGTCAGTTGATCACATTTCATGAAAAAATTTTCTAAAAAAGATAAAAATTCTTCCGTGTTCTTTCGTTGAGTTCTTCCGGGCAACTCTGTTGCGCAGCTCTCGGAGATACTCGAAAACCGGTCGACGAGACGCCAGAAACGCTTCGAAATGTCGATTCGCGTCCATTTTCAGCTCAAACTTTTCGAGAAGCTTGAACACTTTGAAGTCTTGTGCGCCCAACACGCTCAACTTGTTGTACACCCACAATAGCGGTTCGACACACTGAAAATGTACCGCTTAAGAACTTCGTACATCTAAAGATTTACGGAAAAAAAGGTTAGAACTTACTCGGATCCAAGCAACGGACAAATCAAACCGAACCGAATGGCGGACATGTAGCAGTGTTGAGCGGAATTCCGTCTTCCGTCTTCCGTCTTCCGTGAGAAAAATGTTCTTCCGTCTTCCGTTTTCCGTGTTCCGTAAGAAAAATTTTCTTCCGTCTGCCGCCTTCCTGGATTTCAAAATTCCATTTCCGCTCAGCATCATGTGGCGAGGAGGTACGGTAAGGCCGATGGCGTGCTGCTCAGCGACACCACGTGCGTCGGCGTGCTGAGTAGCGAGTGTATAGAAGAGGGAAACACAGAGAAGACATAGAAAAGCGAGCGGTCGCCTTCGCCCCGCCACCCTTGTTCTCTCCTTCTCTGGCTGGCTCACCCTCCTCACTCTGACCCCCCCTGCCCGCCATTTGCCAAGACCAGTACACCAACCAACACAATGGACACGTTCGGTTACTACATTGCCTGGGGTCACTACGTCATCCTACCCATTACTCTCTTCGTTCTCACAAAACGAGTGATCGAGAAGTTGTTTGAGGTAAGAGCCAGAGCTGAGCGGAAGAATTTTTATCTTTTTTAGAAAATTTTTTCATAAAATGTGATCAACTGACGAAATGTAGAGCAAAATGAACTCTGCTTATAGAATAATAATTGTAAATTTAGCTTTTTATACAAAAAAGTTATTCGAGTTGTTGCGTGAAAATGTCCTTCCGTCTTCGGTTGGCCCTTAACTTTTTTGTATGAAAAGCTAAATTTGCAATTATTTTTTTATGAGCAGAGTTCATTTTGCTATACATTTCGTCAGTTGATCACATTTCATAAAAAAAATTTCTAAAAAAGATAAAAATTCTTCCGTGTTCTTCTGATAAGAGGAGCCTCTTAAAAGGTTCCTATAACGAGATGCTTGCAGAAATTCGGATTCACCTATGTGCCGTGCAAGGCGAGCGTCGAGAGCCGCCACGATTACCATTGGGACAAGCACAACTTTTACGGATTTCTGTGCGGACCGCCCGACTCGACGAATCCGTTCGACGCGCAAATCCGCGTGAACGTCGGCGACGGCGAGTACGTGGAATCGCCGCCGAACGCGGTGGCCGTTGTGCTGAGCGCCTACGGATTCCGTTTGGGCCGCGACGACGAGCATCCGATGAACTTTCGACCGCTGCGCGACAGCGTGGCATTCTCGAAGGCGCATCTTCGATTCTCGATGCTCACTTCACGGATTCAGGTGGCTCACTTCGTGCTCGACGGCCATAAATATCTGGCCGGCGCCACGTTGTACTTTGACGATTTGTACGACAGCCAAGAGCATTATGATGCGTTTGACGTGGAGCTCGCCGATCGCTTCGAGCGCTTGATCGAGGAGGACGCCGAGTTTTACGCGTTGCTCGCCGCGCAACTCGGCACGTTCAACGACCTGGAGTTTGACGACTCAGAGCTGAACGTCAAGTACGCGGTGGAGCACGACACGATGCAGTACATTTTCGCCGAGAATCCGTTGAGCCGTCGCGTCGAGCTGTTCCTCTTCGACGCCGACAACATGGACTTTGCGCGCACCACCACCTCCTCCGGCACAGATCTCGTCTACGACCCCTCGCTGGATATTGTCGAGACCGGAACGTCGAAATTACTCTTTGTGAGCGACACATTCATCGTCGTGTTCCGGAAAAGCGGCGGCGGCGTCGAGAAGCGCGTCTACAACTTTGCCACGAAACGATTCGATGTGGCCGAGCCGGCGGTGGTCGTACAGTGTCGGGTTCCGGATGAGGAGCTGGAGGAGGATGAAGTCGTGGCGCCAGACGGATCAGAAGACGAGGAGGACTTTGTGATGATTCCTCGCTACGAGGACCTCGTCGAGGCGACTTTCTAATCATAATTTCCGTGTAAATATGCATTTTGAACCTTCCCGAATAAATACATACCACGTAGAATCCATTGGTCAAGTCAGTTTGAGCCTAACCGTCATGGTTTTTGCGAACAAGCGCGAAAAAAAGCAAAATTTTCGGACAGTGTCAGTTCGATGGACATTCCGCGTGTTCTTGACATGCTGAATCCGTTTTTGAAGTCAGAATTGAAGATTTACTTGGCAAAACATCATCATTTTCATACAGTTCAATTGCCACCAGGGGTGTGCGGAAAATATTTCGATTTTCCGAAATTTTCCGATTTTCAGAGAAATTTTCGGAAAATTAGTGTGGATTCAAGGTCAATTTGTCCGAAACCACCGTATGCTTTTTAAAGGCGCATCACAAAATTTTTGGAAGGGTCTAGCAGCGAGCGTCTTTTTGCCGAAAATTTCTCGGAAAATCGGAAAATTTCTCGGAAAATCGAAATATTTTCCGCACACCCCTGATTCTCACTGACAATCGGAAAACACTGGACCCGGAGAGCTTCTCTCGGCTAATTTTTTTGCAAAAAAATATTCCATTGCTTGGCTTCCGCCCACTCAAGTGATTTCAAATCATAATAAGCATTTTTTTGTATTAGAACGTTGTTTAAACACTTTATTGAACCAATGAACAAGTGAGTTTTCCGATTTTTCCGATTTTTCCGAAATTTTCCGAAAAAAATTTTCCGCACACCCCTGATTGCCACCTAAAACTGAAAACAATTTTCAGCGGTGACCCCCGATTTTTATTTTTGGAATGTGTTAAGAAACTCGTATAGTATCTCTGTACAAAATTTCAGATCATTTGGACACCTATAAGATATTTTTTAACTTTGTCAAACCGACCGTGTTTGCTCGAAAAATCAATTTTTTTGGAGTTTTCGGGTTGACACTGGTCCGGTACCGGCGATTTTGACGGCAGAATCGGATTCAGCACAAAAAACTACACCAGATTTCCTCTAGGCAACATCCGTTTTCAAGTGCCAAAACCACTAATCGAGAGGTCGCCGGTTCGACTTACTAGTCACCAAAAGACCGTCATCTTGTCCTTGCCACGTCATATGCCTCCCCTCTACATAATTGCTCTTCTTGTCACGCGGTATATTGAACAGGGGTGTGCGGAAAATTTTTTTCGGAAAATTTCGGAAAATCGGGTTTTCCGATTTTTTTTTTCGGAAAATTTCGGAAAATCGGGTTTTCCGATTTTTTTTTTCGGAAAATTTCGGAAAAATCGGAAAAATCGGAAAACTGATAGAGTGATAGACATATGCGTAAGTAGATCCTTGTTTTTGAGCGTTGAACTTGTGGCCGCAAAAACACGCTTTCTCACCGTTTTTCCGCCCAGTTAAATATACGTCCCACTTTCCCATTACGTCAGCTTTTCTGAAAAAACAACACAAATCGCAACAATCGGTTCATTAGAATGAGAAAAACGAAAGAAATTGCGTAAAATTTAAAAATCAAATTTAAAAAGACGCTCGCTGCTAGACCCTTCCAAAAATTTTGTGATGCGCCTTTAAAAAGCATACGGTGGTTTCGGACAAATTGACCTTGAATCCACACTAATTTTCCGAAAATTTCTCGGAAAATCGGAAAATTTCGGAAAATCGAAATATTTTCCGCACACCCCTGATATTGAAGAATCGATGAGGTAAGCGATCCTGCGTAGAGATGAGATCTCGAGGTCCGTTCCCTCTGCTCGCTCACTCTCATAGTCAGTCCCACCGTGTCGAGTCGCGCACGTTGCTCTCATTCTCTCCACATTTGATTGATTTCCTCAAAACCATTCGAATCGTTTGCAGAATGAACCCCCTCTCCGCGCTGTTCCTCTCTCTTTCATCCGCCTGGACCAGGATCCGACTGTCGTCTGTTCTGGTCGTCGTCAATTTCGGCATAGTCATTGCCAATTTACTCTATCTCCTTCTGATTGCCGGAATTACCGGATATGGCCTCTACAAATTCGTGGTGAGTTCAATTTTCGAATGACACGTGTCGCTGTCATTCAACACGTTATATCTCGGCCACCGGTGGAGTAATCAAAAAGTGGTCAACTGATAAAATGATTATTGAAACATTGCGCACATTTTATCAGTTGACATCTTTTTGATATCTCTTCATCTAACTGAGATACACTGTTTTGAATGTACAGTAGTTTCAATCATCAATACAGTTTTGCAAAGTTTAGGAAGATTGAGCATATTTTTCAAAAGAGCAACTTTTTTCCAGATATTTATTTGGCACAAGTTCTCGAAAGGCCAAATAGCTGCAATTGCGGATGTCAGTGAGGATTTTCGAGAAGAAGTTTCTGGAGACCAGACGAAGAAGACGGAGCAGATAGCTACGGAGAAAGAAGAAGTAGAAGCAGAATCGGAAGAACCTAAAGAAGACGTGGAACCAGAAGCTGACGAACTGTGCCCAAATGCGACAAAGGATGAGGAAGTCTCGACCGTCACCTCCTACCCGATGCTCCGCGAGCCGGTCCAATTCGCCTTCGAATCCGATCCCTCGCTCAACTGGTACTTGGGCCGGTGGTACAGTGCCCTCTGCGGAGCCCCCGGATCCTCCGGCCAGCCGCCCCAACAATTCACGAACCGTCGGACGTTTGAAGCGCCCGAGCTCACTGTGACGAGCACTTCGGAGACGCTGGTGATGGTCTACGCGTTGCCGGGTTTTGAAGTGATGAAAAAGACGAGTCTCCGACCGATTTATGACGGTCTCTTCAGCGCCTCGTACTTTTCGTACCAGATGTTGAGCCGGCGAGTGCAGGCAATCTTCTTCAACTTTGAGGGAACACGCTACAACGCCGGCATCGCCATTTACCTTCACGACGATGCGGCGCTTGGAAGCTATGCGGAGAGCGACACGAGAATCGTCGAATCGTTCATTCAAAGCGGCGAGTTTGTGAAGTTGCTCAGCTGCCTCGGCTACCACATTCCTCGAGTGTTGAACTTTACGGAGACGGACTTGATCGCAAAGTATTCGGTGAAGTGCGAGCATCTCAACGACCAGCTCATCTTCGCGTTCAACGCAATATCGGCAAAAGTGGAGCAGTTCATTCTGAACGGCGAAGAGCTCCGATTCGAACGAGTCAAGTGTCCGCATTGCAAATTCGACGCGCAGCTCGCATCCGAACAGGAGCCGCGTCGCAAACTTTTGCTGCAAAAAGAGTCCACCGCGTACGGCTACAAAACGATGGTGGCCGTGTGGCGAAGTGTCGAATCGTGGCTCGTGAAGAGCGTGCTCGTGAGGGAGAAGTTGGAGAAGCCGATGTACGGACGGATGTACGCGCAGCAGTGGATCGACATCAGAAGGGAGGAGCCGATTGTGGAGGGCGTCGACGTGGCGGCGGCTGTCGAATCCGAATCCGATTCCGAATCCGAATCCGAATCCGAATCCGATTCCGAATCCGAATCCGAATCCGACTATGAACATGCCGAAAGTGAGAGCGAGATGGTCGAAGAAGCGCGAGTTTTGGAGCAAGATGAAGCGCTCAACAGTGAAACGTTTGATGATTTTGAGACTGTCGATTTGTCTTAGCTTTTTATGTTTTGAGAATGATAAAACACGTAAATACAAGCATTTCCGCGAAAACTACCGAAAAGCAACTGAAATTCACGCAGTTTTAGCGAAAAACCTTCAAACGGATAAATGTGATTTGCGACTTGACCAAATTTAGCGCTCTTGCGCTTAAAAAATTCGTAATAGCCTATACAATCGGTCTATCGAGAGACAAACGAGAAATTATCGGTTTTTCGTGGCTAATCTGGCAAAAAACACAAAATTTGGCTGTTAAAATTTGAATTTCGCGCCAATGTATCGCTCTCTTGGGCGGGGCGCACTTGCGCGCCCATTGTCAGCTATGGAGACCGTGTACTTTTATTATTGATACCTGGACGTTTGATGCTTCACTGTCTCCCCCAATGGCTAATGCTAAATTGAGCGCCGCGTTAAAACGGAGTGTCGTTGAAAACAAAAGCAGGCCTGAAATTTCCGGGATTTTTTTGCGAAAACCCTAAAATTTAATCCCAAAATGGAAAAAATTAGGTAAAACAGGAATTGTCAGAATATTTTATGACTGTGATCTGTTGTGATCTGAAATTAGCGTTTTGCCCACAAGAAAGCGCGCATTTTTTCCATTTTTCTGTGAATTTCAGTCCGCGGCGCCTCAAAAACTGAAATTTCTCAGTCATTTTTGCATTTTATGCGCCGTCTCTGTGCTCAAAATGACCGCCTGCGTCTGCTGAACAATCGTGAGGCAACTGTTTTTCGATTCTGTCGCCTGTTTTCTCAAAATTTCCAAAAATTCATTTTTTCAAGCCAAATTAAAAAAAAAACGAAATTACTCTTCGAATTTTTACTTTTACACGACCACTCTGTGATCATTTTGTAGCTATCGGTCATATGAACAAACGTGAGGCAAAAGTTTTGAAGGAAAAGTGTGCATAATCCCAAAAACTCGGAAAAACATCATTTTCAGTTGAAAAACCGTTTCCCGTAAATCGACACTAAGAGCCGCACGCAAAAAAGCGCGCGAAACATTTGTTTCGCCTGCCGAAGGGGAGACAGTGTGCTTTGCGTTTTTACGGATAAATGCTTCATTTTGTACGTTCATTTGCACTTTTTAAACAACTGTCATTTTCTATCAACTCGACCTCATTTGAGATGGCTCAATCGATGACCAGACAGCCCGCTCGGTGGTCTGTCTCTTTGGCCCCCGTAAGAACGTTGAGCAACTCGGAGCATTTGTGACATTTCTAGTCTAGTTGGATGCACCATAAATCTGAAACTGGTGCCGTCGAGCTACGTCAAAAGCACAAAAACCAGTATATTATCCGTTTCACAATGTTCCGGCGCACGCTAAAAATAGCCTCTGCTCCGTCATTGTGCCGGGCATTTGCTGTGATGATGACGTCAGCAGGGTCCCCTTGGTCTCGGTCGCTCTCTCTCTCTCCGTAAAGAAGTAGCCGATGCACCATGTTGTGCATCTGTTTCTCCCTCTGCGTCTCCGCTTCTCCGTCGCTCTCTACTCGCTTCCTTCTAAGAGCTCATTTTCCGGCGGTTTTCAAATTTTCCACAAGGAATTTGCTTCAGATCAGTCAAAATGTACGTCGACCATCGTCGAGGCGGCTCATTTTCCTGGAACACTATTATTTGGCTCGGATTCCCGCTCCTGACGGCCATTGTCGTGTTGGGTGCTTTGGTAAGTGTGGAGAAGATTTTGCGAGTTGAATAGAATCATTTTAGCACGATTTCTAGAAATACTATATAACAAAAGGTCACCCTTTATTCATGACAATATATCTCGGCTGTGGGTGGAGACGGCAAAAAGTGGTCAACTAATAAAATGCTCAAAAAGACATTCTGTACATTTCGTCAGTTGATCGCATTTTGATATCTCCACCAACAACTGAGATACATCGTCTTGAAAATAATACATTAAATAGTTTACGTGGAGGATGTTTTGACAACGTTTAGCTAGAATCTTTTCAAGTTCTATGAGCCAGGAAACGATTTCCAATTTTCCAGATCTGCAGCTGTACCGCCTACCTGACCGCCTACTTCAACTCGAAGAAAGTGGGCCCGATCGGCCGCAATCCGATAGTTCCGGAATGGATGCGTATCCAGTACCCGACGCGCATCGACTCGAGCTACCTGATCCCCCACGTGCGGGTCCAGTGCCGTCCCTACTCGGTGCTCTACCGAAAACACGGTTACGAGGAGCCGAAACACTGCATCTATCGGATGCGCAACGTGATGAGACGCATGTTCGGCGCGGCACGAAACGGCCGTCCGACGGTTGCGATTCCGGACGACGCGTGCTTGATTTCGGTCAAAATGGACAATTTCAAGTACGGCGAGCAGTGCACCGACTTTGAGCCGATCGACGGAGCCGCCGCGGGCAGTTACTACGTGTATCAGATGTTCGGCGACGATCGAATCCAAGTGACGTACTATGTGGAGGCGGGCGTCGCCTACGTCGCCGGCTTCTGCGTCTACATCTCGAGTCCGTACCTCTGGAGTGCTCGGTACAAAGAGCAAGTGATGTGGAAGTGTTGGAGTGCTCCCAAACTGCCGCGCAAACCTCAACGCTCATCGCAACATCTTCTGACAGACATTTCGAACGTCTCCGAGTCGTTGCGAGTGAATCAGTGCAAAAAGTTGAAGCGAGCCGTGATGATCGGACCGGGACCGCCCGGAAAAGTGATGCACTACGAGTGGAACGAGGCCCTAAACACGTACAAAGTCACGGATTGTGCCAGCTGCAGCAGCGCCGAGCAGCCCGACGCACCGCCCAGATATTCGTCGCTTTTGCTTTAAGACAAACGCTTTTGCCTCATTTTTTGACACTTTTAATTGTGAAACGACGGTCAATCTACCGTACATCATACTGTATCGCAAAAATGATCAGGCAGACACGAAATTGTGCCACTATTTCACTTCTAACCGCTTTTGCTCTTGTCTTGTACCCTGTCTCACCGTTACTTTTTGTTCAAATTAAACCTGACCTCCGCCCAAACTCACAAAAAGTTTGCTAATTTTGTACCTACCGTACCTGAATAGATCATAAACACACCGTACATCAGAGTTGAGCGGAATAACTCAACGGAAGAACACGGACGAATTTTTATCTTTTTTAGAAAATTTTTTCATGGAATGTGATCAACTGACAAAATGTAGAGCAAAGTGAACTCTGTTCATAGAAAAATAATTGTAAATTTAGCAATTCATACAAAAACGTTATTTGATTTGGGCTAACGGAAGACGGAAGGACATTTTCACGCAACAACTCGAGTATAACTTTTTTGTATGAATTGCTAAATTTACAATTATTTTTCTATGAGCAGAGTTCACTTTGCTATACATTTCGTCAGTTGATCACATTTCATGAAAAAATTTTCTAAAAAAGATAAAAATTCTTCCGCTCAACTCTGCCGTACCCTAAACTATTTACAATTTCTTCTGGCTACAGATGGCCAACGTCGGCAGATCTCGTCCAGTTTCGTCGACCGAAGAGGCACTTTTCTACATTATTCTTGGATTCCTACTGATTGCTCTAACCACAGTGAGTTTCTCAATTGACACTTTTTCAATGTGCTCAACAACAAGAACTGTGAGCTATAACCTTTCAGATGTTCGCCATTTATCGTGGCTGCACATACCTGTTGGCTCGTAAGAAATCCAAGCAAATGGGACCAATAACCGGCGTGCGTATCGTTCCCGAATGGCTACGCGCGACAAATTCCAATCTACGTGAGCCGATTTCCGTGGGAATCGTGAAGTTCTATCCGAGAACGTACGAACAACGATTCGAGTGGGAGACGACGCGCGCGCGGACGTTCAAAAAAGAGCGCAACAAGTCGGCGCACGTCAAAATACGCAAAATACTTGAAAAACTCTACACGGACGTTCGCATCGTCCCGCCCGACACTGCGATCGTGCAAATTCCGATGGACAACTTTCGGTGCGGACGGGGCTTCAATGATTTTGAGCCCGTCGTCGACGAGCCGTCTTCCGGATGCGCGTACAGCTATCAAATGTTCGGCGCCGACGCGATTCAGGCGACGTTTTATGAAAAAGATGGTCGGCGATGCGTTGCCGGGATTTGTATCTATGTTCCGGACCCGTACGCGTGGAGTGTTCACTGGCAAACTTCGATCGTTTTGCGATTGGTCAATTGGTAGTCTTCTCGGGCGGATGCACCATGTTTTGTTGATAATGAACCGTTTTTTCAACATTTATATCATCTATCTCTGTCTTTTCCGGTTTCTCAACCGTACATCCTTTATCAAAACTTTTTCGGAAAACTACGTACTAGGGAATGGCCCGCACTTACCTTGGGCTTTTGTAATGGGACCTATATGATTCGAAAGAGAATTTCACGGAGCTCTCCATGTTTGCTAAAGAGCACTGGCTGCCGAGAAAATCTGCCTGTTTTTGCTACATTTTCCGAGCAAGTTCATCTTCGGCGACCTGTATCTCAAGAACCACGCGTCCGCTGCAAAATTGGTCAACTAATAAGTTAACGAAAATTATCTCGTGAATAACTTTGTAGTTGATCGTCTATTTAAAAAAAAATTAGTTTTCGAGTTATCGTCGCTCTGACCCCCCAGCACTAACTTTTTTCTTGTCGCTCTTGGAAAACAGTTCATAACTCGAAAACTAATTTTTTCAAAAATAGACGATCAACTACAAAGTTATTCACGAGATAATTTGCGTTAACTTACTAGTTGACCACTTTTGCAACGGACGCGTGGTTCTTGAGATACAGGTCGCCGAAGATGAACTTGCTAGGAAAATGTGGCAGAAACAGGCAGATTTTCTCGGCAGTCAGTGCTCTTTAGCAAAAATGGAGAGCAGATTCGGATTCTCCGTGAAATTCTCTTTCGAATCATATGGGTCCCATTCCAAAAACCCAAGGTAAGTGCGGGCCATTCCCTAGTAAGTAAAGTAACTTTTCCTGTCTATCTTCCTCTTTTCCCCTCTCTCTGCATTCGCTCCCAATACCAACAAATATGAGCGGCGTGAATCGAAAGCCCGTATAGCTCAGTGGCAGAGCGTCTGTCTCGTAAACAGAAGGTCGGCGGTTCAATCCCGCCTGGGGGCAAGTCTCTTTTTTGCAGGAGTTTTGCATTTCATCAGTTGACCACATTTTCTCATAGTCAGAAAATTTTAAGCAAGAGTGCGGCACGTAGCGAGCAAGTTGCTCAACAGAACAGCATGGGTGCCGACTGGAGGCCATGCTGACTGTGTGCTGCTACTGTGCTGCTCACGTGCTCGATACAGGCTCGCGTTTTAATTGCTGCGCGCGTGCTGTTTTCTGCAGCAGCTTGCTTGCTACGTGCCTCACCTTTGCTTAAAATTCTCTGAGTTGATATATCTATCGACAGCTTCAAATGTTCGATTTTCTTTTACGTCATAAAGTCTTTATTTATCGAAATCGAAAATTTCGAAAATTTATCGCGCCTCAAAAACTGAAATTTCTCAGTCATTTTTGCATTTTATGCGTCGTCTCTGTGCTCAAAATGACCGCCTGCGTCTGCTGAACAATCGTGAGGCAACTGTGTTTCGATTCTGTCGCCTGTTTTCTCAAAACTTACGAAAGTTTGTTTTTTCAAGCCAAATTTAAAAAAAAACGAAATTACTCTTCGAATTTTCACTTTTACACGTGCACTCTGTGTGATCATTTTGTAGCTTTATAGGTCATATGAACAAACTTGAGGCAAACGTTTTGAGGGAAAACTGTGCATAATCGCAAAAACTCGGGAAAACGCAATCGTTTTCAGCTGAAAAACCGTTTCCCGTAAATCGACACTGAGAGCCGCACGCAAAAAAAATCGGCGGAGTGTCTTTTTGCGAAGACACCCACTAATTTTGTTTATTTATTTCACACGAATCCAGCCAAAATGTAAACAATAAAGAGTGCGTGTCTAGCCGAAACACGATATTATTCACACTTTCCACTTGAAATGAGCGTGGAGCGTCTGGCGAGTGTGACGCTGAAAAACGTCTCCAACCAATACTTTATGCTCCGCGCCATGTACCGTTTTTCGGGCCAACAAACCGTTTCGAGCAAATGGCACATGATGGCTCCTCGTCAGATTTCGCCGGCGGCCATCCACAAAATCGCCTACTACACGGGATGCCCTTACGCGTCCGAATTCCGACTTCACGGCATCAGGTACACGGTTTGTGGCGGTAAGTGATAAAAATTGGGCAACGACCGCAAAATTCACGGCGACCAAAAGTGTAGAAAGGGGCGTGGCCTAATCTGAGACGCGTTTTCTGAAAATTGCCGCAATTTCAGCACACTTTTCCGCCATTTTTGTGTTTTATATCGACGAAAAAAGACATTAAAGAGAGAAAAGATTGAAATTTTCGTGAAAACGCCGCGTTTGAGACGTTTTTGGCATATTTCGCAATACGCTCTCCGTGGCCATTCTCTCTTAATTTCAAGCTTGAAATTAAGAGAGACTAAAAACAGTGCCGATTCAGTTACTTCATTGTAAGAAATGCAGAAAGCGCGGAAAAAAATCGGAATTAGTTTTAAAAAAAAATGCATTTTTAGGCCTATTCTACAATTTCTCACGGATATTCCTTTATTTTGCCGCTTAATTCGTTAAAAACTACTTTAAAAAATTAAAAAATTCAATTATGAGCTCAACAAGACCGAAAAATGCGAAAACCCTTATATACAACTATAACAATTGGGGAAAACGCTAAAAAGTTTGCAGAAAACAATGTTGTCCACGAGGAGTCCAAAACTTCGTGGCCTAGGAATTCCTCTTCAAAACTTTTCTTGAGAAAGTTTGAGAATTGCTTAGAAAAGTTTCAGAAAGTTTGAAATAATTTCGGCAAGAAAAAGTCTGCGAATTTCTTCAAAAAGGTTAAGAAAGGCTTAGAAAAGTTTTTAGTGCTTTGTCAGAAAGTTTGAAAAGGTCTTGGAAAAGTTTTCTTCTAGAGAAAGTTTGAGAATGTCTTCAGAAGAGCCAAGAAAAGTTTGAAATTTTACCTGAGCGGCCGATCTGGATAATTTTGAGACGAAGTGAGTGTCGGAAGTGATTAAGCACGTTAATACAAGTATTTTAAGCGTTCAAACGGCAAAAAGTATCGGCGAATGACTGAAATTCGCGCATTTTCAGCACAAAACTTGAAAATCGCATCAATTAATTCATTTCTGAATGAAACCTGCTCGTTTTAAGCTCAAAAAGTGCGCGCGATGATTAGTTTAACAAAGTTATGCAACTAAATCGTCGAAATCGTACAAAATTTGGGTAATTTTTTACGAAAAACATGAAAAATAGGGGGTTAAATTTCGAATTTCGAATTTCGCGCCAAAATGGTGATAAACCGACCACGCCCCCTTTCTATTTTACGTTTTTGGTCGCCGTGAAATTGAAAGCTTCAGAATCGGAGCCGCTTTGCGTGAGATTCGACGGAAAGCACTTGCGGATGGACGATATTCATTTGATGGCCAACGGAAAGTGGGTGCGTCACGAGCTCATCGATTCGGATGAAAACCAGAAAGTTGTGGTGTGCGTCGGTTTGCCAGAAGTTCACATCGTCAGTGCGGCGGCGTCGACGTCTAAATTGTTTGTGAGAGGTGCCTTTGTTTGATGAGGTTCTCCTCGAATTTGGCCTGAAACGCATTCTAATGAAACCAATAATAAACGGTGTGCCTCCTTCTCCTTCTTCTTCTTCTTCTTCTTCTTCTTCTTCTCCCTCTCTCTCTCTTTCTCCTTCGTTCGGAGCACTCACTCGGCTCCGCGCCCTTCTCATTTATTGACGTTTTTCGCCGTCCGCCACGATGGAGCAAATGTTGGCGATTCCGTCGCCGAGCGTTTTTGCCCTCCACATACCGTTCGGCTACTTCTACAATCAACTGCTGCTCTTCGTCAACTGGCAACAATTGCGCGTTCACGTCGTTTTCGGCACATGCACCATGCTCATCTTCGGTCTTTGGGTTCGTTTGTGTCTTGCCGACGTTTCGCAACTCGTCCGATTTTCAGTACAAATGCATCTACCCGCAAACGAAGGCGTTGTACGATCTGTTGTGCAATCATCCGTACACCGAAGCGGACCTCCAGTACAACCCGTGTCTCGACGATGAATACGAGGGATACGGAGTGTACGACGACGATCATTTCGTCGATACGGACGGAGTGGAGGCCTACGTGGTCACCGCTTGGCGACAAGAAGAAGAAGAAGAGGAGGTGGATCGGAAAAGAGAACGAAAAGAGGGTCCAGAGGTCGTTGTTTGGCTTTGAATTGATGTTTCAATTTTTGTCTTGTGCTAAATAAATGTTAACTATTGTGCAATCATTGCGATTGCATTCCAAAGTGGCCCGGAAAATAGTGTGAGCGGCTCAAAAGACCAAACTCCAATCGTGCCTTTGCACATCTCATTAGCGTTGTTCGTTGACTCTTCTCTCAAGAGCCCGGCATTCTGCAAAATGAGTGAATAAGAATCGATCTGGCGCACGGTCTCCTCAGAGCTTACAATAAGCGCGCAAGTGCGCCCCGCCCAATAGAGCGATATATTGGCGCGAAATTCAAATTTTAACAGCAAAATTTGTGTTTTTTTGCGAGATTAGCCACGAAAAATCGATAATTCGTTGTTTGTCTCTCGATAGACCGATTGTATAGGGCTATTTTTTTTTTAAGCGTTTTTTTAAGCGCAAGAGCGTCAAATTTGGTCAAGTCGCAAATCAAATTTATCCGTTTGAAGGTTTTTGGCTAAAACTGCGTGAATTTCAGTTGCTTTTCGGTAATTTTCGCGGTTCGAGCGCTCAAAATGCTTGCATTTACGTGATTTATCGATCTCAAAACCAATTCTGTCGGAAAACTGTCAAGAAAGCGCAAAATGAAAAGTGCGGTTTTTAGGCGGCGATCGGCGGCGAAAAATGCGCCAAAACGTCATTACTACTGAGAATTAGTGTGTTTTCATGTCGCGCAATCATTTTTCATCGCCGTTGACCACAAAAATCAGAGAAAAACCTGTTCAATCCGTATTGTCAGCTCTGGAGACCGTGGATCTGATTTAAAAAAAAAACACTTTATTAATTAAAAAGTCTGTCAGTTCACTTTGGTGCAAAGTATGCCGACGCGACGCCAGCACCTCCAGCTCCTGCCGGTCCACTTGCGACGTACGCCGATTGTCCGGGGATCGCTCCGCCGCCGCCGCCTCCGCCTCCGGCTCCAGATGCTGCTTTCGGCGGCGCGCCACCCACTCCGAAATAGGCCGATTGGACTCCGCCGGCGCCAGCGGGTCCGACGGCAAAGTACGAAGAGACGGCGGCGCCTCCAGCTGGACTCGCGGCTCCTCCGCCGATCGTCGACGCGCCACGTGGCGCCCCTCCGATCGCCGTCATCGTGCTGGCTGCTCCGTTGGCGCCGATCGGCGCTCCTCCGATCGCCGTCATCGTCGACGCGCCTCCACCGATCGGCGCTCCACCGATCGCCGTCATCGTCGATGCGCCACGTGGCGCTCCACCGATCGCCGTCATGGTGCTTGCGCCGCCGCCGATCGGAGCTCCTCCAACAGCGGTCATGGTAGAGGCGGCGCCTGAAATACATTCAGTTTGAGGGAACGATTGTAGAGAAGAAAAAGTCACCAGTGGGTGCTCCTCCAACAGCGGTCATGGTGCTAGCTGCTCCGCCGATCGGTGCTCCGCCAATTGCGGTCATCGTTGAGGCACCACCACCTGCACCTGCACAGACGTTCGGCTCTGAACATGAGCGATCAAATGGTGAGAGGAACCTCTAGAAACTTACGAGCACACGGCGATGCTGGTCCTCCTCCAACGTTCGGCGTGATGGAAAAGTAGGCCGAGGTGACGCCTCCGGCTGCTCCTCCGGCTCCAGCTCCCACGTAGCACGAAGTTCCGGGCGGTGGCGTCGATCCTCCGCCTCCGCCTCCGATCTTCGACGCTCCAGCTCCCGATTGTTGTGCTCCGACTCCGAAATACGCCGATTGTTGGCCAGCGCCACCGCCGTTTCCGCCAGGCACTCCAAAATACGCAGAAGTCATCGTGGATCGTCGCTTTTTGAAGAGTTAGTAGTCGATTCTTAGTTTCTACAACGCCTTCTTTCGCCTCTTTTATAGCGGTTTCGAAGATGTGGCCCCGGGTGACCGGAGCGCGACAAGGACAGCGGTTTAGGGTGTTGGTGGTTGAACGCATGGCCGAGGCGCACACGTCCAACGAAAACTTGGTTGGAAAAGTTCTTGAAAGGTCTGGAAGTGCCACGGTCTTCAAAGCTGACAATATGGGCGCGTGGCCTCGGCGGCCAAATGGCGTTTTCATGAATTGAACAGGTTTTTCTCTGATTTTTGTGGTCAACGGCGATGAAAAATGATTGCGCGACATGAAAACACACTAATTCTCAGAATTAATGACGTTTTGGCGCATTTTTCGCCGACTTTGCTTTTTCGCCTTCGCCGCCGATCGCCGCCTAAAAACCGCACTTCTCATTTTGCGCTTTCTTGACCGTTTTCCGACAGAATTGGTTTTGAGAATTATAAATCACGTAAATACAAGCATTTTGAGCGCTCGAACCGCGAAAACTACCGAAAATCAACTGAAATTCACGCAGTTTTAGCGAAAAACCTTCAAACGGATAAATTTGATTTGCGACTTGACCAAATTTAACGCTTTTGCGCTTAAAAAATTAGTAATAGCCTATAAAATCGGTCTATCGAGAGAAAAATGAGAAATTATCGGTTTTTCGTGGCTAATCTGGCAAAAAACACAAATTTTGCTGTTAAAATTTGAATTTCGCGCCAATTTATCGCTCTATTGGGCGGGGCGCACTTGCGCGCCCATTGTCAGTTATAAAGTGGGGAATCGAAAAGAAATTAAGAAATTGCACATTTTATGAGAAGAGGCAAGAGAATGTGGACTTGTTAAATCGCTTGAAACATGTACAAACAAAGTAATTCCTACACCTTCCAAATTAGGTGGCCAGGCAAGTGAGCGCGGTGACTGTAAGTGTCAATCTCGAGTGTCGGAACTGAAATTTGCATTTTTAATCCAAAAAAAATTGTGAAAACAACAATATTACCTCCCATTTGCCCTGCTCATTACAAAAGAGTTGAATAGTCTGCTGAACGGCCGCGAAAAGACCCTTGCGTCCCTTGTTGAACTGGATGTACGTTTCAGACGTTTCCGATTCGGAGCTAGAAGTGCACTGAACAGTTTGGACCTGAAAATGTAGAGATTTTTATGAATTTGATGAGTTTTTACGCTTACAAAACATCCGGTATCCGAGTTTCGGGTTTTGTTGGTGCTCGAGACTCCCGCCTTTTCCGCTTCTTCGACCGGGACCATTAGGCATGAGGTGCAGCCTGAAAATGAGAAAAAGTAGGAATACTGGAGCAAAATGTTCAATTTCAAAGTTGTTCAGCATGAAATTTGCTACAACTTTTCAGTTGACAACTTTTTGATATACTCATTGGTCCTTGAGATAGAGGGTTCCAAACGCAAGGCATTTTTTCACTTTATGATTTTTCGCGCATATTTGTAACTTCTATTCAATGAAAATGAGCTAACCTTTGGGTGGAAGTGCCCAACAGACAATAGTCATAGAAAACCAGAGAAATGGGGTAAAAGTCCGCATTTTTGGGTCAAATCGACAGACTATTTTGCGCTATTATAGACCAACCGTGAGCTGCACAAACATTTTTGCACAAAACTCGTTGTGTTTGATTGCCAACATTCTTGCAAACCATACCATTCGCTTCCGGTCGTTTTTTGTGCAAAAAAGGTCACAGGTCGTTTGAGGCGACTTGACCGCACTGATACGAGCCATTTTTGATGAGGGTACTCCTGGAATATAATGAAATTTGATAGTAGTGAATGGGATTGCTTATAAATTTGTTTATATCGCACGGTCTCCAGAGCTTACAATGGGCGCAAGTGCGCCTCGCCCAATAGAGCGATACATTGGCGTGAAATTCAAATTTTAGCAGAAAAATTGGTTTTTTTGCCAGATTAGCCACGAAAAACCGATAATTTCTCATTTTTCTCTCGATAGACCGATTTTATAGGCTATTACAATTTTCTTAAGCGCACGAGCGTTAAATTTGGTCAAGTCGCAAATTAAATTTATCCGTTTGAAGGTTTTTGGCTAAAACTGCGTGAATTTCAGTTGCTTTTCGGTAAATTTCGCGGTTCGAGCGCTCAAAATGCTTGTATTTACGTGATTTATCATTCTCAAAACCAATTCTGTCGGAAAACGGTCAAGAAAGCGCAAAATGAGAAGTGCGGTGTTTAGGCGGCGATCGGCGGCGAAGGCGAAACAGCGAAATCCGCGAAAAATGCGCCAAAACGTCATTAATTCTGAGAATTAGAGGTGTTTTCAAGTCGTACAATCTTTTTTCATCGTCGTCGACCACAAAAATCAGAGAAAACCTGCTCAATTCATGAAAACGCCATTTGGCCGCCGATGCCACGCCCATATTGTCAGCTCTGGAGACCGTGGCGCGCTATTATTATATTATAAAAAAAACAAAAAAATAGAAACTTGAGCTATCTGGTCACAAATCTCACAGTTTTGCCCTTCGTTAGAGGAACCGGAACATTCTCGAAACTCTCTGGTAACGGGCTGAAAAAACCGGTTTTCAAACGGTACAAACGGTACACTTTCAGCGAGACAGTATGAAAGCAAGCACGTGAACGGCAAGCCCGATTCTCTCAACCTCTTTCTCTGTCTCTGCCAATTAGACGTGTGCCCCCTGCCCCTCTCGTCTCTCCGTCTCTCCATCGCTGCCCGTCGTGTCGCTCTCTTTCACCGCCTCCTTCTCTTCGGTCCGGCTTCACTCTCGCCGCTCGCTTCGCCGTCCCTCGTTTCCGTGGTGTCTCACATCATGCAAAAGGCCATTTCTTCGTTTCGATCGGTCGCCGCGTGTTTCGTCCTGACGACACAAAAGTGAAACGATGCGGCGGCGCCCGAAAAATTGAATTTTAAACCGAACAAAAAACCCATCGATTTCCAGTTCGGCCTCTTTATTCGCTTGTTTTACGCTATCTATTTTTACCATTTTCCATTAACATTTTCGCATTTTCCAGAACCCTCAAACATGAATGGCGACGTGGTGATAGAGGGAAGCGAGGTGATTCGGCGAGAAGTGAAAATTGCGCCGTGGAAAGTCGGAAAGGTGAGTTTTTGGTATTGATTAGTGGCCGCCGATAAAATTCGACAATTTTTCTAGGTGGCCTCGCCTCCGCCAAGTCCCGGACCCATCCCATCCGTCGAGAATCGTCCGCCTCAGAACGGACGGCCCCCTAAAGTGTTCGGTCCGGTGCCCGAAACGAAGAAATGCGGCGGTCATCATCGAGAAGTGCCGCCGCAAGATCCGTGCTCCCCGCCGACGCCGCCCGCCGAGCAGATCGACGAAACGCCGCCGCCGCCGCCGCCGCCCGCCGTCGACATGGACGATCCCGCGAACTGCGAGTGCTGCAAACTGCTGCTCGACTGCCAGACGCCCGTGATCACGTACGTGAACGTGAGCAAGTCCGACGTGCTCTACGATCGCACCATCAACGTCTATCGGCTGACCGGAAAACCGCCGCCGGTCCCCGACGAAGTGAGTTTTTCCACTTTTCCACAAATCGAGTCCGTTTTTTGTGCGGTTGCCTTTATGGTTTTCTGAAAAATCTGACTTTAAAGCGGCGCATGACGAAATTTCGCCGAACAACGCTCGTTTTGTACCGTTTTTAGTGAAATTTACCGAGAAAACCGCCATTATTGCAATCGCGCTCTACCGTTCTAAGTGTGACATGCAAAAGAGTCGATAGTCTTGCAGGAAAAACCCGTTCCCCACATCAAGCGCCAATTGGATCGATTCGAAGAGGCGCGCTTTTGGGACCTAATAGGCCTGAACGCAAAGTTTTACGGAAAACTGCAAACTCAACCGAGGCGGGTCACTCCCGCACGACTCGTCTTCAGTAAATGTGTCTACGTAAGAGAAGAATCGTCGCGATCCGTCACCCGCGCACATTTTTATTTCAGCGCCTACACAACACGCGCCACTTCGCGGTGCCGCTCGACAAAAAAGTGCAAATCAAGCGGGAAGACGTGCTGAAGCAAAAGTTCGAGGACGACAAGAAGCTGATCAAGCGGAACCAGGCGTACGATTGTCCGTGGGAGGAGTGCATGCACTCGTTCCGCGATCCGCAGGACATGCGCATCCACTACATGTTCGATCACGAGTCGGTGAAGCTGTTCTGTTGCGGCGAGCGCTACGAGAACTACGACGCGTTTCTCGAGCACTACGTGAACGCCGCCGACACGCGCCGACACTTTACGTGGAGCGCGCGCGAGTGTTGGGGCTGCGGAAAGCGTTCGGTCGACGAGACGGAATTCTACGAGCACGCGAACAACTGCGACCTGCAGATCAACCCGTTCCAGTGCCCGGACCCCCTGTGCCCGATGCGCTACGACTCGCTGACCGAGTGCGTCGATCACTTCTACCTGTGGCATAATGTAAGTCGGGAAGTATGTACTGCGGTGGAAAGTGTCGGGTCCTTTTGTCTCTGTAGCTCACAATATTCGACGCCAACAAGCGACTTGTTGTTCAGTCGGCCGGTTCGATCGTCATCAACGACGCCGTGTACCCGAGCCGCGAGTCCATCGATCCCGACCTCCAAATCATTGACGACGGCCAACTGTGCGTCGGATATCCGTTGCGCGCCACCTACTACTGCCAGTTGTGCCAGATCAACTTCGCCGCCGAACGCTACTACACCGAGCACGTCGTCGATCACGGAGAGGTCGTTTTTTTGCTCCAACTTCAACTGACCCCATTGTTTTCAGAGGCCGCACCTCTGGCTGATTCCCACGATCCTCTACTGTCTAAAGTGCCGCAAGAAGAATTGCGCATTCCAACGCGAGCGTCTTCTCGAACTCATTCCAAAAATCATTCGAATCGCGCGCGACGCGGATCCCACCGAATTCGGCCAGAATCCGGTGTTTGCGATCTTCAAGCTCTTCCTGACCGACGAGTACGTGGCGGTGCTGAAAATGTTGGAGATGAAATTGATCGCCGAGCGTCGGAAGCTGCAGGAGACGGGCCAGGAGACGCCGATTCCGGAGGATCATCCGCCGTGCGACGACGCCCGTCTTGCCTACATTCTCGATTCTCTCGTCTTCCTGCACACGGTCGAGTACAAAGACGCGCGGCCTCTACTTCCGCAGCCGATCGCCTGATTTCCTTCGCAATTCGCACTTTGGCTTCCCTTCTCTTTTAATCATAAAGTATTGACAATTCAATCGAAAAATGTTTTGTGACCGACCGACTGTACGATGGTGAGTCAGAAAAAAGGGGGCGGCGCCTCCCTTTCTTCCCCGCTGCGACCGCTTTCTTGCCTGGCTCACAGCTCACCTCAATCGACAATATTCAGCCGGCCAGAACGGCGGCTCTATAATATATTCGGAATCGGTCTCCGGCACCCGGTCAAGTAGCCAATGTCACTTCTGCCATGCGAAAATCGGAGGAATCGCTCATGACAGTGGTACATTGGCTACTTGACGGTTCTAGAGAATATTCAGAGTCTGACTCGTCTAGTACGTCATTTTTCCAGTTGACACACATTTTTTGTACGACCACTTTCTGGAGTAGTGTAGGTGGCTGCAAACGATCCGTTCCCCAAAGTCTAGAGACACGTCAAGTACAAGATGAACTGAAGTAACCGGATACGCGCAAAGCCACCACGACTGACGCCTTTGACGTGCAAAAGGGGGAGCCAAGCGACGCGATTTGTCAGAATTGTCTTGTTCCAGAGTTTTCCGGTCGTTCAATAAGAGTAACAGAGTTGAGCGGAAGAACTCAACGGAACGGAACACGGAAGAATTTTTATCTTTTTTAGAAAATTATTTCATAGAATGTGATCAACTGACGAAATGTATAGCAAAGTGAACTCTGCTCATGGAAAAATAATCGTAAATTTAGCTTTTCATACAAAAAAGTTATTCGAGTTGTTGCGTGAAAATGTCCTTCCGTCTTCCGTTAGCCCTTAACTTTTTAGAATGAAAAGTTAAATTTTCAATTATTTTTCTGTTCGCAGAGTTCACTTTGCTATACATTTCGTCAGTTGATCACATTTTATGAAAAAATTTTCTAAAAAAGATAAAAATTCTTCCGTGTTCTTCCGTTGAGTTCTTCCGCTCAACTCTGATGCCTACCTTCCCAGAAGCTGTAGCGCTATTGGGAGTGGTTTCACGAAAAAGTTGTCAAGTACAAAAATAACGGTCAGTTTAAGCACTTTATTTTTGTAGTTGACGGTTTTTTTGTACAATCACTCTCAAGAGTACTGTAGCGCTTGAAACCTGGGCGACGTTTGACGCTTTTTTTTTCATTTCTTCCGCACGCTACACCACTCCAGGCGCTGATTGTACAAAAAAGTTGTCAACTAGAAAATTAAAGTTCGCAAATAGCGCGTTGTTTTGTTAGTTGACAATTTTTTTGTACAATCACTCTCAAGCATAGTTGCCACGGGCCGGGCCGGGCCGAAATTTCCAAAACTCCGGCCCGGCCCGGTCGGCCCGGTTCAAAAAGCGGGAATTCAAAATTTGAATTATTGATCGCATGAAGCCATTTTTTGTAGAATTAGGGGTTTTTTGCAAGCATCGAACATTGAAAAACAAATGTATTTCTCATAAAAAATTCATAATAGCAAAAAAACAAAGAAGAAACACTAAAACTTTAGTTCGAAAATTTTTTTTGTAATAACGAAAAAAAAATTTCCGCGAAAATTTGAATTCCCGCCTTTTGAACCGGGCCGACACTTTACCGGCCCGCATGGCCGGCCCGAAATCTGGCAAGTCTGCTCTCAAGAGTACTGTGTGCAAGGATTCCAATAAAAACTTGTTGAAATATTGCTTCATTCAAAATCAGCAGAAAAAAACGTCACCGACACGCCTTATTCCCCTTCAAAGACTTCAACCGACAAATGTACTTTTTCGGCTTGTGCTCGGCCTCGGCCACTCGCACTCCGTTGATCACAATCCACGGCACCCAGCTCACACCCGTCGGCCGCGTTTTTTGCGCTTCAGTCAACAGGGCGTTGCCCTCCGATGAGTAGGCGCACGTCTTGATGCTACAACAATCGAATGAACAATGAATAGTATAAATATGCGTCACCTTGGCGCGTTTTGTGTGCAAGCCTCTGCTGCCGATAGGGAACGGACGCCCTGAATGCATCCGATTGTCGGCAGGGCGTCATCGGCGGCGATGTATTTTTGCGCACACACTTGGAAGCGACTCAGCGAGCATTCGAGCTCACCACGGGCACACGTGTTTCTGAAAAGAAAAAAAAAGAAGGTTTCAAGTTCAGAAGCGTTTAGTCTCACTGAACAGTTCCGTTATCGAGTCGTCTTCGATGGCAAACCGGCCTATACTTGATGATCAATCCGAGCGGAACCGGATCCAACTTTTTCTTGAACGCCAGAAGCTTTTTGATGAATTTCGTGGTGTCTGGGCAACTGGCCGCTCCGGAAATGTCCACGACATCGACCGAAAAGACGATGATGGGAAGCAGGAAGTAGAAAAAGAGCATTTTGTGCTGAACTACAGGCTCCAAACACTTTTATATGAATGTCGGGTCTCGGTTTTTCCCATCGTCGTTATTGTTCGGAAAAGCCGACAGTTCGAGGTGTTAGATCGACAAAAAAAAATGAATTTTGGTAAGGCGAGAGAATGCAATGAAAACCTGTCATCAACTGTGGACGAGAATGAGTGGCTGAGAGGGAAAAGTAAAAAGGTGGACTAGAAAAAACGTACAAAGTATAATAAGAATGCATCAAAGAATCGAGAGATCGAAACGCTTGGAAAAAGTGAGAAGCTAGGCTAGACGAGCGGGGGGAAAAAAAGAAAAGAAAGACAAAATAGTATCACAGGTGTCGTCACAGAGTCCATTCTTCGGTGCGCCACACGGCGATCGAGAAGACGTCGGCGAGTTTTTGTTCCGAAACGAATCGATGCGAGAGGCTGCGGAATTGACGGCCGATGCACACGAGTAGGGCGGCTCCCTCGCATTCGATTGTGGCGGGATTAGAGCGGAAACTGCAAAAATCAATATTTCGTCGGAGAAAGATTCTTAGAAAAAAAAGCGACATTTTGGAGCAAAATTTGTGCTTTTAACTTCCAGCCGTCACGCCAAAAGCTACAACTTACTCACCGATCGACAGTCTCGCTGACTCGTTCCCTGACCCATCCGAGGCCGCTTTCCGAGGAGGCCGTGCTTAGTGTCGTCGCTTTGCCACGCACGCTTCCCTCCTCTTCTCTCGGCGGCTCTTCGAGAATGCAGATCGCGGTGACGTCGCCTTCGAACGGACGGCACGCCGACAATGGTTGTAGCTGAAAAATGTTTGTAATGAACATTATCTGACTGTGAGAAAAGGCTGAAACTCGAACCGTAGTGGCATGCGCGATAACCAGCAGTCCTTTCGACGTTCCAATGTACAACTGATCGCCGTCGTTGCGTTCCAGCAATCCGAGACACGTCACATGGTTCTGGTTGGCCATTTCCATGTCGATTGTGTGAATCGTCTCACTGCCCGGCATCACTTTCCGAATATCCAGCGATCCGGACACCTGCCGCCGCTCCACCTCCACCATCAGCACTTTTGAGCTCTTCTCCAGGGCGACCCACACTTTTTGCGCGTCTTTCGAGCCGACCAACTGACGAACGACGCATTTCTCATCGGGAAGGTAGAGACTCGAGGAGAAGCTGAACGTGTCGTTGGCGGCGAGGTGGTGGATCGAGATGCGGCCTTCCGAGTGACCCGCCCATATTTGACGGGCTCCCGCGTTCTCGAGGATCGTCGCTGTGCGGATTTCGTACGGGGAATCAAAGGTTCCGAGGTGGGAGACCTGAAAAAATCGGAATTCTGTTGGAAATGTAGTTTTTCTGCGATTTTCTGCGAAATTCGCTCAAAAAATCTGCAAACTACCGGCGAGGGGCCGTGTAAAATCGAGCGACTCAGACAACGGTTTAATCATTTTGGCGCTAACACAAAATTCATCTTTTTTTTCATGATTTTCCGCTCAAATCCCGTTGCTCTGCATCTTAGTCTCGGAAAACGTTAAATTAATGCTTTGCCGCAAAAATTCAACAATAACAAAGCCTTTTTCAGGAACATCGACTATTCGGCGGCGGCCGTTTCTTCATTCGGCAAGAACTCACTGAATTCGACTCCGAAAGCCTCAAAAGCACAATCTGCTTGTCAGAAATCAGGACGAGAACGTCGTTGCCGATGAGTTCGGGCGCACAAATCTGAAAAAGTTACGTTTTGTCTAACTACTCATTTTCTCTCTAAACAATCAACTTTTACACTCGAAGAACGACTCTGTTTTTAGAGGAAGCCTGTCATGTTCCTGTACTGACCCCCATTTGTAACATTTTACGCTTTGGCCAATGGTATAAATATCCCACACTCCAATTTTTTAGTGACAGGCCTCCATTAAAACTACCTTTTCTCTACAAAACTAATCTTTTGTGTAGAACTTTCAATATTGTCTAAGAAATGTACATGTTTTCTCTAATAACACAATGTTCCGCCTCACCAAAGTTCCGTTTAGCGATGGCAATTGTAAGTGTGCCGTCTCATGAAGCGAAATCGCGTAAACGGTGACTTGTCCGCACTCGTCGCACGACCAAATCGAGTCGCGCACTTTGCACACGTATTTCGCGCGGAACGGCATCGTCAGCGACTTCTGATCGACGAGTCCGTACTGGGTGCAGCCCATGACGGTCATTTCGCGTCCGCTCAGCCACAATTGTGCCTCAAAATCGTCGGGATCGTCGATTTCGTCGGTGATCGCGACGGCGAGCAGTTGGCTCGGCGGTAGCGCTTCGCCGAGCTCGCAAACGTCGAGGAGATGCGTGAATTCGGGCGCGGCGCAGAATCCGACGAGTTGGGAGGAGGACGGGCGGGATTCGGGATGGGCGGACCAGCAGTGGACGAGCAGATCGAGCATCGGAGTGGGTAGAAGGAGCTCGTGGGGGAGAAGTACCGGTCGGGCTCCGTCCAGCATCCGTTCTTTGACATGCTCTTCGCCTTCGAATGGGAACTTCAACGTCAGCAGTTCGTAGAGGAACATTCCGAACGAAAAACAGTCCACTTTCTGTGTATACTCTTCTTCTCCGTTGAACCGAACAATTTCGGGCGCCATAAATCCCTCGGTTCCTCCGAATCCTTTCGCTCCGCCGGACGGAAGCACACTTCTCGAAATACCGTAATCGCCCAACTTGAGCAGAACGTCGGTTTGAGGGCTGAACGGCGCCGGGAACCGCCAGCCGAGCACATTTTCCGATTTGAGATCCCGATAGATGATGTGCGCCGAGTGAAGGTACTCGAGAGCTCGAGCCACTTGCACCGCGGACTCTTTGATCACGCCGAGCGACAGTTTGGTGCCCGCTTTTCGATGCGACGCCAAAAGTTGGTTGAGAGCTCCGAGAGGTGCGAGTTCGACGACCAGGGACAGCGGGAACGTGCAAACGCCGACGAGTCCGATCACATTCGGATGTTTCATTCGGCTCAACAAACTGAGCTCTTGTCGCGAAGTACAGTAGGCACGGCAGGCGAATTCCATACTATCCCGTTTCCATTTGTCGGCCGCCGCTTTATAAGCCGCCAGGGCCGAAGGCCGTCCGCCCGGACCCGGATCCACTGGCTCCAACATTTTCTGCGCCACCTCGCAGAGCTCTCCGTTCGGCTGACGCACCGTCGCCCGGAAGACGAATCCGAACGCGCCGCGACCAAGCATTCGGCTGCGTTTCAGTTGATCCACGTGGATCATCAGCGCGTTTTCAATGTCGGCGAACACGGTGTCCGGTGCGAGTTCTCGCATGTGCAGACCGCCGTGCGACGGGCATTCGACCCAATTGTACTCCCTGCCCGCCAACATGCACTCCTCGATGACGAAACAATGAACGACGCCGCCGCGAAACTTGGAAATGTCGCCGGTGGTCCGTGACGGCTTGATTTGAGCGGTGCCGCCCGCCGGAAGCTCTCCGTCGTCCTGCGATCTCCGATGCGACGCCGCAGACGAGACGTGGCTTCGCGACGCGGAACGTTCCGCGTCACGAACGCAATGCGGACACATTACGTATCGCGAGACGAGCAAATCACCCTCGGAGCTGTGCACAAATCGAGTTCCCAGAGCGGGGTACCTGCAAAACGTGAACTTTTAACTCTTCGTGCGGCCAATCACCAATCAAACTTGTTTTGCTTTTACATTTTGTGATTTGTGAATCTCTCGCCAAGCGAAATGACCGAGGAACCTATGCAAGATGTGAGTGCATCGGAATCAAAAACCGCTTCGGAAGAATCAATTTTAAGAATACTATGAATGAGACGGAGCCGGCGAAAGTGTTCGACTATGCGAAAATCGTGGCCGACGCGCTGACGCACTCGTTCGACTACACGGACACGCGCGGTCGTGCGCCGCCGATTCAGCTCAAAAAGAAGAGCGCCGAGGAGTTGATGGCGCAAGCGGAAGCTGAATCGGACAACGACGGCGACGACGACGACGCCGGAATAGTCGAGGTGCACGAATCGATTGGAGAGCGCTCGATCAGAACGCTGGTGGGCGAGAAATTTGAAACTATTCGATTCTTCTGTTTTTTTTTCCAGACAAACGTTCCAATGATTCACGCGTTCAACATGGCCGAGGCGCGTCTCGAAATCGAAGCAGCTGCCGCTGCGGCGAAGAAAAACGGATGATAAAAATAACTTGCCAGTCTTCCAATAAAGTGTCCAATAGATCCGAAATCAGTGCCAATAGTCGACTTCTTCCCTCCACATCGGTTTTCATCGAGAGTTTGCGTCCGTTTTGCGAGGCGGCCGTCGAAATGCTCAACGAGTTGACGACGAGCTCGACAATCGGTCTATGCGCCGGCTGATTCCACGTCCGCCAGCGTTTCTGTTCGTCCTTGGCGCGCATCTCGAGATTACTGTAGTCGATGTCGCGGATCTGAAATTGAATGGGTTGTTTCCTCAAATTTCGGCAAAAAATTCTTCTAACCTCTGCCAGTGGAAGAAACTGTTTCAACGCGAACAACGAATGTCCCTTGACATGAAGCTCGATGCCCGTCTGCCAGACGACCCATTCGGCCCTCGCGTGCTTCGTCGCAATGTCGGCAATTCTGGCACGATCCGCCGACGTCGTCATGAAGATGCTCTCGATCGCCGCACACACATTTTTGTCGCCCATGATCCGCGTGACGAGACGACTCCAGAATCCGGATGGAATATAGGCCAGTGCGTAGATTCGTCGCAGCAACTGATCGTCGTCGTAGGTGAAATGGAGCATGACGTCTTCGGAATCGCCGATCGGCTCCGTCGTCGTCGTACTCGGCGACGCCCTTCTCAACGGAGATTTTGTCGGCGAGCCAGAAGGACTCGGGCATCGAACGTTCCACTGCGCCATTTTCATGCGAATCTTCACGGCGGCTCCGAGAAAATCGGCGCGAAGTCGGTACTCGTCGGGCAAAAGACTCGGAATCAGCAGCTGACGGGGTTGCGTGGCGAGCGCCAATTCGAATTTGTGCAGCAAATCGAGCAGTTGAGCCTTGAGCATCGAAAGAGCGCCGCTTTTGAAGCCACGTGTCAGCGGGTTGATGGCGTCGGTGGAGAGAAGACCGGCGGGCAGGTTGGGACTTCGAAGAACGACGATTGAGGTGAGGAACTCGGCAAGCCAGAGCGGATCCACAAAGATCAAGTCTCGAAGTGTGGCATCCTCGAAGCGCACGAGCTCTCCGCAGTCGTGAAGAAATGTGCACGCCGCGTGGAACTCGATGTCGTCGCGGAACGGTCTTCCCAACTTGCTCAGCATCCGCTTCCTGACCCGATCCTTGTACGCCTCGACCGTCATCACGGCCGGCTGCGATTCTTTGCGAAACTCGACCGCCAACTCCTTCGTCGCCTTCATCAGCGCCACGTAGGACGACGGAATCTGCTGCTCCATCGCTCGCTCCTTTCCGATTCGCACCTCCCACGCGGTCCGATAAATTGTGTTGAGGAGGGCTTTGATGTCGTTGCGAACGGTCGAAGTGATCAGAATCACGTCGACGACACGTGGCAATCCCGACTTGTCGGCGTCGGCGACCATGTACCGGCTCCGCACTTTTTGCTCCATTTTATCCACAAATCCCGGGCCGAACTTTGAGCTATTCGCATTGACTTGATCTAAATTGGTGCCCACTAGGATTACGGTGGAGTTTGGAGCTCTCGCGTGAATATTGATGAGCCACGTGTCGAGCTGAGCCAACGCCTCGTCTCCGTCGGTGATCTTCCAGAGAACGACGTTCAGAGATCGTTTACTGAGGAAGTATTGATGGGTCGAATGGTATTCTCGCTGGCCGCCAAAATCGATAACCGAGAATCCGACGGGTCCGAGCACCTTGTCGCCTTTGGCTCGTTTCGCCTCGAATTTCCATTCGGCTTGACGAATGACTCCGGTTTCCGATTGGATTGGCTGTCGCTTCTGCACGGCTTCCTTGCTCAACGCCTCCCAAACTGTCGACTTGCCGACTCCATCGCTACCCAAAATCATGATTCTCAAGTGGTGGTAGGTCTTGGATTCCTCGAGAATCGTCTTCAAGTACGCCACAATTTCCACAGTTTTGCAGTTCTCCACGTTGACCATCGACTCGAGCGGCTCTTTTAGTGAGCATCCTTTGAGCGAGAGGCTCCACAACCGCGAGAGCATTCCGTAGTCGGGCGGAAGCTCTTTTATGGACGTATTTCCGGAGAGGTTGAGCATCGAGAGCAGCGCGAGTTTTGCCACGTCAGCCGGCGCGATGAGCAATTTATTGTCGCTCAAATCGAGCACATTGAGCGCCGGAAGCAGCACTTTTGTCGGAGCAGTCACGGAAATTGAGCGGAGCCGGTTTCCGGCCAGTTGAAGCGTCTTGAGCCACTCCAGCGAATCGTGCCGCTTGTGAACACACTCCTCCTCCTTCTGCGGATCGATCAGCGTTTGATGACGTGAAACGCTCAGACTCCGCTGTGACCTGACCGCCGATTTCGAGCGGCTCCGATTCTGACGAGCCGGCGAGTTGCGTCGCTTTGGTGGAAGCATCGAGCCGTTGGCGGTGGTGGGCGGAACCGCGTGACAGACGACGTGCAGCGGCGTCGCCTCGACGAAACTCTCCTGAATTTTGTTGTACGACAAATCGAGGGTGCGTAGGTGGGCGGGCACACAGGCCATCGGCGGCAACGACGTCATCGAGTTGTTCGACATGTTGAGGATGAGAAGACGAGGGCAAGTGCAGGCGAGACAGAACGGAAATGTGTGGAACTTGTTGTGCGAGAGGTTGATGGTGGTGAGAGTGTTGCTCGAAGTGACCGGAAAGTCGGGGAACAGACAGTCGTCGTCGACTTTCGACAGGTTTATACTCGCTTGCCACACATTTTGACGGCGTAACGGGTTCGACGTCACGTTTGGCGGCTCGTCGACGAGCGGATTCGACTCGTTTGCCGGCGATTGACTAGACGAATCTGGAAAACGTGATGATGAGAACAAAATTTGGGGAAAAAACAAAGGTAGCTCACTGTTATTCGAGTGCTGAAGTCTCGGCCGTTCACCCCTCGACGTCCTCGCCACCATTGGCAGTGTGCTCAGCCGATTGTGCGACGCGTTCAGCTCCCGCAACGCCGGGCACAACCAAATGTACTCGGGCAGCTGGCTCAGCTCGTTTTTCGAAACGTCGAGTTGTTGCAATTGTGGAAGTGAAGACAGAAATTGAATGGTTAGACACTCCAACTGATTGTTCTTCAAATTCAAAATCTCCAACGACGTCGAGCTGATGTAATAGGTCGGAATTTCGATGGTTCGAATGCTATTGTCGGCCAGATTTAGCGATCGAAGCGATGGCATTTGGAAGAGAATACTCGGAAATGTGCCTAATCGGTTATCGGATAAATCGACGCGAGTGATGGCGGCCAGCGAGAGCCTCGTCGTGCGTAGACGTGGATTCACGTGAAGTGCGGCGGCGACGAACCAGTCCGATTGCAGTTGCTCCAAATTCGCGGAATTCCAATTCAACTGCGCCGCTTTCGAAGGGCACAAAGAGCTGGGCAGCAGACTTTGTCCCACTTGAATCTGTCCGACATCGATGTTCTTCTTGTTGATCTTGTACTCGGGATCGGCGAACACGAGACGGGTGAGAAACACGCGAATCAGCTTCTCGTTTTTGCCCTGGGCCGCCAGACGAAGCGCCTTGTTGTCGGTGTCGAGTGCGCCACGATCCAGAAGGAAATGCACAATGTGCAGTCCGTCGGAACGGACCGCCTCGACGAGAGCTCCCGAGCCGATGCATCGGCCCTCCTCCACGCTGTACTCGTTGTCCAAAACCGCCAACGGAAGATTGATGTCGGCGCCGGCGTCGAGGAGAACACTGAAATTCGGTGGAATTAGATAATTTTTCCAATTTTTGAAAGTCTTCATACTTCATGAGCGGTAGATTCTGATTAAAAGCGGCCAACATGAATGGAGTGCGCCCGCGCGTGCAGTAGACGTCAAGTTGAAACGGGCATCTGCGCTTTCCATCGATCGAATCGCATTTGAACTGAAAACTTTGATTTTTGAGTGTTTTTTTTTTTTGGGGAGCTCTACCTCGATCATGGCCTGAATCACTTCTAAATGACCCTCGGCAACGGCGAGGTACATGGCTGTCCGGCACTCGCCGTCCACCTCGTTCACGTCGAGAGCGAGTTGATAGGCCGGCGCTCCGACCGTATCGATCTCCATTATGTACTCGGTCGGAAACGGGAAGTTGAGAATTCTGGAATTTGACAAAATTCGTCTCTGAAGCGAACAAAACGACGACTTACGCGGAAACGCATTCGGAAGATCCGCAACGCGCGGCCCAGTGTAGACACGTCGATCCTTCGTTGTTCGTGACTTTGGCCAATTGGGGAAACTTCTGGAAATTTTATATTGTTTTGCGGTGGTGTTTGTTATGCTTGCTGAAAAAACGATTTTCGAGCAAATTTCGCGAATTCATTCATTTTTCTCAGAGACGAGTGAAAAAACAGCGAAACTGGCGCAAAAATCATATTTCGAGCACAATCGAGAGGCGGAACTTTTCGGTTACGGCTACATTTAACAAAAATCCCGCATAGTGCCGCACGGTGATTTTTTTCGGGGGGCGCAATGGAGAGAGAGGAAGAAAGTTCGGCCGTCGTCTCGTGAACAGTCGGCCGCTTATTTCGCCGGCCCGCGGCACGCTTCCCAAGCCTTTTTCCGCGCGCGCGCGCGAAAACTTCTGATGCGTGCTGTTCGTAGAATATCGATTCATTTTTCCTAATTTTTTGGGAACGAGTTCATTGCGATTGAAACTCGCAAGCAGCAACGAGAAACTCGCAGAAATGTCTAGGCGTGACTGCCAAAACAGTTTTTTTTCAAAATATGACTGATCGTGCGTGCTTTTTGTTTCTCTTTGCTAGTTTACATCATAATGAACTCATTCCCAAGAAATCAAGTGGAATGAATCAGCATTCCTCCCACGGAACGCATCTAAAAACTTTCCAACTTCCAGAATGGCGTGTCAACTCCTTCGTCAGTGGACGTTCAATCAGCGATCCGACGCGCGGCAAGAGCAAATCGCCAGACTGCAAAAAGAGTGCGAAAAGTATTTTCGCGAGAAGAAGCGCACAATAATCGAAACGCAAATCGCGCCGATCGTCGACGACATCTGGAAGGCGCTGTTCAACATTTCGCACGAGACGGCGCCGAAGAAAAAGTACGCGTGGGCGGAGGAATTCCTTCTTCAGCCCGACGCTCTTCGCCTTTTGCTCTTCGCGTTCCGATGCGCTCCCAATGATGTCAAAAGGGTACTTGGCACGAAAATCTTTGGATTTTTTGCAACTATTTTCAGAAAATCCGTGATCTATTTATGCTCGTAACCACTTGGGGATCAAACGACGGGAAGGGCAGTTGTGTGCCGCGCAAATCGATGCATTCGCCGAAAGTTCGGTCCCAATTGTTTCACTGTCGACACGAGATTCTGCTGCTGATCGCCGAAGGACACGAGGATTTGGACAGCATCGATTTTTTCAACGATATCGTTCGGGTCTTCGCCGAGGACGACGTCTGTCTCAGTGTGCGTTGATTTCCACGAAATTTCCGAAAAATCTAGCCCCGGCACTGATTCGTAAAGAAAACGGTGAAAAATTCCATCGGAATCATGGTTCATTTTGATTCAAAAGTCGATATTGATTTGAATTTATTCGAAAATGCATCCGTTCCCCTTGTTTTCAAGTAAATTTCAACCGTTTCCAGGTAATTCTCGACGACGACGGCCGAGATCCGCCCGGTTTTCCGTTGTACACCCGCGCGCCGGCTATTTGGGAAGTATTCCGACGGCTCGTCGTGCCCGCGCTCAACACGTATCACGATCCGTTTGACTCGACAGTTTCGGCATTTGAAATGCTCAAAGTAACGCTCTTTTTGGCCATTTTTTCAAATCAAAATATACAATTTCCAGATAATCCTCGACACAAATCACGCGCTCGTTCAGGAATTCATCGCGAGAAACAATGCGCGTTTCACGCAAGCGATGCAAAAATTGATTGTTTCGGCAAATTTTTATATTCAAGCGAAGTCGCTGAAACTGCTCCACGACATGTTTCACATTCGCGCGTTCGACGACGTCCGCGCCGAATGGCTCGCGTCCGACTCGTTTTTGCGCGTCGTCATGCTCGCAATTCAGCACAAAAATCGGACGGTCCGCACAGAGGCGTTCAAACTTTTGGAACTGTTTCTCATGAATCCAGCGGTGCCGCCGTCGATTTACAAGTTTTTCGCGCAAAACAGCGATGCTCTGGTCGCGTACTGTCTCGAGTGTGCGCCGACGAATAAATATGATGGAAATGTGATCGAGCAGGAGGACGAACGCATCTCTCGGATCGCTTATAAACTCATCAATTGGAGGATGCAACGGCCGATGCGAAAAGAGGAGATGGCAGAGTTCGAGAACGCCGAATCGTATCAGGGAAGACAGAGAATTGGTGAGCAATTCACAAAGAATATGTATTTTTCGGGAAAATTCTGAAGTCTCATCTATTTTCTCTTGACTAAACTGTAGACAAATCACCTATCCTATCGAGAACCTGTCAAAAGAACTCCCCGATTTATTAAGTGTTGCAGAGCAAACGGTGAAGAGTCATTTGACGGAGGATCGGCCGCAAGTGCCGTTGGTCAAGCACCAGTTCAAGTTCAGCGATCGGATTCCCGCCTACCCGCAGTTCCTTCGTGAGCCCATGATATTCGGAGCACCGCCACAAATTCAGAAAAAATGATTTCTTTTCACCCGAAACTTGTTTTATTTTGACCCTATCTCCTAGTCGCCAATGGTGATGAATAAACACCGCACCTCAAGACACAGCTGGAGCACTTCCACGTTCTGCGATGAGACCGCCGCGTGGATCACGGTATCCCGGGTCAGGTGACTTTGCAAAAGGTGCTCGGAGAATGTGAGCAAGTGACGAACGATTTCCGCATGTCCGTTTGTGCAGGCACTGAATTTAATTTAATTTTTATTGCCGAAAATTGTGTGGAGCTTACATGAGAAGCGCGGTCTCATCTTCATCGGTTCGGCCGTTGAAAATGATGTCGCGGTTTTGTTGTCTGTAGTTTTTCTTACGATTTTTACAGCATTTTAGAGAGCACGCACTTTCCCATCGTTTTCCTGAGCACCTCATTGACGACGTCGGCATTTCCGGACGCGCACGCACTTATCAAAAATGTGTGCGCTTCGTTCAAATCTTCGCTTTCTTTTTCTGCAAAGGCTCTGTTTTTCTTTTTTTGAACTGCAAAAAAGTCACTTACGAATAGCGTCGATAAGCTTGGCGGCGACCTCATTGTGGCCGGCCATTTGAGCCAATTCCAACGCACAATGACCCTCTTTGTCGACTTTCATCGGATCCGAACCTAAAAACGTTTCTGACTATTTTTATGTGCGTTTTTTTAAATTTTGGTAATATTCAGTGCGTGTTTTTTACATTTAAAAAATTCAATTCAGCGTTGTAACGAACGTTATGGGGCTATTCAGCGTATGTTTGTTTTCCGTTTTTTTACATCGCTGAATTGGATTTTTTGACGTAAAAAACGAAAAAAACGGAAAACAATCATTTTTTTCACAGCCTGAATAACCCCACTAAAAACGAAACAACCGCTTTGCACTCTTTTTTCAGTGTAAAATTTAAAAACTTACCAATATCCACCAATTCCAGAACAATCGGAGTTTCTCCCGACTCGGCAGCCATGTGAAGAGCCGTCTTTCCGCGTTCGTTCACCAAATCGAGCGATTCTGAAAGCGTGAACACGTTTGAGTCGTAATTTTTGTGTTTTATACTTTTTTTGACTTGTCGCTTCACGATTAAATTTAATTAAAGTTAGCGGAAACATTTTCAACGTTTTTCACATTACTGATTTAGGTTTTTCACGTAAAAAACGGGAGACAACATGCTGTTTTTCGTTCACTTTTCACTGCTACAATCAAAAAACGAACAATTAATTTTCGGGACCAAACTATTTTCACAAGAAAAACAGTTATTTTGTGTTGGTTTTTACGGCAAAAAATCAAGCATGGCCATATAATCATAATTTTATAAAAATTTGTCTCTTCAAAAGTACTTCCCTAGTTAGTTGTTTATAGAAATTTTTTTAAAAACTGAATGCAGCCCAGTTCTGCTGACTTTTCCCTTGAAATTTTGCAAAAACATACGAGGAGAGCAGACGAGTATCGTCCTCAAACTGTTCACTTTTCCGTTGTGTGCCGCGAGCATCAGCGGTGTCCTTCCGTGCCGATCGACACGGTTCCAAACCCACGGATTCACTTTGAACAAGTCGGCGAGCAATTCGACGTTTTCAAAGAGTACGGCCTAAAAGAGACAAATTACTATTTTTTTTTGTCGAAAACTACGCATTTACAGAACCTGTCTCACAAGTTGCATAGCATCCGAATTGTCCAACTGCCACGCCAGTCCATCGTCTCGAGGACCCCCACTCGAGAGGTCCATTTTCGGGCCTGTAAAAGTTGATTTGAAAAAAAAAATTTCCGAAAAAAAAAATGCGGGAAAGTGGAAGCCAGGCACACCGAGATAATCGATGTTGACACGATGACAGGCGGACGGGGCAAACACACAAGAGACACCGGGCAAATAATGTAGTGGCGGGACACGTGCCGCACTTGCGCTCCACCGCACTCTGTCGCTCTATTTCTCTTCTTTCTCTCTCTCTCTCTCTCTCGCTCAATGTTTCTGGCAAATGGACGAAAGAGAGAGAGAGAGAGAGAGAGAGAGAGAGAGTGACCCGGAGGGGGAGAAAGAGAAGGAAGTCGAAGCGGAAGGAAGGATAAATGACCTTCTGAATGGACAGAAACAGAGGGGGGTCTGGGAGAGGAAGCGTTGAGGATTAGGGCGTTGCATTACTTGAGAGTGGAGCTAGAAGAATCATGGAAAAGATTATCAAGTTGAAGATCGAATCCAACATTGAAAAGCTTCCAAATGTTGTTCATTTCCCAACTTTTTCAATGTGTATTCAGCGGTGTTTGACGTGTCGTTGCACAATATCGAGTTTCACACCACTTATACGACGACACCGAAGGAAGAGTGACTTGGAAATGCATAATATTGAGCGATTCTGAATTTTGTGGAAGTCATGGAACGGCCGCCTAATGGAATCGTCGCTTTTTAAGTGGTTTTTCTCGATTTTCAGACTGGAAGACAAAGAGGGAACACATAATTACAAAGACGTTACTTTAATGGTGTTTGAATCGAAATCGAACGTGTGTACATAGACAACAAATTGTGGGTTTTCGTGTGTGGCACCGCGCGCAGCCAGCGTTTTTCAACGCCAACTTCCACGCGCCTTAGTACTCCAGGGAATGGTCGTACCAAAAAGTTGTCAACTGCAAAAATACAGTTCATAACTTGTACTTTATTTTTGTAGTTGACAATTTTCTCATAAAACCATTGCCTAGAGTTCTGTAGCTCGCGGAAGTTCAAGCTTCGTTTTACCGTATTCAAAACACATCTCAGTTTTGGTTTCCTTTTCTAAACCTTACATGCATCAAAGAGCGTTTTTGCATTAGAATGATCGGAGGCGGCAAGAAATCAGGACGCAATTCATTTCGCGTCTTGAGTACGCCTCTTGTCCTCTTTTTGGGGGTTGTCATTTTGGTCAGCGCCACTCCACTGGTGCCGTTGATCCCATCCCAATCTTGCATGTATTAAAGTGCATGTTTAAGATGCCTTCACAGCTGTGGGCTTTCAAAAACGCCAACAATCCACGTGTTCGCATGCAGAGTTGAGCGGAAGAACTCAACGGAAGAACACGGAAGAATTTTTATCTTTTTTAGAAAATTTTTTCATGGAATGTGATCAACTGACGAAATGTATAGCAAAGCGAACTCTGCTCATAGAAAAATAATTGTAAATTTAGCTTTTCATACAAAAAAGTTATATTCGAGTTGTTCCGTTGGCCCCCTTTTTTCACGCAACAACTCGAATAACTTTTTTGTATGAATCGCTAAATTTACAATTATTTTTCTATGAGCAGAGTTCACTTTGCTCTACATTTCGTCAGTTGATCACATTCCATGAAAAAATTTTCTAAAAAATATAAAAATTCTTCCGTTGAGCTCTTCCGCTCAACTCTGGTTCGCATCTCCTTGCGCCGACCTAAAATCCCAAAAATAACCGCGCCGCACACGTGACGTAATCCAATCAAATTCGGGCACAAACTCTCTTCTTTTTGTTTTTTTTTTTTGGTGTCCGCTGCAAAACAACAACAATATTTGCAACTTTTTGGGACCGTGAGACAAAACGAAGGAAATATTCAACACAAGGCGTGTTTTTCTGCGTTCCGGTGCAGTGAGAGATTTCAAAACTTTTCCAACTCCTATGCTCGCTTGATCGTTTGATTTTCTACGTTTTTTTTGTTGGAAAAACGTATGTACTTGACCGTACACATTCTCAAAATTGAAAAAATGAAATTTCACGTCTAGACCAGAGATGTTGGGAATTCCGTGTTCCGTGTTCCGCGTTTTTTTCAATATTTTTTCCGTGTTCCGTGTTCCGTAAAAAAAACTTTCCGTGTTCCGTAGAAATAAGTTTTTTCCGTTTTCCGTGTTCCGTGTTCCGTATAAATTATATTTTCCGCGGAAAAATTCGATCACAAGTGGATTCCATTTTCAGTCGTTTTTTACTGTAGTTGTTTACTGTTGTGTTGTTGGTTTTGTTATTTTTATGAAATTTTCAGTAAAACTTTCACATGAGTCAAACAGCTGCCTTGTCAGTCAGATAATCGAATTAAACAAAACATTATTTAAAAAAAAATCACTGGAATTCTCTTGAAAACGCTTTTTTCCGTGTTCCGTAAAAAAAAAATTTTCCGTGTTCCGTGTTCCGTAAAAAAAAAATTTTCCGTGTTCCGTGTTCCGTGTTCCGTAGAGTAAAATTTTTATTCCCAACATCTCTGGTCTAGACTGTCCTTTCTCCTCAATAAATCTTTCATTTATAAGGTCCTAGATGAGTCAGCTCTCTTTTGCCACCCCCTCATATATATATGGATATGTATATGAGTCAAGTGTCAGAAAAACGTGTCTCGACTAAAGTCAATTCTGTCGCCGATGCCATAATTGCATTCTCGATGATTGAAACCACGTCCACGGCGCCGTCCAACACCTTTTTGACTTCTTTTTTCGGCCTCTAGACACTTTCCGAGATATTTTTTATATGGCTATAGCGATTTCTCACTTTTTGACCTACCTCCGTTTTTTGCGCCACTCTAACTTTGCTAGATGTGGTCCTAACTCTGGTAATTTTCGGCAAGTTGCCGCATGAATCGGCATCCGTGCCGTTATCCGCGGCAATCTGCTGTAAGGGTGCCGATTCCGTGCCTGCTACGCGCTGAACCCTTGCTGCTCCCGTGCCACTCAAAAACCTTGGCTTCCCTCCCATCCCACTCGTTTCTGTTGCACGCCCTATCCATGCCGGATGCCATGCCGGATCCGTGCGTGACACATGCTCACCCCATGCTACCCGTAGCAACTTGCTGTTCGCTTGCCGAAAATTACCTGAGAAGCTCAAGGTAAGAGTGGGGCAAAACCTAAATTTTTCCAGTTATACACATGCCAAAGTATGCGAGAAGATCGTGATGAGCCTTCCGAGCACCGGAACCATTTCAAGCATCATTCCTACGACTACTGTAGATCCGGAACTAGTGACCGAAAGTGGACGAACTGTGACAACTGACTGGATTGTCGGCATTCTCATGATGTCGGTCTCATTGGCATGCGCTATTGCCTATTATGTTATTCTAGTTGTACGTTTTTTTTTCTTCCCCCTTTTAGGTTGTCCAGTGGTACTTTCTAGCAAAACTTTAAAACTTCGACTCATGGTTATCGGGCTATTCAGGGGATGAAAAAATGATTTTTTTTCCGTTTTTTTCCCTATTCAGCGATGTCAAAAAATGGGAAAAAAAACGGAAAGAAATGCATCGCTCGCAGGGTCTCGCAGCGATTTCCCGGACGCGATGCATGCGGCTACTGTGAGAGACGTTTTATGAGTGAATTTACGAAAATTTTTCTAATTTTTCAGCGAAATTGCCACGTTTTCCCGCTATTTTGAACCGATTTTCACCGAAAAGCTCAACGTTTTGAACGATATGACGAGGCACTCGAAAATATCAACAAAAAAAAAAAGAATTCAAGCGAAATCGGTCGGAATTAGCGGTAAACGGGGCAATTTCGCATCAGTTACCATAACAGACAAATAAAAACTGAAATTCCGTTGAAAATCGGTTGAAAATAGCGGGAAAACGTGGCAATTTCGCAGAAAAATTAGAAAATTTTTCGTAAATCCACTCATAAAACGTCTCTCCGCATGCATCGCGTCCCGGCAAAAACGCTGCGAGCGATGCATTTCTTTCCGTTTTTTTTTCATTTTTTGACATCGCTGAATAGGGAAAAAAACGGAAAACAATCATTTTTAGCCTCAACATCAAAACAAACGTTTTGCAGACAATTTACAAGGACAAGGAACTGTCTCGAATGCCCAGTTATCGATTCATGTTCTTTCTGGGACTCTTCGATATTGCCCAATGTTTTCCGCACTTTGTCACCGGCGTCTTCACAATTCGACAGACGGTTTTTCATCCGATTTTTGCCAAGGTACGCTCTATCCATGCTGATGCCATGCTGACCCCATGCTGTTATTCACTTGCCGCTCGCGCGCCCCACCCTTGCCGAAAATTACCTGACAGAGTTGATCTGATTTACATCAAAATTTTTCTCGAGTCACCGTCAAATTTGCAGGCAATGGGTGTGATAGCGACTCCGTGCTACGTGGCATACGCCGTTCTCACCATCTTTCTATCGTTCAACCGACTCGTCCAGTTGTCATCGCCCGTTTTGGATAAATACTTCTTCGGCGGGCAGCGTTATATGGTACGTTTAGTTTTCACAACCACACGGTCTCCAGAGCTGTCAATATGGGCGCGTGGCCTTGGCGGCCAAATGGCGTTTTCCTGAATTGAGCACGTTTTCTCTGATTTTTGTGGCCAACGACGATGAAAAATGATTGCGCGACATGAAAACACACTAATTCTCAGAATTAATGACGTTTTGGCGCATTTTTCGCGGATTTCGCTTTTTCGCCTTCGCCGCCAAAAAACCGCACTTCTCATCTTGCGCTTTCTTGACCGTTTTCCGACAGAATTGGTTTTGAGAATGATAAATCACGGAATACAAGCATTTTGAGTGCTCGAACCGCGAAAACTACCGAAAAGCAACTGAAATTCCCGCAGTTTTAGCGAAAAACCTTCAAACGGATAAATGTGATTTGCGACTTGACCAAATTTAATGCTCTTGCGCTTAAAAAATTCGTAATAGCCTATACAATCGGTCTATCGTGAGACAAATGAGAAATTATCGATTTTTCGTGGCTAATCTGGCAAAAAACACAAATTTTGCCGTTAAAATTTGAATTTCGCGCCAATGTATCGCTCTATTGGGCGGAGCGCACTTGCGCGCCCATTGTCAGCTCTGGAAACTGTGGCACTTCTCATTTTGCGCTTTCTTGACCGATTTCCGACAGAACTGGTTTTGAGAACGATAAATCACGTAAATACAAGCATTTTGAGCGCTCGAACCGCGAAAACTACCGAAAAGCAACTGAAATTCCCGCAGTTTTAGCGAAAAACCTTCAAACGGATAAATATGATTTGCGACCTGACCAAATTTAACGCTCTTGCGCTTAAAAAATTCGTAATAGCCTATACAATCGGTGTATCGAGAGACAAACGAGAAATTATCGATTTTTCGTGGCTAATCTGGCAAAAAACACAAATTTTGCTGTTAAAATTTGAATTTCGCGCCAATGTATCGCTCTATTGGGCGGGGCGCACTTGCGCGCTGGAGACCGTGCAACCATCTGCTCGCCACAAACACAAAATCGCCAGATTTGGATCGGAGCGGCGTCGTTCGTGTGGACGCTGTTCATGATCGCGCTCGCCTCGCCGTGGGCCACAATTCGCTACATTCCCGAGTGGTACTCGTGGGATTACGACTACGAGCTCGAGTATTCGCACTACGTGCAACGCGCCGAAATGTTCATCGAAATCGGCGGAATTTTCGTCTCCGCCTTCTTCTACCTCATCATCATTTATCGATTGATCAAGACCAAAAAACGCTTCATGATTTCCAAGAGCTACAACGCCGAGATTAAGGTGTTGATTCAGGCGACAGTGATTACGGTGTACTGTACTGTGCTCAATGTGCTCTGGCACAATTATCAGGTCAGTCTACGCACATTTTCTCGTTTAATAATCGCCGCCAATTTTCAGTGGATGCTCCCGCTGAACCTCTGGAGTTACACGGCTCTCAATTTCATGTGGATCTTCAATAGTGGCGTCTATCCGGTCATCTATTTCATTGTGAACAAGTTGGAATTTTCGGAAAACTGTTCGGACTCATAATATAATCAATTTTTTTAGAGCCCTTCGCGATCGAATTGGAGTAAAACGATCGACTGTGATGGGCGCCGTCTCAATGTTCCATAAATCGAAAGCCGAGCGAACTGGTACGCATTCCAATCATACTATGGTCGCAATAGCTTAGTTATCTTATGTTATTGACTGATTTTGGTTATTCTAGACCTTCGGTGAGTAGTTTTTAAGTTTTTTTTTCGTTAAAATACACTGGTTTTAAAACGAAACACCTTTTTTTAGACACTCCCGGCTCTTCGAAGAATCAACGGGTTATCGCGGTTGCATAAGGGTTATTTAGGAGTTAATTGATAAAGTTGATCATTTATTTATTCAATATTTGTTTGTATGTACTGGAATCCAACGCCCTTAAAAGTGAAATAACGATTTGCAGAATGTCAGGGAACTGCAACTTTAAGCAGATATTGTAGCGCTAGAAAACGTTGTATGAGTCTGAAATTTTTTTTCTGAAAACTTTACATCTAGTACTTGATTTTTGGGCTCCGCGACATTTCGTTACCAGCCATTTCGTTACCAGCCATTTCGGCACCGGGCCATTTCGGCACCAGCCATTTCGGCACCAGTCATTTCGGCACCAGTCATTTCGACACCAAAAAAAGCGAGAATTTTTTAGTCGAATTTCACGGCATTTAATTCGGAGGGTACAAAAATTAGGGGGTACAACAGGGTACAAATTATTTTGGGGTACAAAAAGTCGAGGGTACAAAATTTTCGATTCTAGGGTACAAAAATTTACCGATTCAGTAGGCATTGATTAAGGGGTACAACTTTTATGATTTAAGGGTACAAAATTTCACGATTTTGGGGTACAACAATTTTTTTCCCATTTTTTCATGGGCATCAATTCAGTGAATGTTTTTAGTTGTTTCACAAAATTTTTTTACTCCGTGAATGTTTTGTACTCCGAACCGCTTGATCAGTTCCAGAGATGTTTTTTAAATGAGATTTCATGAACCTTCGAAGCGTTTTGCTTCCGATAGACAGTGGTTCAACGGCGTTTTGTACCCCAAAACCATGAAAGTTGTACCCCAAAACCATTTGTACCCTGTTGTACCCCCTAATTTTTGTACCCTCCGAATTAAATGCCGAATTTCACTTGTAATTTTCGCAGTACTAGTCAAAGGTTTTCATCAAAACTCTTTCACTGCGCGTCATATGCACAAATTCGTGTACCAGTGAAATTTTTACAAGTGAATTTCGACTAAAAAATTCTCGCTTTTTTTGGTGCCGAAATGACTGGTGCCGAAATGGCTGGTGCCGAAATGGCTGGTGCCGAAATGACTGGTGCCGAAATGACTGGTGCCGAAATGACTGGTGCCGAAATGGCTCGGTGCCGAAATGGCTGGTAACGAAATGGCTGGTAACGAAATGGCTGGTAACGAAATGTCGCGGAGCCGATTTTTGTAGTTGACACCTTTTTTGAACAACCACTGCCTGGGCTACGGTAGCTCTTGGAAGTTGGACCTGAAACGCGTACTTCCCAGAGCTACAGTAGTCCGGGGAGTGGTCGTACGAAAAAGTTGTCAACTGCAAAAATGTTATACATGTCTAGTACAATAACTTTGTAGTTGACAACGTTTTTGAAAAACCACGCCCAGGGGTACTGTAGCTTTTGGAAGTTAGGATCGCTTTTCAGAGTGTTTTTTTTTCACGTGACCTTCCTAAATTTCAACATACGTTCACAGCAACAGATCACCAATTTTCCACATTCCGATTCGCGACGACTCGATAGATTACGAAGAAAACTTTTGCGATCTTGCTGAAACAATGAGCACCAATCAGGCACCAAAACAGGCGGCGGCGGCACCGCCAGCGCCACCAAAGAACGGAAAAGAGGCGGCGAAGGAAGGAAGTAAAGAGGGAGCCGGATTCACTGAAGATCGCTTCAAGACGTTCAACATCACCGGCGCCGATTTACTGAAGTTCGATTTGCCGAAATTCATCCGAAAACTGCTGCGAAAGAACGGAGCGCCCAAGGCGGTCAAGCACGAGGTTCGTTTCTCGTCGAATACTTTGATCACTTTGAGAGTGATTCTAGAAAAAAGGTGTATACTACAAAATTGAATATCACGACAAGTATCCGTTTTCAGATAAAAGACTTCTTTAGACGTATTTCATAAAATGTCCGTAATTGCGCGTAGGTTCATGCGCCTTCGCGCGCCAATACACACAAGTTTTTAGCCCCTCTTCACGGCGACCAAAAGTGTAGAACAGGGCGTGGCCTAATCTGAGACGCGTTTTCTGAAAATTACCGCAATTCCAGCACACTTTTCCGATATTCTTGTGTTTGATATCGACGAAAGAAGAGACATTAAAGAGAGAAAACATTGAAATTTTCGTGAAAACGCCGCGTTCGAGACGTTTTTCGAATATTTCGCAATACGCTCTCCGCGGCCAATCGCCGCCGCAATTTCGGAATTTTCATGCCGATCTGGATAGTTTTGAGACGAAGTGAGTGTCGGAAGTGATTAAGCACGTTAATACAAATATTTTAAGCGTTCAAACGGCAAAAAGTATCGGCGAATTACTGAAATTCGCGCATTTTCAGCACAAAACTTGAAAATCGATTGAATTGATTCATTCTCTGAATGAAACCTGCTCGTTTTAAGCTCAAAAAGTGTGCGATGATTAGTTTAACAAAGTTATTATGCAATTACATCGTCGAAATCGTACAAAATTTGGGTGATTTTTACGAAAAACATGAAAAATAGGGGGGTAAATTTCGAATTTCGCGCCAAAATGGTGATAAACCGTGCACGCTAGGCCCCCGCGCCCCTTTCTACGTTTTTGGTCGCCGTGAGCTCTTTAAAAAACTTACAATCGACGCTGTCGTCCGTCTCCCTCAAAACTGTACTCACCCTCTTTTTTAGAGTTTTTTCGGCTGAAAATTTTACAATTGTTTTTACGGAAATTTTACAGAATATCCGTTTTCAGATAAAAGACGTTCACGTGCTGCTGGAACGCGTGCGCGACGTCTACATGGCCGATCGGTGCGCGCTGATCGAGGTGCCGCATCCGGTGAACATTTGCGGCGACACGCACGGACAGTACACCGACCTTCTGCGCATTTTCAATGCTTGCGGTGCGCCGACCCGCACGCGCTACCTGTTCCTCGGCGATTACGTCGACCGCGGCCGTCACTCGATGGAGGTCATCATGCTGCTGTTCGCACTGAAATTGGCGCTGCCGAAGAAGATGTACTTGTTGAGAGGGAATCACGAGTTGAAGGCCATCAACAAGTTAGTTGTTTTCAGAGGCATACTTACTATCAAATTAATAATCGTGCCTCCGGTCCCCCGTCGCAACACGCCCCTTTCTGCAAGTGCCGCACATTTCATGTCAATTAGTAATTATTTTTCTTGGAAAATACCCAAATTAAAGTTGAGAATCTCGTTTAAATCTATCTGTTTGCGCTGATAATTCTCTAAAAACACTCGAAAGCAATTAATTTCCGTCAGGGCGTAGCTTTAATTTGTGTATTTTCCAAGAAAAATAATTAATTGACCAGCGTGTGCACATTGCATGTGCGACACTTGCAGAAAGGGGCGTGCGTCTTTTACCTATTTTTTGTACGCCTAGAACCTGGCGTCGAATAATTAGAGCACTCGCTACGTTTTGGTAACAGAAATCTCGCATATCGTTGAGAATTAGCCGAGTTATTTCGATTTGAACGTTTTGGCCTGGATTTTGATGTTTTTCGAATAGTTTTCGAAAACTGCTCAACAAAACTAACCGCCGGAAACTTAATTTTGTGAAGAAAGATTCAGCGAACATTTTTATCGTTTGTTGCGCTCATGAAATGCAAAATGAGCTGAAATATAAAGGTTTGAAGTTTTGACGAAATGCGAAAAACATGAAAAACTCTAAATTCTGTAAATAACGGTTTCCAATCAGTAAAATATTGTTTTCAGGGCGTTTTTCAAGTCAAAAAGAAAGAAATAAAGGTTGTAAACTCGAATTGAACTGCATTTTTAGACCTGCAAATTTTCAAAAGTTACAACGATTCTCCGCAATTTACGAGCGCACTGTGTTTAGCATTAGCGCCCTGGGAGACCGTGAACCTAACCAGTTTTCCAGAAACTACGGGTTCAAGCAAGAGGTCAAGAACGTGTACCGAGATCTCGGCGGCGAACACGGCGAATGTCTCTACAATCACTTTAACGAGGTGTTCACGTGGATGCCGCTGGCCGCCCACGTCGCCGGACGCATTCTTTGCATGCACGGAGGTGAGTACGGCCATGTCACGTCATTTTTCGCGTTTTTTTCGGGAATCTCTCCATGCTTGACGTCTCTGAATGCGATCCGTGAGATTCCGTTGCCGTTGGAGACGGCCAAGTCGAATGTGAGTGTGCCGAGACGTTCTCTTCAAATTGCAGCCACAGTGTGCGATGGCAATTTTAGAATTTGGCGTGTGATTTGCTGTGGGCGGACCCGGAGGCGAAGGCGACCGCGTTCGCGCCCAACAAGATCCGCGCCATCTCGAACATCTTTGGCCCGAAGCAAGTGGACGAGCTGTGCCGCAAACTCGACCTCGACTACATTATCCGCGCGCATCAGGTGGTCGAGTACGGCTACGCGTTCTTTGTCGACCGCCGCCTCATCACCGTCTTCTCGGCGTCGCGCTACCAAGAGGAGCTGCACAACTACGCGGCCGTCGTCATCATCGACGCGGACCGCGAGCTCAGTTTTTTGCAATTGAAGCCCGAGGAGTTTGATCAGCGACGCGACGAATTGGAAGCGGCCGGCACGCGCGAGCCCGAGCAGACGACTGCGAACGTGCCCGATCCGAAGACGCCCGAGAAGAGCCAGAGTGGCAATTCGAAGAAGCAATAGTGAATCTGATGATGATGCTGGCACTAAATGATAAATGAATGCTTCAGGTTGCTCCAGTACATCACATTTTTGATTCACAAATCATAGAATATGCGAGAAAACAAGGAAGGATAATTGCGGATAGAAAAGCGTAAACATATTATCATCATTACAAGTGCACACCGACTCTCTGCGCAGCCTGCTCTCTGTCCAAGTACGGAATGTGATCGGGTTGTTCGGGGAAGCGTTCGTGCCAGACGAAAAAGTAGAAGAACTCGGGCTGCGTGATGATCGTCGCCACGAGCCCGTCCGAACGGAACACGTCCCAGCCGCCCTTGCAGTTGATGAAACGGCCGCCGCTCGGCAAATCGCTGAAAGATTTTGTGGTTTGAGACCAGAGTTGAGCGGAAGAACACGGAAGAATTTTTATCTTTTTTAGAAAATGTTTCATGAAATGTAATAATTGTGAAAAAAATAATTGTAAATTTAGCTTTTTATACAAAAAAGTTATTCGAGTTGTTGCGTGAAAAAAGGCCCAACGGAAGACGGAAAAACATTTTCACGCAACAACTCGAATAACTTTTTTGTATGAAAAGTTAAATTTACAATTATTTTTCTATAAGCAGAGTTCACTTTGCTAAACATTTCGTCAGTTGATCACATTTCATGAAAAAATTTTCGAAAAAAAATAAAAAAATTTCTGCTCAAATCTGATTGAGACACAACACCATTTGCAACTTACAACTGAAAGTTCCAGTCGATCCTCTTGAACCAGCCGGCTCTCGTCGTCTTGCTCCACGGTTTCGTTTTGAGCCCTTTGAAAATGTCGATGAAAGACTCGTCCGTTTCGTCGATTTGAAGGATCGGAATTTCGAGGTAGTGGAATCGGGTGGAGGTGCCGGCGAGCCAATTCTTGACGAAAGAGTTCAGTGTGCTCGGCGTCACCGCCACATTCCACAGTTTGATCGTTTTGCACTCGAGGCTGCACAAATTGTCGTGCGAAAGCTTGTTCCCGTTGTATTTTCCGGTCAGATGATCCACCGAGCACATCTGAAAAAAGAGCTAGCCATTGAGAGCGCCAGATTTCGGAATAAAATACCCTGGGATTGAAGAACTCGACATCACTGAGCTTGATGTCGAGCATGAGCGCCTCCAGCGAGCCCATCAGCTCCAAGACGATGTGCGCCGTGCCGACGAACTCTTTGCTCGTCACCGTCATTGCCATACTCTGGCTCAGACGGATCTGCTCGACGGAGAGCAGGTCCCGAGAGATGCTGAATCCGTGAACATCCAGTCCGCGCAAGTCCAGGAACAAAAGCGGCGTTTCGTTGGGAAAAATCTGGAAGATGTGCTTCAAAAGGTCACGGTAGGCCGCGTCGACAGTCTCCGTGAGGATCGCCAGTTGTTTGCGGTAGCGGACACTGAAAGTTTTAATACTTTTGACTTTTTTAGACTTATTTCATGAAATGTCCGTAATTGTGCGTAGGTTCATGCGCCCCCGCGCGCCAATACACACAAGCTTTAAAACTTACAATCGACGCTGTCGTCCGTCTCCCTCAAAACTGTACTCGATCTCTTTTTTAGAGTTTTTTCGGCTGAAAATTTTACAAATTTCTTGCAAGTCGCAACTGGGCCGCCATTTCGCAACTAACACATAATAATCGACGCCCGCAAATCGTCGCACGTTCGGTCCGTTCGTCTGAAACTTTGCCTTGAACAAAGTGAACGCTTTGCGAAGCGAATTCCCGAAACTTTCATCTTTCGTGATCACCATTTCTATTCCTAAACCAGCATTAAATGAGTATGTAGAGAATATTTTCGGACAGGTACACACTCGTTTCATCGTTGTCCACGTCACGGTTCGCGACGCAGAACACAAAATGACCGCCGCTGAATGTGAGACGAGTGACGCCGAGATTGCGGCCGCCCGCCTCGCTACGAGCCACCTCCGAGATTGTGGTCAGGTCGAATCTGGAAACGTTTTGCATCGCGCCCAGCAGCATTTTTCAGTTTCACAATGCGGATTTTCTCTGGCGTCAGCGCTTTTTTGATGTTTGTCAAAGTGTGAAAGAGTTTTGACACCTGATTTTTCTACTCCACGATTGAAAATTTGACATCGGGACCCATTGACTGCACGACGAAAAGAATTCAGCTGATAGTAAAAGGCATAGTTGCCACGGGCCGGGCCGGGCCGAAATTTTCAAATCTCCGGCCCGGCCCGGCCCGTCGGCCCGGTTCAAAAAGCGGGAATCCAAATTTTGAACTATTGATTAAATAAAATGTTTGTTTTTCGTAGAACTAACGAATTTTGCAAGTATCGAGCATAAAAAAGAAATGTCGTTCTCAAAAATAGTCAAAAATAGAAAAAATAGTAATGTCGGAGTGTCGTAGTTTTTAATTTTGATCCCCGCAAAAAAAACGAAAAAATAGATTTCCCCCAAAAATTTGAATTCGCGCCTTTTGAGCCGGGCCGACCGGGCCGGGCCAGCAAATTTTCGGCCCGTAATTTGGCAAGTCTGGTAAAAGGAATATGGTTTGGTCAGCGAGTTCTTCAAGATTTGCGGATTGAAATGTCTAGCACACGGTCTCCAGAGCTTACAATGGGCGCAAGTGCGCTCCGCCCAATAGAGCGATACATTGGCGCGAAATTCAAATTTTAACAGCAAAATTTGTGTTTTTTGCCAGATTAGCCACGAAAAATCGATAATTTCTCATTTGTCTCTCGATAGACCGATTGTATAGGCTATTACGAATTCTTTAAGCGCAAGAGCGTTAAATTTGGTCAAGTCGCAAATCAAATTTATCAGTTTGAAGGTTTTTGGCTAAAACTGCGTGAATTTCAGTTGCTTTTCGGTAGTTTTCGCGGTTCGAGCGCTCAAAATGCTTGTATTTACGTGATTTATCATTCTCAAAACCAATTCTGTCTGAAAACGGTCAAGAAAGCGCAAAATAAGAAGTGCGGTTTTTAGGCGGCGATCGGCGGCGAAGGCGAAAAAGCAAAGTCGCCGAAAAATGCGCCAAAACGTCATTAATTTCGAGAATTAGTGTGTTTTCATGTCGCGCAATCATTTTTCATCGCCGTTGACCACAAAAATCAGAGAAAACCTGCTCAATTCATGAAAATGCCATTTGGCCGCCGAGGCCACGCCCATATTGTCAGCTCTGGAGACCGTGAGCAGAGCTTACTAATTGTTCGAAATGATCCAGATTTCTCTCCAACTCGAGTGTCCCTACTAGCAGATAACTCACAACTTGTCGGGCGTCAATCGATTGTAGGTTCCGCTGATCGGTTGCCGACTGATCACCGCCACCGGCTCTTGTTCCGGCTCCCCCGGCTCCTCATCCTCCGACTCTTCCAAGTGCTCCAACTCGATATTGTCGGCCAGTCGGGCTGTGGATCCGCGATGCGCCGAAGAAGAAGATGAAGAAGAAGAAGAAGCAGAAGGCATGCCGATGGAATAACGATGTGGAGCAGAAGATGTCCAGAGGAGCAGCAAGTTCTGAAGGCAGTTGCCAGAGGAGTCTGAGCTCATCGCGAAAACGCGCAAAATGAGCTGAAGCTTCGAAAAGCAAGCTCCGCCCACTTTACTCTACTCAACATTATACTATTGTCGTTATCATCTCTCTCTCCCTCGCAAAAGTCTCATGATGCACTTGTTTGTGCACGCGCCACCGACTCCAATTAGTGCGAAAACGAAGCGAGAGACGAAGCGAGAGAGAGAGAGAGAGAGTGAGTGTATCCATGGAGATTCCCGGTTTTATTATCACCATTTTGTATGATAAAATGGAGAAGAGGAGAAAAAGAGTGAGACGGAAGTCGGGGCTAATGAGCGAATTCGCAGAGTACTTTTAAAAAGGTCGCCGAAAAAAAAGTACAGCCTATTTTGGGCGTTTCTAACCGGAAATCGGAATCTGGAAACAGACTGTCGAAAACAGCGTTTCCAGCATAAAAATCCGAAAAAAGGGGAGTTTTATTCGTTGCTTCATCAAATTGGGTCTCGTCACGAAAATTACGCCTCTTCGTAGTGAGATCCGTTCAAGATTCTCAGAAATTCTTAGCGCCATAAATATCGCAAAATTTGACGTAAATCAAGCATCGAGCACAGCCTTTCGCCGAATTAAATTCCGAGCGAGCTAATAAAATTACCGCCTAGACACACAACAATTACAAAATTCGCTTGAAAAGTTGATCTTGGATACAAAATGTTGGCTCCGGGACATTTCGAAACCGGACATTTCGAAACCGCGACATTTCGAAACCAGACATTTCGAAACCGCGACATTTCGAAACCAGACATTTCGAAACCGCGACATTTCGAAACCAGACATTTCGAAACCGCGACATTTCGAAACCGCGACATTTCGAAACCAATTCAGTACAAGTATTTAAGAATTCAAAAAACCGCCAAATTCGCAGTAGAAATGCATGTTAAGTGTATTTTAGCAATTAATTATGATTTCGGACTATTTATACTAACACAAACGTATAAGTTATACGGTATAACTTGACAAAATTATTCGCGAAAACAACGGAATTCTGCGGAAACAGAACGATCGAAAAGTTAGAGGCGGAGAAGACGGAAGAAGTAGAGAAGTTGGTCTCATTGTAAATCCGTTGTGCGGATATAACGGGCGGAGTGCTCTTTTCGACATTATTGTGTACAAGAAATACGATTTCCAGCAAGCGGATCATGAAAAACAATAAGAATGTTCGACAAAAACACAGAACAAAGCCGAAAAAACAGTGAAACAGCTATTTCCAGCAGAAAAAGAACACATTTTTTAACTGAGCAATACGAAAAATTACTGTCCATACTGCGAATTTGGCGGTTTTTTGAATTTTTAAATACTTGTACTGAATTGGTTTCGAAATGTCGCGGTTTCGAAATGTCTGGTTTCGAAATGTCGCGGTTTCGAAATGTCGCGGTTTCGAAATGTCTGGTTTCGAAATGTCGCGGTTTCGAAATGTCTGGTTTCGAAATGTCGCGGTTTCGAAATGTCCGGTTTCGAAATGTCCCGGAGCCAAAATGTTGTGTCTATCGTTTGGATGACAACGGCAAAGAAGGCGGTTATTATGCGAATGCGGCCAGAAATGGCGTGGAAGTGCTCACAAGTGAATGCAAAAACAACAGGTGAAAATTTCGAGGGCGGTTGGGCTTATTGGGGGGCGGAATGTAAAGTGATTTACGAACGGAAATCGCTTGCTCCGTGCAAACTTGGCAATGTGAAAATATCAAGTTTTCCACAAATTTAGGTTTGTGCAATAAATATTTTAATTAGGGGATAAAAATCTGAAGTCGTGATCACAACAATAAGGTGCTAAAAAAGCGATCCGGGATGGGAGGAAGAGCACGTCGACGAGTGACGGTCCAGTGAGTCGACACGTGTTTTTAGGCCAAGTAGATCCTAAAAAATAGAGAATTATGACGAGAATCGCAAAAGAATAGTGTAACGCTGAACAAATTTACGTGCTCACTTAGGCAGATTTTTACGATTTTTTCAGCAGCAAATTGATGTTCATCGATTGTATTCAATTTTTCGAAAAAAAATCATGTTTTCTCTAGATTCACACCGTCAAAATGATTTTTTTTAAAGGCGATAAAATCGAGAAAGAATTCTAAAAATCTGTGCTTTTGAGGCCAACGTACATTCAAAAATTCCCCACGGATCTAAGAACGAAAAAACATCCATCGTAATCTGAAGAAAACAAAAGTGTGCATACATATTCAAAAATGCTGCTATTATTAACATCGGAGGAGGCGACGGAGGACCTGGAAGACGTGGGCGTGTCCTTCAGAAAGAAGTCGTCGTCATTTTTGGTCGGCTGCGGACTCGCCAACTCCTCTTCGGTTTTTCGGCATCTGAAACAGTCTGGAGGTGTGAAAATCTCTCGAAAATCGGTCAAAAACTCACAATTTCTCGAGCCGATCGATTTCCGTTTCGGTGTCTTTCAGCTTTTTCCGCGTGCTCTCCTCGAACTTGCCGAGTTTTGCCATTTGCCCGCCGATCTCCACCATCTTCTGCTCCATTTTCGCGTTTTGCTCTCGTCGAAGTGCTGCCTGTTGGTAAATTTGTGTTTTTACGGTACATTTATGGGAAAACTTTTAAGAAGTAGCTTGGAATTCGTATTTGTAGTGATTTTCCGAAAAGAACTGTTTAATTCTTGCTTTTTCACGTGAGAACAGAGAACATTTCTTGAATTTATGCACACTTTTTTTAAATGGGATTTTTTATTTGATATTCTGACAAAAACTCACTTTTTTGTTCTCAATCCGCAACTGCACCCACTTTTGCTCCTTCTGAAACGCCATTATCTTGGCGAGCCGCCTGTGTATGTCGTTCGCCATCGCCGTCGTGTCGCCAAAGATTTTCCGAACATTTTTCGGCAAATTTCCGTCCAATTTGAGCACCTTTGTCGGAATTTTGCACAAACTGCAAAAGTCGAACTTGGGCGCCAGGCATTGCTCGCAACACACGTGCGAACACGCCGTTATGAAGAATTGACGTTTCGACGGAGCGCATCCGCACTTGTTGCACACTATATACTCCATGTTCGGATCGGCACTGCTCAAAATACGCGATTTTTGTGAGGTAAATTCGCCGGAAAAAGTTTTCTGTGGCTAAAATGTTACGGTAGACATTGTCAATGTGTGCAAACACTGCACGGCATGTGTGAACTTTTTTCTGATTTTTCACTCTTTTCAAAAATTTGAAAAAAAAACATTTCTTCTGTACAAAATATGTGCTGGAACAGCCTGGAATTCAGAAAAAGCAATTGAAAGCAATCAAAAATTGAATTCAAACCAACATTTGATTAACAAAAATTGACTAATTCCACTGACATTCTGAAAAATCCGAAAAATCGGACGATTGAAATGTTTTTTTTGTAAGCAATATACAAAAACTGCAGTTAAATTAACTAACTATAAGAGACTGTTTATTCAGTGAAATTCAAAAAATTCCCATCCTTTCCCATCCCTTCCCAACATTTCCCTTCTTTTCTCGTAATCTATTGTAGATTTACTTCTTTTCCACGTCTCTCGCTCAAAGAGACAACACAGAGCGGGTGCGTTATTGCGGAGCGTCGTTTCCCAACACCCAAGTACGTATGTTTGAATTCTTCACCGCAAGTTGACACCTTTTTCCGCACGGAGCACCTTTTTCTGTTGAATTTTCGGGCTGCTCACAGATTTTATTATATAAAACTCGTAGAAATATTAAGAAGCTGCCGAAAGTGTGATTTTTCGATGCATTCACTGTCAGAAAGTCACTTTTATTATTGTTTACAGACTAAAACTCGTAAAAATCGATATTGTTGCTCGGAGGCACGAAAATGGAGAACGGGACGCGTGATGTGTGTTTTTGTTAGATTTAACTACTATCGCTACAATTTTTTTTTAAATCGCTTTCGGAATACATTTTTTATAGCACGCGTGCCACTGGACAGACTGTTCGCAATCGTTCGGCTCGGAACTCGACATGGGACTGCACGTGATCACCAATCATCTGAACGTGCTCGACTACGGACAATTTGTGCTCAACCGTCGGCTTGCCTCACAGGGACCGGAACCACGAGTGTCCATTGAGCCGATAATCGTTCGTCACAGAGCTCAACCAATCAAAGTGGAGCCGACGGCGTCGAACTCTGAAAACACAGCACAAGTCGAGGCTCAGCCTCAGCCGATTCGGAAAGAGCCAGAAACACTGGCGCTGGAAGGAACTCCGGCTCGACGCGGCCGTGGACGTCTCCCCAGAATCAAGTCTCCCAATCCGTCAACTGCTCCGCCAGCTCCTCGCTCGCACAAAATCGCTCAGCCTGTTGGAAACCGGTCGCCGAGACCACAGCGAAAACGGCAAAGAACTCGAGCATTTGACGAGGATCCGGACGATCGCATCCTTCTTGACATGTTGACGAGAAGAGCTCCGACCTTCCAAGCTCCACGGATGCTCTCCCTACCAGCCCCACCAGCTCCATCAAACGCCCAGAGCTCGAGAGCCGAATCGAGTGTCTCTGTAAGTTCAAAGCGAATGCGCTAAACGAGAGGTTTCTCAGCAGAGCGCATTCACGTGCACTCTGTACTAATCATAAAAATTTGCAGAACGGAACGGGTCCACTGAAAAAAAGCGAAGCGTGCCGACGCATTCTGATCCGTCTCTACCGCCCGCCGCTCTCCAATCATCGGCTCTTCCAGACGGACCATTTTTGTGTGCTCTGCCAGCATAATTACACGCAGCCGTGCACAAAACGCCATCGCGCCGAAGATTTGCAGGTCATCGAGGATTGGAAGAGGTGAGTAGGAGCGCAACACGGTCTCCAGAGCTGAAAATATGGGCGTGGCCTCGGCCAAAGCCGTTTTCATGAATTGAGCACGTTTTCTCTGATTTTTGTGGCCAAAGGCGATGAAAAATGATTGTTCGAAATGAAAACACACTAGTTCTCAGAATTAATGACGTTCTGGCGCATTTTTCGCCGACTTTGCTTTTTCGCCTTCGCCGCCTAAAAACCGCACTTCTCATTTTGCGCTTTCTTGGCCGTTTTCCGACAGAATTGGTTTTGAGAATGATAAATCACGTAAATACAAGCATTTTGAGCGCTCGAACCGCGAAAATTACCGAAAAGCAACTGAAATTCACGCAGTTTTAGCCAAAAACCTTCAAACGGATAAATGCGATTTGCGACTTGACCAAATTTAACGCTCTTGAGCTTAAGAAATTCGTAATGGCCTATATAATCGGTCTATCGAAAGACAAATGAGAAACTATCGGTTTTTCGTGGCTAATCTGGCAAAAAACACAAATTTTGCAGTTAAAATTTAAATTTCGCGCCAATCTATCGATCTATTGGGCGGGGCGCACTTGCGCGCCCATTGTCAGCTCGAGAGACCGTGCGCAACGCCAAATTTATAACATAAATTGTTGTTTCAGGCAATTCGGGCATTTGCAACCGGTCAAAAAGCAGTTGCTGGCTCAGTTGAAGCAAATGGCAGAGCAGTACGATCGTGAGGAGCGCGAGGAGGAGAACGGGGCTTTTGTGGCTCCGGCGGCTCCATTGGCTCCAAGAACTCGCCGTCTGGTGCCTCCGGGTCTGGCGCGAGTTCTTGGGGATGACGACGAGGAAGAGCAGCAGCCAGAACCGGTCCGAGAGGTGAAACCGGCGAAAATCGAGCAAAAAGATGAGGAGGAAGACGAGAAGGAGAAAGAGCCTTCCACATCGGACCGCTCCAAATCGCAGCGTGTTGTCGGCACAAAAATGAGCAAATTGTGCGCGAACCTGGCGTACCGCATCCAAATGCGTCAGGCGCGCTTCCGAGCCACCGATCGCAGTCAGTTCTGCCTCAACTGCATCTCGTTCAAAGGATGCGAGCGGGAGCACACGGCCGGCGAGCGGCGACTCGATAAAACGTGGCAGAAGTATTATGGCGACGCGAGCATCACACCGGAGAAGCTTGTCGAGCAGTTGGAAGCGCTCAAAGAGAAGTATATTCAGCTGGAGGAGAGAGAAAAAGAGTGATAATTGTTTCGATTGTTGTCCCAAATGCATACGATTTTTCCATAATAATTGCCGATTCCCAATTCCATTTCATCTCAGTTATTGCAACGATTTTTATTCAAATACAGTTCTTTACTGCTCCCGTTCTATCGCGAAATCACGAGTCTAGCTATCTGCCTGCCATAACGTATCTATTTTTGTGAATAATTTTCCGAAAGCACTTTTTTTTGCAGAGAAATCGACAAAATGTCGGGGCCGCCGGAAATGGTGAGAAACATTAATTCTTTGTCTTTTGTGTTCAATTCAAAACAATTTTTGTATAGATACAATGCGGTTGGAGAGAGTGCACAAGTTGGTTCTCATCTGGAAGAGACATGAACGAGCACGTGCTCGTCAACCACATCAAACATTTCAATATACAACTCGTCGATCCACAAACCGCCACCGTTCATAACAAAATTCAGGTATTCAGAGAACATGCGATTTCAAACAAAGTTGTTGTCGTTTGCAGCAAAATCCCGAAACGCCGTCGAAAAATTCGCCATCGGTGACGATCAAACAAAGCTATCATGCTGAGCGGCGGGTAAAAAAAACTAGTCATAGAAAACGACTGATTTAAAAAATTTGCAGCGCCGCTCTCACTCGCATTCGCTTTCCGCTCTGGATCAAGATCAAGACGCGTCGAGTGTCGAGCAGAAGCCGCCGCTGATGGATTTCCAGCCGAGCGTGCCTCATTTCAAGTGTCCAACAACAATTACGATTCCGCCACGTGGCGAAGCGGCGTCGATGAACCTGAAACAACCGTTGGAGGCCCAAAGCGACGCTCGAAAACAAGAGTTTCATTACGAAAATGAGGATGACGATGAAGTCGAGGAGTTTAATGTGAGAATTCGGCAAAAAAAAAAAATGGCTCTCCGTTTCGCAACCGGTGTGTAGAATCGTAATGCCGCGTCCAATGTCTCGGAAAAACCGTAGATTTTTCTGGCCGAAATTTGCGTGAAAAACGGGGGTGCGCACAGCTCAATGAATGTAACCGTACCCCTAAAACTACTGTATTTTTTGAAAATTTGTTAATTTCTTGAGGATATTTGAAAATATTCAAATTTCTTGCGCAAATTTTCAAAAAATACCGTAGTTTTAGGGGTACGGTTACATTCATTGAGCTGTGCGCACCCCCGTTTTTCACGCAAATTTCGGCCGACTTTGGACAGAAAAATCTGCGATTTTTACGGTTTTTCCGAGACATTGGACGCGGCATAAGAAATACATGAAAACAAGGCTGCGCGGAGCAAGTCTCTGGAAACGTGAGAGTTGCGAAAATGGAGAGCCGCAAAGCAGAGAAAAAGTTATAGTTTTGTGTTTCCAGTACGAAGACAACGATTTGATTTTGGAAAACGGCGGAGTGGACGAAGGAGCGCCGGAAGCGAAACAAGCGAAAAAAGGCGACGAGGGAAAGGAGAAACGACCGTGGGGCTTGGCGTCGTTCAGGGTCCTCGATTCCTCAAAAACATTTGCCTTATACATCGAACATTTTTAGGACGCCACCGACATGCCGAACACGGATCTCCGACTTCGAACCTCCTACGCCACTTACGGCGAAATGGCGGCGGCGATTTTTCGGGAACTCCTCCTTCGCAAAACTCTTCGACGCAGAAACCCGGCGAACGGAGACTATTGCGTCGTGTGTCTCGATTACAAAAAAGCGAGCGGAGTGTGTAGTTACCGCTCGCACACGAACCAACATTTTGCGTTCTACGAGGCGTGGAAGAGGTTGGGTCTAATTGAAAAATGTAAAATTTTTAGCCCGGAAATCAATAAGTTTTCTTATTCACCTTTCAGAGGAACATAAACTTTGCAAAAATGAAATTTATCGTTTTCTGATAATATAAATTTTGCAGCAACTTCAATCAGGAGAACCTGAACAAACGAACACTGATGGATCAGTTGACGGAGATGAAAAGAATCAGCGACGCGCTTCCGGCGAACAATGACTTTATTTAGTTGATTAATCACTTGTACTCACTTTTAAAACTGTCTCAAATTATGTGTTAAGCTTTAATTATGGCATTTTATGATTTTTATGATCAAAAGGTATAAAAAAATTGGATTGCCCACACGCAGGTTTGAACTGCGGACCTTTGGTTTACAAGACCAACGCTCTACCACTGAGCTATAAGGGCGCCACATCCCTGCAGGAAAAACGGCTAGACTCGGGAATTACCGAGACTACCGAAAATGCATATAAACTCAACTGGGTGCATTTTTTCTGACTGCAAACGCAATTGTTCTCAATTTCCGATAATTTTTATTTGAACCATCACATCGACGTACTCTTTTACCCCCTTGGTTCAAGTGAAAAAAGGCAAAAGGGTGATCGGGAAGAGTTTTCAGAAAAACCTTTCGAGCCTTTTTCAGGGCTCTCTCAGATCTTACCAGATAAGATACTAGAAATTTACGGTTTCAAGAAGCCGTAAAATCCGTAAATTCCTTAAAATCTGTAAAATCCATGAAGCGTACTCTGTTTTTGTCAGGAAATGAAAACTAGCATACAATTCAATATAATTATAATGTTTCTATAGTTCCTATCGTTTTTCGAACGTTTCGGTGTCTTTTGATGCCTAATCTTGTTCTTATGGGGTTATTCAGGCTGTGAAAAAAAGATTGTTTTCCTTTTTTTTACGTCAAAAAATCCAACTCAGCGATGTAAAAAAACGAAAAAAACGGAAAACAAACATACGCTGAGTAGCCCCATTACTGATGAAATCAGGCATTTCTGATTTTAGACAAATAGTACAAAAGTGATAGACTCGAGAAAAATCTCTTTTATCACAAAAAAAAGATTAAAAAACGACCGTAAACGTAAAATCCCGGCCCTGATCCCAAATCATTCCAGAGCTTCCAGAGAGACGTTGTGTGTTTTTGATTATTTATTAAATGTATCACAAATCACAAATAAACAATTCGGACAATGGAATTTCAGCGAAAATATTTAAAGAAAACATTACTTTTAATACTGCAGACGGAACGTTTTTGTTTTGTATTCTTTTAAAACATTGGGGCGGGAATTATCGATTTTCTGCGACGCATTCTCTCATTTACCTGGAGCACCTGAAATGTGTGAAAATTATCTGAAAATGTGCAATCGGCAACCATTCTCCTTGTTCTCCTCGACTTGCTTCGCCGCCGCTTCCGCCTCGGCCGCCTCTTTCGTCTTCCGCTCATCCTCCTCTGCAAAACGGGCTTTGTGCTCCGTTGCGAATTGTCATCATCGGAGCGCGCACTCTTACCTTTCGCCGCGCGTTCCTTCCAATGCAACTTGTTCTCGTGCAAAAAGCGTATCCACGGCGTCGGAATGTCGAGCTTTCCGCAATAATTGAGCGGAATTTTGCGAATCGACGACGACGGCGACGTCGACGAGTTTCGTCTGGAACTAAAGGTCGGTGATCGTTTGGGCGCCGGCGAATCAGGGGTTAGCGTGGGCCGCGCAACACGAAAAGTTATGGGGCTATTCAGCGTATGTTTGTTTTCCGTTTTTTTTTCGTTTTTTTACATCGCTGAATTGCATTTTTTGACGTAAAAAAACGAAAAAAAAAACGGAAAAAAATCATTTTTTTCACAGCCTGAATAACCGCATTAGAGAGAGAGAAAGAGAGAAGAAAAATCGGGGAAAAAAAAGCGAAAACAAACAGATCGGGCAGTGGACTCAACGCATTCGACGGCGACTTGTCGTCGCCCTCCACACTCGGTGGGAACAGCGAATCCGTCGGCGGCAGCGAGACGAGCGGCTCAACCTGAAACCGGAAATAACACAGTGTAGACCAGAGTTGAGCGGAAGAACTCAACGAAAGAACACGGAAGAATTTTTATCTTTTTCACGGTCTCCAGAGCTGACAATATGGGCGTGGCCTCGGCGGCCAAATGGCGTTTTCATGAATTGAGCAGGTTTTCTCTGATTTTTGTGGTCAACGGCGATGAAAAATGATTGTTCGGCATGAAAACACACTAATTTTCACAGAATTAATGACGTTTTGGCGCATTTTTCGCCGACTTTGCTTTTTCGTCTTCGCCGCACTTCTCATTTTGCGTTTTCTTGACCGTTTTCCGACATAATTGGTTTTGAGAATGATAAATCACGTAAATACAAGCATTTTGAGCGCTCGAACCGCGAAAATTACCGAAAAGCAACTGAAATTCACGCAGTTTTAGCTAAAAACCTTCAAACGGATAAATGTGATTTGCGACTTGACCAAATTTAACGCTCTTGCGCTTAAAAAATTCGTAATAGCCTATACAATCGGTCTATCTAGAGACGAATGAGAAATTATCGGTTTTTCGTGGCTAATCTGGCAAAAAACACAATTTTTGCTGTTAAAATTTGAATTTCGCGCCAATGCATCGCTCTATTGGGCGGGGCGCACTTGCGCGCCCATTTTCAGCTCTGGAGACCGTGTTTTTTAGAAAATTTTTTAATGAAATGTGATCAACTGACGAAATGTATAGCAAAGTGAATTCTGCCCCTAGAAAAATAATTTTAAATTTAGCTTTTCATACAAAAAAGTTATTCGAGTTGTTCCGTGAAAATGTCCTCCCGTCTTCCGTTAGCAACTCGAATAACTTTTTTGTATGAAAAGTTAAATTTACAATTATTTTTCTATGAGCACAGTTCACTTTGCTATACATTTCGTCAGTTGATCACATTCCATGAAAAAATTTTCTAAAAAAGATTAAAAAAATTCTTCCGTGTTTTTGCGTTGAGCTCTTCCGCTCAACACTGGTGTAGACGAACCATTTTAACGAGCAGCTCTCCACAAACGACCATCGTCGGTTCGACGATGAAATCGATGAAGCCGATCTGACTGTCGGCCACGTGTACGGTGTGCCGATCGCAAAGCGGCGAGTACGGTAGGCCCATCGACGCTTCGAGGTCTCCCTGCCGGAAGAACTCTTCGAGAACGCCTTCGGTCCAACGCTCGTGCAGAAGCCACGGTTTCGACGGATGCGAGATGTCGCACGCGTGCACAATCAGGCACAACGCCTTGTTCTTGTCGATTCTGAAACGATGACGGGCTCTAAAATTCGAGTCAGTCGCTCTCACCCCTCGGGCAGACTCAGCATCGACTTCATCGTCTTGATCTGCATAAAATGGGTGGACATGTCGGTGGCGAGCACAATCTCAATGACCATATTCCTGAGCTCCTTGTACTCGTCGCGTGTCAGGTGCGTCAAAATGTTCTTGTCCTCCTCTTTCATGAGTCGGAAGCACGACGACACGTGGTGATTCTCGAGCACACTGCGATCGTTGTAGAGCATTGCGAATTGCGACTGCGACTGAATGTGGAAGTTGTTCGTGTGGCCCGTGTGCTCGTAGTCGTGGATCAGCGCGCCGAACAGCACGGCGAGCAGCTCCAGATCGCCCAGAGAGTTCTGCAATTTGAGCTGACTGTTGGACAGAGCTTCAACTTTTGACGCCTATATCTCGGGAACCAAGAATTATTTGAGAAATTGGTCAACATGAAAGTTGCGGCAAATTTTGTCTTCTACAACTTTGTGATTGATCAAAATGCTTCAAAATGCTTCGTTCTTGAGATATGTTCTTGTTTCTAAGCAGTGCTTACTAGAACGACAAGCGACGTTTGTTCAAAACGATGTATCTCGGCTGTCCGTAGAGATATCAAAATGTTGTCAATTGATGAAATGTACAAAATTTTAAGATGAACGTTTCATTAGTTAAAAGCATTTTGATATCTCTACCGGCAGCTGAGATATAGGTGTTTTGTATGAACGCTATCACTATTAGACAGAGTTGAGCGGAATAACTCAACTAAAGAACACGGAAGAATTTTTATCTTTTTTGGAAAATTTTTTCATGAAATGCGATCAACTGACGAAATGTTTAGCATAGTGAACTCTGCTCATCGAAAAATAATTGTAAATTTAGCGATTTATGCAAAAAAGTTATTCGAGTTGTTCCGTGAAAATGTCCTTCCGTGTTCGGCTAGCCCTTAACTTTTTTGTATGAATCGCTAAATTTACAATTATTTTTCTGTGCGCAGAGTTCACTTTTCTATACATTTCGTCAGTTGACCACATTCCATGAAAAAATTTTCAAAAAAATATAAAAATTCTTTCGTGTTCTTCCGTTGAGTTCTTCCGCTCAACTCTGCTATTAGAACAAAACTCCAATATCTCGTTTTGCGTTAGAGATATCCGAAAGTTCTCAACTAATAAAATGTTCGTCAAGACTTTTTCTATATTTTCTCTGTTGACCACTTTTTGATGTCTTCACAAACAACAAAGATATGCATGGACTCACCGCGAGTCCGGTCTGCGAGAGCATGAAATGCGAGCTCTGGGTCACATCGGCCGCGTGCACCACATTATGATACGGATTGTTATGTTTCGAGTAGCCGACCTCGAGCGCGCCCAAATAGTTTTCCAGAGCCGTCAACGGCACTTTGAATCGATCCATGAATCCGTAGCGGTTGAACAGCTCGAATCCAATGTATTTCAACGCGTGTCCCTCGGAGACCTCGTTGAGCTGGAACGGGTTGAACGACCAGTTCGAGACCTCCTTCATCAGTTCGGCAATTTCCGGCGGCATCGGACACTGCACCACTTGCTGCTTCCGGAACAATTTCTCGAAGAAGATGCCGGTGCGGATCGCGTTGGCGACACTCTTGAACTTTGGCTTGTCGCGCTTCTTGCCGGCGTTCTGGCGCGTGAACGTTTCGGCCAACCACTCGCGCACCTCTTCGGGCACCGTCTCCGGCGTCACCTCCGCCAGATCGTCGTCTTCGTCGCATATTCGTCTATAAGGATACCTATGAGGAGGAGAACATTGGTGACGTGGAATCGGGAGTACGAGTGCGGGAAGGGAATCGGCGACTGCTCTCTACATATTTCATGCTCACGGTCTCCTCAGAGCTGACAATGGGCGCGCAAGTGCGCCCCCACCCAATAGGCGCGAAATTCAAATTTTAACAGCAAAATTTGTGTTTTTTGCGAGATTAGCCACGAAAAATCGATAATTTCTCATTTTTTTCTCGATAGACCGATTGTATAGGCCATTACGAATTTTTTATGCGAAAGAGCGTTAAATTTGGAAAAGTCGCAAATCACATTTATCCGTTTGAAGGTATTTGGCTAAAACTGCGTGAATTTCAGTTGCTTTTCGGTAGTTTTCGCGGTTCGAGCGCTCAAAATGCTTGTATTTACGTGATTTATCATTCTCAAAACCAATTCTGCCGGAAAACGGTCAAGAAAGCGCAAAATGAGAAGTGCGGTTTTCACGGTCTCCCACGGCGCGAATGATTTCAATGGGGCGCACTTGCAACGGGCGAGCTGTGTCGATTTACGCCGATTAATTAATTTTCAACGGGAGTTCGCATTCTTTCCATGTTTTCTGTACAATACATCTATTTTTTGTACGCCTGGAACTTGGCGTCGAATAATTAGAGCACTAGCTACGTTTTGGTAACAGAAATCTCGCATATCGTTGAGAATTAGCCGAGTTATTTCGATTTGAACGTTTTGGCCTGGATTTTGATGTTTTTCGAATAGTTTTCGCGAAAACTGCTCAAGAAAACCGCCGGAACCTGAATTTTGTGAAGAAAGATTCAGCGAACATTTTTATTGTTCTTCTGGCTCATGAAATGCAAAATGAGCTGAAATATAAAGGTTTGATGTTTTGACGAAATGCGAAAAACATGAAAAACTCTAAATTCTGTAAAGAACGGTTTCCGCACAGTAAAATATTGTTTTCTAGACGTTTTTCAAGTCAAAAAGATAGAAATAAAGGTCGTAAACTCGAATTGAACTGCATTTTTAGACGTGCAAATTTTCAAAAAAGTTACAACGACACTCCGCAATTTACGAGCGCACTGTGTTTAGCATTAGCGCCCCCTGGGAGACCGTGAGTCATTTATTCTGAGAATTAGTGTGTTTTCATGTCGAACAATCATTTTTCATCGCTTTTGACCACAAAAATCAGAGAAAACGTGCTCAATTCATGAAAACGCCATTTGGGCGCCGAGGCCACGCCACCCATTTTGTCAGCTCTGGAGACCGTGCTTGCTCTATCAATCAGCGACTTTGTTAGCTTCATCATGAATGAGTTTGGTTGCAAAGTGTCTAGCTATTGTCAATCCCTTCAACGCAACCATGCACGCTCCAGCTATGGACACTTCGCAACCATATTCGCTATCTATCTATCATCTTGCCCGTAAAACATATATAATAAACAAGTCAGTAAGTCGCTATCATCCGTTTCCCCATAAATAATTCGCGGCGCGGCTCACCTCGTCTCATCCATATACGCCGTTTCGAGCACCAACGCCGCATACTCAATATTGCGTTTGAGGTCCTCCAACGGCAATTGACCGCTGTTCAGTTGGTGTAGAATGTAGCGGAGTCTGGAAGCGAAAAGTGCAATTTCGATTCGAGCCGACTTTGAGCTCATTTTGTCCGGTTTTTTAGGCAGTTTTGGGGGACGCCCAGAGCTATTGGGGCACCGCGTGGCCTACCTGCACGCATGCTTTCTCAGAACGAGTTGGTAGAAGCCGAACGTGTCGCCGACGATCATCATCTTGACACGGCGATTCACGAAGAAGAAGAAGAAGTACTGTAGTAGTTGGGAAGAGAGAGAGAGAGAGAAAATATTGATAAAGTAGAAGAAGAAGTAGAAGAAGAAGAAGAAGAAGATGAAGTGGCGGCGAGTGAGTGGCTTATCTTCTATATAGCTCTCTGGGGCATCCTACTAAGCTCCCCTCCCCTCCTCATATCATTATTTATCACTTCATAGGAGAGAGAGAGAGAGCGAGAGAAAGAGCGAGAGAGAGAGAGAGAGAGAGAGAGAGAGAGAGAGAGAGATTAAAGGGAGGAACGCATCGGCGCGCCGGAAGTATTATCCATGATACTATTAGGAGTTGTGACGTCAATTGGCTTAACATTATCATATGGCCTAACTTGTGCACATTTGTGTGGCCTAGCTATGCAATTCGGGCATCCTAGGCCATGGCCAGATTGATGGAAGACAGAGCGCCACGGCCACAGCCAATTTTTCCAGCAAAAAACAGCAAAAAGTCGCGCGCTGACTCATAATTCCGCTCAACTCCCACCGGCTCATCCCCCCCGTCAATCCGCCGCCGCTTCAAAACTCACTTTTCGATCGATTCCAGCGCGGCCGAGTTGTCGAAACTCTTGTTTCGTTGGGGCGAGCCGCCGGATGACGTGGCGCCCGTGTCCGTGCCGTCCTTCTGCTTCCGCAGCAGACTTCTCGGTCGTTGTAGGCCGTCTACTGAAAAGCGACACAATTAGGGAAGGGGCGGTGGCCTCATTTTCCGGAGCCCAGTTTGCGGCCGTCTATTATCGGTTCCTAGGCCACCTAGTTTCAGACAGAACGCGCTCATGGCCTAACTTCTTCCAGTGTCGGATTCTAGGCCATCGCCTCTCTATGCGCGCAGGCGCCTAACTTTTCGCGCTTTGTCGGACCATCGCATCGTCGAACCTCTGATGAATCCGTCATTCGAAGAGGTGCTCGGCGGCAACGTCATCGCCGAAAACACAAACATTTGCGGCGGATAGTTTGTCTCCTCTTCGTCTCCACCGCTATCACCACGCATAAGGAGCGGTGATTCTGAAAGAGAGAGTGAAAGAGAGAGAGAGAGAGAGAGAGAGAGAGAGAAAAGATCAAAGATGTAGGAGAACGAGTAGGAGAAAAGAGAGTTGTTATGGATGAAAGGATCAAAGGGCAATTGTAGGCGGGTGCGACACTGAATACCCATCTAATTGTATCGAGAGAGAGAGAGAGAGAGAGAGAGAGAGAGAGAGAGAAAGAGAGATCCCTCGAGATTTTTGAAAGTCAAGCGAAAAGATGATTACGGAAATAACTTGGGATACTGTAGGCACACTCAAAATCAGCCAATTTCGGTTAGCTTCTCCTGTTTGGCAAGTTTTTGAGTACTGAACCGATACAATGAACTCACTTTCTCAACCTGATACTATCAATGTACAAGTGAAAAAGCGAGGAGATGTAGGCTAATACTCACGCAAAAACAAAAGTGGCTTCGAGAAAAGGTGGTGAACTTTTGAGTCGACGAATTTCATCCAAAATGCCAATCATAATCATAGGGAGGGTTGACGGGCGAGTTTGTCACTTGTACTATTGTATGACTAACAGCGTTGACCTACTGTAGTTGGTGTTGAACACGAAGCGTGCGTACTAGACACAAAAACACTAGAAATGTGAAAAAAAAGAGCGCTCGACAAGTTCCGCTCTTTCTCTCTCTCTCTTTCTCTCTCTCTCTGTCTCATTCTATTCTTGACAAAATGTCAAGAGAAGAAGTGATATTGGATGTCCCCCCCCCCTCCCCCATCCTCTGATTGACTTACGACGTCTTCTGAAGAGACACACGCTGCCTTCACAGAAGATGTCAAGAAGAAGAAGAAGAAGAAGAAGAAGAAGAAGAAGAAGAGCGAGAAGAAGTTTTTTGATTGGATTTGTTGGAAAGAAAGAGATGGACATGAAGCAATCTATTCCGGGGGTGGGGGGGAAGTGTGAATGGATGAGCGCGAAGAGTCGGAAATGAGGGTACGGTCCATTCAAAAGTGTACATCTCGAGAGTCTGCAGAGATATCAAGAAATTGTCAACTGATGTTTTGCTCCTCAAAACATTTTGTACATTTTCTCAGTTGACCACTTTTTGATAGCTCCCACCGCTGCTGAGGTATATCGGTTCGAATAGACAACACTTGTACTGCATAGCCTAGTGCACATCAGAGTTGAGCGGAAATGGAATTTTGAAATCCGGAAGACGGAAGACGGCAGACGGAAGAACATTTTTTTTTACGGAACACGGAAACCGGAAGACGGAAGACAAAAGAATTTTTTTTACGGAAGACGGCAGACGGAAGACGGAAGAAAACGTTTTTCCCGGAAGACGGAAGACGGAAGACGGAACAAAAACAGCGTCAATACAGAACCTTTTTCTCCGGTTTTTTTTTTTGAAAAAAATAACTAAACAACAAAAATTTTGGATTCGCGTTCTTCGGGGCTAGTAAATTGCTTCTAAAAAGCTATTACTCTTTTACGGTACGGCGAATTTTTTCCGGAAGACGGAAGACGGAAGTCCGCTCAACACTGGTGCACATGTGAAACTCACACACAACCTGTGTCACGTGGCGTTTCTCGTTTGCTTCCACGCCGTTCAGGTCGAGCGGCGGGATTTTGAGCGGACGCGACGGTGGCGACGTCTGAAATCGAGTAGTAGCTGGCCTAACTTTCTCCTCGACCACCACCTACCAGAGTTGAGCGGAAGAGCTCAACGCAAGAATTTTTATCTTTTTTAGAAAATTTTTTCATGGAATGCGATCAACTGACGAAATGTAGAGCAAAGTGAACTCTGCGCATAGAAAAATAATTGTAAATTTAGCGATTCATACAAAAAAGTTAAGGGCTAACCGAAAACGGAAAGACATTTTCACGGAAAAACTCGAATAACTTTTTTGTATGAATCGCTAAATTCACAATTATTTTTCTATGCGCAGAGTTCACTTTGCTCTACATTTCGTCAGTTGTTCACATTTCATGAAAAAATTTTCCAAAAAAGATAAAAATTCTTCCGTTGAGTTCTTCCGCTCAACTCTGCCACCTACCGGTTCATCGTCCCTCGCCGCGCTCGTCCGCGCCGACAACAACTTCTTTTCGGTGTCCGCGTGGTGTCCGGACGACGTCGACGGCTTCAGCACGCAAAACGCGCTTCGGAAGCATCCGCAACTGCTCGTCTTTCGTGCACGGTTCATCGTCTACTACTCTGTAAAAAACGTTGCGTTGTTGCGTGCGCCGACTCGAGAGAGAATTCGTCGCAATTACATAAGAGCGTCAGTGATGTGGCACGCGACAATCAGAGCGAAGACTCATTAGTTGGTGAAGAAGCACGAAGAGAAAGTGGGGGAGAAACCGAGTAAAGAGAGCCTACCGAAAAACCGAGCTAACCTAATCAGTAACGGACGCAAATCGTCTTTCTTTTTGACTACTCAACTTTCGACAATTTCGGCTCTCTCTCCTTTTTTTTGGCGAAAAGGGCCATCGGCGAATTTTCAATTAGATGCCCCCCTTTTTCTAGTGCTTTCATGGGGGGGACCACCCGCCTAATCCACTGTGTGTACACATTAAACGCGGGCGCATTTCCATCGCTTTTTGAATGATAGGCCGCCGGAAATTGGATGGCAAAACGGAGTAGAAATGTCCTTTTCAATAGACGTCCGCCGCCGCCGCCGCCTTTTTTTTTCAATTAATGTTGACGTTCTGGCCTACGCGCCAACTTGGTGACGTGGCCTAGAAATCCAAAATAGCGAATAGTAGGTTTAGTAGGCGCTTTTGAGGGGAGCATTCGGATTTGGACACTGCGAAACCTAGTAGGACATTGAAAAACTAGTCCCCAGCTTCTCGTGGCCTAGAAAATCGTCTAGGAAAACTAGTCCCCAGCTTTTCGTGGCCTAGAAAATCGTCTAGGAAAACTAGTCCCCAGCTTCTCGTGGCCTACAAAATCGTCGAGGAAAACTAGTCCCCAGCTTCTCGTGGCCTAGAAAATCGTCGAGGAAAACTAGTCCCCAGCTTCTCGTGGCCTAGAAAATCGCCGAGGAAAACTAGTCCCCAACTTCTCGTGGCCTAGAAAATCGTCGAGGAAAACTAGTCCCCAACTTCTCGTGGCCTAGAAAATCGTCTAGAAAAACTAGTCCCCAACTTCTCGTGGCCTAGAAAATCGTCGAGGAAAACTAGTCCCCAGCTTCTCGTGGCCTAGAAAATCGTCGAGGAAAACTAGTCCCCAACTTCTCGTGGCCTAGAAAATCGTCTAGGAAAACTAGTCCCTAATGCCTATAGTATGGCCGGACGCGGAAAACTTCAAAACTGGTGGGAAAACGTTTCGTCCATCCCTCCAAATGGTTCCCAATGGAATTTTCGAATTTCTCTTCTCTTTCGACTTTTTCCACCAAAAACACACATTGTTTTACAACGTTCTTTGGGTGCGCTATAATTTGGGCGGCGGTGATTTATTTTATATTTGCGGAAGACGTGAAAGCGCCGGAAATTGGCAGGTTTCGAGTGTGAAATTGAAGTGGAAATGGCCTAGAAGAACCCGAGAATTTCGACAAATGGCCGGGGGATTCAAGACAAGAGAACAAGAGGCCTAGAATCCGACAATCGGAAACTAGGCTGCCTGGAGAGGTGATGGCCTAGGATTGACTTCACGAAAAGTTAGGCCACTGACCTGGAAACGAACGAACTTTTCCGCTTGAATAATCAACGGACCGCCGTGAGAACCAATATTGTCGGTGTGATAATTATCCGCATCTCTCATCGGAAGAGAGAAAGAGAAAGAAGAAGGGTGCAATATTTTATTTCATTTTATTGAGAGAAGCGGCGGTTAGGATGGCGAAGCGAGAGCAAGAAGAAGAAGAAGAAGAAGAGGAAGAAGAAGGTTCGGTTTTTTTTCCGTTTGAAAAACAGCCCCGACACCAGGATGAGATGAGTAAACAGGACGGACGGATGGGGAAGAGAGAGAGAGAGAGAGAGACAAGTCAATTTGGGACAATCAGCCGGGCACTAGAAAAAAAACGCTGGTGAGGTTTTTCGTGGTTTTGAGGCTCAAGTGGCTGGGTTTCAGTGGTAACATCTCAAAGCATGAAAACCGTAATTTCAAAACGACATATCTCAGCTGATTGTAAAGATACTAAAAAATGGTCAACTGATAAAATGTGCATAATTTTCTGATAAACATTTCATTAGTTGACCCCTTTTTGATATCTCAACCCACAGCCGAGATATAGCGTCTTGAATAAAGAACATTGCGTTGACACTCATCGAACAAAACTCTCATAGACAAAACGATATATCTCCGTTGCCGATAAAGATATCGATAAATGGTTAACTGATAAAATGTGCATAATCTCCTGATAAACATTTTATCAGTTGACCTCTTTTTGATATCTCAACCCACAGCCGAGATATAGCGTCTTGAATGGACGGCGTGCCGTAGTGCTTTGCCAAATTCCCTAACAAACTCTCAAAATGTGTTGCAAGAATCGTCATAGCAACCCTTATCCGTCGACGCTTTTGTCCAACTTGAACCTAATGAATACCCGCCATATTTGCCACGAAAACTGACACGAAGATGATAACAAACGTGTTGTTCTGGGGGGCTGTCAAAAAAAAGGGATTCCTTCCATGCACGCATTCATATTTACAGCTGTCTTCTCCGTCTTGCAAAGCAAAGAAAAGACAAGAAAAGAAAAGTGTGTGCGCGTTCTTTTTTTTCTAGGTTTTCGCCAATATTTTGAGATGAGGGGTGGCGAGAAACTGCAAAACAACTGATACACACACACACACATTTTGGAGCGTCTTTTGACGGAAATCGCTCGAATTTTAGACCTTTTTCCCTCAAAAAAAGGGTGCAATCCAGAGATGTTGGGAATAAAAATTTTACTCTACGGAACACGGAACACGGAAAACGGAAAATTTTTTTTTTTACGGAACACGGAACACGGAACACGGAAATTTTTTTTTTACGGAACACGGAACACGGAAAACGGAAAATTTTTTTTTACGGAACACGGAACACGGAAAACGGAAAATTTTTTTTACGGAACACGGAACACGGAAATTTTTTTACGGAACACGGAAAAAAAGCGTTTTTCAAGAGAATTCCAGTGATTTTTTTAAAAAAATAATGTTTTGTTTAATTCGATAATCTGACTGACAAGGCAGCTGTTTGACTCATGTGAAAGTTTTACTGAAAATTTCATAAAAATAACAAAACCAACAACACAACAGTAAACAACTACAGTAAAAAACGACTGAAAATGGAATCCACTTTTCACGAATATGGTCCGAATCCGAAAATTTTCAAATTTTGACCACAAAACGTCAATTGTCCTAATCTTTCCGGAGATAAATTTGATCTACGAGGCGAGCATTTTTCCGCAGAAAATATAGTTTATACGGAACACGGAACACGGAACACGGAAATTTTTTTTTTTACGGAACACGGAACACGGAATTCCCAACATCTCTGGTGCAATCGAGCAGTTTTGAACGTTTTTGGGCGAAAATGGAAGAAAACAAAGGAGCAGTTGCATGTTTTCTGTTTACATCTTCAACGGCTCAAATTTCGGGCCCGGAATCGCTCATTTTTCGCTTTTTCGGACCGAATTTGTGAGAAAACTGCGAAGTCTACAATATCGGTAGCATTCGGACGGTTGTTGGCAAGATTGGCGCTGAATTTGAACTTGAAAGAGCAATATAATAGAAAAATGTACAATTATACGTTGAAACCCTTCAAAATGACGCGAATTTAGGCTGGAAAACCCGAAAATTTTCACTAAAAACCGATCCAGGAAGCGTGAAGGACTAAAAATGAGAAGACGACAATATATCAGCACTTGATTTCGTTGTCGTCGAGGGCGAAAAAGAGAACAAAGTTTGAGAGAGCGGGGGGTAATTGATGAGGAGCATCCTGTGAGAGCATGCTTCTTCTTCTTCTCTCTCTCTCTCTCTCTCTCTCTCTCTCTCTCTCTCTCTCTCTCTCATGTTTCCCCATCAAAAAAGTGCGTTTTCCGAAGAGCAACACTTTGTTTTTCAGTTTTGATCTACTGCCACTACAGTACTCGCTTTATTTGTTCGAATATCATCGTCTTCTCTCTTGAAGCTAAAGGTCGATGCACCATGTGGCCATTGGATTACACGCTTCAAAGAGCGAATACTTTATGAGCGGGAAAATGGAAAGAAATGTGTCATAACTAATGAGCAGAGAGGGCGATGATCTTTAGAAAAAGAAGCAAAAGTACAGTAACCTGTGCTAGATCGATGTCACGAAAGTTGAATGGATAATATTGGTACTATACCAGGTTTTGTTTAGCATTATATTGTCATCCAACGTTTTCCAAGGGGTTTTTGATGTTTTAAAAGCCTTTGGGTTGACGAGTTTGACAGGAAAATGCAAAAATGGGCGGTGTGGAGGGAAAGGAAGATTAAAAGTCATCATCATCATCATTTTGCGCTTTTCCCGACTGAAAATCCCCGAAAAATAATCCCAAAATTGGGAATTTTTTTTGTTCGGAGACGCAGAGAAGAAGAAAAAAGAGAGATATTGTCGGAGAACATGAAAAACGCGTTTTTTTTTTTGGGTCGGTGTCCTTTCTCACAAGAGAGCACCCTCAACATCAAATTTCCGGTCTGAAAAGTCATCGACATTTCTCGCTCTCTCTCTCTCTCTCATGAATAATTCATAAGCGAAAAACAAACAATAGTAGATTATCGTCATGCGGAAATGTAAAAGATCGGTGACAAAAATCGAGAAAAAGCGATTTTGCGTTCGGGGGGAATCGAACCCCCGTCGAATGCTTGGAAGGCATCCATGCTGACCATTACACCACGAACGCCGGCGAGTGCGACACGTCTGCGAGGCGGTAATGAGAGTGCGCTGTGGACGCGCATTTCGGAGGGCGAGTTGATAGATGTCTAGGCTTTTCAATGATTTTCCGTGTCTGCAGCGTACAATACGGTCGAATGGTGTTTTTGTGGCCAAAAGCAAAGTGGAAAATAGAGCGTGATACCACCGAAAATAGCGTTGAAGAAGAGCGAGAAAGCGGAAAAATCGAGACAATTTTCAAAGAGACTTGGTCAAACACATCAAAAACCATCAGCATCGCATCCAGGCACGGGCTCCCTCCGCGTCGAGCCAGCGCTTGGAGAGGCCGTCTCGTCGTCTGCGTCTCTCCGATCACTGTGCTCTCTGGGCCGCCCCGCCACGTTAACATCTGACTATGAAACAGAGAGAGAGAGAGAGAGAGAGAGAGAGAGAGAGAGAAGAAGAAGAAGAAGAAGAAGCTCATGGAAAAAGATAAAAAGAGACAAAAGTTGTCTGTCTTGGGGCCAAAAACACACACACACACACTCTTCTCCTCGCGGGTCGGTGGATCGGATCAAACCACAAAGAGTACTTTTGTGTGTACACTTCCAATTGCGCTTTGATATGATATGGGAGTTGACGGGTGTGTACCCCACTGCGTGGGTGTCAAAAATGACAAGTAAACGCATAATATATGTAGGCGAGCGGAAAGAGAGTTTAGTTGTTGGGGCAAAAAAATTTGAACCGGTATTGTGGCGCTCGTCAATGTGCTAGGCGCTCTCGAAAATTTTGAGCGTAAACTTCACATCTAGTAGGTCATTTTTGTAGTTGACCACTTTTTTGTACGATCACTCCCAGGCGTACTGTAGCGCGTGGAAGTTGGCGCTGAAATCAGAAACTGTGAACCTCGCCTCTAACTTCGAAGCGCTACAGTAGGCCAGGGAGTGGTCGTGTAAAAAAGTGGTCAACTACAAAAATAAAGCTCATCGTCCGAGCTACAATTCTGTTTTTTAACCGTACATTTTGCACAAAAACTGACAAAGAAAATACACGATTTGCAAAGTGAACCTCAATTTTTCCACTTTTTTCAAAAAAAAGTTCATTATTATTATTATTATAAAACCGCTTAAATTATCCGCGGGACTAGTGTAGTTTTGTCGCTGCCATCAAAAGCTTTCGGGCCTTTTCCGCCACCGCGTTCGCAATACTCTTCTTTCGATTTTTCTCGCATCTCTGCTTGTAGGCCTGAAATTGAAGGACGTTTCGCAACTAGTTGACGACCGAAAGTTGCGAACCGGTTGCAAAGTGTCCCTAACACGAACCTTTTTCTCGGATTCGCTCAAATTATCCCATTGCTTCGCGATTCTCTGTGATATCTGTCCGAAAGTCGCGTGCGGCGCCGCACGCTTCTCCGTCAGTTGTTGTTCGCGAAAAAACAGTGCGTAGGCGGATGTGGACCTGAATTTGAACAGTTTTGAATGTTGAGGATTACTGTAGCCACCTACCGTATCTTCTTCTTCTCATTTTCCTTGTCTTTTGGAGGTTTTTGCGCAGATTCCGTGGTTTGAAGCCATTGAATTGTGGGTTCCAGGTCGTACCATTGTACGAAATAATCGGGAATGTGATAGCAGTTGAACTCGTCGAGCGGAGAGGACATTACGCTGAAATTGACAATATTAGGGAGCTGAATATGAGAAAATGTAAATTACGCAAACCACGGCATTCCTTTTCAATATTGCGCATTACCAAAATAAGACCTCTCCGACTGACGTACAACTATCAGCAAGATGTCACTCGATGGATCGGTGTTTATCTTCATTGAGGCATTCGCGGCGGCGCGCGTGGCGGACGTCTATAAACGAAGCAGCCGACACCTCGCGGGTTCCGCGCACCGCTATGTTTTGCGTGTCGCCAGGCTCCACCCCTTTTACAAAACTGCGCGATTTCGGGCTAAAAATGACGAAAAAAAAGCAAAATCGGTTTGGGAAATGACATTCGTGACATTTGCATGACCGTCTAATCCTAATTGGGCCGTGTTCCGAGGCTCTTTGTAATTATGCGGTGCCGAGTTGCGCAACGCGAGCCGCCTTTCGCCTATTAATCCAATTTTCATGTCATAACAGATGGTAACAAGGAGCAAAAACGGTGTAACAATAACAAAAAAAAAGGAGGTGGGCAAACAGAAAATGAGTATGTTCTTGGGTCAAAAAATGGATTAATCAATCGTATCCGCTCTCCATGATCCATTTGTTCACTTTTTGATAGGCCGCCGAGTCGGCGAGGTTCATGTGCCAAAATACGCGCATTCCCTGAAAACACACAAAGGTAAAAATGACCATTTTCGTGAAATTTTCGCCCAGCCGTACCTCTGACATCAATTCGAATTTCGCCCGTTTCTGCGTGTTGATGACCGGCTCGAAAACGCGTCGGAGCACGGATTCGGGCGATTTGGCGAGTCCGACGAAGAGCTTTTTGAGCAAAGAGGTGAGTGGCGCCGAGCGGCTCGCCCATTCGACCGTCTGAAAAGGCACATGGATTACTGTCGATTATTGGGGCTACGGTACCTTGAGTACTGTTATCGGCATCACTTCGTTGGCGATCAAATGCTGCACGAGTTGAGCCAGCGAGCCACGCTGGAACGGTTTCAGAGAATCGCACTCGCGCAGTCGGTCCCAAAGCGCGAATTGGAGAGTGATCTGCGGATAATTGTATAGAAATCATCAGGGCTTACCCACTTGCAATATTCCGATCGGACCCAAACTTTGCAGGTTTCTTGAACCTGGATTTAAGTATATTGGGTCCAAGCCCAGTCTCGGGTACACTAGATAATCCAATCGGTCTGAAACTCGGACCCAGAATACTTCAATCCACGCCCGAGAAGCCTGCAAAATTTGGGTCAAAAGTCCAAGCCCGGCCCTGCAAATAATTCAAGAAAGTGGAGAAACGTACCACAAATCGTTTGTTAAACTCGCAAAACCGTTGCAAAAGTGCGGCGTAGAAGGCGTTGAACGACTTCTCCTTCATCATCATCGCAATGAGCACGTGCACCAGCTCCCGCTCCTTCTCTCCCTTCAACGAGAGCTTCAGCAGACGCTCGAACGCCTCGTCTTCGTCTTCCGCAGTCGCTGAAAGTGTACGAAAGTTTTGCAGCCGCATGAAAAAACGCATGTAGTTACTGACCGACAGAGCAGAAAATCTGTCGCCGAATCTCCGAGTTCATGCCCGCTTTTGTGGCCAACGAGACGATTTCCGGCGGGAACGCGGTCCCTCCGGACGCGTTCTTCTTCTGTTGAGCCGCCGACGCCAGGAGACCGTATCCGCCGTTTTCGGGAAGACGGAACGCCGAACCGACGATCCACCTGAAATTTAAATGAAAAATCACGGATAAAAACGAGCTCGAAAAGCTTTTAACGTCATTTTTCAATAGAGGTTCTGAAAAATGCCCAAAATTACCATCTTCCTCGTTGCTCGGCGTGCAGCAGGTCGTTCAGCGTCATCGAGAGCTCTTTCCCGTCCGCCGCGGCTCCTTTTTCTGCAAATTTCGTCAATTTTTCCAAATCATCGAGGTTTGACCTACTTTTAGTGAGTCCCTGCAGCACTTTGACCTGCCGCTCGAACACCGTGTAATCGATGGCCTTCGGGCTCGCTTTTTTCAGCGCCAAAACCTCTTCCAGCAGGAATTTGGCTCTCGGAAGCGCCGAGACGGGCTTCTGCTGAAAGTCCGCCGCGATTTTATCGATTTTCTCGGTCACCGACTGCCATTGCGTCTTTTTCAGCGATTTGTAGGCGTAGGCGACGAGTGTTCGCACCGCGAAAAGATTCGTTAAATTCAGATTTTCCGCAAACTTCTCCAAAAGTTCGACGAGAATCGAGGGTTGGAGGATGCGAAAGACGACGAGCATCGCCGTGAAAACCACACGATTCTCCATCGATTTATCGTCCGTTTCCTCTTCATTTCGCATCGATTTGACCAGATCGCAAAGGAACACTTCTACGAAATGGGCGGCTGAATAGAAAAGAGCATTATCAAACATTTTTTTTTCCAAAAAACTGGTCCTCACAAATCTCGTTGCTGATCATCGAATGGCACATTGTCACAAATGCTCCGTAGGTCGTCAGAAGCGAGTCTTGGAGACGGAACGGCGCCGCCAACGCCTTCGAAAGGAACTTGTACAGCGCACTTTTCACGTCTGAAATTGGAGGGTTTAAAAATACGAATCTTTTGACGTTTAATGTGTCTTGTGCTTTGAAACAAAACATCAGAGCACAAAAACAACGCATTGCTCCCAAAATGCGGGAATTCAGTTACAGAATACGAATTACATGTGCAAAACCACAAAAAAGACAATTAGCGCATTTTCAGGCTCCCCTACCATTTTTCGAGCTCGTCGTCCACAGCTCCGCGATCGCCTGCTGCGACTTGACGAGCATCGCGTCGGAGAGTTTGTTGATGACGCTGTTCACCGCCCGATCCACACGTGCTCTTTGCTCCGCCGATGAGCCCGAATCGGCGGTGGCCGCGTCGAGTTCTTCGAGTTTCCGTCGCGCCGCCGCCGGGTCGAATTTGATCAGCTCGCCCGTTTGTCTGCAAAAATTGTCTTTGAAAACCCCGAGTTTTTCTTGATTTTCCTTAGTGCTTTTACCTATTAATTTTGCGTCCGTAAATGTCTTCGGCTTCCTCTTCCTCTCTTTCTTCCTCTTTCTCTTCATTTTCATCAGAATCCTCTCCTTCTTCATCCTCAATTCCATCTTCTTCTTCTTCGTCCTCTTCCAATTCCTCATCCGAACCGATATCATCCATCTGTAACTCGAAAATTGTCCATTTTTTCCAGATTTTTCAAATCCCACCTCTTCCCCTTCTGAAAGATCTAATTCCACGTCATCTTCCTCCTCTTCCTCGTCCTCAAACTCATTTTCACTGTTTTGTTCGTCGCCGTCGCCGCCTTCGTTCTCCATTATATCTTTGCGGCGTTCCGCGTCGCAAAAGTCGAGCAGCACTGCAAAAAACGTTTCTTTGAGCAATTCTTAATAATTTTTTGATTTTGATCCGGACAAAAGGCTTGGTTTTCAGTCCGGGTAAAGCCAGAAATGTCTAGACTGCGGCGCCATAAGGACACTCCGGCAATCTGAACATTAGTGATTCTAGTGCTCGTATCAGGTAGTCTAGTGGGTTCAAATGAGTGGAAACTGAACGAATATGACCCATATAATTAATTTAGACAGTTAGAACAACTCACTGTCCAATCCGTCGCTTCTCATCGCTTTTGGCACCTTCAACGTTCCGTCACGCTCTTTTTTGTTTTCCTGCAAAAAATCTCGTAAATTTTAGGATTTCCACATGAATTCGATGATTTTTACATTCAAACCGAGCAAAACTCCATATTTTCGAATCGCCGCATCGTCGTCGTCGACGCCTTCTTGATCCTGACGACGTTTTCGTTTAGCCGCCTGAAAAATGGGATTTTTCGCTAAACTCTTCTGATTTCTTGCATTTTCTCACCTCCACCTCTTCCATATACTGCTCGTAAGTCAGATCCTCGTCCGAATCCTCGGATTCATCGCCGTATTTGCGTTTTCCCTTGTTCACACTGACTTCCACGACACCACCACGTCGTTTTGCCGGACTCTAAGCAGAACAATTAGTTTTTTTCGATTTTTCAACAAAAATCAATAATCACCTCGTCCTCGGACTCTTCGTCACTTTCCAAGTCTTCATCCTCACTTTCGTCTCGTTTTTCCAGCTTTTTCATCTCTTTTTTCGCCTCCCGCTGCCGCTTCCGTTTCCGCTTCTTCTTGTCCTCTTTCGTCATTCCCATCGCTTCACGCATCACGTTTTCGATCTGGAAATGTCGCAAAACTTAAAATTCGCCGGAAATCGCAAATTACCGGAGCCCTTTGGGCGAACGCTCGAGCCTGCATCTTTTTCAGCTTCTTCGCCGACTTTCGCTGCTCTTTTCTCGACATTTTCGGGCCGTCGCCCGTCTGTTCGATCGTTTTCATCCTCATTTTACCCTGAAAACTCAATTTTAGCAGTTTTTCCGTGATTTTCGCGCAAAAAAAAAGAGAAAATTCGTCGCAAATGAGCAGAGAAATGTCTGCGCTCTCTTCATGCCGCCTTATCTCTCCGCATTCTCATTAGAGCGCGTTTGCATTATGTACTTGGAGTTTTGCTGAAAATGTAAGAATTTCCACCTGGATTTTGCAACAATTAAGGGATTTCGAGTTGTTTTTGATACTCAGCGCTACAAGAGCTTCAGTTCGACATATTATAATGTACAAAAATATTTATTAAAACGCTGAAAAACTGAAAAAAACCGCATTATCAATATTACAAGTAATGCAAAGAGATCGATAATTATGTACAAGTTGCGCTAAAATTTAGCATGTCAAACTCAAAAAAGAGTAGGAAATTTATTCGTACTCTGGATGGTTTCTCAGCGCCTCGTAAAGGTCCTTCTCGGTGTGCTCGCCAACGAAAACTTTGTGGACCGACGTGAAAATCGGGAATTCCTCGGCGATTTCGTGCATTTCGAGCATCTCGAACACGTCCTGCGCGGTCGGCGGTCCTTGCGCACTCTGACCATTCAGCAACTCCTTCTCGACAACGGCCAGGCACTGAAAATTGGATTTTTGTAAATTTGTTGCTGTGAAAGATGTTGAAACACTGTCTCTCGTCTATTTATCTGACCAACCTTATCACTCTTGATGAACGCCTCCGCCACTTTCCGGTTTCTGCCTCCGAAGCAAGTGGTGATGAGATCGGCGAGTCCGCACGACTCCAAGTACGTGTTTCCTCCGTCTTCCTCCGCGTTCGGATAGAAATGCTCCACGAATTTCTTCGTTTCCAGCAGTCCCAGCCGAATAATCGCCGATTTCACGTTGCACGCCCATCCGAGTCCATCGGCGAAACCGGCCGCACACGCCACAATGTTCTTAAGTGCTCCGCAAAGTTCCACCGCCTCAAAGTCGGTCGTCACGCGGATTCGGAAGTTCGGAGTGTCGAAGAGGGCCTTCAGCTCCTCACCATTCTCCAAACTCTTACATCCGATCGTCGCTTCGCAGAATTTTCCGTCGGCGACCTCTCCGGCCAGGTTCGCGCCCATCAGGACGGAGCATTCGACGCCGAGCGCCGCCTCGATGTCCTCCGAAATCAGACGCATTTTCATTATTTTCGTTTCCGCGTCCATCTCCGACGAAATGCCTTTGGTCAGCGAGACTGCGTGGGCGTCGGGCAGCAATTTTCCATTGAGTTCCTCACAAATCTGCGCGATTCCTTGATGCGGGACGACGAGAATCAGAATGTGCGCCGAGGCACAGGCATCCAGAAGATTCGAAGTGGCGATGACGTTGGAGGGAATGCGGCGGCCCGGCAGGTACTTGGCATTCTCGTGGCGACGATTGATCACGTCGGCGATCGATTCGGAGGTGTCGCCCGGCTTCTGCAAACGAGAAATTCACATTTCTTGCGAGTTTTTCCGTCTTTCTCTATAGTTTTTCACGTCAAATAAAGAAAAGGCGGCGAAAAAAGTGGTTTGCTCGCAAAACCGGACGATTTTGGTGTGGTTTTCAGTGAAACCAGAGACAAATAACACATTTCGGGAAAGAAAAGTATAAAAGACGGCGTGTTTGGATGAGATTCGAGCGAATTTGGCGAAATTTCGATGAAAAACAAGGCGAGAAGATCACGGTATTTTAAACGGCGAAAACTGTTTTCTTTTGCGAAATTAGGAAATTAAGCGAAACTGCGCTGAATTTTAGAGGAAATCGCGGAAATTTGCGACGAAAATGAGAATCGGCAAGTGCGGAGGGCAGCGAGCGATCGCGATCGAACAGAATGTTCGTTCGCGAATAACAAAACAACAAGAACGTGGATTTTCGCGCGCTCTTTTTGCCGCGAAACATTTGAATTTCAAAACAAACGATAAATGTTAAAGTGCCAAAAGGTCGGAAAAAAATGCCAAAAAGTTGGATAAAAATGCCAAACGATCGAAAAAAAATGACATAAGGTCGGAAAAAAGTGACAAAAGGTCGGAAAAAAATGTCAAAAGGTCGGAAAAACTGCTAAAATACCTGTTTTCTGACTTTTTGTAATTTTTTTCGGCATTTTTTCCGACCTTTTGGCATTTTTTTCCGATCTTTTGGCATTTTTTTCCGACCTTTTGGCATTTTTTTCCGACCTTTTGGCATTTTTTTCCGACCTTTTGGCACTTTTCCAACATTTTGTCACTTTTTTCCGACATTTTGGCATTTTTTCCGACATTTTGTCACTTATAAGTATACTTCCGACCTTTTCGTTTTCCGCCCTTTTGTCACGGACTCGAATTTCCGGTTTTTAAGAAAAGCCGTCGGCTCACGGTTGCGCGTGAGACCGATAGCTACAGAATGAAGGACCAGAAAGTGCGTGAAAAAGTGAAAATTTACGAACTTTGGCGTTTTTAGTAGACCTACCGCTCATAACGGCCCGCCAATTTGAGCGTTCGCTCTCGGGAACGCAGTGCGGCGGATGGCAGCCAGCCGAGCGATCGGCCGAAAAAAAAAGAAGAAAATCCACGGGTCGGACGGTTCTTTTTTGTGCGTAAACGAACCAAACTCACAGCGATTTTTTATCAGTTACTAATATATAGTAAAGTCTCGGAAAAACCGGAAAAACCGAAGGTTTCTCTGTCCAAAGTCGGTCGAAATTTGCGTGAAAAACCGGGGTGCGCACAGCTCAACGAACGAATGTAATTTTTGAAAATTTGCGCAAGAAATTTGGAATATTTTCAAATATCCTCAAGAAATTAACGCAAATTTCGGTCGACTTTTGTCTCTAGACCCTCTAGTTTTGTCGAAAACTCTCGACTCACTCTGGAATCGCGGCACCACATGTGCACAACAGGGTTGAACCGGCCGCTCTGTCGCTTGACGGTCGTTGCGACGAGACACGCGATCGCGGATCCCCAGTTTCCGCCGCCGACAATGGCGATTCGCTTGCGGCGGTCCTCGTGAAGCTCTCCGGCATTGTTGTTGAACGAATAGTCGAACGATTGACAAACCATTGTTGTGTAGAAATAGTGATTTTGTGATTTTTTTTGTTATGTGCCCCGCCTTCTCGATCTTTTATATACAATTTAGAGTTTATTCTTCAAAAGTCGTAGGCTCCGCCCACTTTTGACAGATCACTGATAACGAGTGACGAGTGTGATGATAGGGACGGAAAGAGAGAAAGAGAGAGAGAGAGAGAGAGAGAGAGAGAGAGAGGGGAGAGAAGAGATTTGTTCACGTGAACACACTTTTAAAAGTCGTCAAGCCATTTCGAGGAATCACTGATCACACAACGTTTTGCAAAACTGCACAGTGCAAAGTCCTTTTGATTTGAACCGTTTTTTGACAGAAAACTAGACGCAGTTTACCACTTTTTTGTACGGCCACTTCCTGGAGTATGGTAGCTCACGAAAGGTTTTAAAGGGTCCCAACTTCAAAGCGCTACAGTACACCAGAGAATGGTTGTAGAGAAGAGTGGTCAACTACAAAAGTATAGTACTACTTGTGAACTTTATTTTTGTAATTGACAACTTTTTTGTACGACCCCTCCGAAGAGTACTGTAGCGCTTGGAAGTTTAGAGCAGAGTTTGGGTGATCCTAACTTCCAAGGCCTACAGTACTCCAGGAAGTGCTTTTGGAGAAACATGTTCAACGACAAAAATGTTGTACTAGATGTCAAGGCCTCACAAAAAAATTTTGGTACCGATGTGACGTTTCCGGGCTCCAGTTTCCAGCGTACTTTGACACGGTTCCATTGGCCATCCTCACGTCTCATTTTGGATACCATTTCCACTTCACGTGAACATTCCATGGACTGTTTTGGTGGCTTCCCCATTGATGATGTCAGCGGGAATCGAAAAAGTACCTACCAGTGTCCTTATCAGTGTGTAAAGATTGAAAATTAGGTGGGGAAGGTTCGCGAACGGCGCCAATGATCACTTTTTTCCGTATCTCTCTCTCTCTCTCTCTGTTTTTCTATTTTTAGATGCGAAAAGTCGTCTAGCCAGTCTTCACGTGAATAAATGAATCAAAAGGATATGTCAAAGTGGTTGAGGTGGTCGATGCACCATGTTCTAGAAAAAAAAAAAATTTGTCCAGATAAAATTCTTGCAGATGGCTGATGCACCATAATGAGCGAAAAGTTCCATTTTTGCTTTGTACTTTGCCGGACGGTCGATGCACCATTTAGAACTCCAACACTTGAAAAGTCCAATTTGAAAGCACAGAACAACCTGGAAAAAAAACTGGAAAAACTAGACTATATTTAGTGGATGAACCAGTTGGGACCGCAAAGTTACACAACTCTAAGTCACCTCTCTTTGGGGACCTATATCTCGAAAACTCTTGATTGTTTCGAAAAGTGATCAACTGGAAAGTTGTTGCAAATTTTATGCTCTACAACTCTTCAATTGAGTATTTTACCTGAACATGCTTCATTCTCACGTTATGAGCCAATTTCCGAAGAGTATAATACTAAGTCTTACACAGTTGCTTTTTGTCCTAATTTAGAGGCTGGCTGATGTTTTCGTCAACTTTCACATTAATTGGGTCCCTTAAAAATGATCCGAACACATTTTCGCCCCACTTTTTCGCTCGGAGCTCAGAAGCGGTGCCTAGTACGGGACACAAAGACACTCCCCCCAAACCAATCTGAAACATGACACTTTATGAAGCGCTGGCACACGACAATGTGAAAACGAGTGTGAGCCTATCGGATTTCGGCTCCGCTTCCCGTTTTTCACGGATTCCATCCCCCCGTTTTTTTTTTTGTTTTTGATTTTCTCCCGATGACTTCTTGTTTTTTTCGTCCGAGTTCCGCCGTCAGTTGTTGCTTTGAATCGTTCGTGGTCCCTCTGTTTTTTTTTTCCAGTTTTGCTTTCTGTTATAAATGTCTAGTTGGTAGTGTAATGACGAACTTAGGCCTAGACGGCATCTCCTATCTTTGACGACTTATATCTTGGAAGACATTCGTTGTATCAAAAAGTGTTCAACTGCAAAGTTGTTGCAAATTTTATTCTTAACAACTTTGTAGTTGATCATTTTGCTCCACATAGCTTCATTTTCGAGTTATGATCAAAAAACTGTAGAGCACCTCTAACGTTGGTCGATGCACCATGTTCTGCTGCCGTCTAGCGTATTTCCAGCTAATTTCGAGGGAGTTTTACCACCGAATACTATGAAACAAGTGTGTCGGATGTAAGTGAGAGTGGCCTAGAAATTCCTAGGCCACAGCCACCACTTTGGGGTCGCGTAAAAGTACAATATTTTGCGCGTTATCAACATGACGATGCATACATAAATCAAATATGAATGTTATACCAATAAAAAGAGACGGAGAGAGAGAGAGAGAGAGACAATAGATACACGTTCGCCCCCCTTTCCATTTTTATGTTTACCCCCCAAACATTGTCCTTTCCCACTTCCAATCCGATTCGGGCTGGTCCCCCATCGACCACTGCGTCTCTGTGCTCCTTCGGCTCGAAACGGCGTCAACCAGTGGGACCGCTTCTCTCTCTCTCTCTCCCACTCTCTCCCACTCTCTCTTCCTTTCTCGTCTCCGTCTCCCCACTCTCTCTCTCTCTCTCTCTCTCTCTCTCTCTCTCTCTCTCTCTCTCTCTTTCTCTCTATGCAATGTGCAGTCGCGAATGCCATTTTGGCAACGATTTATTTTCAGTTCAAAGTTTGCCGTCGATCATTCTCACTGGGGGCGAGATATTATTATTGTTATTATTATTATTTTCACAACAATTGCCCGCACTTTTTTCCCGCCTATTGACAACTGGTTTTCCTCTTTTCCTCCGTTTTTTTTTGCCTGCCACCATGTCACCTTTCAATTGAGGAGGTTTTTTAATGGATTTCCCCCACAAAATGTGGTTGTTTTTGTCTCGATGGCCTAACTTTTGCCGCTTGAAATCTAGGCCGTCAAGGTGTGGCCCAACTTTTCGCTGTTTTCGATTCTAAGCTTGTACCACATGGACTAAGTTTCCCGGATGAAATCCTAGGCCATCTGTTTCTCGATTTTTGTTCCGTCCCAGTGAACCTCGTTTTCCAGAAACGATAGAAATGGGCCTTCGGACTTTGGGGGACCGGGTCCCTTGTGACAAATGACTCCCATGTTGGTGGAAAAGAAGACGAAGAAGAAGAAGAAGCTGTCCATGTTTTTCGTGTGTGCTTTTTGCTTTGAAATGTCGTTTCGCCGCAAGATTTTGTGTGGGAAACACGAGTTTTAGAGATGACGCCTCGAGAAAAAACTAGTCCCTGAAGAGTTTTTTTTCTAGTGGTTCACAATGTTTTACAACCTTGTTATTGTTGTTGAAAAGTTCAACCACATGGTGCATCGGCCATTCCAGTTTTGAGTCCATCTTTTGTATGGTGCATCGACCACTTTCGTCTACTTTTTGTGACCTTTTTCTCTACACATGGTGCATCCTCGTGTCAACCAAATTTTTTCTTGATTCTCCAAGCCTTAGAAATAGTGCATCGACCGTTTCCCATCAGTTTCAACGCTATCCCCCATTCTTCACATGGTGCATCGGCCATCCACCATTTTTTCGGTAGTTTTTGGGAAAATTTGTGTCGCAAAAAAGTTGCAAAACTATTATCGCATTTCTCGTGTGTCCGTCACCGGCTAGCGGGCTTCCTTCCGACTCAATTATTCACTTCAGCTGTGCAAACACAACAAAAGGAGAGGAAAGCCGGAGAGAGAGAGAGAGAGAGAGAGTCCTTCCGTTTCTTTTCTTTTCCGCGCAGCCCAGTCGGCGGCGCGAATCGGAACATTAGCATAATGTGTCTCCGGCCCGCTCACGCACTCTCTCTCTCTCTCTCTCTCTCTCTCTCTCTCTCTCTCTCTCTCTCTCTCTTTCTCTCTCTCTTTCGGAACAGTGTCATCATCGGCGGTAGGAGGACACACCTTCGAAGGAACGAACGAAATATCCATTATTAGTTGTACACGTACTACACAACTTTTTTTCTGCATTTTTTAATGACGCCTCACGTTTTCCATAGATAACCGCTGCTGATTTTCGTTGGCAAACAATGAGAAGTAATGTCGTGTTCCGTTTGTGCTCAAAAAGAGCACACCGACCGAGAGCCGACCGGCAGCACAGAAAGATGGAGCGAAAGAAAAAAAAAACGAAGTTTTGTTTACCCTTTGTCTTTTTTGTCCCCCTTCCTCTTCTTCTTCTTCTTCTTCTTCTCTCTGTTCCGGTCACTTTTATGGTCAATTTTTTTGACCCCAACTAACCAGAACATGGTGCATCGACCACTTTTTTTTGTATTGAATCATTTTCTCGACAAATGCCCGTGTTTTAGTGGAAATTGCCGATGTCTAGTGTGAAAAATGCGTGCTGAAAAAGTTAGGCCATGCACTTGTCCCTTTTTCCAATGTCTACGTGGCTTCGTCCATGTTTTTTTTCGCGTTCCGTGTTCCCCTGATGTCGCCTTCTTTTTCGGGCCCTTTTTAATTGAAAAACATACTGGGGGCGGGACCAGTGTGCTCCCTTCTTCTTCTCCGCCTTTTTCGCCTCGTTCCCATCCGAAAATAACTCGATTTCGCTCCTTTTTTTCGGTCCCAAAAGAGGGAGAGAGAAGAAGAAGAAGAAGAGAGAGTCGTTTCATGGGAAAAGACACGCCTTTCCCTCTCCTTTTCGCTCATTCTGAAATCCAATTTCCGTCTTCCGTGCTTGCGCCAAGCACCGCGCGGTTAGTACTCGAAAATCTATGATGGCCTTACTTTTTCTCGCGGCGGAAAACTAGGCCACGTGGCGTGGCCTAGCTTTGCACGGCCATGGCCTAACTTTTGCCCCCCCCCCCTCTTCTTTCATTTGCCTTTGCCTTGTTGTTGTCCGGATCCTAGGCCATACCACGTGGCCTAGCTTTCTGTCCTTTTGTTGGTGGCCTAACTTTGAAAACCTAGGCCACCACTTTTCTCTCTTTCTTTTTATGCTTTCTGCTCACTAATCTCGGCCAATTTTCTCTGTTTTTTCAGCGTCAAAACCGCTCTCAACCCCCACATGCGCCGGCGACAACATGAAAATTGAAGGTAAGGCTATGATGGCCTAGAAAACCGCCCGAAAAACTAGGCCATACATTTGTGGACGTGGCCTAGCTTTTCCTCCCGGCCATGGCCACAAAGCTACTTGCTTTTTTGGCGTTTTTCGATCCGTAATCCCTCTGGACCAATTTTTCACCGAAAAAAGAAAAAAAGAGCCGACGCATCCAATTTCGCCCGCCGGGAAACGCGCTAAAAGTGTACTTTAATGCTTTTGGAGCGGCCGGCGGGAACACATTTAGAGGTTTGCAATTTCAATTTCAATTTAAATTTGGGACCGGACGAAAAAGTAATTACTTTTTGTCTCCCCGCGGCTGGAGCCGCAGAGACCACGTCATTTTATGGGTTGAATTCAATTAACTGGGACACTGGGACACTTATCCACGGGGGCCGGACTAACTTTCTCCTTAGAGTTTTCTAGGCCACCACCACCATAACCCTTGATTTCAGTGGTATCGGCGGTGCCGCACTCGACAGTCCACTCGGCGGTGCTCTCGCGACGTCATCGCTCCGTCATTTGTGCCGGACCCTACGAGATATTGCCGCTCGAGACGTGCTTTGAGCCGGTGAGTTCAAAGAGTGATGTATCTCGGTTGTGGGTAGAGATGGCAAAAAGTGGTCAACTGATAAAATGTGCACAATTTTCTGGTAAACATTTTACTAGTTGACAACTTTTTCATATCTCCACGGACCGCTGAGATAGATTGCTTTGAATAAACGGTCCTTTCCGGATCCTTGCGTTCTGCACATGGCCTCACCCATTATTCATCATTTTTCCTCTTTTCTCTCCATCTCTAACACTCTTCCATTCGCCCTCCCTCGGTCCCTTTTGGACGGCGGTCATTAGGCGGCTGCACGAGCCGGTCCCTTTTAGTTGAGCGCAATGAGTTCGGAATGAGTTATATAGTCGCGTAGGGTTGGTGGCCTAGAACTCTCCACTTGCAAAACCTAGTCCCCCACGGATCCTCCGGATCCCTAGAGACTGCTTTCTCTTGATCAGATACCCGCTTTTGAATGGCACTTCCCTTGTTTAGCTTTTCAACATTCGATCGAGAAAAGATCAATCATCAAGATACGGGGGGAACCCATTTTCACGCGAGATTTTGAACGGATAATAGCGGGAGAGGGTCGACGAGAATACGGTTCGATAAGCAGCGAAACGAGAGATTATTGACGCCTCGATAAGTGTGCCGAAAAGCGGATTATTCTAGTTGTACTAGGTGACTAGCAGAGTTGAGCGGAAAAACTCAACGGAAGAAAGGGGAAGAATTTTTATCTTTTTTAGAAAAATTTTTCAGGAAATGTGATCAACTGACGAAATGTATAACAAAGTGAACTCTGCTCATAAAAAAATATTTGTAAATTTAGCTTTTCATACAAAAAAGTTATTCGAGTTGTTGCGTTGGCCCTTTTTTTCACGGAACAACTCAAATAACTTTTTTGTATGAAAAATTAAATTTACAATTATTTTTCTATGCGCAGAGTTCACTTTGCTATACATTTCGTCAGTTGATCACATTTCATGAAAAAATTTTCTAAAAAAGATAAAAATTCTTCCGTGTTCTTCCGTTGAGTTCTTCCGCTCAACTCTGGTGACTAGGTGTACTAAGCCATCAATCTAGACGAAACTAGTGCCGGAAAGACAGTGGCCTAGAATTTATCCAAGGAAGAGTTAGGCCAAGTAAGTAAGGGAACAATGAGGATGCAAGAGAGAGAGATGGCCTCGAATCCGTCAACCGAAAAGTCAGGCCACTTTACAACAGTTTTTGCAGCTGCCGAGCACGTCGACGCTCTCCGAATTCCCGATCGAATGTCTTCAGTTGTCGACCGACGAACGGACGATCGGAGTGGCGACGAACGCGATTTTGAAGGTCGCCGACATCACCACAGGTACTTTGAAATCCCGGCCTACTGTCTGTACGTACCGTAATCCTCTCAGGCCGTGAAGTACGAAACCTGACGGGCCACACCCTGCCCGTCACCTCGTTGGCCGCTAGTAAGTTCTCGCCGTACGGCTGGTACACGGGCTCGTCGGACTGCAGTTGGACCCAATGGGATACCCGGATGCACCAGTCGAAAGTGAGAGAGGAGCGCGGCGTGTGCGTCGAAAAACCAAATATTGTAGGTTTACGGCTCCAAAGCCTCCGGGGTCTGCCGAAGTTTGGCCCTATCTCCCGGCGACCATTACGTGGCAGTCGGCACCGACGAGACGATTCAAATTTTCGACGCCCGCCAACGAGAATACATTAAAACGTTCAATTGCTCGGTACTTAATTCGGTGGCGCCAGCCACGCCTCCGCCAAACGAAAATCGAATATTGTAGGGTCACAGTTTGGAGCTGCACCCGTCCGACGTGCTTTTGTCGGCCGTCGGCCACGACAGGATAGTCCGCTTTTTTTGTCTCGAAACGTTCGAGCTCATCTCACAATCCGACGCGTTTTTAGACGATATTCAGGCGAGCGCGTTTGATAGTGAGTTTTTTTGAGAAAAAATTTTAAAAAAATTTAAAAAAATTTAAAAACAAATTTTTTTGAATTTTTTTGCCGCAAAAATCGATTTTGCAGCTTATGTAATGATCGCGGCGACGTCGCCGGTGAACAGCAGCAAATTTTTTTAAAAAAATTTAAAAAAAATTACAATCATTTTCGCCTCACAAATCGATTTTTTTCAGCTCATGTAATGATCGCGGCGACGTCGCCGGTGAACAGCAGCAAATTTAAAAAAAATTTAAAAAAATTAAAAAATTTTTTTAAATTTTTTTGCCGCAAAAATCGATTTTGCAGCTCATGTAATGATCGCGGCGACGTCGCCGGTGAACAGCAGCAAATTAAAAAAAAATTTTAAAAAAATTTTTGCCTCAAAAATCGATTTTGCAGCTCATGTAATGATCGCGGCGACGAACGATTCGATCAATTTGCTCACGTGGGAGCCGTGTTGTGACGTGTTAACGACGGTGCCGTTGAAAAATGTGGAAAAAGTGAGGCATTTTCGAGTTTTTCGTCAAAATTTAGGCACAATATTGACTGACGATGATTTGATGCGTTTTTCGGAGATTTATAAAATCGATTAGATTTGAATCTTTTTCATACCGGCCGGGAGAATTATTGTTATTAGACGAGAACATCAGAAATCGTGTTGCAGGTCGTGAACGTGAACGCGAACGGTCTCGAATTGGACTTTATTTGCATTGGCGAAAATACGGAACGTCTCGAAATGAGGTCGTATGCTATAGAAGTGCGCGTTTTGCAATTTTTCCCATTTTACACTCACATTTTAGGAACTATTGTCATATTCTCCAAGTCACGAACTGTGCGGAAGCATTTATGAAGAAGATGAAGACGTCGAATCGGCCGACAATTCGCCGATTGAAGAGGTATTTATTTATTAGACCTGAAAAGTTTTGAATTCGCTACCGTAACCTTTTGAAAATTTAAAGGCGCGCGCGAGTGGAGCACTCGATTTTTGGCGAAGCAGCTGCGCAAAAATTTCGATTTTTCGCTCATTTTCCATCAATTTCGACGATTTTCAGACGAAACCGTTGCCAGAAATGTCGTCCTCGCCGGTGACCTCATCGGAAGAGCTCACGGAGACGTCGTCATCGCCGGTGAACAGCAGCGGAAGCAGTCATTCGAGTCCCGCCAGTCCCGCAAAGGTTTGTGAGCGATTTCCAGCGGAAGCGTTGAAATGTCTCTCATTTAGTCGTGTAAAATAGATTTTCCTGCTTTTTTCCCGGTAAAATCCCAGAAAATCCCGGAAAATTCTCAATTTTTGCAGCCAGCCTCGATAAAACAACGATCGGCGTCGCAAAAAGCGTCGAAATCGCCGTCGTCGACGTTGAAATCGACGGTGCCGGTCTCGAAAGCCTCCTCGTCGCGTTCGGTGACGCCCGCCATGGCAAAACCGCCGATGACGCGCAGCATGGCCGCCGCACAGTCGCGCAGTGCCACCGTCACGTCGAGTACGCCGAAAAGTTGCACATTTCCTGAAAACGCCTCCTTTTCAGAGCCTCTTTTGGGCGGATTCCGCTCGAAACCGTCGCCGTCAATGTCGGATTTGAGGTCGACGAAGACGAGCTCGATTGCCGGATCCACACAGTCGCTGATCAGCGAACGGGGTCCGAAGACGCGCTCCGTCTCGAGACAGTGAGTTTGCAGAGGATTTTTTGCATTTATGAACTAGAAATAGAACACGCGAAAAGTTAGGAACATTGTGGGGCCCAAAGAATTTGCAAAACCTAGGCCGCCAAAGTTAAGCATGCAATCTCTTCATGAATAAGTGACAAGTGACCACCAACACGAAGCCCACCGATAAGAAGCCGATAATCCGCTTCCCTCGTTTCCTCTCTTTGCGCCGCCCGTCTGAGTGGTCAAGCCCGTCGCCCCGGGGGAGCATTTATCGGTTGCTATGACGGCCATTTGCGCCGTCCGTCCGTCCGTTCTCTTTTCTCTTTCCATGTGCTCCTTGTTCTCAGAGGCCGCCTTCGAAGAGGAGGAGAAGGAGAAAATTGACGTCTTCCGCCGTTTTCCATCTCTCTCTCCTACTCTTCGCCACAGCCCTATGTGAGCCCTATCCAATTGGAGCAGAAAAGAAGTTTGGCCTTTTTTCTTTCCACCTTCCACTTTACTCTTTTTTTTCCTTTTCTTCCTCAGCTCCAACCGCTTCATTTCCGTTCGGAATCTCTAGGGATGGCTTTGACGAGTGTCAGTGTGTACGAGTTGAGCCGTCTCGCGTACCCCTCGGCGCAGACGACGTCCGTCCGGAGACGTTCGAATTCGACGAAAGCGCGACGAAAAGATGGCGGCGATTTTTGTTCGGTGGAGAGAAGAAGGTTCGGGAAGCCGGCGAGAACTAGATTTTTCGTTTTAAATTGAGCCGAAATTTTTAAGATAGACACTCTTACTAGGCTCCCTGTAGCTGGCCTAATATTTCGTCTTCCAGAAGAAACCAGGAGCCGATCACGATCACGTACCTCGGCCGCCCACGCACCCCCTCCGAAGGCGACGTCATCACCTCGTCGACCACGAATGGAACGCATCGCCGTTCGTCTCCAGTCGTCAAGAAGTCGGTCTCATCGGTTTCCCCAACCAAAAAGTCGCCCGGACGGTCCGTCTCGGCGGCGCCGTTCAAAAAACAGAACTCGACGTGCTCGTCGGTCTCCTCGACCACTGGCGTGCCGTTCGGCGTCTGGTCCGCCTGCATTGAGACTGTCAATCAGATTGGAAGTGCGGCGAAACGCGAGAACAAAAGTGAGCGCTCCCTTTCCGCGCGTGGTCTCGAAAAAGCTGTTGCAGACATTCGTCGCCTCAAAATGCTGACGTCTCGCCGGCAGAACACGGACGTGCCGCCCGAAGTGTGCTCCGACGAACAACTCGTGCTCACCGCCGTCCGCATTCTCAGCCACAACAATGATTGGTCGCTGAACACGTGTCACGCCTACATTACCACGATTATCGGTAAGGACCGGGCGGCGTCTACTTGAGATTAATGTTTTTAACGATGCTCAGCTGTTTTAGGTGTAAAAATGTGAACGCAAACAGTTGAACACATCCCAATTTGCAGATAACATTGCAAGTGTGGACACGCTCAACCGCAATATCGCTCTCACCGGTCTCGCCGCGATTGCGAGCTCGTTGCGCGAGAGGCTCGTCAAGTTTGCCAACGCGAATTCGCATCGAATCGGAGTCGACGTGGCGGCCGAGGAGCGCGCCGAAAAGGCGAAATTCTGCATTCAGGTTTGTATTTTGGCCTAAACAATTCAACAATTCTATCAAATGTCTTCAGCGCCTCCGGGACGTCGTCAAAAAGCGCGACTGGTACTACAAGCAGCTGGACGAGGCGTCGATTCTGAAACTCGACGTCGTTTTGGAGCAACTCAAGAAGATTTGAGCCATATTTTGTGCAATTTTACATATTTTTATATATATATTCGCCCCGAACTTTTTTATCTGTGATAAACCTCTCGCATTCCCCCGCCCGCAAGTCTTTCCCCTTTCTCCCCATTTTTTTTTGTCTGTTTTGTGTCGAATTACCTCTGGGTCAGTTTGCAAATTATATTGTGCAGGTTCTTCTTCATGTTCAATAAATGTCTATTGCATTTTAGCACACGCGTTCTTTGCTGGAAACCTATAGATTTTTCGCCGAAAAGTGAGTGAAAAATAGTTTGGTACGACACTCCGTTCTCCCGCCACCGCGCGCGGTTTATCGTAAATCGACGCGATTTATTGAATTTTCGCATCTAGAAATTCGTCGAAAAAGATGGGAAAACACGAGAAAGGAAGCGCGAAAGAGCTGGCGAATCGCACGAAATCGAAAGGATTGCAAAAATTGAAATGGCAAGTCATTCAAAAAATGCGATCTCTCCTCAAAAACACGAATTTTGCAGGTTTTGTCAAATGTGTCAGAAGCAGTGCCGCGACGCGAACGGATTCAAGTGCCATCTGACTTCGGAGGCACATCAACGCCAACTTTTGCTGTTCGCCGAAAACTCGAATCAATATTTGCGACAGTTTTCCAACGATTTCGAAAAGAATTTCATGCAACTGCTGCGCACCTCGTACGGAACGAAGCGTGTTCGTGCGAATGAGGTCTACAATGTGTATATTAAGGATAAGGTAGGCCAATTGTATCGATTAAATGCTAAAAATTCGAAAATTGACAGAATTATCTTGAGAAAATCGGAAATGCGCCGATTTGCTGCAGCAACGCTCATTTTTCCTTGCAAAATTTACGAGAAAAAGAGTTTTTCGCTAACTTTTTTCTTTCACACATGTCAAAATAATCGTGGTTTCCATGCGTTTCTCAGTTTTCCCGCCAAATTTTACACATTTTCCTCAAATCTCAAAAACATTTTCAAAACCAAACGATTTCAGGGCCACGTGCATATGAACTCGACAGTGTGGCACTCGCTGACCGGCTTCATCCAATATCTGGGCTCGTCGGGAAAGTGCAAGATCGACGAGGGCGACAAAGGATGGTACATTGCCTACATCGACCAGGAGGCGGTCATTCGGAAGGAGGAGGATCAGAGGAAGGCGCAGCAGGAGAAGGACGACCAAGAACGGCACATGGCCATCATGGAGGGCATGGTCCAGCGGGGACTCGAACTCGACGACGGACACAATTACGAGGCGACCGAGCTGCTAAGGGACACGCCCGATCAGAAAATCACTTTGGAGTTGAACCTGGGACAGAAAAAGCCGACTCTGGAAGAGCTGAATCGACCCACAACATCCAGTGTGTCGGTCTTCGATTTGAAAGTAAACACGAAGAAGGAGGAGCCCGAATCGGACGGGGAGCAATCCAAAAAAAGAGCGGAGAAGAAGAGAAGAAGGAGTAGAAGTAGAAGTCCGGAGAAGCGGAAGGACGGAAAACGCGAGAAGAAGAGCGCGTTGGACGAGATTAAAGAGATGGAGGAACGGAAAAAGGAGCGGAAGAACAGGAAAGACTACTGGATGGCCGAGGGAATTGTGGTCAAGGTAAGCGGTTCGAAATGTGTGGGAAAATGAGAATTTTGTGCGTGTGTTCCCAGGTTTAACGCACATTTTTGCAGATAATCACAAAATCGCTGGGCTCGGAGTACTACAAATCGAAAGGAGTGGTGAAGAAGATGTTGGACGAGTACACGGCGCAAGTGAAACTCGACGACGGCACGATTGTGAAGCTGGACCAATCGCACGTCGAGACGGTCATTCCGTCGATCGGAAGACACATGCTCGTCGTGAACGGCGCCTATCGAGGCAGCGAAGCGGTTAGTCACGGAAAAACGGCACCTTTTGAGCCGTTTTCCGGTCAAATACGCACAAAACTCAACATTTTCCATTTTTGCAGATCCTCGAGAGCATCGACGAGAAAAACTATTGTCTGAATGTGAAAATCGCGGGCGGACCGTTGCGCGGACGTCAAATTCAGGTACCGTACGAGGACGCGAGCAAATTGGCCTAAAAAGTTTAATGTAATATCGAACAAGCCCTTCTTTCATTGAATGAATATTTTCAAAATAAAATCGCTAATCCAGAGAGACCTATGGCACAAAACATTGGGAAATGGAAAAATAGAGCATTTAGACCGGAATCGTCGCGTTTTTCACTTGCGACTCGTAGTCGTAGTCGTCCTTTTCGACAAGACCCTGAAAACCAACGGTTTTGAGGGATTACTGTAGGGATTACGGTAGAAACATTGCAAAAGTGTTATGTGGTGGATGACGATAGTTAAAAAGAACGAATCAGAGGGAAATTCAAGCTCTACATACTGCAAAAAGTGTACGAGTTTCGACAATTTTCGACACGAAGACCTCTGAAAGTGTGGGGTTACAATGCGGTTACGGTAGGTTGGGATTACGGTTGCTGCCGGGTACGGTACCTCGTCGGTAGTCGTCGTGGCGTTTGGCGCCGACGCTCGGTAGGCGTCGTCGCCGAAAGTGCGCACCAGATCGCAGAACAGCGGCGCCGACTCGTCGTGACACGATTTCGAACTGCGCGAGCGGCGCTGAAAATTGTAGCATTGTTTTTTGGGGGGCCTAGAGAAAGCCTAAACAACAGAGTTGAGCGGAAGAGCTCAACAGAACGGAACACGGGAAGAATTTTTATCTTTTTTAGAAAATGTTTTCATGCAGTGTGATCAACTGACGAAATGTACAGCAAAGTGAACTCTGCTCATAGAAAAATAATTGTAAATTTAGCTTTTTATACAAAAAAGTTATTCGAGTTGTTCCGTTGGCTCTTTTTTCACGGAACTACTCGAATAACTTTTTTGTATGAATCGCTAAATTTACAATTATTTTTCGATGAGCACAGTTCAATTTGCTATACATTTCGTCAGTTGATCACATTCCATGAAAAAATTTTCTAAAAAAGATAAAAATTCTTCCGTGTTCTTCTTCCGTTGAGTTTTTCCGCTCAACTCTGCTAAACAGTCTACGGGGGTCTTGGAGGCCAAAAAAAGGCATAAAAAACCATTAAGAATAAGAGGAGAACGGCCTAATCAGCCTGAAACGTCTGTTCTAGGCTTGAAAAGTGAGATCTGAGGCCTAGGCCTAGAAAGTATAATCGGCCTAACTAGGCCTGAAACGCGTACCTCAAGACACGAGCAGAAGGTGTCGTCGCAGAATTTCTGTCCGGATTGCGCGTCGTAACAGTTGTCGTGCTGCCAGCAGCAGCTGTTGATGTGATCTGCAATGTACACGCCTTTTTGTGGGGGGGGCCTACTATGACTTCATAGGCTTGTTTGTCAATGCGGTTATTATAAATATGCAAATACCTCGAAGTTTGGGGCACTTTGCGAGGATCTCTCCCTCGCTGATCGACTTGGTGAACTCGTCGGTTCCGCACTCCCATGTCTGGTTCGCTCGCACTGAAATTCAGGCCTAACTCGGTCACAAAACCTACAAAGACGACAAGGACAGCAAAAAGTGACAGTGAAAAGTGCGATACCTTCTGGCAGCCGGGCGTGCACAATAACCGACGAGATGGTCGTCGTGGTGATGGTCGTCAAAATCTTCGGAATCGGATGATTCGCACCGTCGCCCACGACGACGAGAATCGTCAAAAGAAGCGAGCGGCGGAGCATTCTGGAACAGAATTTTCTGAATTGAGAAGACGTTTTTTTACGGCGACTAACTAGGGAACGGCCCGCACTTACATTGGGCTTTGGGACCTATATGATTCGAAAGAGAATTTCACGGAGCTCTCAATTTTTGCTAAAGAGCACTGGCTGCCGAGAAAATCTGCCTGTTTCTGCCCCATTTTCCTAGCAAGTTCATCTTCGGCGACCTGTATCTCAAGAACCACGCGTCCGTTGCAAAAGTGGTCAACTAGTAAGTTAACGCAAATTATCTCGTGAATAACTTTGTAGTTGATCGTCTATTTTTAAAAAAATTAGTTTTCGAGTTATCGTCGCTTTTTTCTTGTCGCTCTAGGAAAACCGTTCATAACTCGAAAACTAATTTTTTAAAAAATAGACGATCAACTACAAAGTTATTCACGAGATAATTTGCGTTAACTTACTAGTTGACCACTTTTGCAACGGACGCGTGATTCTTGAAATACAGATCGCCGAAGATGAACTTTCTAGAAAATGTGGCAGAAACAAGCAGATTTTCTCGCCAGCCAGCCAGTGCTCTTTATCAAAAATGGAGAGCAGATTCGGAGGATTCTCCGTGAAATTCCAAAAGCCGAAGGTAAGTGCGGGCCATTCCCTAGTAAAAAGTTCACAAAATGACGCGTGAAGACACAACAAAACGTTGGCAGATAGAGAGTAGCCGAAAAAGGTGTAAAGAAAACTGGTTTTTCACTGATTTTTGCGCGGACACAAGAAGAAGAAGAAGAAGAAGAAGAAGAAGAAGAAGGTCTTCGTTTTCGAATTCTCGACGTCGCTGTTGTGATTTGGCGAAAAACGCGCTCAAAAGTGACCAATTTGAGGGTGTTCCGGTTCGAATCGCACTGAAATTGGGCAGCGATGGATGGTAGATCAAAAACAAATATTAGAAACGAGATGTTTGCGCGTCTGAAAATATGTAAGATGAAACGAATTGTTGTTGGCTGGAAATGTAAACTCAAAAAACTCCGATCAAACAACAGCTGCACTTTTGAACCACTTGCAACGATCCGATCGGACCAAAACTTTGCAGAATTGTTGCACTTGGATTGAGGGCCATTGGGACCAAGTTTCAGCCCGATCGAATCCGGCTGAAACTTGGTCCCAATGGCTCTCAATCCGTGTCCAAGAAGCCCGCAAAGTTTGGTTCCGATCGGATCATTGCAAGTGGTCCAAAGACCGTCCGATTTTGTCCAATTTCCTATCCACCCGGCGGCGGAAACGTCTTCTTCTTCTTCTTCTTCTGCTTTTTTTGCCGGGTCCCTTATCGGCGGGCGCCCGGTCCGAAAAGTGTCAAAGACGACGCGTGTCCGCCAGACACATTCATCATCATCGGGAGGAACCAGACACGAAGCGTTTTTTTTCGATCTCAAATTAGAGGAAGGTGGGAACGAGATATGATGCTGATTCGAATGGATATTATCCGCGTTTTGATTATTGCATTCCATTCCGATTGTCTCCAGTGTCCATCCTACTCTATTACAGTACTTTTGCTTAATTCCCCACGCACGGAACCCCCCAAGCATTCCAATGCGAAAGCGAGTTGTCAATGGGGCGCGCTTGCATCCACCGTCGACTCGCAGTTTCCATTTTCAATTGAAAACCAGAATTCGTTCGTTTTTCTCCTAATAAACACTCAAATTTTGTTCTTTGCGAACCGTAGGGCGATTGTCTGAGTTAAAAGCATCGATTTAAGCGCGAAACGGAGCCGTGTCGTTCAGAATTGACAAAATTGAGGGATTTTGTCGAAAACTACTGAAAAAAACGGGAGTTTTAACGATTATTTGCCGAATCGAGTTCCAGTCAACAAGGAGTTTACTGCGCGCATCTTTTAAGCGCTCAACCGTCGAAAACTACAGAATTGAGATAATTGAGGCAAATTTTCGATTCCAAAAGGAAAAAATTCCGTAATTTTCACATAAAACGTTTCGAAATTGATGACGAAGCGGTTAAAATTTCATTTTTTATTCATTTCTAATCATTATTATAAGTTTTGACACTGATTGCTTCTGAAAAGATGGGGATAATGCAAAAAAAACGGGAAAATTGAAATGAGAAACTCTACAACGACGCTCCGAAATTACGCGTTACGCGCCTTGTTTAGCGTACGTGAATTGCGTGCCAACGGAATTTTTGATTTGAAGGCTCGCGTTCCGTGAACCGTTTGAGTTTCTGAAGCCGCAAACTACAGAAGCGTAGCCACATTTAGCCACATTTAGACTGTCTGACGGCTACTAATTCCGGCTAATTCGGGTGATTGGGTCTTTCTGGTCTTACGGTGAACTGTGTGGATTTAGCTGGAAAGTTTGCCAAACGAAAGCACATTTCTCAATGTATTTGGCGACCGAATTTGCATAAGAATAACGATCAGAATCAGCGAAAAATGGTGACAAGTGTAGCTTTTGGAAGTTGAAATCATAGGTAAACTTCAAAAAGCTACAGTACTCGAGGGGTTGATTGTACAAGAAAGTTGTCAAGTGCAAAAATGAAGCTCATGAGTGGTACTATATTTTTGTAGTTGACAACTATTCTCTCAAATCATTCCCTAAAGTATTGTAGCTCTTGGAAGTTGGCAATTTCGGGGCCAACTTCCAAGAGCTACCGTAGTCTTCGGAGTGACTGCACACAAAAGTTGTCGACTACAAAAATAAAGTAGGAGACGTGAAGGTTTCACAGCTCATTTTTCAAGACGCTACGGCATCTCCAGACCCTACAATAGCCATTTTCCAGCAGAATGTCAAAGATTTCATTCCATTTTTTTTTGGGATCACACAGCTTCTGGTTCCTCTAGTTTCCCGCTCAAAAAAGCCCCTTAACAAGTGCAAATTAGCCGCCCGCTTCTTCGTTTTTTGTACCCTCCTTTTCGTCGTTTCCTCTAATCCCATTAAAGACCCAGACGGACCACCCATGCCGAAAAAAGTGAGCGGATGATATAAAAGTGTGCGTGTGTTTTAGAAAACGCATTTTTGGAACGTGTGCTGTAGCCCTAGGTCTAGAATTTTTTTTGTCAAATCTTGACATCTAGTACTGTATTTTTGCAGTTGACACTTTTGTTGTACGACCACGCGCTGGAGTACTGTAGCTCACGGAAGATAGCGTTGCAAAACGAGCGCTTTTGCAACTCACACAACTTTCAAGCGCTACAGTACTCCACGCAATGATTGTACGGAAAAGTTGTCAACTACAAAACTCGAGTACTAGATGTCAAGGCCTCGCAAAAAAATTTTGGGAGCCATGCGACGTTTTCGAACTCTACAATATCCGATAATAGCAGCGCGCCAGTCCAAAAAGTCACCCATCCGTCCGATTTTATGTGTCTGTAAGACGTTTATTTCCGTTTCTATTTTCATTTCGATGACCCATCTCCCAGATTAGTCACAGACCTCCTTTTTATGCACTTTTACACGCCTTTCTTCGCTTGATTTGATAAGATTTAATTGTCAGTGAACGGTTAACGACTCTCCGATCTCCGTCCGACCATTTTTATCGCTTCAGGCGCCACCATCATGAACTTTTTCGCTCTTCCACTCCTTCTGGTGGTCCTTGGCTCGGTCCCCAGTGGTTGGGCGGCACGCGAAGCCGCCCAAGAAATGAAAAAGTTGCTCGGCGACTCGACGCTCCTCATAAATACCACACAGGCGTCGGTTCTGGAGCTCTCGAATCATTGGATCGATCAGGCGTTCTCTTCGTTAATTGCCACTGTGGCTAATGAAAAGTGAGTCGGGTTTGCTGTAGGCAATACCGTACTTTTCCTGCGTTTTATATAGACAAACGTCTACACCAGAGATGTTGGGAATTCCGTGTTCCGTGTTCCGCGTTTTTTTGCAATATTTTTTCCGTGTTCCGTGTTCCGTAAAAAAAAATTTCCGTGTTCCGTAGAAATAAGTTTTTTTTTCCGTTTTCCGTGTTCCGTGTTCCGTATAAACTATATTTTTCGCGGAAAAATTCGATCACAAATGGATTCCATTTTCAGTCGTTTTTTACTGTAGTTGTTTACTGTTGTGTTGTTGGTTTTGTTATTTTTATGAAATTTTCAGTAAAACTTTCACATGAGTCAAACAGCTGCCTTGTCAGTCAGATAATCGAATTAAACAAAACATTACTAAAAAAAAAATCACTGGAATTCTCTTGAAAACGCTTTTTTTCCGTGTTCCGTAAAAAAAAATTTCCGTGTTCCGTGTTCCGTGTTCCGTAGAAATAAGTTTTTTTCCGTTTTTCCGTGTTCCGTGTTCCGTAAAAAAATTTCCGTGTTCCGTGTTCCGTAAAAATTTCCGTGTTCCGTGTTCCGTAAAAAAAAATTTCCGTGTTCCGTGTTCCGTAGAAATAGGTTTTTTTTCCGTTTTCCGTAAAAAAAAAATTTCCGTTTTCCGTGTTCCGTGTTCCGTAGAGTAAAATTTTTATTCCCAACATCTCTGGTCTACACCAGAACATTTTGTTACTAAAAAGTTGAATTGACAGCGTGCGGAGAGCGGGTATTAATCTGAAAATTTGTTTGTTGGAAACATGACGTCTAGTACTGTATTTTTGTTGTTTAAACTTTTTCTGTACAATCACTTCCTGGAGTACTGTAGGCTTTGGAAGTTAGGACTGGGGTAGTTCTAACTTCCAAGAGCTACAGTACTCTTCGGAGCGGTTGTACGACAAAGTGGTCAACTACAAAAATATAGTACCACTTATGAACTTTATTTTTCTAGTTGACAATTTTCTTGTACAATCACTTCCTGGAGTACTGTAGCTCTTGGAAGTCACTCATTTCAATAATACGTCTTTGATCTAAACTTTCGACAGTTTCCCCGTTCCAGAATCGCCACAATATCGCATCTGGAGACCAAATTTCACGAAAAATGCGTCAAGAACGTGAAATCGATAGAAGAGCACGCAAAGTGCGTCAGCGACCTTCTTCAAGTCTCCAAATCTCAAGTTTCGCGTCAAGAAGGCGTCAAAAAACTGCTGAATGCGATATCGGAAAACGCGTCAGCGTCGGCATGGGTTGGCGCGTTTCGCATTCGAAAAAAGCGGCAGACGGTGGTGAGACGGAGCGGCTACACCCTCCGATCTCGAAAAGACGACGTGTCGCCGTTCACGGCCATCACCAAACAAATCACGAAGACGATACGGGCGCTGAAGAACAAAACAGAGGAGAAGAGGCGAGTGAGGGATTACTGTACTCTCGCCACGGTTACGGTAGCTTTCAGTTGGCGCGAAATAATTGTGGACGTGAAAAAGACGGGAGAAGTTATCGAAAAACGGAAGAAGGTGAAGGAGATGATCGGAAAAAGTGTACGGTCCCGAGCAGCGATGAGCCCCCGCAAACCGTTGGCGGTAAGTTGACGCACATGTGAAAAATAGTACGAAAAATAGTTGTATTATTGAATAGAGCGTCAAAAGTTACCCAGAACAACGTTTTTTTTCAAAAAAAGTTATGTTTAGGGCCTAGTTTTTGTCGCTACTCGCTACTCTAAAAATCCCTTCACTTACGACGCTTATATCTTGAGAACCAATTGTTGTTTCAAAAAGTTGTCAACAGAAAAGTTGTTGCAAATTTTATGCTAAACAACTTTGCAGTTAATCATTTTCATCCAAAATCTGCCCTTTTTTAGTTACGGCCTGATTCCTAAACAGTAAGACAAAAAAGCGACAGCAGTGGATACTGTTCAAAACACAGCTTATAACTCGAGAACGAATAGTTTTGGAACAAAATAGTCAACTACAAAGTTGTTGAGCATAAAATTTGCAACAATTTTTCAGTTGACCACTTTTTGAAATAAACAATAGTGCGCAAGATATACCTGAAAGTATGAGTATAAAGTTCAGATCGAGAACACCGAGGATTCGATGGAAATGGAGAACGACGATCCGATTCAGATGAAGAACGAATCGGAAAACAAGCAGAAAATTGACTTGGACAAGATTTTCCGTCGGATTCAAGACCATCCCGAGCAGTTGCTGACCGACGAGGCGCCCAAAATGTTGAATATGAGCGGACCGGGTACGGAGGCGGTCATGAGGATCAAGTTGATCAGAGAAGCGGTCAAGTTGGGACTGAGTCTGGGCGGTCAGAACGTCAGCGGATTCGAGCAGAAGAGTTTGAGGTTCGCGTCGCCACGCTTTTTTGCGATTGCGCCCGAAGAGCACAAAAAGGACAATGATACGGTAGGCAGGAGTCCTAGTTTGATACATATCTCAGCTATCATAAGAGCTATCAAAAAGTGGTCAACTGATAAAATGTTCAGCAGGAAATTGTGCACATTTTATCAGTTGACCACTTTTTGATATCTGCACTGGCTGCTCCAGATAAACGTCCTCTCGCCCTCGCTATTCTCTCTTCACGACGAGGGCTCGCCGGACGAGCAAAAACTGTCGATTCCGAGTCTTTTTGGCGAAAAAATCGTCGGAAAACAAGGAGGATTGGGCGGCGAAAAAGACTCGTTTATGGATTTGCTCACCGAAATCACGGGCGTCGCGGATACGGTAGACGACGCCGCCCGTCAGGTGGCGCTCAAATCGGAAGGCATTCTGATGAACGCGAAAGGCGACGAGATCAACGTGAGCCGCGAGAATGTGACGAGAATCTATGGCGAGGAGAATTACCGGAAGATGAAAGTGCTGGAGCAGTTGCACGGCATGTACACGGACGAGCAGGCGAGGAGGATTACTGTAGTGCCCACCAGAGATGTTGGGAATTCCGTGTTCCGTGTTCCGCGTTTTTTTGCAATATTTTTTCCGTGTTCCGTAAAAAAAAAAATTTCCGTGTTCCGTGTTCCGTGTTCCGTAGAAATAAGTTTTTTCCGTTTTCCGTGTTCCGTGTTCCGTATAAACTATATTTTCCGCGGAAAAATTCGATCACAAATTTATCTCCGGAAAGATTAGGACAATTGACGTTTTGTGGTCAAAATTTGAACATTTTCGGATTCGGACCATATTCGTGAAAAGTGGATTCCATTTTCAGTTGTTTTTTGACTGTAGTTGTTTACTGTTGTGTTGTTGGTTTTGTTATTTTTATGAAATTTTCAGTAAAACTTTCACATGAGTCAAACAGCTGCCTTGTCAGTCAGATAATCGAATTAAACAAAACATTATTTAAAAAAAATCACTGGAATTCTCTTGAAAACGCTTTTTTCCGTGTTCCGTAAAAAAAAAATTTCCGTGTTCCGTGTTCCGTGTTCCGTGTTCCGTAGAAATAAGTTTTTTCCGTTTTCCGTGTTCCGTGTTCCGTAAAAAAAAAAATTTTCCGTTTTCCGTGTTCCGTGTTCCGTAGAGTAAAGTTTTTATTCCCAACATCTCTGGTGCCCACCGGTTTACGGTACTGTTTTGATTGTAGATGGAGCATTTCAACACGACCGGCTACGCGATTATGAACGATAAACAGCGGGAGATGGTGTACGGCGTCGGCGCGCCGTTTGACAATAAATATGCGATGGAAGCGGGCAGGAATTTGACGATGGCCGACGCGCGGAAAGCTCTTCATACGGTAGGGGGTTACTGTAGTCGGTCTCCTAGTCCCAACTGATTCGATCGTTTAGGTAATCCATGAGATCGGCAAGGGCAATATGAAGATTGGAAAGTACGAGAAGAGGATGAAGGATATTGTCGGCTCGCCGATCCTCTTCTCGAGCATCATCGCATCGCCGGCCACCGCCTCGCAGGCAATCATCCTCTCGCCGGTCCTCTTCACGCCCCTGGTATTGTCGCCCTCAATCTGGGGTGCCGTGATTCTCTCGCCATGGGTCAGTGAACTCGTACACGGCAGTCTGTGCATTTTGGCACGCCCGTGTTGCTCTGCGTACAGTGCATTTTATGTTACGCGCAAAGTTCATTTTTTTATAGTTTTTGATGAATTTTCGCCAAATATTCATCTCTTTAAAGCGTTTTTCTACACTTTCTACCTCAATTAGACCTTTTTACAGATTCCAGGTGAAGTAATACGCGAAGAGAAGTCGATGCGATGAAAAGAAACGCGTAAGTAAGTGAAAGTAAGGTTTTATTCAGAAAATGCACGATTTCTCGAAGATTTTCTAATCTTTTGGTTAAAAAATTTTACTTACATTTCTGAGAATGTTTTGGAACCAAAAAGAAGCTGGCTTCCGCGGAAAAACCGATAGTTTGCCGGAAGACAGTGAAATTTCGTTGAAAAAATTTTTTTTTGCTTCTACAAACTGTCACTCTACTTTTTTTCGGTTTGAAAACATTCACAGTCATGTAAGTGAACTATTTAAACAAAAAAATTAGAAAATCTAGAGACGGTTTTTGAGAAAAAAATTTTTAAACGAAATCTCACTGTTTTCCGGCAAAAGACCAATTTTACGCGAAAGCGAGCTGTCACTCTACTTTTTTTTTGATTCGAAGACATTCACAGTCATGTTAGTGAACTTTTTAAATCAAAAGATTGGAAGATCTAGAGACGTTTTTCGAGAAATCGTACATTTTCTGAATAAAACATTACTTCCATTTACTTACGCGTTTCTTTTCATCGTATCGACTTCTCTTCGCGTATTACTTCATCTGGAATCTGTAAAAAGGTCTAATTGAGGTAGAAAGCAGAGAAAAACGCTTTAAAGAGATGAATATTTGCAGAAAATTCATCAACACCTAAAAAAATGAGCTTTGCGCGTAACATAAAATGCACTGTACGCAGAGCCACACCGACGCGCAAAAATGCATACCATTTGGCTGCGCGTGTTGCGAAACCCATAAAAATGGTTCAGGTCTTCGTGCCCGTCATCCTCGCGCCCCGCATCTTCGCGCCGATCATCGTCTCGCCGGCCATCTTCTCACCGATCGTCCTGTCGCCGCTGGCGTTCGATCCGCTCATCCTGGTGCCAGGAATCGCGAATCCGCTCGTGCTGTCGCCGTTCATCTTCACGCCGTTCGTGCTCTCGCCGCAAGTCATGACTCCGCTCATCCTGTCGCCGTTCGCCCTCTCGCCCTTCATCCTCACACCCACCGCACTTTCGCCGGTGATTTTGAGCCCGTTCGTGCTGTCGCCGTCGGTTTTGTCGCCGAGTTTCGTCACCGCCGTCGTCCTCTCGCCGTACGCCCTGTCGCCGTCGATTTTGTCGCCGCCCACGATGATTTCTGTGTTCGCCTCGCCGAGTATTTTATCTTAGGCACACACTGTACTGTTTAGGCTTCAATTATTGTTATGATATCGGATTTTGACACCCAGTGCAATCAAAATATACCAATTCAAGTTCTGTCTAGAATTCCAGCGCAAAAGTAGGCCACGGCCTAGGAAGAGAAAGTTAGGCCACCTAGAATCGCGGCCAAGAAATTATGATGAAAAGTCTGATTCCGTCTTCCGTCTTCCGGGAAAAATTCATCTAACCGTAAAAGAGTAATAGCTTTTCAGAAGCCATTTACTAGCCCCGAAGAACGCGAATTTCCACGGGCAGTGACCCAGATCCAAAATTTTTGTTGTTTTGTTATGTTTTTTTCAAAAAAAAAACGGAGAAAAAGGTTCTGCATTGACAATTTTTTTGTTCCGTCTGCCGTCTTCCGGGAGAAAAATTTTCTTCCGTCTTCCGTCTTCCGTTTTCCGTGTTCCGTAAAAAAAACTTTCTTCGGTCTTCCGTTTTCCGTTTTCCGTAAAAGAAATTTCTTTCGTAAAAAATATTTTCTTCCGTCTTCCGTTTTCCGTAAAAAAATTTTCTTCCGCCTTCCGTTTTCCGTTTTCCGTAAAAAAATGTTCCTCCGTCTTCCGGGAAAAAAATTATCTTCCGTCTTCCGTCTTCCGTTTTCCGTAAAAAAAATTTTCTTCCGTCTTCCGTTTTCCGTAAAAAAATTTTCTTCCGTCTTCCGTTTTCCGTGTTCCGTAAAAAATGTTCCTTCCGTCTTCCGTCTTCCGGATTTCAAAATTCCATTTCCGCTCAACTCTGGTGAGCCACAAGCCCATGGCCTAGAATCGCGGTCAAGAAGTTAGGCCATCAAAATGCGCAATTCTGAATCGCCGCCAAAAGCAAAGACTTACATGGAAAAGAGAGGCGTAGGCGTTGGTCGTAGTGTTCCCATGAACAGTGCGGGAATGTGAATGATTCCATAAAAAACAATTTGATTTTCGAGGCCATAAAACACGAACCGTTTCCCCCCATTTCTCGCCTTCTTCCGAAATGCAAAGACTCTTCCCCGTGCTCCTCCTGATCTTGCTCCTCACTGTGAATCCGTCGACCGCGACAGCGAGTGTGATGCTGCCGGAGACGTGCTACAAAACAAAGTGTCTCGGCGTGCACACGTCCGCTTGTCAAGCCGGATACCATCGTTTCCAACTCGAAAAATGCGCAGTCGACGAGGAGATCGGCACGAGATGGTTGTGTTGCAAACAAGAGTTCACCGACTTTTGGGACTCGTGCCAGGGACATTTCTAATCGCATCTTGTTAATATTATCGGTTTTGATAAACGAGTTCACTCTCGTCCTTTTCATTGAATGAAATTCAATAAATGTTACACTTTTTCTCGAGGGAAAGAAGTTCGAATCGTAAATACCGGGCTATTCAAATCGATGTATCTCAGCCGTTTGTAGAGATATCAAAAAAGTGTTAACTGATAATATATGAACAATTTCCTCATAAATAATTTATCAGTTGACAACTTTTCGATATCTCTACAAACGGCTGAGATACATCGATTTGAATAGACGGTGTTTCGACGGACCTCCGTGAATAGTACAAGACCATGAAATTAGTGCCAGGGAAGAGTTTTCGCAGATGATATTCTTAGGCCACAGTTTCTAGGTGAGCTTCGCCCTCTTTTCCTCTAAGACGGAACTTTCTAGAAGGCGTTAAAGCGTGAAAATTGCCGACTTTTAAAAACTTTTATTGAGTTACGTCACAGTTACAGTATCCCTTTCCTTTCTTTCTTTCTGTTCCTCGTTCCCATTCCCATCGCCCATAAACAAGACGAGACCATAAATCTTCCCTTAAAACCCCACAGTCTCTCTCTCGTTCCTCAAACCGGAAAATGCTCTCCTGCTCCCGCTCCCTTCTTCTTCTTCTTCTTCTTCTGCTCGCCGCCTCCACCTCCCACGCTCAATCACTGAATCGATTCGTGATGAACACGGAGACGTGCTACAAGACGCGTTGCATGAGACTCGAGCGGACCGGATGCGCCGGCGGAGCCAACGAGACGGCCATCTACTTGTGGCCGTGCGGAAACTCGGGCAACCACGTCTACTTTTGTTGTCAGGCAAAGATTTGTCGGATTTAGTGAATAAAACGGCGGCGTGCGTTGGAAATAAATGTTATTTTGAAGTTTGCGATGGATGCTTTGCCACGTCATCTGTTCTGAACGATATGTGTGAATATGAGTCATCGCGTTGAAGTAATCACGGAATTCGAGCAGTTTAGGGCTCAAATTCTAGTTTCACTCTTCAATTTACTAGGGAATGGCCCGAATTTCACGGAGAATCCGAATCTGCTCTGTATTTTTGCTAAAGAGCACTCACTGGCTGCCGAGAAAATCTGCCTCATTTTCCTAGCAAGTTCATCTTCGGCGACCTGTATCTCAAGAACCACGCGTCCGTTGCAAAAGTGGTCAACTAGTAAGTTAACGCAAATTATCTCGTGAATAACTTTGTAGTTGATCGTCTATTTTTAAAAAAATTAGTTTTCGAGTTATCGTCGCTCTGCTCCAGCACTAACTTTTTTCTTGTCGCTCTAGGAAAACAGTTCATAACTCGAAAACTAATTTTTTTTTAAATAAACGATCAACTACAAAGTTATTCACGAGATAATTTGCGTTAACTTACTAGTTGACCACTTTTGCAACGGACGCGTGGTTCTTGAGATACACGTCGCCGAAGATGAACTTGCTCGGAAAATGTGGCAGAAACAGGCAGGTTTTCTCGGCAGCCAGTGCTCTTTAGCAAAAATAGAGAGCTCCGTGAAATTCTCTTTCGAATCATATAGGTCCCATTTTGGAAAAGCCCATTCCCTAGTCAGCTGTCTTCCCTTTTCTCTTCCGCCGTTCCCATCCTCGCCGTTCCCAAGCTCATAAAACTTCCAATTGCCCTCCCGTGTTCACATAAAAAGTCGTCTATCCCCTCTTCATTTTCCTTACAGTTCCCCCACGTGAACATGCTCAAACTGCTCCTTCTCGTCGTCGTCCTGCTCACCGGCTCCGCGAGCAGCCAAGTCTCCGTGACGCCGAAATACGAGTGCTACTGGGGTCGATGCGAGTTCGGCGTTCCCAAAAAGATTTGTCTGACCGGATTCGAGTGGAGTGGAAAGGCGGACCGATGCATTCTCATGCCGGGCGCCAAGAAGTATTATTGTTGTCCGACGACGAATTGAGCGACTTGTAATTGTCGAATAAAGATTTATGCATGAAAGCGACAATATCGTCTGTAATAGAAGAGCACCGTCTGTTCAAAGCGAGCTATCTCAGCTGCCTGAAGAGATATCAACAAGTTGTCAACTGATAAAATGTTCAGCAGGAAATTGTGCACATTTTATCAGTTGACCATATTTTCATATCTTCACAGATAGCTGAGATACACGGTATTCTTCAATTCTCTCCGCTCCCAAGCTCATAAAATATCGCCTCAGCGTTTCCATAAAACCCCCCGATTCCCTGCAGTCCGTCACAGTTCCCCCCCGCAAACATGCTCAAACTTCTTCTTCTTCTTCTTCTTCTTCTCGTCGCCTCCGCGAGCTCCTTCGTCATCCAACAGGGCGATTGCCAGTGGACTCGGTGCATGAACAGCACCCTTCCGGCCCGTTGCCCGCCTCGTTTCGTGTGGACCGGACAGACCGGCGTCTGCTTTCTCAAACGAGGCACTTCGAAACACTACTGTTGTCGGCGCAATTGAGAATCGATCGGCTTAATAATAAATATATATTTGAATGCAATCTTTGAAGACCTTGAACTCGAGGGCCAATTTTTAGAGCAATAACGTCAGAGACAGAGAGAGAGAAAGAGAGGAAGAGCTGACTTCTAGCATTAGAATAACGGTTTATAATTTATTATTAAATAGGGCCAGGCAGATGTACTATGGTACTATTTATTGTAAAACAAGGATTCGCCTCGGAAAAACAAGGGTTCCTGATCGGACTTTTCTTGAAAATAGATGATAAAACCCGCTCTAAACTAGTCTGAAAAGTGTGTTTGGTGGCCCTGGAACCACCAGAGTTGAGCGGAAGAACACGGAAGAATTTTTATCTTTTTTAGAAAATTATTTCATGAAATGTGATCAACTGACGAAATGTATAACAAAGTGAACTGTGCTCGTAGAAAAATAATTGTAAATTTAGCGATTTATACAAAAAAGTTAAGGGCTAACCGAAGACGGAAGGACATTTTCACGCAACAACTCGAATAACTTTTTTGTATGAAAAGCTAAATTTACAAATATTTTTCTATGAGCACAATTCACTTTGCTCTACATTTCGTCAGTTGATCACATTCCATGAAAAAATTTTCTAAAAAAGATAAAAATTCTTCCGTTGAGCTCTTCCGCTCAACTCTGATGTCCACGAGAATCTAGCCGAATTTCAGCATCAATTATCGTCGCCTTTTCTCTTAAAATGCTCCCCAATTAAAATGCCAACTTGTTTACCTTACTTCTTCGGACAAAACCCCATCATTTCGCCGAGCGCGCCGAGATTTTCACATTTTTTTTCCTCTCATTTTCTCTCAACACAATGGACGTGTCGTATTTGATGATTGATGGTAAAGAAGAAGAAGAAGCAGAAGCAGAAGAGGACAATATCACTGGTGCATTCTCGAATGCGACAATACTCGTTGACGATTTGCTGCTCCCTTTGCCCAATGTACAAAGTTGGCTCTTCGTCGGACTCGCGGCCTCCATGTATTTCTATATTATTCTCTACAAAAAGGTGACTTTTTGGGGCTCTCACAACGACTGACCGCTTTTCAGACGCTCTACTTTTACCCGTTCGTCCACTCTCATCTGCTCATGTGGCTCAACGTGTTGCTCGTCGGCGCCTCCATCATTGTCCACGATTGTCTGCCTCAAATCCACCCGCTCTCCCCGATTTTCTACCTAATCTGGACGAGTCATGCCGTTTTGGACTACATGTGCCAGTTCCTGCTCAACATGCTCATTTTCCAAATGATCTATCTGTTCTCGTCGGACAAACATCTCGAGATCGACGATCGTGGGTGCTTTTACGAACTTTGGACGGACCGGTAAGCGCATAATCTTCTCAGGTAATTTTCGGCAAGCGTGGGGCGCGCGAGCGGCAAGCGAACAGCAAGTTGCTACGGGTAGTATGGGGTGAGCATGTGTCACGCACGGATCCGGCATGGCATCAGCATGGATCGGGCGTGCAACAGAAACGAGTGGGATAGAAGGGAAGCAAGGTTTTTGAGCGGCACGGGAGCAGCAACGGTAGCAGGGTGGTTGTGGCAACGAAGTAGCAAAGGTTCAGCGCGTAGCAGGCACGGAATCGGCACCCTTACAGCAGATTTCCGCGGAAAACGGCACGGATGCCGCTTCCAGTCAGCACTCATGCGGCAACTTGGCTAACGCCGGGCGGTTTCAGAATTTGCTCGCTGATTTCCACTCATTTTTCGATCACTTTTTGTGTTTTCATCGATTTCTAGTACAAGAATGGAGAAATTGTCAACAATTTGGTCGTTTAGAACCTACCAAGTGCCCCTTCGAGCCGCGCTATTGTTGATCGTCGAAATTGTGCTCAGAATCTACGGCACCTTCGATTTTACGGCTTCGTCGACGAATATTGTGGGTAATATTGTACCTGTACACGATATTCATGCAACTTTTTTCCAGAAAATAGACACGTCGTCACTTTTGCCCATGACTTGCTCACTCGGAATGCTGCTGGCGTGGTACTGCTGGTGGGAGCACTCGGGACGCAAATTGCGGCTCAGCGACGATCAGATTGGACACTCGGTGCATGCGATTGTGCTCGTCGTCGCTTCATGGGTGAGAAAAAGTGTTTTGTGACATTGAATAAGTTACGTTACATAGCCAAAGGTCTTAACGAAAAATCCCGTATCTTTGGAGACCTATATCTTGAGAACCAATAAGTATATCAAAAAGTTGTCAACTGTAAAGTTGTTGCAAATTTTGTGCTCTACAACTTTGTAGTTGCACATTTTACCCGAAAATGTTTCATTCTTGCGCTATGACCATGTTTCTAAACAGTACAGACTCAACTGAAGAGAAATCGTTTGACAATATGTCTGGACCAGGTTTAGTTCAATTTTTGAAATTCCAGACATCAATAGGCCCCTTTTCCATATGCCGATTGTCTTGAAAACATTTGTACTCCAAGCGTTTTAGCATTTCTCGGCGAACCCGGTTTCTAGCTAGCAAAGTTAGAAAGCCTCATGAATTTATGGGTGAGCTTTCAAGAGCTACAGTACTTTTAGGAGCTATTGTACTAAAAAGTTGTCAACTACAAAATTGAAGATCATAAATAGTAGTTGATTTTTGTAATTGACACTTTTTGTCCACGACCACTCTGAAAATTATTGTAGCGCTTGGAAGTTGGGACTGGTTAAAGCTCACTGCGAATATAGACCGTTTTGTTGAGGCGGCCCTCGCAATCCACACAATCGACCAACTGCACTCGGACCCTCGGATCCTGGCGTTGCGCCTGCCGATCCAATCGGTCCACTTCATCCCGCACGCCTGGATCGTTTCGGCAGTTCTGTGCCATTCCGACCTCGTCCAGGACTGGTTTCGACGGCCGAGCCGAGCTATTGTCCGTCAATTTCAGCCGGATTCCACGTCGGCGGCACACTTCCGAGAGATCAATGCCGTCGAGATCATCGTCAATCCTTGAAGGACCGGCGCTACACCAGAGATGTTGGGAATTCCGTGTTCCGTGTTCCGTGTTCCGTAGAAATAAGTTTTTTCCGTTTTCCGTGTTCCGTGTTCCGTATAAACTATATTTTCCGCGGAAAAATTCGATCACAAATTTTATTTTTTTCTTGATTATTTTGATTGACGTTTTGTGGTCAAAATTTGAAAATTTTCGGATTCGGACCATATTCGTGAAAAGTGGATTCCATTTTCAGTCGTTTTTTACTGTAGTTAATAATAACTCATTTATTCTCTTCAGCCACCTAGGAATAAAATTACAACAAAAAAGAAAGAAGAGAAAAAGAGGGGGAACGTGGGTGGGAGAAGGAACAATGGCTTGACATGACCATTGGCCGACAGTAGCCAGTTGTTTACTGTTGTGTTGTTGGTTTTGTTATTTTTATGAAATTTTCAGTAAAACTTTCACATGAGTCAAACAGCTGCCTTGTCAGTCAGATAATCGAATTAAACAAAACATTATTTTAAAAAAAATCACTGGGATTCTCTTGAAAACGCTTTTTTCCGTGTTCCGTAAAAAAAAAATTCCCGTGTTCCGTGTTCCGTAAAAAAAAAATTTCCGTGTTTCGTGTTCCGTGTTCCGTAGAAATAAGTTTTTTCAGTGTTCCGTGTTCCGTGTTCCGTAAAAAATTTTCCGTTTTCCGTGTTCCGTGTTCCGTAGAAATAAGTTTTTTCCGTGTTCCGTGTTCCGTGTTCCGTAAAAAAAAAATTTCCGTTTTCCGTTTTCCGTAAAAAAAAATTTCCGTGTTCCGTGTTCCGTGTTCCATTGTTCCGTGTTCCGTAAAAAAATTTCCGTGTTCCGTGTTCCGTAAAATTTCCGTTTTCCGTGTTCCGTGTTCCGTAGAAATAAGTTTTTTCGTGTTCCGTGTTCCGTAAAAAAAAAATTTTTCGTTTTCCGTTTTCCGTGTTCCGTGTTCCGTAGAGTAAAATTTTTATTCCCAACATCTCTGCGCTACACGTTGTGGCCGTGCATTTTCTAGGCCCAACGTGTTTTCCTAGAAAGTTCACTCACACACCCCCTAATTATAGTTGCTCGGCCGAGTTGATTTTTAATCAAAAATAACTTTGACACACAATATCGCGATCACCTGTCGCTTTTCGATAAATAATAAATCACTTCTTCGTGCTCTACCCAACTTTATTCTGACTTTTAATGAAACTCGCCTCAACTATGCAACTCTATTATTCGGATGAACACAATTTTACAATGTTTGACAAGTTGGGCGTCACCTATAAAACTTTCCACAAATCCTGGCCTCATCTACTCTTTTCCGCCTGCGTTTTGCTCTTATACGCCGGGAAAATCGTGTCGAAACAGGTAGATATTGTAGAATTCGCGGGGAAAATGATGTTTTTCGGTTTCAGTGCTCACAACTCGCCAATTTCGCGCATTTTCACTTCCTCATGTACTGCTCAATGTGCTCCACACTGATATTCAGTTGGCGACACATTTTCGATACAACTTTCATCGAAAAAGCGATCGAGCTCGTGCTGGTCCCAGTGATTCCGTACATTTTGAGCCATAACTTTGTGCTCCTCAATTTGGTGCTCGTCGAAACGTGTTTTCTGTTCAAAGACGCACACAAATATGTGACGGTGCCGACGGTTCATCTCGTCGTTCAAAGGTACGAACAAAATTAGAAAATTTACCAAAAAAACCGTATTTTCAGAT